>JASJET010000304.1:0-1200000 GCA_034092305.1 Diaprepes abbreviatus
AGTTGAATAATAGACTATTCTTAAAACATAACGTTCAATTTTATTAAAGACGTCTTTAAAATTACTAGTAAATGTAAATATTTAACATTTGAATATTACACTCATAAATGTAAATTTTATGTTAATACGATAAAATCGATCAGCTGTTCCCATAAAGAACAACGTTTAAATCTATTACATCAGAAAATACCAATGTAATTACTACTATATTTTTAATTGTTATAAACTGCATAAGGGTAAAAAATCACAGGTGATGCACTATGAATTAATCATCTGTTTTTTTTTCTTCTCAGTTGTAGAAGCAGGTGATGACATATCAGCATGTCTAGAAGAAAGAACCTTAATATTAGCAAATCACCAGTCAACAGCTGATGTACCCATGTTGTTTTCTTGTTACAATACGAGACGACATGTGCTACCAAATATCATGTGGATAATGGATAGTCTTTTCAAGTACACAAATTTTGGCGTTGTTAGTTATTCTCATCAAGATTTTTTTATAAAGTCGGTAAGTTTAATAATTATACATTTGGTATAACCGGCTTTAGCGACAATATTCTATTAATGGCGTTACTGTATAAGGTTCGACCCAAAAATTCTTGAAATTTATGAATGTCGCACGCTCTTTCTTTTCAATCGATCTTGTTTCTTTTCTCACGTTAGTAGTACTGTCTATGATATATATGTAAATTTTCAGCCATATTAGACAAGTATTTTGTTTGACAGGCCAATAAGTAACAAGGTTTAGTCTGTTCGGTAGTATTTTAATTTTAAAAATGACCGAGAAAAATATTTATTAAATTTTCCTTTAGAATAAACTTAAGTACAGTGACGTGATAGAAATATTCGAGAAGGCTTACGGCAAGTCTGCTATGAAAAAATCTATTATTTATTAATATTTGAAGAAAACCATGAAAATGTTAAAGATGATGAGAAAATCCGACAGCTCAGCACAACTACCAATTAAAATTATCTTATAGGACTCTTGTAAATAGTAGTAATAATAAAAATCGTTTATTGTCCAAAGAATAATTAAAATTCTCATTAACAAAACAAACTCAATCAAAATTCGGTTATTAAATATAAATATTTTAAAACTATCTAAATTTAATGGACATAAAAACACACACTGGGTAAAATAAACAAACATTCTAGAAAGGCCAGAAGAAAAACAGGCGTTTGTGTATAAATGGACCAAATATAACAAAATGTCATAAATGATGATATAAAAGGCATAGATAAAAACAGTAAAACAAGTCAAACAATACAGCGATTAAGTAAGAAGTAATACAAACTAGTACACCCTGTATTTATTTATTATCAAAATATTAACACGGCCCACTAAAGTAGATCTCTTCTAGAAGGAAACCAACTCCAATTAAATAATAAGGCTTTCATATAGGACAATTTGATAGTTATGTTTAGGCCTGCAAACGCTATTTTTGACATACAATTTAAAATATATCAAAACCAGTTAGACATAGGTATAGGATTATCAAAGACAACTGAATATCCTAACTAAAATGTAGTTTGTACTTTAGCATCACAAACACTTAAAAAATGCATTTTTAAATTCATTCTTCATAAAATTCTGATAAAGAGTAGTAAGCCTTGTCAAGTAATAAGGATTTCAGTGCTTTTTTAAATAATTTAATTGACTTTATTACCTTTATTCGCCTAGGCAAGAAACAATATACTTTTTGTATTATAGTATACAGGGTATTTTTATTTGGAAATAACTTAGTAATGATTCTGCTTCTGTTTGCCTGGTATCATGAAGAGTACTACTAGGCCATTCATAAAATTCTAGATTTATTAATGTAACTGTCTCCAAAATAAAGTTATAAGTTAATATTTTATATTTAGTAGAAAATAGTCTTTTACACAATTGTAAAGCATGTTTCTGCTACACAAAGTTTATTAAATATCGGAAGCTTCTCCAGAAGGCGATACCATATATAAGATGGGATTCTACAATTGAAAAAAAACTGACTTTTTTTTTTAAGATTTCAGGTACGTGTCCTAACGGTTAACTCATCTCTATAGATACATTTGTCTAGAAAGTTAACTTCTGAACAGTTTACTTCTTCGAACATACCCCTGTAGAATTAGCATAACGTCAGAACTGGGGCCCAGTTGTTTGAACGCTGAATAACGTAATAATATTTTTATTTATATTTGAAAAAGTGTTGATAAACAGTAGATATTTTATTTCTTGGTACATATATACCGATTTTATGCTATCCTTTTCTAATTGCATTATTTAAACGAGTACCATATGATAATCGGTACGTCAGTTATAGAAGTATGAATTTATGGTTGTCTAAATTATTATTATTGGTATTTTCAATATGGAAACAATATCTAACAATATTTACCAATAAAAATAAGTTTTTATATCCTCTTTTTGTTAATATTAATTGCAAACTTCGCATTTATAGTAATTTCTAACCCTTTAAAAACACTGAAAAGAGACACGACAAACAATTAAACTGAAAGGAAAGATAAGTAAACATGTTTATATCTGTCAAACATCAAAAAGCCTCTCCCCTACCGACCATAAACAGCTTTCAAACAAATCTATTGTGGTTTAAATCTACAGGGTATGATCGAAAGCTTATTTTTTTTTATCAGTTTTAGTGTCTGCCATGTTCTATATATATATATATATATATATATATATATATATATATATATATATATAGAACAGAATATGTCCCAATATGAAGCCTTGTGGAACAGCAGATGTAACACCCATCTCAATAGATGCAAGACTCCGACTGTTAACTTTTTTTGTATTCTTTCACTACAGTATGACTTGAACCAAGTGAGCTTCCTTTAAAACCACTACCTCAAGTTTTTGCAGCAGAATTCTGTGATCCACAAGGCTTTTGACAGATCACAGAAGGCTGTTGCAGCCATTTCTCCTTCATTAAGAAGTAGATATAAATTATTAAGAAAGGAGAATATAGCTCATCTGTTCCTTCCTTCCTTTGAAAACCGTATTGAGCAATGTTTAATATATTTTCCTATGAAGGAGTTTAATCGTCTCTTCGCCAATTTTGCAATTACCTTGGCAGCGTGGGAATTAAAGAGTTCGGCCGGAAATTAGATACTTAATCCGAGTCTTCATTTTTATGTATTGTAATCACTACTGAAAGTTTTAGGCAGTTGGGGAATATCCCGTTATAAATGAACAATTTATAGCTTGACCAATACATTCTAAAGCAGAATCAGCAAGATTCTGAAAAATCCTAACTGATATGCATCCAATCCGAATGCTTTTTTACCTGATGTTTTGAACATGAAAAGTATAGCAACTAAAATCGAATCAAAGTTGTTGAATTTCCAACCAAATAATATTATAGAAATACCATACTCGCCAGATACGGCTTTTTTTTATGTTTTTTAGTTTCTCCGGATTCTGAAAGGGCAACGTTTTACGACCTTAGAAGAAATAAGAACAAATCGCTGCACGAGCTAAATGTTTATGGAAAATTGCATTCGAGTAGTTTTGGAAGATAGGAGAAAAAGTTAACATAGCTGTGTTATGTCCTAATGGGGATTACGTTAAAGGAGGCCCATAATTTCTCGGGAAAAAGAAAATATAAATTCCGGGAATTTTCTGATCAAACCTCGTATTTATATCTTTAATAGTTTCAAAAACTGCCAGTATTATTGTTTTATTACTGAACGTAAAGTATAATTACATCATAAAATGAAGATTAACACCCACGAAATCAGATATGTTTTATATTATGGGCGTAAATTCTTTTTTTTTTCGAAAATACATTTTTCTTGTTTAACTTTATGGGACTTTGGAGTAGTTCTAATATGTTTTATTTTCCTGAGTTCACTAGTGTAGATAATGTTACATACTTTTGTGGTTATGTGCTATGTTTTTTGTTGTTAGGTTGTTGTAAAATTTATATGTTTGTTTTTCAATTATTAGCACGATTCGACAGACCGATTATAACACTATTTTTTGGTAATAAAATTAAAGAATTTTTTTTAATCGTGAGTTATCAAGATTCATAACTTGATTGATTGGCACTTGTCAATTTAAACATCTTACTATCAGCTTAGGCCAGTTTTTAAACTACACCATATTAATGAGTTAGGGGGTATGGGTTTATAATCCTTCGGTTCATTATGATAAAACACGTGAAACATTATTTATCCATCAATATTTATTTGTCTCCATCAAATGCCAATGTGCCATATCAGGCAAATATGGTGATCGTGGAATGATATTGATTGAGTTTTTGTCCAAAAACTCACGAACGAACGAAGTGTGAGCTGGTGCATTGTAGCGATTAGTGATTTAAAATTTCCGGAAAAATTAAGAAACATTTTGAGAAAATTGAACTTTTATTATAAATCAGGAAAAAAATATTCTAGTTACTACGTTAGTCAATATAGGTACATAATAAATATATATATTTAAAAATATCTGCCAGCAGTTATTTTAACAAGTTGAATATCAGGACATTTCCGGTGTGCTCAGTTGTCAGCCCAGTTTTTTTTAGAGTTCTGCTTTCTTGGCGTAGCCGCAAATGTTCCGGGATTTCCCGTAAAAGGAATAATTTTCATACTGAATGTGGAACCCATTTTACAGCATTCATATTTGACATCACCGGTGGTTTATTTTGCGGTGTACGGCTATTGTCGTCTTCACTTTTCCTTATTTTACCACTCTTGTCGTAATCATCATCATTAAAATATTCAGTCATTTCTCAGTAAATATTAGTTTACCCGTTGTACATTTCTTAGTCCATTTCAAGCTCTCCAACATTACTTTCTTCCAAAATGTTTCCTACTTCGTCGTTTGGTAATAATTTTTCTGTGCTTGTTTTGTTATCAAACGAGGCCGCTATTCCTAGAGGGGTCTCTGAAATAGCTTCATCGGTCATTTGAAAATCATCTTAAAATAACGGTAATATCAGATCGTTTTAACTAAAAGTTCAGTCAACACACCAAGGAGAGACTTGACACTCAACAAAATGCTATGAGATATAATGCAACATGTGTCGACTGGTGTAGGGATTCTAAAAAAAACCGTTCTTCGATTGGTGGCGGAACTTAACGGGGTAAAAAATTACATGCCACGACACAAGAACTGGCATGGCAACATCGTAAAGCACACGTACAGTGCAATATGTCGCATTTGGTATATTTCGGAAAATTTCCAAGAACTTTTGACTGCAGATTCACTTACTTATCATTGGTTTTTAAAATTTTTCCTTTTATCCAATTTTTCCGGGGAAAACATACCCTTTTTTCCATTTTGTCTATTAAATCGTTGTATCGTGTCACATTATTGGCTGTTTTTTGCTTATGGTTTGACGCAAACGAGTCATAACAGCTAAATAATTTTTCTTATTCCTCATTTGACTTTTTGGGAGTAATTATAGTTGAACCACGCTTTGAGAGCTGACTTGCTGAGACGTGTTCTTTTTGGTCTTTGCTTTTCTTTGCGCCTATAGTTCTATAATTGTTGCTAGGTCGTATTGTCACGTCCCATCATCGGTAAGGATGGGTTTCATCAACTTTGGGTATCTAGCTTAGTTTGAAATAGTTTTAAAAGCGACCTTCATTCGATGATGCTGCCCATACAGAATTTTTCGATCAAATTCTTTTACACGTTATACATTTTTCTGAATAGGCATTATTTAACATTTTTTTGTGTAAAATTAATTTTCTTCAAAACACAAAATTTTTTGCAATTTTTTTGCTCTATTGATTTTGGCATGGTAAAAATCGCTACGAAGCAGTGTCCAACCAACACCACTATAACTTGCTTGCTCATGTGTCATGAAATTCATATAATTGTTACTTACATTTGACCAACTTAAAAAAAAATGACACAGGATATTTTCAATGAGGTGATCTTAAAAACACGTAGGTTCTGTACTGTCGATTTGCTAAAGTATATTGCAATCTCTGTTGCAATAACAAGTGGTGGGAGGGCTCGGGTCCTGCTAAATTTAAAAATACCAAAATATACGGAATACACATATATTTAAAAAAAAGAGAACAAACTCCTCACTTGCACTTGAGGTATTTTTAAATTGTGTAAGGAGGAGGCCCCGGAGCTCTCCCGCATCAACTGCCACTGCCTATTTTATATATGCTCGCAGTTTATAAACCTTCGTTTATTATTTCCGGACCGGAGGTATATATACTGATCGGCAGAAATGTTTACACCATATTGCATAATTTTATTAAGCTTTTGACAAAAAAATCAAAATATAACAGGTTCTCTACACACTCATAAAACCAAAACACAGAAAAAATCCCACCGTTTACCACCGTTTATTTTAAAATGTTGCTAAGAAAAGCTGTTTAAATTAACTTTTATGTTTAAATATAAAATCTCAGTTATACATGACAAAAATAGAAATTTTGTAGTCTTTGATGCTTCAATCTAAAGAGGATAATGATTTGAAGTAGTTATAAATATAATTTTGATATATATTTTGTACTTAAAGTTTTTTAACAAAAAATTTAATAAAGTTAAATTTTTGTATTAATCAGCAATAAATATTCCTCACGATGCCCGCCATTTTTAGTATATCTTGTAAATAAACTAAAATTCGCATTTTCAATTAAGGAGACGTTTTTTTGTAATATAGGCTAACTTCTAGCACCAAAAATACACCAGAGTCATACTTTTACCATTGTATCAATATTTAGAAACATTCCCAATTAGTTTACACTTAACAATACACAAAATAACTCTAATTACTTAATAATAATTTTTTAACAAGTTATACAAAAATATTTCTTCCGTTTGTTTTAAAATAAAACACTTGTTCGTGTGAATTTTACTAATTCGTTGGCAATATGTCCAAATATTGATACTATGAGAAAATCGTGACCTTTACGTATGAAGAGCACGTTAAAATTCTCTTTATAAATACTTCAAGCGATTATCTAATAATAAAAATATAAAAAAAGTGTTTATCACAATTAAACAGACAGCCACTGTCTGTGTAGTCATTAGGAATAGTAAATGAAACAGTGACTTCGTTTAAAACGATGTTTTTTGAGCCAGCTTCAAACCGAAGCCACCTCATATCTTACTTGAAATCTAGGCCGTTTATTTCACAAACTTAAATATGACTTGACCTTGGCTTCAAGTCATTTTAGCAAAAGCTTGATGTCTTGTTCTGTACCTAACCTCAAAATAACGCCTTGTTTTGATATTTTTTATTTAAAAATCAACTGTTGACTATTGTGAGGGGTAGAATCTTTTATTCTGCATTTAGCCTTTAACTTGGGTGTTCTTTAAATTAAAAATAATTCGAAATTTGACGCATGACGTAATCGTTCAGAAGTCAACAGCTGATTTCAAGGGCGCTTGAGGTGTTTATTTCACACTCGAAGCGCGCTTGGGTCAAGTCAACCCTAAATCGTTTCGGGCTTGACTTAACAAATCCAAGCTGGCTATCAAGTATAATATCACCCGTTTAATTCGTTGTTTTCTAAGCCGCTTGCAGAAGGCGCTAGACTTCAAGCGCGCTTGGAGCTGTCGATATAAACGTACTGAGTAAAATTTGGTTATTTAAATTAATTTTCCAAACTGAAAATGAAAAATTAAAAGCATAATTGTAAATTTGCAGATAAACATTATTAAAACTAAAGTGATAGCTTAACCTACATAATAGTATTCAAACAAAATGAATACAATTATATAGAACTTGAAAAATATCCTCAATGGGATTATATGTGCCGGTTTGGTGCAAGAAAGAATTCAAAATTTGGTTCGATGTCTGAAAGTTTGAGTCCTAGATCAGGTTCTGCATTTAACAGGTTTATGTACTTATCTTTACGGTAAGGGTATGTTGAAAATCCTTTCTCACAGATATGTTGTACAAAAGGGCAATAAAACTTTAATGTGTTTTTTTTTGCAAAAACAAGATACTCATTTCTTACACTACTGACAAGGGGAGGTCGCGACCTTGTGATCACCGATTTTGATAAGACTTAAGAGTTATACCGACTAAGGTCATCTAAAGCAATTCCCAAAGCTTCCGTGCCATTGCTCATTTGATTTTTGTGAAAAAACTTTTAAAGTCGAACGCGTTATACGTTGACTATGCGCTCTATTAATGCACCGGAAGCTGAGGGCTTTGATCCCTGCTCGATGCAAAACTTTTATTTCATTTCAAAAAATAATTATCGATGTTTCCAATTATTAATTATTCCATGTAGTTTTTTACACATGAACATTTAAATATATATTTAACTTTTTTTTAAATAGTCCCCCTCATTACCCCCATTTTCAGTTTCATAGTTGTAGTACATTTTTTTAAAATAGATTGTGTTAATTTTAGAAGCAAACAATGAAAAACAAAAAGCAGTAATCAAAAAATCTCGAAATTAATTATTTTTGATCGAGAAACAAAACCATTCAAAAGTGTAGAGAAATGTTTTTTCGTCACTTATTATTATTATATATGGATGTATTTAAAGTTCACGTGTAAAAACTACGTGGAATAATTAATAATTGGAAAAATCAATACTTATTTTTGAAATGATAAAAAAAAAGTTAAGCATCGGGTTTATTAGAAAATGGTCCTTGAACGTTAATTGAATTTTTTGAGATGTTCCATAATATCCCTTTAAAATTTTCATTAAGTTAAATTTTATTTTCTAATAAAATATCGCTAAGAGAACCAAAACATTCATACTCATTGACCAGCAGGCATTGAATCCAAAAGTTGAACTTCTTTAGCATAGCTGTTATTCTATCATGCACATTGAAAATGGTGATACCTGGGCCTTGTGAAATAGATTTAAATCATTTAATTTAGAAAAAAATGTCGGCTAAGTCTAAAAATATCAGATTCACAAGAGGGACGCAAGAAAAAATGGTTGATCTTCAGACTTCAATTCAAACAAAACAGGTCAAGACCTTATCACGAGAAAGCCATCTAACTTCTGTATGAAGTGACAAAGAAACGTGGTGGATTCCAAAGTCCTTACAAAGCGCGCGGAATAAACGAGAGTTTGTAGTACTCGATTTTTATAAAATTTACAATTTTTACAGCGTCGCTTAAAGTACTGGATAACTCTGCAGGAATGCGTTTACATGTCAGTGCTTGTCTATGAATACAACAATAAGTCCATTCAATATTCTCGTTGATCTTTTTTACTCGTACCACTAGACCAGAAAATGTTCCGGTCATTAATTTTGCACAATCAGTGCACACAGTCAAACAAAAAAAAACAATTTGTCGTATAGGTTTCTTGAGGGGGGTGAGATTTCCTCCCCCCCCCCACAAGAGCTTTGAGTTCAGGAAAATAAACCCGATTTTGCCTTTTATACTAGGAATGTGTATGCTGTTGGTATCTCCTCCCCGATTGACAACTTGTTTTTTTCTTGCGATCGCCCCTCCACCAAAAAAAAAAGCTTTGAGTTCATAAAAATAGACCCGATTCTGCCTCTTATACTAGGAATGGTCTATCCTATTGGCATCGCTCCCCCCCCCCCCCAGACAACCTTGTTTTTTCTTACAATTGCCTCTCCTAAGAGTTTCGAATTCAGAAAAATAGATCCGACCCTGACTTTTACACTAGAAATGAAGAATGTTGCTGGCATCTCCTTTCCCTTCGACAACTTGCTTTCGCTTGCCATACTGTACTTTAGTGAAATTACTGCTCCTCCCAAAGAGAGAGATTGGATCCGCTCTTGCAAGCAATACTGTAGCGTTTGCTGCATTAGTCGACTCTTCAAGCTGAATAGCCAAATAATTCAATTTTATTCTTTTTGAACAATTTTCTTTGCCGCTTTTTCTCCAAGCATATACTTTGTGATGACTTTAGCACACGGTCCAATCAAGTTTTCTTGTAATCCTTATGTCTTTTTTCAAGGTTTCTACGAAGAAGCGATGGTTTTAAATTGCTATTGCTCAGGATTTGATTATAGATTACACAAAGTGGTTTAAATTCTGACTCCTCTCCGGTAAAATAAAAAGACATTTGTAATGCTCACTGTCATATTTTCATTTCTTTTCGTTTTTCCCACTCAGTTGGACTATTTTTCTTTTGCTTTCAGTCTGGTGAGACGGTAGCTCACAACTGCCACCCTGTGTTAGTTCCAAATCAATTAATTGCTCGTTCAGGCTTTTCGTCAGATTTGACAAAACTACCCGTTTTTAAAACAACGATTCATCATACATTTATGGAGCAATAATTATTTACTTTTACGTTCGACGTGGGGTATTTTTGTAATTTATTTACACAACAAGAAATCATTAAACTGATTTACACTACTAATATTTATGTACCACGCTTTGCTATAACTACTACTCGAGATTCTTAGGCTCATTCTACTATTCATTTCTACTTTACTCTTCTCATATGTGATTGTGGCTATTTTATATCGGTAGACGTTATTCTCGTTCTTTCGTGCGCGTTCGGGAAAAGTCTTGTTCGCTGAAGTAGAAGTTGTCAGCGGCGTAGTCCCAAGGTTGCGTTACAGATTGCTGCCTGGTTGTGGTGTTTAATTTAAAATTCGCCATTACAATATTTTTTCGCGAATCTCCTTTATAAACCTCGTGAACCCCTGGGGGTTCGTAAACCACAGCTTGGGAAGCGCTGGTCTAAACTAACATAGAACATGATGGGAAATAATTACCTAGTAAGTCAGGTAGAATAACAAATTGCGACTATGGAAACTTTGGTAGTACTTTCAAAATTGACACCGTTAAAAATTTTTTGTGTCTTTCTCTTTCTCGTTTTTACTCGTGCCCTTACTTGTGGTTTTTAGGGCTCATTAGCCAGTTAAGAACCCTTATAGTTACGTTATGTCCGTCCACACGCCGATATGTCATAGTCCTTTATCAGTTTTTTATCTTCTGCAATGGATTTTGCAGAAATAAATCTTACTGTGTATCTTTTTAGTTTCTTAACGGTATATTTTAAAAATCCGAAATAATTCTACTCTCGACGAAAATTGGTACCATTACGTTACGTTTACTAGTTTATGAAATACAAAAGAAAAACTATTTAAAATTTAATCTTCGATATTTACAAAATGCTTTCAAAAATTCTGTAAAAAAAAAAACTAACAATATCAATAACGGCTCGGAAACCCTAATATAATGAGTGTTCGACCCGCACTTGGCAAGTTTTTTGTATTTATAATTGGAACACAGTACTCGAAGTAAGAAGTAACTTATATTAAATTGGTTTTGTTATATCCATTTTTTATGTTAAACTGTCAATCAATAATGCGTTTCATTAATATTATCTGGTTTTTATTTAACGTGTAAAATTTTGTTTATTATGTTAATATTAACAGTTTGTCCACATTCTAAGCAAACATACCTTTTGCAACCTTTGTCTACCTTACATTATCTTTTTTGTTATTATTATTAATACATAAAATGGAGGCAAACTAATATTCAAACCTTTGATAGATAATTTATTATCATGTGTCAGATATTTCCAAAACTAAGAATTGTTTTTTAAGCTGTTTAAGTAAGAGAAAGTGTTTTATCACTTTATTTAATCTATTATGATATCACTTAAATATAATCCTGCGCTGAACTAGTTATTTTTAGTTATTTAAAATAGATCAATTATTTTAGCCTAATTAACTTACTTTGATAAATATGTACATATAATTCAATTAATTATCGGTTGTATGTATACTACGTCGCCATTACAAAACGGTTTTATATACTGAAACGATATTTGGAATGAGCTTAGGGTCAGATTGTCGAAAATGTAAACATTTTTATGATTTCTTTTTGAAAAAATAATTTTGATGGGTTAAGTCAGTTAAACACTCTGAACTGGGAAGAACAGTCTATTTTACAAATTTATATTAATTAAAACCCCATTTGCATTTTGTTTTTTGCACCAGGACAAAAAAGCCGATCTTTCTTAAGTCAAAAATAAACTTGGCAACGTTCAGATTTTTTCTTTTTTTTTGTGCGTTTAACCTAACATTTTATTGCGCTCTATCCCTATGGTTATAATTTTATCTATTATTTAAATAAATTTGACGGCGAAATTTTTATAAAGTATGAATACAAAGATAAAGCCAACAACCTATGTTATTTAACACAAAAGAAAGGCATTAGGTCAAGTCCTCCATGATGTAGGAAAATACGAAAAGAAGTACACAATAGGATAGCAAAAAACACTACAAAAATAAACGAAAATGCCCATTTGTCTTATTTTGTTTTGATGTTGTTAGTAGACTCGTACCGAATGACGTTCCTAAAAATAAAAAAAAAACCGTATCATTTCTTTTTAGCTTACCTATTTACAGGTTTTGTGTTTCATTTAACAGATTGAAAACTCTGGATTTCCTTAAACGAAACCGTTGATCAGAAACTGAATTTCCCATATCATTAAAATAATCAGCAGAAATCCTAGGTCTATTTTATTCAAAACATCTACACCATCTTGATGCAGGGGCGGATCCAGCCTGTCTCTTGGGGGGGGGGGGGCGGTGATATCACAAAAGTACCGTATGACAAACGAAAGCAAGTTGTCGACGGGGGGGGGGGGGGGGGCACTAGCAACATTTCCATTTCTGGTGTAAAAGGCTGCGTCGGGTCTATTTTTCTGAGGCGAGGCGATCACAAGAAAAAACAAGGTACCGACAGGGGGAGGATGCGAGCAGAATACACATTCCTCGTATAAGAACAAGTTGTTAACGGGGGGGGGGGGGGGCAGCAACATACACATTTCTAATATAAAATGCAGAATCGGTTCTATTTTTATGAACTTTAAGCTCTTGGGAAGGGGAGGGGCGATCGCAAGCATACACATTCCTATACTCTATGCAGGAACTAGAGAGAGTAATAAAACTGTTACCGAAATCTCTAACCTACCTGCTCCAGTGCTGCCGGTAACTGAGAACTACCGTAAATCTAATTATATTTAATTATTTTTAAATATTATAAGCTTTTATAAATTTACTGCAATAATAAAATTTCTGATAGTTCAATTTAATTTCTGTCAGTGAGCAAAGTACACCTTACAGTCTGTCCTTAGTGATTTATCTGGTTTGTGCTTGTTTTTATTTATTATTTGAGATTAGTGAGATATCCAAAAGATATGGCTTCCAAATCTATATTTATTCCAAAATCGCTAAACCAGGGCATTTTTTCCTCAACACTCCAATAAAAGGATTTGTACATACATTTTATTATGAGAAACATATCCCAACCGTCGACAAAATTCTAACTAAAATCAATGAAGATCGGCATTTATTTGAAATTAAAAGAACTGAGCTTTGAAAATTGCTCAGAAAACTTAATTTTACTGAGAAAAACCAGATAGGAAGCCAGTTCTTATAGATCGTCCAGAAAATGTCCGTTGGAGAAGGAAACATCTCTCTCAAGTAAAAGGTAGAGTTGCTAGAAATAACACAACTTACAAAATTAGTAACTTAGCTGAACTTTTGAAAGATTTTTTTGAATAAAGTTAGTGCAGAAAATTTGTAAAAATCCATATAATAAAAGAATATAAGAAAATGTAGAAACTCGATCTCATGATCGGTGGGATAGAGGAACCAATTATAATTTATTTGAGCGAAGATAGTTTCACTGACTTTGATTATGAATTAGATATGTAATGTTTATCAGCGTAAACACAATTTATTTCTTAAATTTTCTGTAATATATAAAAATTGATTACATTTGAATCCCTTTTTAATGTTTATATTTAATTTTGCAGATGTTTTAAGAAATAACTAAACTGAAACGTCAAGTATCCGAAAAATGCTTTTAATTAATAATAAAATGACCGATAGCCCCAAAAAAATTTTAATATTATATAGACAAATTTATTTTTTTTATATATGTTTAACTTTTTGTATTTTTGACGATGGGTATTTTGCAAGGATTTAAATTATAACTTCGAATTTTTTGAGAGAAAAAGACTATGTTTTAGTTTGAATGTGCCTGAAACGGTTTCTATGCCAAAATTAAAAATAATAAAAATACAGTTGTGATTTGTGTTAAATATGTCAAAATTATATATATTTTCTAGTGTATGTACATTATTAAGAAATCATAAGAAATAAAATAACGATCGCCCCCCCCCCCCCCCTGGATCCGCGCCTGTCTTGATGCATATATCATCAAAAGATTCGCCCAAAATTTGCATTTGAGTCACTTTAGTTTCGTAATGTTTACTACATACAGGTATTAAAAAACGAGAAAAATGCCAATAAATCAACTTCAAGATCAGATAAGCTCCGCTTAAGCCCTCAGCCGTATTATTAAACCAAGCTTCGAGAAAATTTAGATATGGTGCAATAAATTTTAGAAAAAAGCTCAGCTTAACTATAAGCCAAGCTTAAATCTAGATGGTGAAAATGGAGGTAACTTTCTATGAGAAAAGAATTGTAAGAAAAAAACTAATGCCAAATGTAATGAAAATTGAGAATATTTATTTTAAACTTAAATGTTATGGGAATAGAAAGTATTAATCTTTTAATAGTGCTTACATTCATCTCAGCGTGTTATTACCAAGTAACCCTACTCAAGTGTAACTCACCGCATTGAATGAAAATTGGCATACGGGTAGAGTATGGAAAAATATTAGACACATATTTTTTTTTATAGAGGTCATAACTCACTTTTAAGGGGAAAAAACCACCCCTTGACTGTGTAATAAAGGATGGCAAGCAAGTAACGGAACAGCTAAAGGTTGATTTGTTTCGTAAAGGTTAAGATCATACTTGAATTAAATTTCAACGAGAAATCAAATGATGTCTTTGAATTTGACCTTGACAATAACCTTCATGGTTAATTGAAGGTTAACTTTATTTTTTCAAATGGAAATCCTCTTTTTTAACATCTGTAATTGAAAGAGCGGTAAATTTTACGTCCAAATATGTTTAAAAATTTGACCTTCACAATGACCTTCATGATTATATCTAGGTTAACGTTTTTTGAACCGAAACATTGCTGAAGTTTAATTTAGTTTGAGTTTTGCATAATTGAATTTGTTTGAATAGTTTGTTTAAAGAAATTATTGCAAAATTAACTTTTTTTTATAAACAAATTGTTTAACAAAATTAATTTTGCAACACTAATGCCAAATTTAAATTCATAATTCAATTTAAATTGGGCACATATGGCTATTCATTTTCTTCTGGGCGTTAATTTGTGACCAATTGTATGTTAATACTTACGACAACTGAATCGGACATATTTTTTTCCGTAGAATCAGATTTTGGTGTTTATTTTGCAAAAAAAGTTAATATTGCAATAATTTATTTAAACAAACTATTTAAATAAATTAGTTTTGCAAAACTAAAAGCAAATTTGAATTCAGCGATGTTGCAGACATATATGGTTCTTCTGAGTTATGGTTCAAAACCTTACGATCACGAAAGAGCGGTGAATTTTACGTCCAAATATGGTAAAAAATATTACCTTAACAATGTCCTTCATGATTATTTCAAAGTCAATTTTTTTTCTTTTTCGTGTTCATAAGGTTTTGAACCATAACCCAGAGAAACCATATATAATTTAAAGGTCCGAAACATCGCTGAATTCAAATTTGCTTTTAGTTTTGCAAAATTAATTTATTTAAGTAGTTCGTTTAAATAAATTATTGCAATATTAATTTTTGTTTTTGGCAAAATAAACACCAAAACTAATTCTACGGGAAAAAATACGTCCGATTCAGTTGTTGTAAGTATTAACATACAATTTGTAACAAATTACTGAACAATAAATTTTACAATTTTAATAAACCCAATAACATCCAAAAGGAAATTAATAGTCATATGTGCAAAACTTAAATTGAATTATGAATTTAAATTTGAATTAGTATTGTAAAACTAATTTTCTTAAACAATTTGTTTATAAAAATAGTCAATTTTGCCATAAATTGTTTATACAAACTATTCAAATAAATTAATTTTGCAGAACTTAAAGTAAAATTAATTTCAGCAATGTCTCGGACCCTTTAAATTTTTTTCTGGGTTATGGTTCAAAACCTTATGATCACGAAAGAAAAAAAAATGACCTTGAAATAATCGTGAAAGTCAAAATTTTAGACATATTTGGACGTAAAATTTACCGCTTTTTCGTTTGCAGATGTTAAAAACGAGGGTTTCGATTTAAAAAAATAAAGTTGACCTTCAAACAACTATGAAGGTCATTGCCAAGGTCAAATTCAAGGTGACGATTTGAGTTCTCATTGAAAATTACTTCAGATATGACCTTAACCTTTACCAAACAAATTATCCCTGATTGATATGAAGAAAAATGAACTTTGGCAGTGTGAAAATATCTTCCTCTTGTTTTTATGGAAGATTTTTACAATAAAGGACTTTTTTGTCCTAGTAGGTTTTTTGGGTGTTCAATACGAGCCTGACGTTAAAAAATTGTTGCAAATCTTAGTTGCTTTGACCACCTCTAAACATAGGTATCCAAATAAGGTCTTTTCAGTTCTGGACTTGAGTCTGAACTCAGGAACGATCACAACTTGACCTTGCAATTTCGCCTTCTACTGTCCTTGACTTTTGACCCCACGGTCGAAACCAAGGTCATAGTCATAGTTGGATGTCCATCGCTACTACGGATTAATTACTGGTAGAGTAATAATATTGGTAATTTGAAGTTACATTTGTAACGAAGGGTCTATTTAATATTTATTCCCTTCATTTGTTTTATTCTTTTTTTTTTTGCGTTATATCTATAACTTTAAATTTACAACGATTTCCGCTGTTTTAAAATCCAATGCCTTCTTAAAGTAATTTGACGTAGAATATATTCAAGAAAAAATATTATGTTTCAATAAACCATAATAACTTGGCCACTGTTGACAAATTCAAAATTAAACTTTTTTTATTATTGCAAGTAATGTTTTTTTAGGTTCGAAATTGTTTTGCAGATACCTTATTCGTTGTCTGTTTTTTATCCTAAAAATAGTAAATAATTTAAAGAGGAAATATGTTAACACTCATCTTTTGCTTGCGAGAGAGCATTAGATGTTTCAGAGAGATTTAAAATTTTTGCAAAGTGCGTATATATAGCATTAATTAAGAGGGACCTTATCAAAATTTATTAATATTGAATAATGACCGTAAAAGAGCTCAAATTTGAATTCGTACTGACTACTACGCGTAGAATATTCGAGAAGTAAGGGTCTACCTTCAAATTTAAAGGCATTTAAAGATATTTTTTTAAAAGCGCATTAGTTGCATTCTTGCGTGCCACCATTGATGAAAAGAGGAAAGTGTATGTACCAAATTTGAACTGAGACGTTGTATTTCGTATATTTTATGGAAAGCAGGCGATAAAATATTTATGTTTTTTCGATTTTCATTCTTTCATTATTTCATTTTAAGTCAGGACAAAACTCCCGACTAGACTATATTGTTATGGAATAATATTGTTTTGAAGAATATCGAAAAAATTTTTATTTGTGGCTTTTATAAAACACATACATCATCTCATAGAATATTTGTTATTAATCTCTGATGAGTAAGGGAATTGATAATTTTTTTTAGATAAGATAATACAAATTATACGCAAAAAAGTAACAATCAGAAATTTGAAAGAAAAACCACATATCTATACTAATGTTAATTAATCTTAACTGAAAGTATTCTTTCGCCGCTCAAAGTGATAGGAATGATTTTTCTTCCACAAATGAACCATAACTTCTGGTTTTGAGTCCATAACCGGTTGAAATGTTGATTATAAAGAAAAAGTATGTCTTGAACATACCGTACTAATGTTAATCTAACTTACCTAGAAATATTTTTTCCGATTTGAATTGTATCACTTCAAAACATAAACCATAATTTCTATTTTTTA
Organism: Diaprepes abbreviatus; assembly: GCA_034092305.1. Classification (NCBI taxonomy): domain Eukaryota; kingdom Metazoa; phylum Arthropoda; class Insecta; order Coleoptera; family Curculionidae; genus Diaprepes; species Diaprepes abbreviatus. The sequence continues at coordinate 17,811 of JASJET010000304.1, forward strand.
GTTCAAACCATATAAATAATTTGTACAGTTTAGCTATCATTTCAAAAAATGCACCGTAACTTCTATTTTTAAGCTCAAAATTAGTTCAGATTTTAACGGTATATGACATATTTAAAATTAAAATAAGAAACATTTTACAATGTTAGAATCAATTAATGTAATATACGAGGTTTGTCCCAAAAGTATCGAGCCTGCATTCATATCTCTGCATCAAACCTTCCGAGCGACCTCTGTGGGGCATGGGCGTCACAGTAAGTCTTCACGAACTCGTGGGTGTGCGCAGTTACCGATTGGACGTGTTAGTTCGTGAACGGTGTGCGTTTGTTTACAGTGTCTTTTTTTCGTTCGTCGTATTTTGTTATTGTAAAAATTGACGGAAAAATTAGATCAACGAATTTGCATCAAGTTTTGCTTTAATCTTGGAAAAACTTGCTCGAAAACAATTAATATGATGAATAAGGCATTTAGAGAAATAAAGCGACAGTCTTCACAGTGGAAGCATTCTGAATCGCCAAGACCAAAAAAAAAGCACATCAAAGTCGGAGCAAAGTGAAGACAATGTTGACTGTTTTCTTTGATTATGAAGGTGTTGTGCACCACGAATATGCTCCGAGAGGTCACACGATCACTAAAGAATACTACGTTGAAGTATTGGAAAGATTGCGGGACGCAGTCAGAAGAAATCGGCCACAGCTTTGGACAAGCGGTGATTGGCTACTTCACCACGGCAATGCGCCAGCGCATTCATCTAGCCTTGTGCAGCAATATTTAACAAAGCACCAAGTCGTCCAACTTCGCCAGCCTCCGTACAGTCCCGACGTAGCTCTCTGCGACTTTTGGCTCTTTCCCAGATTAAAAATGCCGCTCAAAAGACACCGGTTCGATGACAAAGAGACGGTTGAAACTAATGTAACGAATACACTGGAAAACCGCTGGGAACGTGTTATTCAATTAAATGGGGACTACTTTGAAGAATGTCACTCACCGGATGATAAAGAATAACACCATTACGGAGATATGAAGATAGGCTCGATACTTTTGGGACAAACCTCGTATATATTTTTTAGAGTGACTGTAAAGAAAGTCCAAAATGTATTAAAATTTGATTTTAATAGGTTTATATCGACTAACAGTTCAAAAGAAAAGTGAGAGCAAATAAAATAAATAACTTTATTGTTTGTCAATATAAACATGAGTAGATGAACTAGGAGGAGGTGAGCAGGGTGTATCTATTTATTTATGTTCATGGTAACTATCTTTGACATGTTGCGAATAAGCTTGATAATTTTGAGTCTATCAAATAAATAGATAAAACAGCTTTTGATTAAAGTTTTATAGTATGACGACCTTTTGCTTGGTATCCTTTTATTATACACGAAAACCTCTATTGTTTTTCGAGTTATAGGCGGACAGACAGAGATATATTTAGTTTTGTAAAATCAAGAAGTTTTTTGGCTTATTTTCAAATAATGCGACCTCGTTGGTAATATTAATTCAAAGTAGGAGTTTATTGGCTTTGAATTCTCGTCCTACCATCGGAATTGGATTACTTAATTTTGTATTCCTACCGCCAGAACCCTGGTAATTTTAATTGGCCGTAGATTTTTTGAACCCATCAACGGAATACAACTATTTATTCGAATATCAGAATAGTAATAGTACTATAATATACTTTATTCTTTCAATAATAGGCATATTATATCTAGAAATTGCCTTTATCGAATTTTAAAATATAATAATTTAATTATAAAAAATTCCAGTAGTCATTCTTATTTGCTGAACGATAAGATGTCTATCACGTACCACAGAAAAATGTTTTTATCTTGTTGTCTGTCTGATTTTCTCAAAACAATTGAACATTGAACGGATCCTATTAAAAGTACCTAAGATCGATGTATAGTTTTTAACGCTTAAAACATGAAACTGCATATTTTGTTTAGTAGTTCATAAAATAAGAAAAACACTCAGTTGATAATTTTATGGTTGTAAAAATAAATGCCTTTACATTGTTGGTTAATTATTCTGACGCCGTCATTCATATGGTTGTGTAAACTGCGCTTATATAATATGTCATCGTGGGACGAGGATCCGCTGTCTAAATTATTTTCCTTAAAAATGTAATTTGGATCACAAATTATTTTATCAAAATAAACACAAAAAAAACTTCCCCCAAGACCAGATTTCGCGAACTTGCTTGCCTCGCGACCCGCTATATTACACTGGGAGAAATTGTAAAATTAGAAATTATACAGCTACCGAGTATTTCATCTTAATCAGATGCCCAACAAAAGACATTCTTTCCAAAAGCAAATTTTTATGCTGATTTCCATTGGGTTTTACTTAAAAATGATGAAAGCATTTAAATATTGTTAGTAATGATAACAACAAAAAAGTGATGTGCTGATCCAAATTAGCGAAATTTCACAAATGATTAATCTATATTTAACTGTAACAGCTTAAGTCACAAGACACTTATTTCGCTGTTGGATTGCTAGCTTGATTTCGCCGCTGGGTCCTAAGCGCACTGTAATGCTGGACGGAGTGATATATTCTGCGCGTTGTCGGATTCACACTTTTGTGTCACTGGGCTGGGCTTGTAGATGGTTTCGGTGCGCCCAAAGTGGCAGTTGGAAAAATAAGACGCGATTGCAGCGAATCAGTTTCAGAGGTAGTCATGGTCAGTTTTATTAATTTATGAGGATCACTGCGAATTTATTAAAAATTGCCTTGAAATAATTCTAATCGACTATAAACAAAACATCATCCTAGTCGTGGTAAAGTCATGTCCACGTGACAAGACCCGGCTTATTAGTTAGAGTCCATGAGAGCCGCCGTTTCCAACCGTTTTCTTCTTGCTAACCCCTTCTAAAAACCAGAATAAATTGGCGAATCCTTTCTCACATAGATATGTTGTACAAAAGAGCAATAAAACTTTAATGGCTTTTTACGCCAAAACAGGATACTTTTTTTTTACTCTGAGCCAAAAATCAAATAAAGACTGATCTTTAAAAACAGTTCTAAGGAATGGAGGATAAGTCAATGAGCTTTTCTTTTTCCAGTAAAGTTAAAGAAGTATCCGAAGTTATATCTCCTTAAAATGGATTACATATCCAGTTGTCTGATCCCGATATATTAAGTCCTTGAACGTTAATTGAAGTTATTTGAAATGTTCAGTAATATCCCTTTTAATATTTTCGTTCAGTTGAATTTCATTTTCTAAAAAAATGGTGCTGAGAGAACCAAAACATTCGTACTCATTTACCTGCAGACATTGAATCCAAAAGTTGAACTTCTTTAGCATGGTGCTATTCTATCATGCACATTGAAATTGGTGATACGTGGGCTTTGTAAAGACATTTAAATCATTTAATTTAGAAAAAATAATAAAATATTTTTTAAGTATGGAAGTTTTTGCAGCTAGGGAATATTAGATACACAAGAGGTCAAATCAAATGGATGAATAAGAAAAATTGCTTAAACTTCAGATTTCAATTCAAATAAGCCGGTTAAAACCTTGTCACGAATAAGCCATCTAACTTTTGTATGAAGTGGTAAAGAAACGTGGTTGCTTTTAAAGTCCCCATAAAACGCACAGAATAGACGAAAGTGTGTAGCACGCGATTTTATAATATTTACAATTATTACAGCGTGGTTTAAAGTATTGTATAACTCTGCAGGAATTTGCTTACATGCCAGTGCTTGTCTGTGAATACAGCAATGAGTTATTTCAATATTTTTGTTGATTTTTTTACCTGCACCACAAGACCAGCAAATGTTCTGGTCATTGATTTTGTGTGCCTGGGTAATTATCGATATGTTGCAGTACTCGCAGTCAAACCAAAAGACCAATTTATTTCAGTTTTCTGAATGGATCATATCGAAAATTGCTGCACCTGTCATATAGGTTTTCAGCGGTTTTGCAAATAATATATCTTAAATGGATGTCTTGAAAATATATCTTACATATACAAGCAATACTGTAGCATTTGCTACATCAGTCGAGTCGTCAAGCTAAATAGCGAAATAATTCAATTTTATTGTTTTTAAAAGTTCACTTTCCACATCATTTGCCAAATCATTAATTCTCGGCGACCCTGTGCTGTTTGATAATGGAACAAGGTCAATTTTTTTGCCGCTTTTTCTTCAGGCATATATGATGTTTTTAGCACATGGTCGAATCAAATTTTCTGCCACTATATGGGCTTGTCCAGATCTTGCAGTTCTGTAGCTAACTCGAAATGATGCCTCCAGAGCTTCGATCATACCTTATAGATTTAAATAATAATAGATTTGTGAAGACTGTTTATGGTCGGTGGGGGAGAGGCTTTTTTGATGTTCGACAGACATATCTTGTCTTTCAGTTTAATTGCTCGTCGTGACTCTTTTCAGTGTTTTCAAGTGTTAGAAATTACTATAAATGCGAAGTTTGCAATTAATATTAACAAAAAGAGGAATTAAAAACTTATTTTTATTGGTAAATATTATTAAATATTGTTTACATATTGAAAATAACAATAAAAATAATTTAGGCAACCATATATTCCAACTTTTATATATTCTGAATTGACGTACCGGTTATCAAATAATAGTCTTTTAAATTTCCTGATTTCTTTAAGGCATTTGACAGGGTGGATCATGGTCTTCTATTAAGCAAGTTTAGGGGCTTTGGAATTCATGGGGCACTGCTGGAGTGGGTCGGATCGTATCTGTGTGGTAGGTCTCAGGTTGTCAGGGTTAACGAACATACTTCTCCGAGAATCTATGTCACCTCTTGTGTGCCACAGGGTGCACCTCTTGCACCACTGTTTTTCAACTTGTTTGTTAATGATCTGTCGGCATGTTTCCTGCATTGTGAATGTATACTGTATGCTGATGATTTAAAGATTTTTATGTGTGTTAAGACTGACAAATGTAGAGCCAGGTTTCAGGATGATTTGAATAGATTCCACACATGGTGTCAAGGTAACAAAATGCATCTTAATGCTAACAAGTGTAAATACATTCAATTTAGTAAGTCGAGTCGTGTTGTCTGGGGTATATCACTTTGAGGAAAAGCTTATTGAACGGGTTGATCTTGTTAGAGATTTAGGAGTCTTGTTTGACTGTACACTGACATTTAGGGAACATGTTTTTCAGTGCTGTAATAGGGCAAATAGAATTTTAGGCTTTTTAAAAAGGAATACAAGAGACTTTAGTGATATTAACTATATAAAAACTGTATCGTTGGTGAGGCCCCTTTTAGATGTTAATGCTGTGGTGTGGTCTCCACATTTCCAAATTTATATCAGTAAATTGCAATCAGTGCAAAGAAGATTTCTTAGATATGTGGCATTTAAGTTGGGTATTTCCCATGATAATATTAATTATACAGAATTAGAGAAACGCCCGAATTTACAAAATCTACAAACAAGAAGATTTAATGCTGATGTTACCACAGCTCACAAAATTTTGCATGGCCATGTTGATTGTCCCAAACTCCTTCAGAGGCTGAATATCTATGTGCCACCTCGAAATTTACGTGTGATAAGAACATTTGAGATTTCAACTCACCGAACACGATATGGGGAGGGTGGATCAATCAGTAGAATCATGCAAAATGCAAACAATATAGAAATAGATTTATTTAATACAAGTGCCTCTCAACTTAAACGTCATCTTAAATGTAGACTGTAATTGGTGACTTGTGATATTACCTGCTCGTTTGTGATATTTTTTCTTATGTTATTGTGATATTTTTTTAATATATGTTATTTTTTTTCATATTGATTGTATTTGTAAATGGCATGTCCGTTAAGTAAATAAATAAATAATGCAATTAGAAAAAGATAGCATAAAATGATATGGGTATACCAAGAAATTAAATAGGTACCGTTTATCAACACTTTTTCAAATATAAATAAAAATATTATTACGTTATTCAGCGTTCAAACAACCTGGCCCTAGTTCTGAAGTTATGCTAATCTTACAGGGGTATGTTCGAAGCTCCAGAGCCATTTTAGTATCCTTGTTTAAATCTTTTAGAAAAGAAGAAACGCTAGGCTTTTTATTACCTTCCAATTTTCTTTTAAAATACTCAACTGGTTTAAACTTGGGATCCCGATGTCTTGTTTCAAAGTGTCTGCGAAGAAGAGACGATTTTAAACTGCTGTTGATCAGGATTTCATTATGGGTTATATAAAGCAGTTTAGGTTCTGATTCTTCTCCGGTAACATAAAAACCAATTTGTAAATATTCACTGTTATATTTTTGTTTCTTTCCTTTTTTCTCACTCGGTTCGCCTAGTTTTTCTCTGCTTTCAATCTGGAGAGAAGGTAGCTCACTACAACTGCCACCTTGTGTTGGTTCCACATCAGGAACTGAAGTCGAAGAAGTAATTGATTGCTTGTCAAGCTTTTCGTCAGACTTGACAAAACGAGCCCTTTTTAACCAACGATCCATCATACATTTACGGAGCAATAATTATTTACCTTCCAATTCGACGTGCGCATGTGCGATTGGTAAAACTTGGGTATTTCTTGCAATTGCAATTTATTTACATAAGAAGAAACTACTAAATTGGTTTACGCTACTAATATTTATGTACACACCATGCATTAACTACTAACTTATTTATCTTTTTGAAATCACTCGAAGTTCTTAAGCTCATTGTACGATTTAGTTCGACTCTACTCTTCCTTATATGTGACTGCGGCGTTTTTATGTCGGCAGAAGTTATTCTCGTTCTTTCTTGCGTATTGGGGAAAGTCTTGGTTCGTAGAAGTAGAAGTTGCCGACTCGTTCGAGAATGTATTCGCATCACCAGCGACGTAGCGACTCATCGCGTTACAGATTTTTGCCCGTTTCGATTTTTAATTTAAAATTTCGTCATTACAATATTTATTTCGCGAACCCCCTGTATTAAGCTCGCGAACCCGCTTGGGAAAAGCTGTTTTAGACTAAAGCAGTAGTTTTGATATTAATCACGGCATGCATCACGAAATCTGATTTAGAAGTCTTTAGATATAAATCATGTTTCATACGTTGTAATTGGTATAATTATTGCAAAAATTTGAAATTCCTTAAATCCAAGGAGTCTTCATAGTGCATGCATATCTTTAATTAGTGGAAATCTTAATCACATTAATAAGTTCAAAGTATACAAAATTAAGTCATTCTACAAATATTTATAAATTTTATCTACTTTTAGTTGAACCCAATAAATAATGATGATAAATAATAATATTATTGTTGATGGTGATGAAACGTATTTTATAAATGTTTAAAACTAATTTTTTTTTTCAACGTGTAATGTAAACTGCTTTGGGAGTGAAAGAAAGCAATAATAAAATATTGTTCCTAAAATTACTGAATTCTGAACAGATAAGTGGGGTTTTATTTACTTGTTTTTTTTTTTCATTTAATGTGAATTTTACATTGTACAATTTAATAAAACAAATTTTGGGAATTCAGAATTTCTTTAATTAAATTATTAAAATAAATGTAGCAATTTGTTAAAATTTTTATAGACTTCAATTTTATAAGAATTTCATGACAAAAAAATTCCTTTTTTTCCAGAAAAGCTTAAGACACCCTGTGTACATAATATTATGATTACTAAATTTCTCTTCCCATATCGTAATTATTGTTATTATCAAAGTTGACCTTCACATTAGATCATTAATACAATTTAATTACTTTCATTTCGCCCCCGGAAATTATAAAACAAAATAATTATTACGTTATTAAGTGATTCATTAGTCTAATATTTTATAAAAATATTTGTTGATGTTTCGTGCAAAATATCGTAAAGTGGTTCCAAGGTGACATAGTCTAAGGCTAAGAATAATATTTTCTCATTTGCTCAAAACCGAAATGATTTTTGCTAACCACCTTTTTTTTTAATATTTAAGTTCCCTGCAAAAATCTGGGTCTAAGTTCACTGCAAAAATCTGGGTCTAAGTTCACTGCAAAAATCTGGGTCTCATTTTCCAGTCAGTCATGAGTAGGGTTCGGCGATATGGAAAAATAACTATTGATTACACTAGTCAACAAATAAAAAAAAAATACGACTGATGTGATAATGGATGCCCGTCGGAGTTTAAAGCATTCTGATTGCGAATTCAATAATGGAATTTTTCCACCACGTATGAGTTATAGAATGTATCAGTTATTTTTATTTAATACAAACATTTTTATATCATATTTATACATAAGTTCAAAACAATAAAAAAAAAGATATTTTAAGGAAAACAGGATTTATTTACAAAAAGACACATGAAAATACATTTATAGTAAGTCTTTTGTACATAACTTTTTTGCAAATAGTTATATTCTTGATCGTTTTCTCTCATAAGAAACCAACAATAATCTTTCATCATTGTTGGATCCCATCTGCTTTGGTAGCGTTGCTCCATTGTTAGTATGTCTTGTAGGAACCTTTGTCCTTTTTCTGGGAACAAATTTAAATGGGAGTGCAAGAATTGCATTTTAAGAGACATGCGATAGCCCATTTTGCAGTAGCTTTCAAGTAGTTCTACGTTTTTCGTAGTTTTCTACTTTTTTGTTTCCTAAAAACTCCGAAAGAATTGTTTTAAAATAACTCCACGCAGCTAATTCAACATCACTTAATTTTTGATCAAATTGTTAATCCTTTAGTATTTTTCTAATATGTCGTCCAACAAATATTCCTTCCTTAAGCTTAGCATCACTTAATTTAGAACAAATTTATGTAAGGTATTTAAACGCATCTCCTTCTTTATCTAATGTTTTAACGAAATTTTTAATTAACCCCAGTTTAATGTGTAATAGAGGTATCAGTACTTTTTTGGGATACACAAGGGGTATATTCTTTACGTTAGCTTGACCTGGAATATATTGATCTCTCGGAAGCCATTTTTTTACTGGATAATGGCTCTGTGTTGCTCTACTATCCCAAAGACAAAGAAAACGGCAATACTTCGTAAATCTACCCTGAAGCCCTAGTAATAGTCCTATGACTTTTAGGTAACCACATATTTGCCACTTTTACGTATCATAGTGATCATTTAGAATAGGTGACATAGTTTCGTATGTTTCCTTCATGTCAATTGCATGTGCAAGAGGAGGATCTTTTGTTGCCATTATGGAGCAGAACTGTTTATACTTGATAACCATTAGAGATACAACCTAATCGAAACGTCGTAAAAATAAAGACAATGCAAGTCCGACAACCACATTTTAGTCAATCTTCAACATTGTCTATAAGCTTTTAAACTTATTTTAGAAAAACCGGGTTATGTGCATATCTTAATTTTTCCATAACACTATTTGGATTAACACAAACACACATTTTATCCTGCAGAGTAAATAACGAGGATAGCTCCTGGTTACTGTTCTTAAATATTGTAACTTTGGTTTCAGTGGCTAGTAAATTCCATTGGACTGGACCTTAATACTTCAGCATGCTCTTTGGGCAAGTGGAGGTCCCGAACTAGATCATTTAATTCAGATTGTTCGATTAAATGGGATGCTTTTTCTTCACTTTCGGGAAAATAAAAAATCGTTCTCTTCTTATACATTATCGGGTTCTGCCTTATCATCATACATATCTAAATCTACCTCCCATTTTGCTGGAGACGCTGAAATTGGTTAACCTTCTCCATGAAGAACCGGTTTTATTGCTGAGGGAATATCCGAATATTCCGTATTATGTTTGTTCTATCTCGAAAAACCAAACCCTTTTGTCATGCAAAAGTAACAATCGTTAAAATGATTTGTTGGTTCTCGCCAAATCATTGGAATTGCAAAAGGCATAGAAGAGCATTTGCCATTTAACCAGTTATTTAGATTTGGGTACGGGTTTGGCAACATATGTGAGTAGCCCAGTTCCGATCTTGATCGCCAACAAGACATCCAAAATACTTATGGTAAGTTCTTTGGCCATTTTGGTAGTTGTCCTTTTCTGCGATTTAGGGGTAAACTGACTACATATGTAGCAAAAACTGTCCTCAGAGTTAACACAGCCACGTTTCTGTACTTTAGACGTTTTTGTTCTGTCACGTCCGTAGGTTCAGTGACTAACTTTATTCAACTCAATCAAATATTAATACAAGGCTCTTACTATTGGCTTGTTCGCACACTTCGCTTCTCCATCTAATACTGCTCCTACTCGTGCTAAACTAATACTTATGACTGTCGGCCAGTTGTTTTTTATAGCCGTTCCGTACTTCTGGTATTTTCTAGAAACATCGGGTATCTATAATTAAATTCGGCTACGGGGTAAAGTGAAATTTGAAATTAAATGGGTTTAAATAGGGTTAAATGGGTACTTTCGTTATTTTAAGCCCTAAAAGGTTGAAACTTCGTGGTTGACTTGTCATCCTAGACACCCCCACGTGATGTTGCCGTAAATTTGACAACGTCGCGCTCCGGTATTTTACAAATTACTTTTTAAAATAATGTGATTAAAATACTCATTCACTTTTGCTGAAAAAATCATAACTCAAGAATCTTACGTGTTAGGAAGTTTATATTATCATTTTCTCATTTAGAGACCAAAAATTAACCAAAAACTGCCTTTTACATTCCAGTCACAAATTGGCTGTAAAGTACTGTTATCGATTACGAGAATATATCAATTAATTCAATATATCTATAATTACACAGGCGGATAAAATCTAGTCGACCATCAAAAACAGAAACTAAACTAAACTTTTCCAAAGGTTTTCAACATGTCGAATTGACCTGTTATTTCGGGTTTTCGCGTAAAAATAGTTCAGTATATAGACTGTGGATCTTATAGAAGCAAATTGGCTCACGCTAAAAAAGAGACAAAGCGTTTTCGATGAGTAATACCTCTCTTTCTAATGACGGAGCTAAGCACGATGCTCCAAACGTCATTGGATACCCTGTCACATGACCGTCTTAGAAAGAGAGGTACTACTAATCGAAAGCGCCCTGTCTCTTTTTAAGCTTGAGTCAACTTGCTTCTGTAGGATCCCCAATCTATAGATTTAACCTTTATATCTATGGGATTAAGCGATATTCCAACCTAAAACTGCAAAATTCATGTTTTTTTTTGCTATTTTTGAGATTACGCAATAGGGTAAGTTTAACTATATATGATAGCAAAAATTACTAGTATTCCTCTTCAAAACCTACTTGGATTTATATCAATATCTTTTTTATAAAATATCGTCAATTAAAATGTATTAGTTTGGTATAATAACCCGTTAACCGCGGACCGTCCAATCTTGAAGGTCGTTAGCGACCTCGAAGCGAGATCCAAATTTTAACCGAGGACTTTTGGTATGTGAAAACGAAAATGTCGTCAGAATTTTAAAACTACCATTTCCAAGGTGGTGCACTCAATATGGAGGACTAAAATTTTGGAAGAACCTGAAGTTGTGGCTTAAACTTTGTACTCGAGGGTTTTTGAGATCGCCGAATACAGAAATCAAATCAATTTTTCCAAATTTTCATATTTTTAACGGCCTATTTACTTCAATTCATAAGATAGCAGATTTTACTCAGGTATAGCATCGGCTGAAGACTACTTTATTTTGTATAATTGATAAAAACATTGATTTCCTAAGAAGATCAAATTTAAAAGTTTACGATTATTAAAATTTTTCGGTATTTTTAAATATGAATGAGAATTTTAAAAGTCCATTTTTCAGATTATTTGATGAATTAAAAACTGTATTAAATACAGGCATAAAGTAATATGAATGTGTACGACAATATCGCTAGATATCGCCTGAGCATTGTTCATCGATATAAATACATCGCATACCTCCAGTTTATTGCAAAGATGCTATAATAAGCTAAAAATTCTTTAGATGCATAAGGATATCTTAACAACTGATATAAAGTTACGGCTCTGTGACTCTTTAATGTGGTTTTTGGTGTTATATTGTGATGTTATGTATTGGCCAGGACCTATATTACATGAAAGGAATAGTCTCCAGGGGCTTCAAAATGGCTGCCTTAAGTTTTGCGACAGTATGAGAAAGTTCGATCATGTGACACCTTTATTTTGGGCATCTCGGTGATTTAATTTGGAGGAAAAATTCTTTATATAGCGACCTTTGTTCACAGGATTGTGCTGGCAAAAGCACCTTCTTATTTATCTGATAAATTAATTCGTGGTATTGATGAGAGGCAAACGCGTCATAGTTCCAAGTTGACTGTCTCAAAGCATAGAACTGTCCTTTTTCAGAGTTTTTTTAGATACAAGCTTCAAAAAATCTATGTTATTTATTATTGGTAAGCGTGTTCAGGTGCATTGATCTTTTGGATCAGTAGCACGTAGAGAACCAAACATGTGAACATGAATGTTTTTGGGATTTGTATTCTTTTTCTTATTCATTTTAGATCATAAATTATATTTACTTTTATTTTACATGCATTTTAGATTTAATTTAAGAAAACAGTCGGTTAAAAACCGTTCATTATTATATTTGTGCAACTTATGCTAATAAAAGACATATATATATATATATATATATATATATATATATATATATACATATATATATATGTATATATATATATACATATATATATATATATATATATATATATATATATATATATATATATATATATATATACATATATATATATGTATATATATACATATATATATATATATATATATATATATATATATATATATATATATATATATACATATATACATATATACATATACATATACATATACATATACATATACATATGTACATATATACATTAATACATATCTATCGATACTTCTTGATATATTGAATAGCTTTAAGTAAATGTAAAATACCGATATATCCAAAAAAAGCCCGACTCAGTACTTTTTCATGGTGACTGTTGCCCAACTGCAAAGTAAGAGTGTCCCATAAGGTAGATAGATAGATAAACATTTATTTATTCCAATAAGTAAATATCACTTACAAAAAATACCCATATGGGCATGGAACAATGTCAGAAAAAAAGTTCATTAATATAATTAATATTACAATAAAAATTAAAGTCATTCTCAGCTCAGACAAACAAAAAAAAATGAAAAGAGAAAAAACCTTAACAATATTTATACAGTTTTGAATGCCATTTTTAATTAATTCTATCAAATTAATGTATCAAAAATAAAACAATTAAAACCTAAAATAAAAGGAAAAAAAAATAAAAAAAAAAACTTACACACATTTAGAACTTCAAGATACAGCTGACAAAAAAATAGTGTTATAAAACAATGCTGTTCTTAGCACAGTCGTAAAAAGGTCTTTGACTTTTAATTGATGCGCTTTATTGTTTTTCAAATCTTCCTATTGTCTTTCTAACTTCGCTTGTTGTTATTTCTGATCCTAAGAATCCCTGGTCCTGGGATCTATGAATACACTATCGTTAAAAAGCTCTCCCATGAATTCGCAATGTTTTCCAAGCTTTTTGTTGGTTTTATTGATAGGACAGTCATTTCTGTCCAGTAATGCATTATTATTGTATGGTCTCTTTTGTTTTTTTTTGTGTAAATTGAAAGTATCATGCTTCTCTTGTAAGTATTCTATCTCGACGCATTTCCTCTGGAGCCACAGTTCTATTGCTATTTTCATCTTTTTATTGATTATTCTATTGATGCTTTTTTTTAGTATGATTTACAAGCCAAACGGCTTCGCACTCCCTCCAGGGATTATTGACTCATACCAGGTATACAAAGATACCAAAAGTATGAAGGCGACCCTTTCCATGTTATCAGGTCCTAGGTGGCGTATTCTTCTGTACTTCCTACAAACTTTCGAACGGTCCGTGCGGTTGTAAGGGGAACTGCTTTCTGCGTCGATTTATACAGATGCTCACTAAGGCCCAGTCCCTTGATGTTCTGCAGGAGGTTCTTTGGTATCACTCCAGTTGTTGATTCTTTGGTATCACTCCAGTTGTTGATAGTATTATGGGAATCGTGTGGACGCTGTTCGTTGCCCACTGTCTGCGGATTTGCACCTCCAGATCTCTGTATTTGGCGATCTTCTCATTGTATTTTGGTCTTAGGTTGTTGTTATTAGGTATAACAATGTCAATCAGTGTAGTTCGCCTGGAAATTTTATGTGTTAGTATTATGTCTGGCCCATTATGAGCAACTGTTTGATCTGTTAGAACCGTTCGGTCCCAATGTAACTTGTATTCGTTCTTTTCAAGAATATACTCCGGATTGTATTTGTAGTAAGGCACTTTTTCCACCTACAATATTTTTAACAGTCGTGTCTTTTCTTATACTCGGTTGAGGTAAACGCTTGGTATCCTCCAGTTATGTGATGGATTGTGTCTGATGTTCGACAGCCATATCTACATTGGTGTTTTTCTATTGAGGGATCTCTGATGATGAACTTCCGAGAGTTCTTCGTCGGAATAACTTGATGTTGGATAGGTAGCAAGAAGCCCTCCGTTTCCGGAAACATCTGTTCTGAAATCAATCAGTAGTTCGACGCTGAGTTGTCGACATTATTCTGGATGACCTCATTTGGATGCCGTCCATGAAGTGGCTTCTGTAGCCAGATTTGTAACTTCTCTTGGTCTGTTCGGTGGTGAGAAGCAATATCCCGTTCTCTCAAATGTAGCGGCGTTGAATTGTCCACTAACTTGTGGAAATAAGAACGTAAGTTTATTATTTATTGATCGAGCTGCTGACCAATATCGACCAATCCTCTTCCTCCTTGGTACCTTGGAAGCATTGTACATTCAATAGCCCTCCGAGGGTGGTGTTTGTACTTTTGTTAAGAGTGCTCTTATTTCCCATTGTAGGTTTGCGATGTCCGTCCTGGTCCATTTTACAATTCCAAAATAGTAGCTAAGAGCAGAGCATGCGTACGTGTTGAGCACCTTAAACAAATTTCTACGTTTTAGACTAGTTCGTAACACCCGTATTACCAAGACAGATTTGGTTGTCAATTCGGTCTTCATAGTGCGATGGTCAATTCGTTTAGCCTGTTTTATAACTAGGTATTTGTATGTTTGTTCTGCTTCCATTGCAGCTATAGTTTCACCGTTCTGAATCTGAAATGCTCCAGGTTGTATCCTTCCTTTAACGATGTTCAAAATACTGCATTCCGATATTCCCCGAGAACTCCTCCACAATTTTACGCATTTGTTCCAGCTGGTTTCTGGTAGCAGCCATCAGTTCAAGATCCTCTGTGTATAGAAGATGATTCAATCTTACTACCTCTTTGTTGTTATTTCTAATACTAAAGCCGTATCTGATGGAATTCAAACGGCGTGACAGTGGGCTCATTGCAAGGCAGAACCACAATGAGCTTAGTGAATCGCCTTGAAATAGTCCCCTTCGTATTGGGATTGTATTAGTTTCGATAGTATCGCTGGATGGTACTTGCAATTGGATCGTAGTTCTCCAGGTTGACATGATGCGTTCTAAAAAGGAAACAAAATGATTATCGACCATATACATTCTCAGTATAGTTTTGAGACACTGATGTGGCACTGAGTCGAAGGCCTTCTTATAATCCACGTAGGCAACAAAGAGGTTTCTTCGGTTGATACAGGCTTGGTTACATATGATAGTCAGCAATCAATTGTTCCTTGCATCCCATTGCTCTCCTGGTGTATCCTCTCTGTCTTGTTGCGATGATGTTATTTTGTTCACAATGTACATAGATGCGTTGGGTTATGATGTTTTTGTATTTTTTTTTATTTCGGTATTGTCTTCGTTCCTCCATGAGGTGCAATATCTATTTGCCACTGACTCACTCATTTTTGTTGGATTTTTAATCTTAAAAAAAATATCACTTTAAATCTTGATTTAAAAAAGAATTTCGCATTTAACGAATACAAAATTCCGTTGTTTTTTTTAGATGTTTTTAATTTATTAAGTTACAATACTCGTCCAAAATTATGAAAGATAATGACTCGTAAATAGATAATATAAATTCAGATTAGAATTAATTTATTCACGTGACAAAAATTTCGTCAAATGATAATTAAAAATGTTACAGGGACGTAAGTATTTAAGGAAATATGATTAATTTAAATATAAATTTTTGTTTATTTAAACGTTCCTTCTGTTTTTAAAAGTCTCTAATAAAATAGGACTAAGATGCCTGGGCGTAATTT
This sequence comes from Diaprepes abbreviatus, assembly GCA_034092305.1. Lineage (NCBI taxonomy): Eukaryota > Metazoa > Arthropoda > Insecta > Coleoptera > Curculionidae > Diaprepes > Diaprepes abbreviatus. The sequence goes on from JASJET010000304.1 coordinate 33,879, forward strand.
ATTTTCAAACGTATAGAGGCAATACGTAGTCTGAATATCCGCGCAAAAAAAAATGTAAAGGGCCTAGAGCTCTTCAATATTTGGAAATGTGTTCAGCTTGTAGGCAGTTATTTTTTTAAGATATTTATGAATATTTACAGCTGTTTAGGGAAACTAATTTCTTTCGTCCTAGTCGTCGTGGGCCGCCCGAAAACTATTAATCCGGATTAAAAATAGGAAATCAGGAAATACGTACGCAGAAATTAGTTACGGGCACGACATTAAGTCATCATTTGCAAGGATCTTTTAGTAAGAAAAACGTTATCCGTATCGTTTTAATCTGGGTAAAAAAATAGTTTAAAATTAAGTGTTGTTTACGGGCAAACCCACGTTTACACAGACAAACTATCTGCACTTAGTAACCGAACGCTGCTTTCAACATGAGTTTAAAATTAATATTAGGTGCAAATGTTGATAATTACGTTTTGGTACCCTACAAGTTACCCCCTAAATCGGTGAATTATACAAATATTTTTCCCAAATTCAGCTAGTCGACTTTTTGGATAATTTACCACTGAATTTAAGATAAAATATGATTTCTATGCAGAATAACGCTCTAGCGCAAAAACCACCAGTTGTTTTACATTAAATTGCAAAGCAAACTAACTATCGAATTTTCGATTGTACCTTTCGAAAATTAAAAATGTGGAAATATGTAATGTATTCCTACAATATTTTATCGTAAAGAAGAAAAATTGAAGAAGTTATAAGAGTATGGACATACAGACGAATGAACGTATATGATGAAGTTGTAAAGGTTCCTAGTGATTACGGATTTCTACAGATTAATGTGAAATTGCTTACTCTTTAATTTTTTCACATATACGTCAAAAGATTTTATTTAAATAATTCGGTTCATATACATTATTTAATTATAAATTGTTTTAATTAATATCCCTGAAAACAAAGAATCCATCGAAATGAATATTAAATTGTTGAAATAATAAAATCAGCTAGTCAATAAATGCGAAGAATTCTTGATAAATTTTAATTAGTAGAATTTGGATTTTATGTAGGAATAATTTATATACAGGGTCAATCTGTTAACAGTATATTCCTTAATGCTGGTGCGTTTTATTTAAGATAGAGGATGCCAAAAATAAATTTAAAAAAAATGTTTTCGCTTATAACTCAGGTGTTTGTTAAGATATTGAGAATATTTTAGGTGGTCATATTTCTTGAGATATTTTAATATCTTCATTATTTAGTCGAGGTTTTTAACATGTAATTTAACTTTAAGCAAATTTAAATCTAATTAGGTCTCACTCAAAATTGCATTAGAAAAATCGCAATATTCAATTATTTCAAAAACTGTGGCTTTGACATTTTTTTGGAGAAAAAAAAGGTAAGGGAATGATAAGCTTACTATAAAAAGTATATATCAAGTCCATAGGCATATATTAGGAAAAAAAAATAGGGGGTTAGAGAATGCAAGATCGTCTATTTTTCAATTATTTATTAATTATTTTTAAATAAATTTTCATGAAATTCCTATTTTCATTTCAATGTCTAAAGAAACGCCCGAGTTATAAGTTGTACTTTAAAGAAGCAGCTTTAAAATGAAGAGTGACGTAATGAAAGACCTATTCTTTTGATCCAAGGAATATTTGGTTTATTGTTTTTGAACACTCTGTATGTGCAATTTTGGAATATTTAAATTTCATAAGTTTCATTTCATTGAAGCTCTTCGGTTATATTAAATTTGTTACCTTCAAAATAAATTGAGATATATGTACCAAATTGAAAACTTTGTTAAGTCGATTAATATATTTCTTACAACTAGCCTAAAACTCAGTTTTTTAATTAATATGATTTTTTAGATTTATAGGTAACTGAATTATTGTCAAAAATAACTGAAGTGGAAGAATATGAAATGATTTTAATAATATTTTGTGTGTTGGTTTTTACTTTAACCCTAAATAATAACAATAATTTTGTATTTTTCTACTTTATCCCTATTTGATCGTCAAAAACAATAATAACCAGATTCACTAAGAAGGTTTAAAACTTAAACCCGATCTAGTTGCCATGAAAAATAGATCTAGTCGACCAGTTTTGTTTTGCTTATGATAATGTCATAATTTATATCACATATGTCAACAAATAAATGCTTATATAGGAATATTAAGGATAAAAACCTAGTGATAAAGCCTTGAGATATGTAAGAGAAATAGTTGTATCTCGAAAATAAATAATATTCTCCATTTTTGACAATTCAATATCAAAAGAAAATTATTTATTTATGCTTGTATTTTTAGGATTTAAAATTTGCTTGAGTTATTGTACCTCTTGTCAGTTTAAGCCCCCTGCTGTCAGTTTGGAACGGTTTTAAGGTTATACCATATTAGTGAATTCGGAGGAAAATTTATATATAATGTTCTAGTTTTTATGTTACTTCTATTTAAATTTGATTTATTATATCTCAGTTAACGATAACATCTTATTTCCAATAAAAATAGTATGAAGTAATTGACGCAAAGCGATTTATCTATGTTGCCATTTCAATTAAAATATTGAATTTAATGTCTAACTTGGAGTGTCCCCCACATTCACTCTCCGACTAAATTAGGTCTTTGACTCAATATACTGTCAATAGCGCGATTTAAATTTACCCCGCTCCTACACTCTAATTAGAGACTCTGAATATTGTGTAATATTTTATGTTTTGTCTTTAATTTTCCTATAGATGTAACATCTTTTTGAGTCACATATACATGACAAATTATAACTTATGTAATAACGGCTAATTTAAGTTTAAATTAAAATGCTTTAAAGTTGAATAGATAATTTTTTAAATTTTAATTTCAGGGAAAAGAGAACAGGGACAAGGCACTTCAGGATTTATCAAAACACCTCGTTGAAAAGTATGTTCCCCTTCAGAGGAAATGGTTGATGCTCTTTCCTGAGGGTGGATTTTTAAGGAAGCGAAAAGCTATTTCACATAGATACGCCGAAAAAAATAACTTACCAAAATTTGAAAATGTTTCCTTACCTCGCGTGGGAGCAATGAAAATTATAATGAATACTATTGGGCCTCAGTCATCTGTAAATAATAATTCAACTAGTAAGGCTGGTAAGTATTAAATGAAAGTCCATATTAAATTTTAGATGTGTTATAGTATTTTCTTTTTAAACAAAATGAGTCATAAATAAACATAAATTTGGGTAAACAAGATGTTATATAAATTAAGTTATTCACCTATTTTATAGAAAAAAAAACATGTATATATAAATTAGGGTTCAACCTATTTAAATTTTTTGATTCAAATCTTGATTTTAATCAACGATTTAAATGACATGATTTTTAGAAAGTCAAAACTTGAAATATACGTATAAACATTGTTTAATATAAAATAAACATAAAACATTAAAAATAATCATAAATAAGAAAACATTTCTTAAAACAGGTAGGTAGTTTATGAATAATAACATATATTTTCAATTTTCATTTTACTATTTGTAAAGGAATACTAATTTTCCTGCTTTTTCTATTCCTAATTTATTTCTAACATGCGAGCGAACGAACCCGAATGTATAAAAAAATTCTTTCTACTGAAGTTGATGACAAGACAACACATAAAAACTGCGTCAGAATTGGAAGAATACGTTTAACATCAGGAATTTTTTTTTGTGAGACCCACCACTGTCGGACTCTAACATTAGATAAATCCTTTTCTGAAAACATAATTGTTGAAAATGGTTTCATTTTAGCTTGGAGTTTTATAATAAATGGAAGGAATCCAATATTTTCATACATTTCTTTCACAATATTTAAAGATTGGTTGTTCTCTACATTGTTCGGTTTATATTTGATTTTAGTTACATCTAAAATATAAGCTATACAGTGATAGTCCGTAAGTGCCTGTTTATATCGTTTCTGAATAATGTCGGGCTGGGATAACGATAAATCTAATTCATCCTCAAGTATATTACTCAATTCCTTTTATATTTCTATTGCATCTGATAAAAAAAAATTCTTTGCAATTTATTAATTGCCACTGCTATAGGTTTCAAGATTTTCAGGCATTCCTCAGCTGATCTTTTAAGACCACTGTTTGAAACTTTTTGGTATATGATCGAGTCTATTTCTTTTCTTCACAAATTTTTAACAGTTTCTCGCATTGGCTCACATATACATCTAGACAATCTGCCATATTGTTCCATCTTACGTCACTTGAAAGAACTAATGCTTTTCCATCAGCCTGTCTGTACTTTGCTCCTGCCAAGTGGTTATTTTCGAAATATTTAATGACTTGTGTGATATGTTCTTTAACGTCTCTTATTTCTAAGTCTTTGCAGAGTAGGTTTAGAAGGTGAGCTGAGCATCCATATGTTATGACTCTTCCACTAATGTCTAACTTGTCTTCTATAGTTTTTCTGATAACTGTCATGTTCGCCGCATTATCTGTTAAAAACGATTTAACGTCACAGTTGTGTTTAGATTTACAAAATGAAATCAGATGGTAAGCAAACTCAGTTAAATAATCGCTAGTGTGAGGATCTTCCGAAGTATCAATTGTTTCATATAAGAATGCACGTCAATCTTCAGTAGTTTGTGGCACAGACTACAGGCTCATTATGTACATTAGACCAACCATCAGTCGACATGTTAACGCTCTGTCCAGAAAGATTTCCAAAACATTTTGCTTTTTCATTATAAATATGATCTAAAAGGGTTGTAGAAATTGTTTTTCCTGAAGGAGGACTATAAATAGGTCGTAACATTCGATCGCCCTTTTTACATGCCAGTTGTCGACACATCTAAAGCTACTGTTAGTTGCAAATATAGCTTTGGTAATTTGTATGTCTATTTGTTGCTTTTTATTTGCAAGTGTTCGCAAAACGAAGTTCTCCAAATTTGCTGGGAAACTGGCTTTTCTTTTTTTAGAGTAAATTAGTAAATCAGTAATTGTATTACCTCAGGTAATGATAAACTTGCAGACAAATCTTTGCTTGGAAATGATCGTTTTTGATAACTACTGATTGAAGTCGCACTACTTGGAATATTTGCGTTGCTTGAGTTTTCATTTTCCATAAAAAAATATAAATATAAATACAAAATATAAAATACAAACCTTCGCAAACTATTTTTAATTTCCATTCAACTTTCTAAAAGATCTTAAATTTGATCAAAATGGGATAAAATATAAAAATAAAATAGATATATGTATTTAAAGTTTCATTGCTGTTAATGTCAAAAATAAAATATTGCAATTTTAAAACCAGTGTATATATTTTTAATGAATTTTAAATCTCCACTTTTTCGGCTGAAATCTGTCAAAATAGCGTAAAATACAAGAATTTAAATTGTTATTGTAAAAAAAATTCTTGCATATTTTACAACAATCATTCAAATTTGGTTGAAATCCGTCCGTGAATAACGGAGATATAAACGTTTTAATTTTGACAGCTGCCAAAAAAGCAGTTTCCGATTGCGTTTCAAACGCAGAATCAATATGATTCCTTTTCGGGTTGAGAGTTTTTTTTTCATAATCTATTTCAAATCGGTCACATTCAGACAAACCGACAAACAGACACTTTTTCAAAATAGTGTAGATCCACTTAAAGGCATCCAAAATATGCATTTTGCATAGAAGCCAAAAAAACCTTACTAACATACTAAGAAGGTAAAGATAAATCACATTGCATACCTGCAATTAAATCAACTTCTTTGTTAATTACCTCAGCGTCTTCTGTATCAACACCTAACATTTTGCACTTTCCTTGATGGTCTTTAACAAGGCCTTGCATTTCTTTATTACAATTTCTACAAATTGCTCTTCTACCAGTCTTTCTTTTTTTTATTATTATTTCCAAAACTAAAATTATTTTCTTATCTCTCGGCCAGATGAAACTGATTCCACAGGACCACCGTTTCTCTTCTCCAGCTGAAAATACTTGCACAAATTAAGCACAAGGTGTTGTGCTTGCGTGTGAAGAATTTCACCACACATTATCTAAAAGGACAAATCGAATCTCATTACTTTATTATAATTTTTAAAGCCTGATTTATACAACTGAATAAAGTACTGTAAAAAACATTTTAAAATTGTATACGTATGTCGGGCATTTAAACACCTACGACAGATTTGAAGGTTAGAAATATTAATACGATTAGGTTTAATTTTTTAATAAAAGTAATAGATACTTACCGGTAATAAATTATAAAACAATAATTAATAGCTTAGATTTTCTGCGACGTATGGCTTGGATTAGAAGAATAATATTTTGTTTTCGTCTTTTTATTATTTCTATTCAAAATTAAGATGAACAGGTCTGAAAACTGTCTTTGATATGTTCGTAGATTGATGACGCACTGGTATTCTTTCACTGGACCAATTGTATGTGACTTACTTGGATATTTTTATAAATTAGACTAAAAAAGAAGCTTACTCAATGTTTCTTCAGGGTAACCTGTAAAAATATACTCTCTCTCTATATAATGTCAAGAGATTTTTAAAAAATATTTTCAAATATTCATAATACCTCAAAAAACACATCAGGCTATTTTTTTAAATAGCACACCCTATAAATAAGAGTATATTTGAAAATAAAGATTCAATATTTACTGCAAATATTGTGAACTAATGTCAATATTATTTCTTAATATTGATAAAAGATTAAGCCATGACTATTTAAATTGCATAGAATATATATTTATATTTACTTTTAGTTTAACATGTTAGCATTATACATCGATGCAACAAGATACGCGAGGCTATAACCTCCAAATATGAAACAAATGAAGTGTTTAATAAGTAATGAACCTGCCGGAAATTGCTAATACCGGGGACACTAGAAAATTTTCCTCTTAACGATGAAATATAAAATACTTTCAACACAATCTCCCTTAATTTTAACGCATTTGCCCCACCTATCTTGCTACAACTTTAATCTATCAGAAAAAAAATTAAAACCGGCACCAATATAACCTTTTAACTAATTATAATCTCCAAAATAACGGCATCTGAAGTACCTTTTCAAATTTCGGAATAAATATAAGTTAGACGGAGCCAAATCAGGACTATACGGCTAGTAGTTCAATTCAAAAAAGTTATACTTGCAGAGGATGAGTAAGATTTTGATTGCTTTGTGAATTCAGTTATTGTTGTGAAGGACAGTCTTGTGACATAAACCAGGACGTTTTTGATCAATATTTGTACGTAATATTCGTAATGTATTACAGTAGGTAACTGCTGTTATTGTAGTGCCCTTCAGCTTGTATTCAACAAGAATAACTCCTGCTCGGTACCAAAAAGTTGGTGGCCAAGAGTTTCCCAGTTGGAAGATTATACGTGGGCGTTTTTTGGGGCCTAAAATCCTTATTTACACATTATATTTACTCTAATTTTGTTTCTGAGTTCCAGTGATGTATCCAACTCTCATCTCCTGTCGGTAGCTTGAAGAAAAATTATGGCTTGTGTTTAGAGATGCCAATTGCTTTTGTGAAATTTGCTGCTTAAGCAGTTTTTGTTCGGGAATCAACAATTTTGGAAGGCACATTACTTTCTCATGCCTAGTTTTTCATTTAAATTGCCAAAACGTTTGGGTAATATTGAATGCTTGAACAGTAGTAGACATTTTCAAAAGATAACTATTCTTTCCACTTTCCTGCTAGATTGTAGATCGTGAGTAAGGCTTTCCTTGCCGCTCTACAATACCACGACCTCTTTTTTTACATTACCCTAATCTAACATAAACTCCGGATATTTAGACTTTTCACGAAGTCTATTATTTTTCTGAAGGGTAAGTGCTTAATTTCTTCTAGAAATTTTAAGTGTCTTCCAGAACAGTGCGATGCATTCATATAACAGGTATTCCGCTGTTTCGTTTGCACGGTCGCAGAAACGGTAAATATCGTTCTCTGCTTTGCATATTTTTATGACATGGAATCTCAGAGGGCAGTGTCCTGTGAAAAGATTTGTTTTTACTCCAATATCCATTTTTGGGAGATCGAGAAACCTTTTTACATTGTTTGGCAATGGATTTATAAATTATTTCGCAAAGACCTGGGTCACTTTAATTTTATCTGAGTTTGTTTCCAGCTTCGAAGCGGCTCTTTTGTGTGGCTTTTTGGTAATCCACAGAAAGGTTTTTGGTCAAGAAAAGGAGTTTATATCTTTTCTTTTGCAAGACTATCCGTTTCTTCATTTCCTTTCAGTCCCGTGTACCCTGTTGTACCTTGGCACTTATTTTAGGGCCTGCCTACAGTTCTAAATCAATTTAGACTCGTAGGTGTTTGACCTGACAGCTTTTAGCGCTGCTTGACCAACTGATATGGTACATATTTGGATTGTTGGCATAGCTGCTTGGATGATAGTAGGGGTTTTTCTTAGGGGTTTAGTAAGCTCAACGCCTAATACTCCCACTGCCACCCATCATATTGGATCCATCGGTAACCATACTATTGAATCCCTATTTAGTTGCGGCAACCCCTTTCTGTTCGCTTGGTAGCAGTCAGTTACTAGTTCATTGTTTACGTTAAAGTCTGTCGGTTTCGATATGGATTCTGTTGAAATTATATCCAGAATCTTGATATACCCCACAAAGTTTCCAGGTTTGAGATTTATGTTTGAACAGCTTAAGGGCATTTGTTGCTTGTAATAGTCCCTTTATTCTTGTCTCTGAGAGTAATAACTAAGTTATGAGTATACAGTTATTTAGTTGGTTCCTACGATCGGGGACCACAGCAGAGATGATAACACTCCCCCTAGGGAACATATTTTGACTGTGGATTGCTAATTCAGGATTGGTTGCGTTTGAAGGTGTCACGTTTTGGGTCATCCTCTAAAGGATTATGACCCCCTCGAAACTGAGCCAATATTTTACTTTAAAATATGATGAAGTTTCGTCCTTATTTATGGTAATCCTTTTACATTCATGAGTGTTTTGAGAATAATTAGTTTTGTTAACTGCAATGTTCCAATATGTAACTTATTTTTTGCGTTAAATTACTTCTTAAAACATATATAATGAAAGGTTGTCAATTTCAATAAATTTTCATTAAAATATATTTTATAGTGTCAATTTCTCGAAATAATTGTTGATATGTCGATCGTTTTGTTTAAAATTGAAAAGTTTAAATGATTACAATATCAATTTTTAAAGTTTTGACACGTATTTACCAAAATTTTATTTCGTCTTCTTTTTAATTAGGATGTGTCCTTCTTTGTATAATAGTGTCTATAAAGATTTTTTATCAACTAGGAAATGATCTCTATTTTTATAAATTATTTTCAGATTATCAGAGAGCACATATCGACTACATTTTAGACATAACTATAGCTTATCCCAAGGGTATTCCCATAGACCTTAGTCACATAGCTTTTGGAAACAGGGCTCCCTGTGAAACAGTATTTTTTTACCGTTTGTATCGAGCAACAGAAGTGCCTGAAGATTCGCAAGCCATGACAGAGTGGTTGTTTAAAAGGTAAGTTATAGATTTTTGTAAAATTCATATTACAATAGCTATCAGTGTAGCTGGTATGTATAATCGTGTTTTGGTTAGTAATATCGATTTTTTTGCAAAATTTTAGCATTTGTTTCCAGAACAAAATGAATTACCTCAATAATCAAGGTATTGGCCATCGTTAACTATGAATTTTTCCTATCTTTCTGTCAAAAAATGGATTCTGCTCCAAAAGAACTGTTTGTTTTTTGAGGCCAACCATTGATCAAGTCAAATTTTCACTTCTTTTTAAAAATGTAAGTGTTGTTCTTAAAGTCCGTGCTGCGTTGATAGAAGTAAATGATAGTCCGAAGGGACTAAATCTGGTGAGTACGGCGGGTGGGGTAGGACGTTCCATTTAACTTTATCCAAATAGTTTTTTACCCATTTTGCAACGTAGGGCCGTGCATTGTCATGTTGGAAAATTATTTTATCGTGTCTTGGTGTATTTTGGTCGTTTTTTCTTCAATGCTCGATTTAATTTTATCATTTGTCGATATCGATCGCCAGTAATTATTTCACCAGGTTTTAGCAGTTCGTAATATATAGCTCCCTTATCCCACGAAATCCACAGCAAAGCCTTCTTTCCCTGTATATTGCTCGCTGATTGTGATGTTGAAGGCTGGCCTAGATCTGCCCATGATTTTTTGCACTTTGTGTTGTCAAAATAGATCTACTTTTCATAACCTGTCACAACTTGACGCAAAAATCCTTTTTTCTTTTTTGTTTAGCAAGCAAAATTTCACAAGTGGCTTTTCGCCTTTCAATGTCTCTTTTTTTCAATTTAAACAGAACCCTTTTTCCATCTTTCTGATTCCCGCCCAGTGCGGTGTAGGCGTTCGGAAATAGTGAATTCGGAAACATCCAATGCTGCTGCCAATTGTTTTAACGTCTGAGTCTTCATCTTATAATTTTTGCAAACCTGTATCTTTAAACTTTTTTGGCTGAACTGAATCCTTCTTGTCTTTTACATCAAAATCACCACTTTTGAAGCGTTTAAACTATCATTTACAAGTTTTTTTGGTTAAAATATCCCATAAGCTTCAACTAACAATCGATAACTTTCAGCAGTTTTTTTTTAATGAAAGATGGTTATTAAACTACTCCGCAAAACATTTTTTTCCTGGTATAAAGTTCGACATTTTCAAACCTATAAAGAACTATGTTTTTTGCACAATGACAATTGATGACATACTAGCTTTTGATGGGGTATGTTTACTTATTAAAACGCCATAGATGCCATTAGTATATGCTAATAAATGTATCAGTGACGCCATTTCTTAGTAAAATTCACATTATTAACCGAAATACCTGTTGGTTATTTTTATATTGTACAGTGTGTCCGGAGACATTAAACTTAGGGAGGTAATTCTATATGATAAAGTAAAGGTAGTTATATATCTAAAAAAGTTAAAATTTAAATAGTTTGTCAGTTACAGGTAAATAAATTTAAGTGTGTTATTTTGTTTAATATGCAGTTTATAATGACTAAAGTTGATATTTGGCATGACGGCCAAGTCCCACATGTAAAACTGTTTTCCTAACTTTCCACCACACGACCCTCTACGTAAAAGTTGCAGTGTATTTAATAACTTTTATTTTAACAGAAATGATCAAAGTGAAGATATTAATTGAAAGATGACATTTACTTTTATTTACTATCTTCTAAATGACATCCCTATATTGATCATATCTGTCAAAATATAGAAGTTAGAGCAGTAAATTTTGATTTTTCATGTTATCTGGTAGCAAGTTAGGGAAAGAACTTCTAAATGTTTATTAGGCATAGCTTTTATGCTTAATACCAAACAAAATAAATTTCCTGTAACTAGGAAGTTATTGAGATCTTAACATTTTTTAAACAACTTACTACGTTTTCTGCTGTTATTTACAGACACTATATACTTTAACTGTGGGTTGCTTTAAAGATTTTAACCATCGTTTAACTAACTAGAGGTTTCAAATGTGCCAGAATAAAATTAAAATATATGGGCATATGGAACTTTTCATGTATTTTTGACCATTTAAGTAATTCTAGTAACGTAGTATCGTTAGTAAAAGCTTGTTGATTTGCATTTCGACAGCTTAGTTATAATATACAATATTTTCCTGTAATAGTCTCAAATGAACTTTTTTCAGATGCTTTATAAAATATGTGCTTAATTTAGTTAATTTGCTGTTAAAACATTAATGCTTATTTAGAGACTGGCGATTTTGAAGACATCCCAAAATCGTACTTTTAAACCGAAAATTTTCCATTTTTTGAAAAAAATTAGATTGCAAAATTATTATGCAAAAACTATCAAACCGATATTATCGAAATTTAGCACCTTGCTTTATTGTAACATGAAGTTTTTTTTTCAATTTTGCAAGTCTTTTGAGAAATGTAATGTAAAAAACCACTTTTTTGCCTTTTTTTTTTAAATTATTATTATTTTGCAAGAAGGGTAACACAAATTTAATTACGAAACTTTTTTCTCTTTTCAACATTTCTCATTTATTGTCATTGGCATTATTCTGGAATTAGCTCGCCCCATCTCAACAGCCAAATCAGAACGGATTTATACAGATCAGCCCCTGTCTAAGAGTACTTTTTAGTATCTATTTTATTTTATTCTTTTTTCACAAGAAGCGTAACAATTTATAGTTTGTAAGACTAATATATATTTTTTAAATTAATAAAGAAGAAATAAATTAGTTTACAAAATACTTTTTTTCTACGTCTAAATATACAACAATTTACCACCTATTATTTTCAGGTGGGAAGAGAAAGAGAACATGCTACAAACTTACTATGATACAGGAGTATATCCCACCGAATACAGCCGAACTACACCTCAGGAACCGAAACTAGTCGTTCAAGATTACTTAAGGTTTCTTATTCTACATATCTTTTTTATCATTTCGAGTTACATTCACGTAAGAATGTTTCTTGCCGCGTACCAGTACTGTTTATATTTTTTGGTTTATTAGCAGTGTGAAATTTATTATTTGATAATTTTAATAAGATACTATTTGTGAAATTGGGAAGGAGATGGCACGTTGCCAGGTCTCAGAAAGGCTGACTATTATTTAGTGTATATTAATACTATGAGATATAGATAGAGTAACTAGTGAGATAAATGGTTGTAACATATTTTGTAATTCAAAGTTAGTTTACGGCATGGAACGTTAAAAATCTGTGTCATCCCGCTTTTCACAAAGAGACGGAAATGTTTAGTACATGTATATTAGTAAAAAAGGGACAAAAACTACTTGTGATAAAAAAGCAATTAAGACAAGTTAGTTACTGCTTGTTGGTTTTTCATAGCATATAAGATCACTTTGTGAAAATAGGGATAATATGTATCAATTGGTATATGGCGAGTCAGCTTCTCAAATAAATTGAGGCCAGAAGAGCGTACAAATGAGATGAAAAAAATGCGATGTTTTATTACATTTACGGGTGCGCGGTTTGTATCATTTAAATAAGTTTAGTTAAGTTACACAAAAAAGAAAAGCTAGGTAATCATTCAGGGGCATGTAGATATATGACTTACAAATAAGACCTCATATATACAGGGTGTCCCCTAAGTAATGGTTCACAGAATAACAGCAGATCCCTTATACAAACATATTGCAGTTTAGTCAAACTTAGCTTAGTCTTCTGAAAAAAATCCAAATATTTGAATAAAATTGTAATTGTTTTATTGTGGGACGACGGATCAATTTTATTTGTAATTCTGATGCTAGTTGTAAAGAGCGCCACGTGTAGTATGTGTTTTTAGAATATAATTTTTTTGCGCTTTAGTGTATTTTTCCTTTTACACAAACATGTTTGTCTATCTGTTTTACATAAACATTTATATATATGTTTTTTAGTTGTACAGAGAGAAAAGCTGGTTTTCTTATTAAAAAGAAAGATAAATTAAGGCGCAGCAGAGTTTCAAAACACAATCCCGTAGGTGGCGCCTTCTACAGCTAACAGCAAAACTATGAATAGGATTGAATTACTTGCCTCAAGAAACTAGTGGCCAGCAAATTTTGGGGAAATTAAAAAAATGGAAAACAAAATTTTAATTTTGAGTTTTGGACGGGTAAATCGTACATAATTGTTGCTTTGTATGCTATTACTTATTACACATACAATACCGTAGGTGACGCCTTCTACAACTAACAGCAAAACTATGACTAGAATTGAATTCCTTGCCTCAAGAAACCACTGTTCGCCAAGTTTTGTGCAAATATTTGAATTTTTTCAAAAAATAAAAACAAACAAGATGGGAGATTTGGCACCCTGTGTTTTGTTGTTATTCACTTTTGGACTGATGTAAGTTTGGCTAAATCGCAATATTTTTACAAAAGGATTTACTGTGGCGTTGTGGGGGACACCCTGTAGATATATTTCTTCGATGAGATTCATTCTTTCTGAGAAACACGCTCTAGAAGATACTAATACAACGTTGATCATTTTTTTTAAGATGACGCAGAACTTGTGTCATAAAATAAAGATGTTAATAGTGTTCAGTGTTTAATGGAATATGATTGTGGTAGAAAACTAGAGAACGAAATTATAATCGAAATAACACATTATCTATATTTTTTAACAAACAACTTGGAGATCTAAAAAAATTCTAGTCATAGATATTATGTTGAAATAACATGTTTTTAAAGTTCAATTGACTTACTTGCCTTCTAGCCTGCCATGTTTTCGAAACTACGGAGGTTAGTATTATAGCATCTAAAGTTTTAATATCTAACACTTCTTTTTGAGCTGTAGTAAATATTACTAACTATATATGTTATAACTTTACATATTTTTATTCAGACTGAATTGATTATGTTAGAAAGTTAAAAAATTAAAGGGCGTAGGTTCACTTTACTTCAGTGGCCAAGTTTTCATGCCCGATCACTGAAGTGCCGGACGCGGTTAGTATTTGGATCGGTGGCCGCTTGGGAAGACCAGGTGACTGTGTTTCGGAACCCACATTAATCTGTAGGTCCAGTCGCCAAATAGTCTTCGTTACCAACTCGCCTCTAATCCGAATAATTTAATTTTAGAAACCTAAAGAGTTAGAGCTATTGATCTTGGAAATATTTGTAGGGCACGGGCTAATTATTGCCTTTGAGTGGGTATGAAGGGTCACCGCAATCAAGTCAGAAATAGTGTTATTTAAAAAATATATACAGGATGTGCATTTAATACTCCGGTGTTCGATTGTGGCTATATGGTTATATCGATATGTGGAATGTTAATGGGATTAAAGGGGGTTTATTTTAACAATAAAGGATGTACCAAAAAAACGTTGCATAATTTTTTTTAGTTTTTTTTTTAATGTAACGATTTACTGTTTTATCGAAGTTAAAGTCTCACTGAACCTACTCTTCTTAAATTTTTAAATATTTTTTTGTCCAAATCAGTATTCTATTTTAATTTTAATAACCATACCACGGTTCTTTACTTTTTTGCGAAAATTTGTTAGAAGTCTTAGCTGGGATCGTTTTGTCTCATGAAAATTAGTTTATTTTATACAGGCTGTCCAAAATTGCTATTTAAATATTTATACATTCAATTCCATTTCACGTAAATTTTTAAAGGGAGCACCTTCTATTTAGTGTCATGTGTCGACAGGGTACTTATTTATCTTCAAATTGACATCTACATATTTGCTTTTATCTTGAACAGTTTTCTCAAAAATCGCTATTAAACAAATATGATCGATTTCTACCTAGCATTACGATTTTAATGTGGATAGGAATCATGGTTTTTTTTTATGAAGTATAAACCCAATAGGGGTTTTATCGCTTTATACAATTGTCTTTTGAAAATTTTGGACATAAAATATTAAAAAATTTTATGATTTGGTAACGTTGCATTTTGATAAAAAAAAAATAAGATTAAAAATAGGGTTCAGTAAGACTCCAACTTTGGTAAAAAATGTAGATCGTTGCGTTTTAAAAAATAAAATTATACGTCACGCTTTTTTGGGGCAGCTTATGTAAGATAAACTATTTTTGAAATGTACCCTGGAACGACATAGCCGCAATCGGATACCGAAATATTAAATCGACTCTCTGTATATTACAGCGGATATCTCAGAAGGGATGGGTTTTATGAAAAGAATTTACATGAAAATGACTTTTTACTTGATTTCTTGCCGTCAACACATTATCCATACTCGAGTAATCATTGTAAAATATTATCACGACATGTATCATTTGGTTTTGCTTCCATGTTCAAATGAAGTGTTACATTAGTTTTGTTATAGCACAAGGTGAAAATAATTTTTTGTTACCGTATATTTTGAATGAATCACATATAAAAATGGTTTTTACAGGGAAGGCACTATACACCAATTCATACATACTTTGTCTAAGCGAAAAATAGCTATTTTATACGCACCGAGAAAAGAACTGATATAAATTATAATTAAGAAATTTAAATAGGAGGTTGCCAGCATGTGACATATAATTTTTAATATCGTAACTAATTCGGCGTTTTTGATTGAGAGCATTTTATAATCACGCTACAGTAGTTATTATCACATAGCCTTTTAGTAATTTAGTTTTTGTTTTTTCATTGGAAAGAAAAAATATTGAGATATTATATGAGCCCAATGGTCAGATGAAGAAAATTTAGGGATTATAGGTCAAATTTACAAATAATACGTCTAAAAAATCACATTGTTTCTACTTAAAAATAACATTGTGTGGATACGGAAACATTTCATTTTGAATACCTTGTTCAAGACGTTTCCAGATGCGTTTAAAAAATTACATCCTTTGACTTATTCAAGCGTCTAAACCGCCCAACTTGTTTTGTACGTCTGGTTTACAGAATTCAAATTAAAAAAAAAGTATGATCATTTGTAATATTGCACTCTTTTTTTGTATATTATGTACGGTCTTAAAATGTTTTAAAACTGTATGGTGAACCATATGGTGTTTTATATATAATGTTGGATATGCAGTACAGCATCAAATTGTTACCTGAACCTGCGAATTCCTCTCTTTCAAATAATCTTAAGAATAGTTTGTACATTTTTTGTCAAAATCTTATAATTATTGTATGAAATTACGATAGGCTGAATTCAGTTTCGCTTGAATTATTATTTTGTGCTATAATAGATAAATTCATATTAAAGTACGTTTATAACTATATATTAAATAATTTTTTAATTGGGAATTTGTAGGTGATAAAGCACATAACGAGGGCAAAATCTGAAAGATTTAAAAGCTCTAAGAAATACCTTTTGTTATTTGTAATAAAAAATATTATAAAAACATCTGAAGGGACATCATTTTAAACTTCTTTTTAAAATGGATCGGTGTAGATTTTTAAGTATTTTAAGTTATGGTTCAGTTACGCTTTTATGTTCTATATTAAAACGTTTTATTTAGAATAGGTGAGCAATACGAATTATTATTAGTTTTACCCAGGAAATAGTTATTACCAGGAAAACGTAAATAAAACTTTGCCATGTTGTTTTTCAGATACCTATATTGTCAAAATGTGACTGTTAGGATGATTTTCATGTCTCGTTCAATTACTAATAAAAATTTAGCTTTAGAAAAGACTAAACATATTTTGTACATACAAATCATTAAGAACAATTCCTTGAACGTTTGAATAGCTTACGCGATATACATGGTATTTAAATTGTAAAGATTGTTTAAATATCTTTTTTATCAAAAACGCTGCGCAGAGATTATTACCGACCAAGTTTTTAAAAACCAAATTGTTACCGTGAAACCATAAAAAAAATGTGCGATATAACTACTTTATGTGTCAAATATGAATCATTTTAATTATACATGTGCCTATACACGGAGAGATAAAGAAGGCGATAATCTTCTCTAGGAGTGATAAATTGAAATATTTTGAAACACCGTCATATTATAAGAATACACTATCTATTTTGTAATAGTTTCTTACAGTTTAAAAGTGTTTTTGAAGAGTCCCAAAAATTCCAAACCTCTTCAAGGAATAATTGCGTATGTTCTTAACTATCACTAATTTTTTTTGTTATTGTAATGCTCATTATCATTTTTTAAAGTATATAATGAAAACGTAAAGTCTGGAGTAAATTCAGTATTTAAAAAACGCTTGTTTTTTTTTTTTGAAAAATTGTCCGGACTTTGTCTTTTAAATATTGACCCGCCAATTTTTTGTACACTTTTAGATTCCCTGCGAAATTCTGGATCCATTACATGTCCTATACCTAAATAGTCAAAATTAAAAACAATAATTATTTTCCAGCATAACCGATTCAATGACCTGTTGCTTTGTCAAATTGTCACTTTGATTTAATTTTAACTGAAAATGGAACTTACTGAGGCACGGAGGATAGAAATTCTAATGATGATAGGATATGGGTAAGAACCCAAGAAGTGTGTCAGTTATTTCAAGAAAAATATCTTATTCTTTCATCAATTTCACAATCGACAGTGAGTAAGATTGAGTAGAAATTTCATCTAACCAATCGAGTAGTTGCCGATGTTTCCAAACTTAAACCCTCTTTATTTCTCTTTTTGGGTTTACCTTGAAGGTAAAGTTTTACAAACTAAGCTAATTGACATAGGATTATTCAAGAAATGCGGTAAATTACTATCGAAGTAATCATAAATGTCAGAATGAATTTATAAATAGCTTAGGTTACTGTCAGTTTGGGGTATCAATTGGGGACTGTCATTGGGAGGCATTTTGAATATTTAATAAAATAAGTTAACTGTTACTACTTCATCTAGAGTTTCAACTGTCCATAAATCGAAAATAGTTACATTTATGTATAGGACATGTAATAGAAAAAATGTTCAGAATTTTGCAAGGAGTCTAAAAGTGTACAAAAAATTGGGCGTCACTTTTTAAAAAATCAAAGTTGATAGTACAGCTTCTTTCGAGTCATCCTGTACAATTTAATATATTGGAAAAAATTCGTACGAAAAAAACAAAGTTGATGTGTCAAACGAATAATAAATTTATTGTAGACTTTACGCCCTCATTGTATTGGTTTAATTATATATGGTATCCGGAAATATCGTTTGTTTATTTTTAAGGGAGATTGTACATATGAAAACATGAAAATCCGTATGAACATAGGTCCGCAATAAGGAAGCTATGGCCGTTTACAATGACCCTTAAATACGGGTTTTTATTTAATATCTTGGGAACTGCTTGAAGTACCGATGTGTTTTCTAGTATTCGAACTAACATCAGTAAATGTTACTTTTTTATGTTGTGTTATGTGTCGATAAAGTGTTTATTTATCTTCAAATTGATATCAACATATTTGCCTTTATCTTCAACAATTTTCTCAAAAATTGGTATTAAACAAAAAATGGCTGATTTTTACCTATGCATTACGACTTTAACATGATTATGATTTTCTATGTAAAATGTAGATCCAATAGGCGCTTTGTTGCTGTATACAATTCTCTGTTGTAAATTTTTCAGTAATAAAAAAATTAATACTTGTAATACATCCCATCTAAAAAAATTATGTAAAACGGAATGGAAAAAATCAATTATTTAGATAACACTTTTGGACATACTGAATAAAAAAGGGAAATATTGGACTGTTATGAGGCAAAATGATCCTAGCTAAAATTTACTAATTTGTATAAAAAAAGAAAAGAACCGGGGCATAGTTATTAAAATTTAATGATTTGGTACCGTCACATTTTATTGAAAAAGCTAAGGGTAAATAAAGGATTCAGTGAGACTCCCAACTTTGATAAATAAATGTAGATCGTTATGTTTAAAAAAAAAATAAAAATTATTCGTTACGCTTTTTTGGGGCACCTTGTGAAAGCTAAACTATTTTTGAAATTCACCCTGTTTAACCGCATTAACATGCTGCCTGTGAAATTTTTCACTGATTTAATGACAGCCGCAATCGATTACCAAGGTATTAAATGGACACACTGAATATTACAGCGCTTGTCTCAGAAGGAATGGGTTTTATGGAAATAATTTACACGAAAAAGACTATTTTTTATTTGATTTCTTGCCTTCAACATATTGCCCATGTTTTTGGGATATACTTAAGCAATAATTGTTATATATTATCACAACATGTATCATTTGGTATTACTTCCATGTTCAAATGAAGTGTTTTTAAAAACCCGTTACATTAGTTTTATCAGCACAAGCTAAAAACAATTTTTTTGTTAATGTATATTTTGAATGAATCACATAAAAATGGTTTTTATTGGGAAGATACTATACATCAATTCGTACATACTTTTTCTAAGCAAAACATAGCTATTTTATACGCACCGAGAAAAGAACTGATATAAATTATATATAAGAAATTTAAATAGGATGTTGCCAGACTTAAACCCTCTTGATTTCTCTTTTTAGGTTACCTTAAAGGTAAAGTTTTACAAACTAAGCTAATTGACACAGAAGACTTAAATAATCGGATTATTCAAGAAATGCGGTTTCTTACTATATAAGTAATCATAAATGTTCAGAATAAATTTATAAATTGCTTAAGTTACTGTCAGTTTGGGGATCAATTGGGGGCTGGTATTGAGAGCATTTTCAATGTTTAAAAAAATGATAAATTAACTGACTACTTCCTTTCGAGTTTTAACTGTTGATAAATCGAAAATAGTTACGTTTAGGTATAGGACATGTAACAGAAAAAATGTTCAGAATTTTTCAAGGAACCTAAAAGTGTACAAAAAATTGGGCGTCACTATTTAAACCATCAAAGTTGATATTACAGCTTCTTTCGAGTCATCCTGTATGATTTAATATATTGGAAAAAAATCGTACAAAAAAAAAAACAAAGTTGATGTGTCGAACTAATAATAAATTTATTGCAGACTTTACGTTTTTATTGTATTGGTTTTACTATACAAGGTATCCGGTAATTTCGTTTGTATACTTTTAAGGGAGATTCTACATATAAATTACATAAAAAAAAAAACATATGAACATAGGTCTGCAATAAGGAAGCAATAGTCGTTTAAAATGGTACTTAAATACAGGTTTTTATTTAATATCTTTGGTACTGCTTGAGTCATCGATATGTGTTCTACTATTCGAACATGTTAAGAATGAGCGGCAGATTTAGTTTGGGATGTCTCGAGAGGAGGGCGGTCCGGTTTATTTATCTCAATTTTTTTACATGACACTTTTTTAAAATTCTACCTAAAAATTATGATTCGGCAAAACTGTTTACATAAAAAAGACATTCTTGTAAAAAAATACTAAACTAATAGTTTAATTAAATCAATGTACATAAAATCTGATTTATTTGTTTTTAAACTAAACATCGAAGTGAGCATTTGACGACTCTAAATTTGAAGCGAAAAACTTCAAGTAGCTTGTGGTTAATTTCAGAATAATAAAGAATCATAAGATGTTAAAAGCCTGTGTTCGAGAGCTCTCTTATGATGCATTAGCGGATCTATGTTTATATGGAACTTTTTTCATGTTTTCCTATGTAGAATTTCCCTTCAAAGTATACGAACGGAATTTCCGGACACCCTGCATGGTACCTTGTATGAGACAAGTAATATCAATCTTTCCAAACTAAAGGATAAGCTCTGTTTCTTTGTTATTACTTAATACACAAGCTTATTTCTTTGATAACATCTGTAACCACCAATACTTATCGATCAGCCCTAACTACCGTCCAATTTTTGTACTGCCTTACTAATAGGATCATCTTTAGTATGTACAGAGAGTTACAAATAAATTAACGATGTCAAACTATCGGCCACACACCTGTATTTTAATTTAATTTAAATTTATGTATTCAAATTATTGTCTAGAAACCAGTACTTGCTCGAAGTACAATTTCACAAATCAGTGTATTAATACTTTAGATCAGTCCAATGTTATTACTTGGTTTGAGGTTTAAGTGAGCCGTCAAAACATGGTGCTACTTGAATGTATGTGATTTCGAACGTTCCCTCATCAGTTTATGAAAATCTTAGGTATTATACCACATATATAGATTTCTGAATGTATGTTCTTGTCCGTTGATTCAAAACATGTCTGTGTGACCGATATAAGCTGATGTTCATATTCGCCGAAACGTTCTTTACGCTAACAAATTAGTCACTCATTAAACAATTTCAATTAATAGTTCGAGAATAGTAAAAATATTGCCGAGGACTCCAAATTACTGCTAATAATATCAATTGCAAGTACTTTGTATTAAATATTAATTTATTGTAATTTGTAAGACTGGCCTACATATATTTTTTAATATCAAACTCTATACGAAAAGTGTTAATATAAAAATCATTTAATTACCAATCGTTAATAGTCAATTAACTTTTGTTTTGCTCAAAAATATTAACAGATTGAAGTAAAATTTGATACAATATACCGAATAATTTTTCCTGATAGTATCTTTCGAGAAGTCTTATTATATCCACAGACAAGAGTGGACATATAAATGTCTCCTATAAAGAATATGTACCATTTTATATCGAAAGTTTCTTCAAGTTCTTTTAGGGCTTCAGTTTCAGTTTTTGTTTCAAGTCGTTTTTTAAATAAGTAATTGGGCATTGTAGTTGAATAACTTGCATTGTGAAGGTACATGAAGCCCCGAAAAATTAAACTCTTAAAGCGTTTAAATTCGTTCTACAAATTTTCATGCTCTCTTTCTAAAATACCTACTTCAATTCGGCTTTAAAAAATGATACTGGAAATATGATAGCATTTTTGAACAGGGCATGGAGGACTTTGCTCAAGTTTGCTCTCAAGGCTACAGTTTTTAGAGCTGGGCAGTGAATAACTACTTTAAAACTTAACACCAGTTAGGGTGGTTGATAAATTTAACTTGACAATAGAAAACGGACACTTAGTTGTTGTTTATACGATTGATGTGATTATTTTGTATTAGTGATTGCGTAAATAGTATCGAAGTCATTGACACATAAAAAATTATTTTAGCTATTTTCTTTATAAAAATAGGTGTGCTTTATGTAAAAATAATATAAATATGTAAAAATCATATTTTTGTTATATTTAAGAATTAAACTAACATATGTGGTCTGCTGTGTTGGTTTGAATAATGGTTGTTGCCAACTCGGTTACTACTTACTGAATTTTGACACCAATTTCTGGACATTTAGGTCTATAGTTTTATTAGATTTATCATTGTCATATTTTGAAGTTGGTAACATAAATAGTTTACAGTTTCTAGTTCAAAATATATAATGCCCCCTGATTGGTTGTGAAGTAATGCTAGTCTCTTTTTTTAAAGACTGAAATACAGTAAGTAAAATTTTTGGTCAATTTAATATATCAGATGGAAAGGTTTACATATTTAATAGTTTTTAAAATGACAAAAAAGAAATTAGTACAGTATTATACACCAAATAGATATGTTTATCATATAGCCAGAGGATTTGGTAAAATGATTTTACAAGATACGAAAAAAATTATAACTTGGTTTATGAATACGGGTGACTTTGGAAATGGGTTCTATTAGTGCGATGTCATCAAAGTGCAGTACTAGAGCAGAAATAGACATTCGAATATTCTTAATGGCTCCGTTTCTCATTGGATTTCTTCGCCAAATAATGTTAAGATCATTATTATAACTCTTTATTCATTAATTAGGTAAATATTTTTTTTTATAGTTTATTTAGTTGTACGTTCGTACTTGTTAAGCTTGTGTTAATTAATTATAAAAAAGTTTATTGTGATGGAACACTTGGTAATATAAACAATCGGCTAAGTGCATTTTTTCCACTATTCCAATGCTCGGTTACAGTGAAGTTATTGTTAGGAGGAATAAAATTTATTTAGATATATTTTCTTTCTAATATAGTCAAAGTACTGAAAGAACTTAGAAATGGCATATGACATAAGTGGTCGGTCTGAGTGTTTCTGGTTCATATAACTTTATTTCGTTGATAACACGTTGGTATAAAGTTCAGGGCGGGGCTTTCAATTTCCTTCGCAGTTTTATATATTTCATTTAAAGGCATTCAGTACATATCATAAAATATTTAAAAAACAACCTTTTTTGTATTTATTTGCGTACAAATTTGTTAACTAGTTCAATGCAATAATTTTAGTCACTTGGGGTCAGCACTGCATTTATTTATCTAGGGAAATTACGAACTTCCTATATCAACAGGATAGATGCGATCTTTATGTCATTTATCAAATCGACGAGTTCTCTCAGTAGTTTGGGTATATATGTCTTTGTTTATGTAGTGTAATTTATAAGTTTTAGTGCAAATTTTTGGAAAAAAATATATTTTTTATTTTTCAGTGTAAGTAATTAAAAGTCAAATTTTGATTTGATAATAAAAAGTAACGATCCAAAATTGAACTAGAGTTGGCAAGTTCTGTTAACTCAAATTTGCGTACTAGTAGTCTAAAATGATAAATCACAGTGTCTTATTTTAGAATTACTTTTTGAACCTTATACCATGGAAAGATTCCCAAAGATGCTCTATGCAATCGTAAGCGAAACTCCAGAATGTAATATTAAAATGACATGTTCCAAACCTAAAAACAATGATTGTTGGACCAGTGACGTGAGAGCTTCTTGACAAATATACGAAGTAGTAGATATCTATTGGACTTCCACTGACTTTATTTTTTTTTGTTGTTGAATATCACAACGTTTCAGCTAGTAGTTGTCTTTAGCCGTTTTAAAGTAAAATTGAATAAATCCTTAAGCTACACTACTATTTATACTAAAAATAAATGCAGTGGAGTTTATTATGGTAAAGTCCTATGTATGCTGCATTTAGTTTTAATTTACAATGAAAAAGAAATGGTTTCCACACTTCTCTTATATCTAAAGACGGTTTACTAAAGCAACTTGGGTTCTGATGTATAACCACGGCTTATTTGAATTTCCGTTTTTTTCCAGTGTTATTCTTGATGTAGGATTCTAGGTTCAGACCACTTTAGGTGGTGCCCATTAGTCTAGGCGTGGTTGACGGTACCAGATTTTTTTTTGTTTCTCCATAGATTTGTTCTTCTGATGTTCTTTGATCTTCAAGGGGTTTCTTTGTTTCGCCAACGTAGAATTTGCTACATTCACATGATATCTGATAAACACAGTTCTTCATGTCCTTTGTTTGACCCTAGTGAGCTGGCTCTGAGTTATTTGAATTTAAAACAATGTTTATGTTATATCGTTTTCTTATTCTTCTCACTGTGTTCGAAATGCCTCTAACATAGGACATGTTCGACACTTCCTCGTCCGTTTTTGATCTTGTCCTATTTCTGCATTGTTCTAGAATTTTATCCACCTGATTGACTGGATATCTGTTGGCTGTCAGATCACTTAATATATTTTATTTCTTTCATCAAGTTATTGTTGTAGTTGCAAAAGTCTATGCTCTACCTACGAAGTTTTCTATAATGCCATGTTTGGTGTTGTTGGATGAATACTTAAGTATTGTCCTGTGTATGTGGACTTTCTGTAAACCGAGGTTCGAATTTGTCTGCCACCAAAACATCTAAGAATGGTAATTCATTTTGTACTTCTTTCTCCATAGTGAGTAATGGTGAGTTAATATTGTTGAGAAGAGAAAAAAAGTTTTGAAGTTCTTCGTCGTTTCCATTCTAGAAAATGAAGGTGTCGTCTACGTATCTAAGCCACAATTTTGGTTTCCTATTTGTGGTTTTATTTGCAAAGGTCTCGAACCATTCCATGTTTGGGACTACCGGTGAAAGCGAAGATCCCATAGGTAGTCCATTATCATGGATAAAATTTTTTTCTTTTTCTTAAAAATAGAAATTGGCCAAACAACATTTCAACAAGTCCATGATGGCGTGTGGTGATAGATATGTTTTTTCTTCTAAGGTCTGGTCTTCTTCAAGTTTTTTCCTTATGATTTGTAGTGACTCCTTAACTGGAACGTTGGTGTATAGGCTACGTCAAAGCTAAAAAAAGGCAACAAAATGTTGTGAGTTATTGACCCAGGATGATATATTTCCTTATTAAGTTAGCCTAAAGATTGAAGCTCTTGTGAACTAGAGTACTGGCGAGTATTGAATCGAATTTATTCCCTGATTCACTAAGGTGGTTTCCATTTAAAACTGGGCTAATTTGACAATGACTTGTTTAAATTTACGTATGCAACAATAACAATTTTTGAACGAAATCAGAAAATTCGTATTATTTAATTACCAAACCGATAATTAAGAAAATTTTTATTTCATTTCGAGAGATAATCGTCTTCTTTTCCGTTCCAGGTTATTTTCCTGCGCGCGGGTGTGTGTGTGCGCGGGTGTGTGTGTGTGTGCGCGCGCGCGCGGGTGTGTGTGACTTGTATAAAAATATTTATAATGACATACCAAAACAATCGTCCAACTAGAAGTTTTAACTTCCATGGTGTAAATCTTGAAACCTAGCGTTGAACTTGGAGATGAGTTTTTGCGAGGGTTATGTAATGACTTAAGTGCTTTATGTTCCTGCAGTATGTTGTAGCGCACTATAGTTTTAATAAGCTTATATGTTATAAATTGATGAGATTTGGTTCGGTACCCAATTTAAATTAAGATTCCCTAAGCATTTACTTATTTAGCCTACAGAACAATTCGCACCGGCCAAAAAAGGCTTACAACATCTGTGATTTCTCCATATTTTGAGTTACATTTGACTGTCGTTTCGATCTAGCACTAACTTAAGTAAATTGATAAGCGCATAAATTGAAACATGACAGAATACTTACTTTTAACTCATACATGATTTTTAGACTATTTTGCTGGGCATATAGGACTAAAGGTTTATGAACCTCTCGATATATGTAATTAAATCGAATCAATTTTTAGCTACTAAATACCATTTGGATAAACGTATAAGCAATATTAGTAAGTAGTTTTATTCAGTAAGAGTAGTTTGCCCAGCTCTGATTACTGGTACCTAAATTCTTCACTTCGTTGGTTTATTCACAAACAATTAAAAACGTATACATCGTCTTTATGTTGATATTAACTGGTAATTCGGGTGGTTGCGAATGATTCACACAAAGCTTTCTATGGAGTAGATCATTATTTTAATTTAATTTTTCAATTTATTAATGCAGAAAATGTTTAGTTATGTAACTAGATCCTTTGTTATGTTATTAAACGTCGGTACTTTGAGTTTAGATTAAATTACCTGTAGGTCGATTAAAACAATAAGATTTTATAATGAATCAGTGTCAGTAAGATGTGATAGAATTTAACACTAGCAAAACATCGACTATTCAGTTAAAAAAGTTAATAAAAACTCAAACTACCACATCTAAAACTAGTACTCTATAATAATTGTGATACTAGATAGGCCAAATCGAAATAAACACAAATACATACACTGGGTTCAAAATATTAAAAGACGATTACCCATATTGTTTGTTATTAACATATAGTCAGCCTGAACTATAAAAGTGAATAATTTTTTGACTCGTACACCCTACTGTCCCAACTTTGTGATAAACATTTTCAAAGTCAGTTTTTAAATGTTTAAATTACTTATAAGATTCCAGGCATATTTTTTAATTTACATTTTTTTGTTAAGTTGAATTTTGCTTAGACCGATTTTAACGCTAATGCTTACAATGTTTTAATGTTTACATTTGTCACTGCAAAATAAGCATTAGAAAGTATAAAGTTGTAAATAGAAAAAAAAACAGGTATATATATATATATATATATATATATATATATATATATATATATATATATATATATATATATATATACACACCTGTTATTTGGTAGTTGCTCTTAAAACTCTATTTTTTTTTTTCAAAAACCGGTTGGTAGTTTTTCTAAATATTTTAAAATTTTTGTTTAACGTCATTTAAAATATCTATAAGTATCCTGTATAAATATTTCGAGTTGGCCTTTTGTATTTTATGTATTGTGATTTCTGTATAATTGTTTTTTCCTAAAACTGCACATTTTATTGTCTATATATGCCTTTTAATACACGATACAGGGACTACCTTTTAATAGAAGTATTTTTTATATCATAGGTAATCAAATTTTTGAAAAGAAATGTATGTAGGGATGGAATATTGGTTGGTGTCTCGCATTCTACATAACCTGAATATGTCCATTATTTTCAGGCCTTTTGTATATATTTTTAACTTCTATTATTCATTGTGTTGCCCTTTACGCTCCTACACCCTTGTATCTTTGTATTTATGTCCTGCAAGAGCGATAATTTTCTTAAAGATAAACTACAAACATTCTATTTTAGTAAAAGTAATAATATACCATAATTTCGTAGTTAAGTTTTGCCCTTAATAACATAGTATATAATGTAAAAGGGAAATAAATTAAAACCAATAAATAATATGTATTTTTTTACCTACATGTTATACGTTATCAAAACTTATGATGATAACAGCCTTTACTTAGTATTTTAATTGTAGATGCAGCGACACGGAATTTGTCTAATTGTACTGCCAAAATGACAGGGTACGAATTTACACATATTATGGACTTTAGGAACATATTTTAAGTCCAAAGAGCGTTTCCTTTGGATTTAATTTTACTCTATTTTCTAATATGATTATTGGAAAATGAAGTATGGTTTCTGCGAAAAAGGTTTGAAACTCGAACAGCACCTTATCGGATAAGGAAATAAAGCTTTAAAAGTGATGACATTAAATGTTGCAGAATAATTCAAAATCTTCGCAAAGGGCTTAAACAATAAAGTTTGGTAAAAACATAGAAAAGGCTAGTAACTTTATGGGGAAGTATTGTCGAGAAAAATCGCATTAAGACCGTGCACTTGTTCGAAGTAGATTTTGACTGTCGACTCAAAAATAAGTTAAAAAAAGGATGAGGTTTGTTATGTTCAGATATGTATTTTGTTAATGAGTTAACAAGACTAATTAGGGTTGTATGGACCATAACCTTTCCCAGTATCAGCATAGTAACAATTCTCTATTTTATCAATACTTCTTGGTTTAATTTGCTCTGTTGCTTCGCTCTTTACCCTTATCATGTTATTTTTTATATAAATTCAGACATTTTTACATTTAATAATTTCCACTCTATTCCCTACGGTATGAACATTTCCTTTCTATGGTGTTTTTCTTTTTTTCTTTAATTTTTTTTTCTACGCACCAAAGACTCGATCTGGTAACTTAAGAGAATGCCCTCTAACAGGGTAAAATAAGACATTTTCTTTAATGTACGTAGGGCGGGGCCCTTGCAAATATTCACCAAAATAAATTAAGCACTATGTTTATGGCCTTCACATTTATCAGAATGTAGTCTTAAACTAGTCTTGGTTTCATCGAAGTGATAATATTACAAAAATGATAAAATCGCAGAAGACATTTTAACCGAACCTTTTTCAGGCTCTGTTTTAATCCAAGTAAAAAGAAAGTGATCTAAATTAATTACGCGAAAGGACAAAAATCTATTTGATGAGAATAATAAGCTTCACTAATGTTAACTTTAAGTTGAGGATGAATTTGTTGAAGATCTAGACATTTCGGGGAAATCTACTTTGAGTAATTATGAAGGCTAAGCACTTAACTTATGCGCATCTAAATTATGCATAATACTGTTTCTCATCTGAGTATTTTTCTGTACTTAAAACATACTTCATCCTTTTTCAGTACCTACAAATTTGTACAGCAGATGTGCTAATTCCAGTGTAAAATTTAGAATAAAATGTTAAGCTATATTTTTTTATCGAATTCCCTGATTGATTATTAATATTTTGCACAGCTTATTTATAGACAGTATCGATGATAAATAAATATGCTTACTTTTCTTTTGATTGTAGTGACTTTCACTATCTTTAGGTTTTAAAGTGAAGTTGGGAATTGTTTCGCATTTCTACGTTTAGTTTTAGAGTGTATTACCGGTCTGGATCTTTTTTGTACGAAAATCTCTAATCATGTATGACAATCGTCTATGCTGATCAACTTTTGTACAGGGTTTTCAAAGTTGTTTGCAGCTTCTTTAATAGATAATATGATTTGATGCATTCAAGACATAGACAAAAAAAGGCTATGAGAGAAAAATTAAATATATTTTGAAGTTGGTCTTAACTTTTTTCAATATAAGCGATTCTTGGCGTTTTTAAAATAGGATAAAATACTATTTGACACATATATAGAATATACAAAGATGAATTCATTTTAAACCATTTTTTGAACGTGGCATAGAATTAATATACTCTAATCTGATGCTCCTCATTTGAAACAAACGATTTGGCTCCCAAACAACCTTAGGATACGATTCAACAATAAAGTACTTACCTGAACATGAAATGTCTCATTGTTTATTGATCTTGTGTCGAAAATAAAAGTATAGGTTGAACAATTTGACTTAACTTTCAATTGATCTTTAAAACCAAACTCGGGACAAATCCAAGTCCTCTATGCTAGACTGCTTTGAACGATATAACTACTCTCTTCCAGATATTTGTGTAAATGGCTTGCAAATGATCATTAAAAGTTATCTTGATCCCTAATAAAACCAGATATCTAAACGTGCAGTTTCCTGTTCTTTTAGAATTCGGGGTCAAAAAGAAAGATTTCCATTTAAAATTTTCAAGTTTATCTAGAAATGATCCCCGAGTCAAGGACCATGTCACCACAGGATATTTTGTTTTTGACGCTGAAACTTTTCTCCAAATGATTTTTCTCGATAATGTTTCTCCGAAGAGCTGTTACCATGTTCATATTTATATATATATATACTAACTATATGTTGTTTTTAACATTTACTTAATTTCTGGCCAGGTTTGAAAATAATAGCTTTACTGAGCTACAGGCGTGTAGCGATAAAAAGTGCGACACATTGTATAAAAAATATAGGATACAGACATACATTCACATATTTGTGTCAATTTTATAACTATAGAAGTGGGTTGTAACTCGCTAACTCTACTTATCGAGGGACATTACAGATTTTAGACGTCGAAAAGCACTTAAATAGGGATTTTCCAAGATATAGACCAATAATATAATCTACTTTGGACTATCCTCTACGAAGAGTAGCCTAGACTAATGTACAGGGTGTCCAAATTTCGATGGTTTTACGGATTATCTCCGTTATTAGTAAAAATAGTTACTCTTTTAAGAAACGAACGAAGCCTCTAACAGAATTTTCATAAACCTCTTCTGGAGATACAGAGCGATTTTGAATTCTTTTTAGGGCACCCCTCATATCTCGGTTATCTTGCAAGTTATCACAAAGTTAAAAAATAGGACTATTGGGGTTTTTGATGTGGGGTTCAGTGACGTAGTCGGTTTTTTTAAGGTTCAACTGTTTTGGAGAGATAAATCATAGTTGCCGTTTTTAATGGGACACATTATATTTTTGTGAATATTGTGATTTAGTTTGTTATAAACTTTTCAAAAATATATAGGGCGTTAAAAAAATGTAACTTTGATTTATTTCTCCGAACAGTTGAACCTATAAAAAAAACTAACTACGTTACCCAATAGTTCTATCTTTTGATTCTGCGATAAGCGGCAAGATAACCGATATACGAGGGGTGCACCGAAATGCATAATTTTAAAAAACGCCCTGTATCTCCAAGTCATTTGTTTCTTAAAAAAATAGCACAGTGCCACGAAAACTTTATCCTTCTATTTTTTACTTATAACGGAGAACCCGTAAAACCATCAGAAATTTGACACCCTGTACACAAAATACATTGGTGAAAAGGAAATTAGCAAATATATATATATATATATATATATATATATATATATATATATATATATATATATATATATATATATATATATAATAAATTAGTTAACTATGGTGTCATAAAGAAAGTATAGCTTTTTCGTTTAAAAGGAACCAACTTTTTATATAAAAAATTACTTGTAAAAAAGTTTTTTTAACTATGGTATTCTTAATAGGAGCTAGGTATATTTTTAACAACTAAATCGTAGAAAAAGTTATTAATTACAATAAAATGAACTTCACATGAATTTACTATATATATATATATATATATATATATATATATATATATATATATATATATATATATATATATATATATATATATATATGTATATAATTTATTTTTGTATCTTAAACCTTTTGTTAAAATATTTTTTTCTAATATTTTCTTGGGTATAGGTTTTTCCATTAGAGAAACAAAGGACAACAATTTTTCTTGATGTTTCGCTCTACATAGTGAGCTTCTTCAAAAGAGCTGGTATATTTATTTTACATCTACAAAATTACAAAGTTTTTTTTATAATAAACATATATCACAGTAATACACATTTATATTTTTAAATTAATTAAAATTAATAAAAATAAAACAGATTTTAAAATAGTTTTAAAGTTTAAAATTTTATAACAATACCACAGGTTAAAATAGTGAAAATTATAAAATTATAATAAATGTCTTTTGTTTCTCTAATGGAAAAACCTATACCCAAGAAAATATTAGAATATATATATATATATATATATATATATATATATATATATATATATATATATATATATATATGTTATATCGTAGATTTTCACGGATGGTAGAATGAATAGTTTGGTTATTCCGGGTTTCAATCCGTTCGTTCAAAAAATCGTTTTCACGACGTTTCGCCAAAATCTCATTTGGCATTTTCAAGTGCGGTTCGTCTCGTTACTCGCTGAGAACTGATGGTGGCCTCTGAAGAATATCGCACCAAGGAACGCCTCCTTTTTTGTATTTGGGTGTGGTTTGGTTGCTGAACGCGTGTTGAATCGAGCTTTCCGGATTTCAGTCAGTCGTCAAAAGCGCCAGACTTGTCTGATGTTGTTCCTAAAATTGCTATAGTGTGCGATATCTTCATAAAGCAGGGACCATAACAATCGTAGGCGAAGCGTTTCCAAGTATAAATTTATATCGCTAGACCGTAACGTAATGCGTGTCTGGTCCTGTAACGAGCGCTATCGTGGTTCATTTCCACCAGGTCGCTATTTGTCGTTGTTATAAGGTAGATTTAGAAAGTGAAAAGTCGTTTCTAAATTTTTTCTACCTTATTGAACCGCAACGCAGGGGGTGCGGTGAGAGTCCCTCCTAAACCACCCGACCAGATAGGAAATCTGGCCGCCTCACCTTTCTTCTCGCTCACCGGGGCAAAGGGGAGTGAATGATAAAAGGGGCTTTTGTTTTCTTCTGTTTACTTCGGAAAGTGAAGTAAAGTTTGCTTCCAAAAATAAGCATTTGTCTGCTATGCATAAAGCATGATGAATGTTTGAGCTTGGAATGCTCCAAGGTTGAGATTCTGAGAGAAAATCAAGAATTGGGTAAACTAAGCATTACGGTGAATAACACTTAGCCAGGGGAACTTGCAAGTGTTTGAGTTTATAGGCCTTTTGTTTTGTTTGTATTTTCCGCAAAGAAAATTTAGAAAAATTTTGTAATAAAAATTTCCGCAAAAGAAATTGTTGTACAACGTTCCGCATAAAAATGATTCATAAATTTGAATATAAAATCCGCTACGGGGTTGTAAGATGATGCGCATATTGAAAATTGAGAATGGAAATTATTCCGCAATTAGAAATTTTAGCGTTGTTTTTACCCATGTGTTTATTAACGTATAATGTGTGTAACTATAACTAACTGTACATATCTTTCCTTGTAATCTATTCCTAAACGTCGTAAATGTAACAGTCCATTTAACTCTCGCAAGGGATACATCTTATCACTTCAACCATGTCATAAGTTGCTTTTAATTCCCGCAGTTAAAGTCGCTGAAGAGGGGTAAAATAAAAATCCAAAATAATATTTCAAGAACCGACCTTTTTTTCCCGGGTATTCCCACACTAAGAATCCCGAAAACAAGGCGTTTTCATGTTCTGAAATATATCGGAAAATAATTAAAACATGTAGGGGCAACAAGGAACAGATTAAAAGAAGTTTTGTGTTCAATTCCGCAAAATAAATATGGGTAATAGAACGCTGTGAAAAATGTATGGTTAACCAATGTGCTAAAACAGTACTAGTAACTGTGGACTTGGAAAAATTATGAAAATTTTATCTAAGCGAAAATTGAATATAATATTATAAAATAATATTATAGGAGTGTTAAAATGAATGAAAGTAAATTTGTTTTGGACAAATTTGAATGAAGTTTTCTGGAAAAAATATGATATAGGAAATTATACCATATTTGTGAATTTGAGGTTATGTTTTGTTTGAGTATTGGGAAACTCATGTTTAATTCGAATTAAATCGCGAAGTTTGTGTCGGTGATCCGTAATTGCAACCCCAGTTCGTGTATACAATTACGAATAACACCCGACTTTCGAACTATAGTGTCTGAGAGCCCTGTAGTTAAGAAAACTTACCCAGGCGTTCGTATGCAGATACTACCTAAAGTCCAACACTATGTTTTATACAAGGGGAATTCCCAGACACCGTATTTAATCCGAGTTGTTTGCATTTCGCTTTAAAATCTTCTTGAATCTTTGGTTTTTCACTATCTTAGTGCAAGTGATAGCTACTAAACGCCCAAAGACTCCGAGAATATGATTTTAAATTTACTGAAGCGAAGACTGGACGTTCTTTGAAGACTTCGATGCCTTCAAAAAGATCGTCGTGGTTGGTGTATGAAGGTACTGGAACTGGTAACCGCTACGGCCGTTGCTTGTTGTGCTTCCGATGGATGTTGAATCGAGAAGAGCGATGCTTGTGATCGACGGGTTTTATAGTAACTTTTAGGCCACGCCTTTAAAGTTAAAATAAACGAATGAAAATGCTGGATTTCGTTCCATAAGCACTAATGCTTTTTGGAACTGTGAATTTGAAAAAGAAATCGTGTTTGAAAATTGGTGAAATGGTGTTTTTCACGTGTAATGTGATCCATGGTGATCTGATAAATATCCGTTTTTGAAGTATTGCAAACAGATATATACAACACCCCCCCAACTAGAAACGCTCATCACTTGATTCTTGACTTAATTCATCCTATCATAGGAAAGAATTCAAGGGAGTAAGTGTTATGATAATCAATAATTGGAAATAGATGTTTGCCATACTGGCTCTTGCCGTGAGATATGGTCTTTTGTAGTATGTGGAATGAAATTCAACTTGGTCGTTGTGTGTCATATATCCATGACAATGAATAAATGATAAGTGAAAGTTCATGACGTCTCATGAAGTATCTTCTATGTAAATATATATATTACTATATCAAGTATGATGACGAGACACATGCTTAGCGACGATGACTGACTCTAGTCGGATTTCTGCGCAACATAAAGCCAGTGATAATTATTATATTACCTTTGGGGTTAATATAATAATATGACGTAACTACCCGCTTGACGAAGTAGTACGTGAATGTTGTGTTATTACTTTGCGTGGCCAGTGAATTTGGTTCATCTGGTGCAAATGATAATAACGTGAGTGACCTTAATCCTAAACTTAACCTAATGATGATGTCACTAAACAATGAATATATATATCTAGAAGAGAGTGAGTCTCAAGTCAGACCTCAAGCTGTAAACTGTTTTGGTGCTGCTATCGACGAGTGAAAGTGATAGGTGGACTACTGTCCAAGTAGAGTGAATGAATTGTACCAAGTGAAATTTTCTTCCGAATTTTGAAAATTGTGTGTGGTATACATATTGGCTTTCTGGCTCATATATGTTTTATACCACGTTTTGATAAAATGATGGTTCATTTTAAAAGTTGATTCAAAGTTGATTTGTACATTCAGTAATTCGATGATTCAATTCTTGGTAACTTGTATAAGGAGTGCCCGTTTTCTTGTTCCACAGATCTGCTCTTTTGAGCGTGGCGCAAGACAACTTGTGAGTTGAGGCTTTCTATCTTTGAGAAAATGGTAACCTTACACTAAAGTTAAACCAAATCTGATTGGATACCATCTTATACTAGCCTGTTCAACTTGAAGTGAAAGTTGTTAAAAATATTTAACATTGTTGATGTTCTAGAGTGGAGATTGGAGTTGAAAAATGAATGATTTCCTTTTATTGAATGGCTTTAATCTTTAACGAATAGTTCTTATTCGCCGAATGATTGTATTGCCAAGTGTGAGTATTTAGTCTAGAATGAATATTCTGGCACTAAATTTATGTGAATGAATTTTATCGAGGTGTTCAAACTCGTTTTGTGAATTTTTAACGAGGGATTCAAACTCATTTTGTGAATTTTTTAACGAGGTGTTCAAACTCATTTTGTGAATTTTTAACGAGGGATTCAAACTCATTTTGTTGTAGCTGTACGATGTTGTACTGTGCTAAGGTGTGATGTAATAAGGTGTACCATAATTCCTTATTATATGTTTTGTTCCAGTGTGATTTGTTCCAGTTTGTGTTCCAGACCTTTGTTGATTTATTAAGTTCAGTAGACGAGAACTTGTCCGACCCTGATACTCAATAAATAATTGTTTGAGCTCTAAAGACTCTAATGATATGTTGGAAAATTTTGATTGAAATCCAAAGAAATAACTGGGCTTTTCATCAACTTTGTCGAATGACTCATAGATGGCGCTACAACGTATAAATCTTTGGTTATGTTTGGCTATTTGAGAACCTAAAGAAATAATCGAGGATGTTCCAATTGATTTTTTCTGAAGTTTTGCCGCAAAAATGATGATACAACAAATTATTGATTGACGAATGACATTGTATTCGATCGAGGGGATATAATGCTTCTGTCACATTATATATTCGCGTGAAATATCGCGGTAATTTGTTGTTGTTTGAGATATCATATGTTTTATGAAAATCTCGCTGCATAATGCATGTATTATGTTACGTTGCATAATGTAGTGGGTTTCAGGGATGCCAGGTTATTTTTCTAATAACCAAACGATGTGTTTGCTCATCCAGAAGGAATATTCTGATCCTGAGTCTTAATGAGTGTGTGAATATCTTTCTCTTGAAGGATATTGGAAGTCTTGAATTAACGTTGAATGATTGGAGTAATCTAGTTCAATAAATTCATACCCGCGATGTTTGTGTTTGAATTCGTTCTCTGAACATTGCTGTATAAGCGGTCTATGTTTTCTCATCCCCGTCCTACACAACAATTTCAAGTTAGGGATGTCTTACCGCGCATAAGACATATCCTAACTGCAGAATTCCCAAAACCAGGGATGCCATATCGCACCAAGGAACGCCTCCTTTTTTGTATTTGGGTGTGGTTTGGTTGCTGAACGCGTGTTGAATCGAGCTTTCCGGATTTCAGTCAGTCGTCAAAAGCGCCAGACTTGTCTGATGTTGTTCCTAAAATTGCTATAGTGTGCGATATCTTCATAAAGCAGGGACCATAACAATCGTAGGCGAAGCGTTTCCAAGTATAAATTTATATCGCTAGACCGTAACGTAATGCGTGTCTGGTCCTGTAACGAGCGCTATCGTGGTTCATTTCCACCAGGTCGCTATTTGTCGTTGTTATAAGGTAGATTTAGAAAGTGAAAAGTCGTTTCTAAATTTTTTCTACCTTATTGAACCGCAACGCAGGGGGTGCGGTGAGAGTCCCTCCTAAACCACCCGACCAGATAGGAAATCTGGCCGCCTCACCTTTCTTCTCGCTCACCGGGGCAAAGGGGAGTGAATGATAAAAGGGGCTTTTGTTTTCTTCTGTTTACTTCGGAAAGTGAAGTAAAGTTTGCTTCCAAAAATAAGCATTTGTCTGCTATGCATAAAGCATGATGAATGTTTGAGCTTGGAATGCTCCAAGGTTGAGATTCTGAGAGAAAATCAAGAATTGGGTAAACTAAGCATTACGGTGAATAACACTTAGCCAGGGGAACTTGCAAGTGTTTGAGTTTATAGGCCTTTTGTTTTGTTTGTATTTTCCGCAAAGAAAATTTAGAAAAATTTTGTAATAAAAATTTCCGCAAAAGAAATTGTTGTACAACGTTCCGCATAAAAATGATTCATAAATTTGAATATAAAATCCGCTACGGGGTTGTAAGATGATGCGCATATTGAAAATTGAGAATGGAAATTATTCCGCAATTAGAAATTTTAGCGTTGTTTTTACCCATGTGTTTATTAACGTATAATGTGTGTAACTATAACTAACTGTACATATCTTTCCTTGTAATCTATTCCTAAACGTCGTAAATGTAACAGTCCATTTAACTCTCGCAAGGGATACATCTTATCACTTCAACCATGTCATAAGTTGCTTTTAATTCCCGCAGTTAAAGTCGCTGAAGAGGGGTAAAATAAAAATCCAAAATAATATTTCAAGAACCGACCTTTTTTTCCCGGGTATTCCCACACTAAGAATCCCGAAAACAAGGCGTTTTCATGTTCTGAAATATATCGGAAAATAATTAAAACATGTAGGGGCAACAAGGAACAGATTAAAAGAAGTTTTGTGTTCAATTCCGCAAAATAAATATGGGTAATAGAACGCTGTGAAAAATGTATGGTTAACCAATGTGCTAAAACAGTACTAGTAACTGTGGACTTGGAAAAATTATGAAAATTTTATCTAAGCGAAAATTGAATATAATATTATAAAATAATATTATAGGAGTGTTAAAATGAATGAAAGTAAATTTGTTTTGGACAAATTTGAATGAAGTTTTCTGGAAAAAATATGATATAGGAAATTATACCATATTTGTGAATTTGAGGTTATGTTTTGTTTGAGTATTGGGAAACTCATGTTTAATTCGAATTAAATCGCGAAGTTTGTGTCGGTGATCCGTAATTGCAACCCCAGTTCGTGTATACAATTACGAATAACACCCGACTTTCGAACTATAGTGTCTGAGAGCCCTGTAGTTAAGAAAACTTACCCAGGCGTTCGTATGCAGATACTACCTAAAGTCCAACACTATGTTTTATACAAGGGGAATTCCCAGACACCGTATTTAATCCGAGTTGTTTGCATTTCGCTTTAAAATCTTCTTGAATCTTTGGTTTTTCACTATCTTAGTGCAAGTGATAGCTACTAAACGCCCAAAGACTCCGAGAATATGATTTTAAATTTACTGAAGCGAAGACTGGACGTTCTTTGAAGACTTCGATGCCTTCAAAAAGATCGTCGTGGTTGGTGTATGAAGGTACTGGAACTGGTAACCGCTACGGCCGTTGCTTGTTGTGCTTCCGATGGATGTTGAATCGAGAAGAGCGATGCTTGTGATCGACGGGTTTTATAGTAACTTTTAGGCCACGCCTTTAAAGTTAAAATAAACGAATGAAAATGCTGGATTTCGTTCCATAAGCACTAATGCTTTTTGGAACTGTGAATTTGAAAAAGAAATCGTGTTTGAAAATTGGTGAAATGGTGTTTTTCACGTGTAATGTGATCCATGGTGATCTGATAAATATCCGTTTTTGAAGTATTGCAAACAGATATATACAACAAGAATTTCGAGTTTTGTTTAGTTGGCTCGTTGCCTGATTGGGTGGGCGGCTTCGTAGGCTCCTCCCCTCTCCCGAGTGCGATATATTTTGTTCTTGTATGCAGGTCTCTCGTGTACTAGTTGATTTTTGTTGTTTTCTTTCTTGATTTTTTATTAATGTTTTCCATGTAGATGAAAAATTTATAGCATCGTCTCGTTTATTTAGCTGTCCCGCTTTTTCGATTTCTAGGGCCTCTCTTATGACGCGTACCTTGTAGTTCTGTACTGGTGCTATTTCTTTTGTTTTTTCGAAATCGATGGTATGTCCGGTTATTTGGTGATGTTGAAATAGGGCTGAGGTTGTCTGTTTGTTTTTGAGGCTATTTTTATGTTCTTGGATTCTTGCTGATATGCGCCTGTTTGTTTGTCCTATATAAGTTTGATGACAATCTGCACATGGAATGCACCAAACTCTCGTACCATTTAAAGACAAAAAGAACTATTTCAATCCT
This sequence comes from Diaprepes abbreviatus, assembly GCA_034092305.1. Taxonomy (NCBI): domain Eukaryota; kingdom Metazoa; phylum Arthropoda; class Insecta; order Coleoptera; family Curculionidae; genus Diaprepes; species Diaprepes abbreviatus. The sequence continues at coordinate 73,107 of JASJET010000304.1, forward strand.
TAAGACCGCTGGAAAAGCTCTTCTTCGAGAACAAATCCGAGAAAAACGAAGAATTCTATCAAGGACTGAAACAGAACTTTACAATCTCCATTTAGCTCTAACCCACAAAATCCATCATAGCACCAGTACAGAACTACAAGGTACGCGTCATAAGAGAGGCCCTAGAAATCGAAAAAGCGGGACAGCTAAATAAACGAGACGATGCTATAAATTTTTCATCTACATGGAAAACATTAATAAAAAATCAAGAAAGAAAACAACAAAAATCAACTAGTACACGAGAGACCTGCATACAAGAACAAAATATATCGCACTCGGGAGAGGGGAGGAGCCTACGAAGCCGCCCATCCAATCAGGCAACGAGCCAACTAAACAAAACTCGAAATTCTTCAGAGGCCACCATCAGTTCTCAGCGAGTAACGAGACGAACCGCACTTGAAAATGCCAAATGAGATTTTGGCGAAACGTCGTGAAAACGATTTTTTGAACGAACGGATTGAAACCCGGAATAACCAAACTATTCATATATATATATATATATATATATATATATATATATATATATATATATATATATATATATATATATATATATATATATATATATAAGAGCTACGCCAAAAAAAAATCACTCATAACCAGTTTTTAGATCATTTTACTGCTCATACTATATAAGTTAACTAAAGATAGATTTAGAGTCTATTCGTATATGAAAGTTTGTACAACACAATCTGCTTTCTTATGACGTTAATGTACATAATTAAATGTTTGAGTTTTGTCTAAAGGTTATTTTGTGGAAATCTTTACTGGGTTGACTAAAAAGAGACCATATTACAACTCTACATACAACATACCAGGCTGTACATTTATTTAAGTTGATTTTTATATAAGTTAATATAATAATGGCAGCATGTTTAACCTTATTTTGGTGAAAAATTTGAACTTTAATTTTCAAAGAAGTTTAAATGACATATGCCTGAAGATAATTTAGTTTGCCTTAGTATTAAAAATTATATAGAGTGAATATTTTGAGTAAACGGCGATGAGGACTAAAATATTCTACAAGTATCGTTTATATTTTGGCTAATATGTTAAATATAAAGTGCCGGTGCAATTAACTGTTGATTAAGCTGTCAAAATTCCTAATAACGTTAAATTTTGTTTATCTGTTTTGCAGCTTTTTTTGTGGTCATATTTAACTAAGACTGCGACTGAAAGCCAAAGCCATGCTCCTAAAAAACAACAATCTGAGTGAAGAGGGTGATATTACTTGATAATAATAAAATAATTAATACCATACCTAAGATTACTATAATCAAAGATGCCTGACATAATATTTTTGCTTTATAAGTTTGAAAAAATATATATGCCGTTATAACAATAAACCATGTTTTGTAGAATGAATTGAAATCCATTGCAAATGAAAAATTACTTAATAACGCTAAATCAGCACCTGTGAGAATTTAACAAAACAACCGACAATGGCTTCTGCGGGGACTTCCAACCTAAAACTTTGGCTTTTTGTTTTTGAAAAAATCTAGTGCCTGTGTTTATTTCTTTTTTAAACTTTGTAGAAAGGAACAAGAACTAAATACATGCATCTTGCAATTGAATATGCCTTGATAGCGAGCTCAGTAAGTCGCTATTCAGTTAATCGTAATATTTCTTGAAATTGTTTAAGAGTTGCAGAACATGATTGTCTTATATGCATGCAAAAAACATATCTAATAAACTTAGTTTATCGAACTCTACCGAGAAAATATTAAACGTGATATTACCATGTAATCCGTTTGAACTCAAAAGTATTCACTACTGAATGAATTAACTTTATTTTGTAAATTATAGCACAAAAGTCCCATTTTAGCCAGTAAAAGAACACATGTTTGTTTTAGGTAACTTAATTGTTTAGTTTTTGTATAAAGATGAAAATACCATGTATTAATTTGACTTTATAATAAACATTTGAAAATACATTTTGGATTATTTGACAGTTTTCTTGAGTTGAACAACCTAGAACGAAACCAATTTATTGCTCCTTTTTCGATAAGTTTTAGTAATTTTCTGGCTTCTTAGATTCTAGCATAGTTTTAGAGCCACCGTATGATGAATAATTCATTCGTCAAAAATTGGAAAAATTTTGCTTTTATAAAATTAAAAAAAATTTTTTGTTAAATATTCGCTATTGCCACCACCAGTTGATTTTAACAGTTTGAACAAAATTTTTGGGTTTTAATTGTTCATTAGCTTTACGCCAAATTTTTCTTCCTGTAAAGAGGACAGATTTCCAAAATCTAGAGTCCTTGTCAAAATGGGTTTTGGCAAAATCTAACCTATTTTTGGTCCTTTTGGTGGCGGCTTTTTTTTTAGGTTTTTCGTGAATTTGTAGTATTTTGCAGACTGTTTTGAGATTTACACTTTATCAGTAACGTTCTCAATATCGGCCGCAATTTTTGTGCACTTGTTTTTTGTTTAGAAATGTCAATCCCACCAAAGCTACCCTAGTAGCCTTTAAAGGAAAAGAAACCTCAAAAACCATTAAAATGGATGAGAACTTTATTGAGTGGAAGTCAAAGGTTAAATATCTGGGCCTGACTCTAGAGAATAAACTTACTCTGGAATAAGTACGAAAAAGAAGTAATTAACAGGGCTACAAAAGCCTTGATGGTTTGTACAAACTTCCCGGGGAAAAGCTGGGGCACAGACCCAAAAATCCTTCAGTAGATGTACACTGCAATAGTGAGACCAATCATCACATATGGGGCAGTGATTTGAAGTCAAATAAGCAACAGAGCCAAGCTCTCGAAAGTTCAAAGATTGGCCTGTGAAAACCTGCCCAACGGTTGCCATGAAACTAGTCTTAAACAACATATAGTTGTGGAGAGTATGGCGAAGAAGGCAATATATAGGATGATGAGAGATCAAGTCATAAAACGATGGCCCAATCTCTTTTCCAGAAATCAACAACTCTGGGATATGCTCCAAGGTGAAATGAAAAAGAAGTTCAACTTTGTGAAAAATTTCAACACAAAGTTGAGTCATAAAAGTGAATCGGACATAAACACTATTGAAAAACATAAAATTCCATTAAGTGGTATATAGAGATGGCTCAAAAACAATAGAGGGACCTGGAATAAGAGTGTATGGGTCCAGAACCAGAGACCGTGAAAACATCTTTCACTCCATCAGGAAATATGTTCAATTCAGCAAAGAGAAGAACTATCGCAGACAGGAGATTATTTTCCTGTCAGATAGTACATAAGCTCGCGAGAAAAGGGGCTGAAAGACCATTTGTGGGCCCTGAGCCTTTCTGTGGAATTAGTAGCAGTTTAATGCTGAAAGAACTAAAAAAGGAGGAAAAGATCAGGAGATCCAATTATTGGATGGATTTGCAAGGAATAAGACAAGCGGAGATACTTCTTTGGAACTACGACTCGAAGAGCAGTTTAATGCTGAAAGAACTAAAAAAGGAGGAAAAGATCAGGAGATCCAATTATTGGATGGATTTGCAAGGAATAAGACAAGCGGAGATACTTCTTTGGAACTACGACTCGAAGAGATTTAGGGAATGCATAAGCCTAAGCAAGAACCAACTTAGAGTTTTGGTAGGAATCCTGACGGGGCGTTGCCACCTGAAGGGACACCTCAAGAAACTCGGATTGGTAGAAAGAGAAGAGTGCGGATTCTGGGAGGAAGAGGACAAAACCTATATTCACATTATTTTAGAATGTATTGCTTTACAGAACCCTAGTGTGGTTGTGGTTCTTGGGAGCACTCCAAATAGAAGAAGGGGAATTACCCATTTTAAAGCTGTCTAAGACTCGAAAGTTGCTAAGGGAAATAGAACTGGAGGATCTGCTCTAGTCGGCAAGGTATCCCTAACGACTTGGCAGCAGAAGGGATACATTTTATTAAGTGACAGTGTACTGATCCCCAATTTCATACACATACATAGGTTTAGATTTTTTTTATAATCGTACCGATATCTCGTTCATTCAGTTTGCTCCGGCGACCAGAACGCCCCTTATTAAATAATCTTCCATTTTCACTATAATTTGTAATTATTGTCAACATTGTACTTCTGGTTAAATTTACAGTTTTTGCTAAGATTTCTGTTGATTTGGCAATAAGCACCCAAAAAATATTTTGTCCGATACACCGACCATTTTAGCCTTGGGTAATTTGTTGCATGGAATTCAATTGCGGGGTCCAAATGATTCCATCAGGTCAGAGTTTTCCATAAATCCGAGAAAATAATCCAAAGATGCCAAAATTAGCTAATTCTCGGATTGCATGATAATTCTGATAACGTGTGCACCCCTACCACAGAAACTTCATTTTTGTTCCTATATATTTAGATGGACTGACACCAAATTCGAGGTCCAGATTGCCCCATCAGTTTAATATTCTTTGTAATACGTAAAGTTGATCCCTAAAAGGCTGATATTGGCTATTTCTTTGATTAAATAGTAATTTTGACAAATTAAATTACTCCTGTCAGAGTAATTTTATGTGCTGAATCCGAATCCGGAGTTCAGATTACCCTATCCGATCAGGATTCTCTGTAATAAGGAAAATTGATCCTAATTCCTATTTATTCAGATGCGCTGAATCCGAATCCGGGGTCCAGATTGTCCCATCAGGTCAGGATTCTCTGTAATAGGATAAATTGATACCAAGAGTCTGAAATTGGCCATTTCTCGTATTGAATGGTAGTTCTGATAACTCAAATTACTCCTATCCGATACCCGAATTGCCCTAACAGGTTATGATTTTCTACTAAGGCATCAACGATATAGCGCGCAGATACCAGGAACACTGCAAGCTATTGTTGAACAAATCATCTAGCAAATTAAGCCGCGAAATACTGTGTTTTAGCATATAACAGATTAACTATCAGTGATAGATAAAATTACTTGATTCGTCGCAATTTCTATATTATAATTTAAATCTTATAATTTACCTCCACAATGGGCATCTATGGGACGACAAGGCGAAACAGCTTCATACATCATCTTCGAATGCGAAGCTCTAACCTACTGGAGATATCTTCATCAATTCGGTAATCCGGAAGGCTTATACCCTGAGGACAAACTAGCGAACAGGCTACTAAACCTGATTAAGAGAAACAACCTGTTTACATAGGACAGATATAACAGGCGACACAATAAATCACTAGTCTGCAGTGTAAGGGCTTCTCAACCCTAGCGTGCTGTGTCGTTCAATCAAGGGACATTGGGATATAAAGATATAGGCTTCGGGACACCATGCCTCATAGTTTTCTCCCCTGATAGTTTTCCCCGACCGCAAGTCGCCTATCGTCTGTTTGACAAGTAATCTGTAGCAAGACAACACTCTCTTCTCCTAGACCATAAAACTCCAGCTTGTTAACAAGAATGCCATGCGATATACAATAGAAGATCCTGGAAAAGTCACAGAAAGTAACACCTACAAAGTCGCCCTCCTCAAAGCCCTCGACTATGCAATCAAATAGCCTGCAGATCGCCACGATTGTTGATCTCTCCTTCCTGAAACTAAACTGTTCTCCAGTCAGGAAACCACCACCTTCAAAATACTCATATAGCTGATCTTTAAGTATTACCTCAAAGACTTTGAAAAATATAAGAATCAAATATATCGGTCGATAATCGTTGTAGCGGTGCCGCTCTCCATTCTTAAAGATAGGAATGGTTCTGCTTAACTTGAAATCTGCTGGATATATCCCTTCTCTGATGCAAATATTAAATAGACTAGTAAGTGGATTATCAAGAAAGAACATCTGTCAGTTGGTATAGAAGAATTGTATTAAAGCTGTATATATCTTTACTACGATTTTTTTTTCAGCCTACCTATCTCCAATCAGGAAACCACCACCTTCAAAATACTCATATTGCTGATCTATAAGTATTACCTCAAAGACTTTGGAGAATACAGGAATCAAAGATATCGGTCGATAATTGTAAAGGTGACGCTCTCCATTCTTAAAGATAGGAATGGTTCTGCTTAGCTTGAAATCTGCTGGATATATCCCTTGTCTGATGCAAATATTAAACAGACTAGTAAGTGGATATATCAAGAAAGAACATCTGTCAGTTGATATAGAAGAATTGTATTAAAGCTGTATATATCCCTACTATGATTCATCTTCAGCCTACCTATCTCTAATCAGGAGACCACCACCTTCAAAATACTCATATAGCTGATCTATAAGTATTACCTCAAAGACTTTGGAGAATACAGGAATCAAAGATATCGGTCGATAATTGTTGTAAAGGTGACGCTCTCCATTTTTAAAGATAGGAACGGTTCTGCTTAGCTTGAAATTTGTTGGATATATCCCTTCTCTGATGCAAATATTAAACAGACTAGTAAGTGGATATATCAAGAAAGAACATCTGTCAGTTGGTATTGAAGAATTGTATTAAAGCTGTTTATATTCCTACTATGATTTTTCTTCAGCCTACCTATCTCCAATCAGGAGACCATCACCTTGAAAATACTCATATAGCTGATCTTTAAGTATTACCTCAAAGACTTTGGAGAATACAGGAATCAAAGATATCGGTCGATAATAGTCGTAGCGGTGCCGCTCTCCATTCTTAGAGATAGGAATGGTCCTGCTTAGCCTGAAAGCTGCTGGATATATTCCCTCACTGATACAAAGATTAAACATACTAGTAAATGCACCATCAAGAAAGAACATCTGTCAGTTGGTACAGAAGAATTGTTTTAAAGCTGTATATATCCTTACTATGATTTCTTTCCAGCCTACCTATGGCATCTTCCACCAAAGTGAAGGACACCTCACTAAAAGAGAAACCCATCCATTCAGGTGTGATACTTGAAGCTTCCAGATACACTTCAAAGGATTAGGGTCACCCGTTGTGGATTCAGAACAAAATCTTTCGAGAATTTGGAAAATTGTTTAAAACTTACGATTTCACAGACATTTTAAGCTTTAAAAGTAAAACAAAAATTGTGTAGATAAAAATCGCATTTTTTGTAACTTCAATTGCATATAGAATCGTTTATAAGCTTTTCAGTCGCTCCAAAAGAGGAATTAGGCGATTTGAAAATATATTTCTTCCTTTTGGTCAAAAGGTTATGTTTGTGCGCGTTCACCATCTAGGGGTGAACCAAGTAATTCGCATCTCTTTTTGATAATATACAAATACAAAGTTATCCTGATCAGGGTCATTAGTATTACCATTTAATCTGAAAAAGTGCCTATTTTGGTGTTTTTTATCAATTCAGCGCATTTGAGTTCATATGATCCAAGTATGTAGTTACTCCGATAGGAGTAATTTATGTTGTTAGAATTATTCAATTTAATCTGAGAAATGATCAATATTGGTGTTTTTGGATCATTTTCGCGGGTTTATGGAATATACCCCCTTAACGCATATTATGGTTATAAAGAAGGATACAAACTACTTGAAAGTTAGGTTATGGGGGTTTATGACATAGCTGATTACGAATCACGTATTAAGCTGCGCGCCCACTGGTTCGGTTCAGACCGCTCGGCTTCGCACAATCGGCCAGTTTTGGTTTACACGTAAATAAATGAGAGCCCGCTCACTGGTTCCGACCGGCCAGAACGCTTCAGCGTTTTCAGCATCGGAATAGGTTGAACAGGATGAATTGTGTTTGTAGCAATCCATCCAAACTGTGCAACCTCTAACACAAAAAGGATATGATGGAGCGAAGTTTGCAATCATTGTTCGCATTGTACTTCATTTACATGCGGAGATGCATTTAGTTGTACGTTTGCTGAATGATTTTAGCACTACAACGGCTTAATGTGGCTATAACCACTGCTATTGCATCTCACACGGAGGAATCCGTGAAAACCGCATAAACGTATATACGTCATCCGGCGGGAGTGTTGCATGCTTCCTTCCGATCTGTCCTTTACACAGGCAGGTGCATGTCGGTACCCTGATGAGTCTAGTAAGAGACGAAACATGTACCTCTGCCTTATTACTGTAGCAGAGAGGGTAAGTTTTTACTTTCTTCTCGGTGTGCTGGTACAGGTAGGCCACCATCTCGATGGTGGTGGAATAGGATGAATTGTGTTTGTAGCAATCCATCCAAACTGTGCAACCTCTAACACGAAAAGGATATGATGGAGCGAAGTTTGCAGTCACTGTTCGCATTGTACTTCATAACTATATATATATATATATATATATATATATATATATATATATATATATATATATATATATATATATACGTTTCGCTCTACATAGTGAGCTTTTTCAATTTTTTTTTATTTATAATATATACTTCTTCATACATAAGAAGTTTTGATGTTTTCAAGGAAGGTCATGATTATTTTTTGGTGCAGTCCGGAAACCCTTGCAGCTAATACTTTATAAACCTTTTGTTTATATTTTATTTTTAATTTTTTCTTTGGTGTAGGTTTTCTTCCTTTTAAATTGAAAGCTCACTATATAGAGCGAAACATTAGGAGAAATTCAAAATTGTTGTCGTCTTTCAATTTAAAAGGAAGAAAATCTACACCCAAGAAAAAATTAAAGAAATATATATATATATATATATATATATATATATATATATATATATATATATATAAACTCTCTGTTATACAATCTGTTATGTTAAATATGGCCAAATATTTGGACCTCTCGATGTTGTTCAATTTTAGGGAAAAATAGTTTTACAATAAAATAATCAATTTATAAAAACAATGTTTATTAGAAAACATTTATAATGGCCAGGAGTAAAAGAATATTGATACATTTGATCATTAGTAAAAACACAAACTATATAAAGGAACAAATAGGCTGAAAGTAAAAAAAATACAATTTCAGGAACAGCAACACCAGTTAATAATATAAACAGTTACCAGCAATTATTATTATTACTATTTTTGGTACAATCAGTTCAGGGCGTATTTCCGTTTTTCAAATAGTCTGTCGAAGTTAACTGGAAATTTATTTCTTCTTTATTTATATTTAAAACTTTAGACAGATTGGTGTTTTTAATAATTTAGAGTAGCTATCAAGAATTTTGACTTATTTTTTTTTAGTCTCCTTAAATTCGTTTTCTTGAGTCTTGCAAGAAGAATTAAAGAATTAATCAAAAGTCGGTCCAAGTTCTAATTCATTTTTAATAATTTCAGGTCGATATTGGTGTATAATATTAGACCTACTAATAAATGAATATATATCTTTACTAGTTTTTACTTAAGTTGGATCAATGTTATTTATGTATGAGAAGCAATATTTCTATTTAAACTTATTATAAAAAAAATATGACTGAAAAAGATAATCTAAAATATATGAAATTGTTTGTGCATTTTTTAAAAGAATTTTAAAATTATCCTTAAAGAAAAATTAAAATTACTCTATATTCTCCTCATTTTGAGAAGCAGCAAATTGAAAAACATAACCTATATAAAATGACAAGTTAAAGCAATGTTAGTGCGATTTTTTAATTTTTTACTCTATTTTACTTAGTAATTCAGGAAGCTACAAAAAGGTTGATTTTGGTAAATATTAACTTATTTTAGTGACATACATCAGACAGGGCTAAAAGTTTAGAAATATGTATACGTTTAACTTTTTATGTATTAATTAGTTCAAATACTAAATGGGTTTTTTAAATAAATTTGTTTTCTCTTGAATCGATTAATATTAAGGAATGTTACACAAGGTACTGGCGTATAGAGTAGGTCTTACGAAATAATGTTTGAAAAAACTGATAAAAAGATTTTCACTGATTTGAAATATACCAATACCGGTACCTATATACATACATATCACAAGGTATAAGATAGAGTGTTACGGTTCAGTTTTTACCACATATAACTAAAGTTATGTATGTATGTTTAAAATTAGTAAAAATTTAGGACTTCAATTAAAAAATATATTTTATCAGCAGAACTTAAAATAACTAGAAAATAAAAGCTTTAACGCTTCTCTTTACTATTTTTTAATATTTCTTAATTTCATAATCTGCAAGATTGGTGTCAGAATCTTTTTTAAAAAATATTCATGTTATTTTATGTATATTGGCGCATTCAATGTTCCTACCAATCCTTAAAATATTTTCATTTCATCGACTCGCTTTATAGCGAAATGGAGGGTTTCATGATCTTCTTGATTAGAATAAGTTAAAACTGACTGTACCAATAATAGTTTTGTGACAACATATAACACTTAGGTAAATAATTACACATATCCTGGTTAAATATCCAGTAATATAACAAGGAGCACACTTATTTCCAATACACTATGTGGCAGGCAGGGGTTTAGAGTGAAAAATATATATTTTTATAATTTTCTTAAAAGTCTCTAACAAAATAAAATGTGAGGTTACAAAATCGCAAGGTACATAGCAGATAAAAGACTTTTACTATATTCTTTTTAGGCTAGTAGAATTTTGGCGGAAACTTTAGAAAAAGTTTTGTAGGAACATTGCCCCAGAAATACAGGGAGGTAAAATAATTTGTCAACAAAAACATATTTATTATAAGTTAAACTAGAAAATTAGAATTTATTTTCTCTTGTTAGCTTGCAACTTACAGCAAATCATTTTATCGAGTCGTGATGGGACAAGGGTGCACTGAAATTTAAATTCGTACAATTTTAGCATTTTTGTCAAAAAACTTACCAAATAATTTAGGTAAAGCAAAAATTGCAAAGATAATTTAGTTAAATGTTTTTTAATTACCTGTAGCCAATTTAATCAAAAGTTTTTTCTTATATTTATAAGTATTAGACGCTAATGATGCTTGAACTACCTATTCAATGACAACCGGGACTTAAGGTAAGAGTGGATATATTTATATGACTGGTTAGAAGGACCAAAATGTTGGCTTTTTGAATGACGCATTTAGCATTACAAGAAGAATTTACAAAGGTATAAACTGACACACAGTTATTATGTTTTAAGTTTTATAAATCAAGTCAAATGCGTTTCAATCAAAAAATCCGAAAGTGGAAAGTATTCTATTTCAGAGATTTTAAAAAATTTAGGTATTACAATTTTTTTAGAGTACCTACTGAGCCATCGATTCACGACATGATTTTAATGTGACGATTTTTATATATCTCAGCGGTTTTAGTAGATTATGTAGTAGAACAAGAATAACTTTAATGCTTTATGCTATAATTTATATTAAAAACTTTTTTACAATTTCTGTTTATTGAAAAAAATTATATTGTTATCGCAAAAATGTGTCTTTTTAGACATATACAATGTGAAAAAATGTTTTTAACAGAAAATTTTAATTTCAATGTAATTTAATAGTTGAATCAATTATTTAGTAGTTAGACGGCATTGATTTGCAATTTGAAATCAACTATATGTTAATTTGAAATAGAACAGTTAGCTAAACTGAACTTGAAAATTTGATTTTAGCACCATCATCAAAATATTAACAACTACGTTTGGTTAAAGTGATTTTTTTTTAAATTGTCAAACTCGAAAACAGTATAATTTTGGTACGACAAAAAGATATATTGTAAGACTTGGTTTTTGTTGCGCAATTTTTTTTCTGGTTGACGGAAAAGTTCTATATATTTTCTAATTAAGTTTTTGTTATTCATTGTTATAATTGTTAGATTTTTCTGTTTCTCTTTGTCTCACTTTCCCAGTAGAGGTGAAATACTTTTGAAACCGAGATCTTTCGCTTCCGTTCTTGTTATTGATACTTGTAACTAAATTTTTTTACCCTTTATCGTGCAGATAATAATTTAGAAAGGTACGTTCCACTAGCCTAAAAGTAAATTTTACTATCCATTTATAATAATATTGGAAACATATATCAGTCACAATGATATAATTTATTTATAAATTAAAGCAATACAACATATATTTATATATGATTAATAATTTTTATTCTCTTCCTATCTAAGATAAATTCGTTTTTTAATTTTAAAATTATTAAAAAGTTAATAACTGGACTATATTTACAAATTTTTAGTTTCTTTTGATACCTCCTACTAAGAGTTTTTGCCTTTTACTCGTAGCAATAAACACTGCGCTATGTATACCCAATTGAAATATTTCTAAAACTGTAAAAATATTATGTTTAAAATAATTACGAGATGTAAAATGTGATAGCTATATCTATGCAAGGCGAAACAATGTAGACAAAAATTTAATGTTAAAATTAGATTTGTAGTAGTCATATATTTTAGAAAATACTAGTACCATAAAACCGAGAGTATTTTGGAGTGTTAAAACTTATGGCAACACCACACACCATAATTTTGGACCTTTTAGCAATTATGGCTTGCATAGATACTAATATAGCACCTTAATAATTTCATCATCAATTTTTAACTGGCTTTTTTTTCTAAAAAAATATAAATACATTTAAAATATATTGAAGCTATATGCTAGTAGTAGGTATAGTATGTACATTCAATATGGAACTTCAATTAAATAAGATGAATTTGGCAGTTTGAATAATAAAATGAGATTGATATTTTTCAGTGTATTTCAAACAAAACACTTTTTTAATGTTTGCCCCACTGAAGATGAATCAGGTTAATTTCCTAATTAATTTTAAATTTGGACTATTGATTTTGCTATTATAAAATTTTAAATGTATCGTTTAGCTGTAATTAGAACAATCAATTAATTTAAAGAGAATTTTTTTTTCCTTAGAATTTAACAGTCTCTTTTAACAGAAAAAAAATAATAAAATTTTAACTAATAACCGTTACTAAAGTATACCTTTGGAAAAAATTGCACGTGTACATACATACATACATACATACATACATACATACATACATATATATATATATATATATATATATATATATAAATATATATATATATATATATATATATATATATATATATATATATATATATATATTTATATATATATATATATATATATATATATATATATATATATATATATATATATACAGTGATGGACAAAAGTATGGAAATATCTTTATTTTGCACATTTTTTCGGCACGTCTGTACATACATACATACATAGATACATACATATATATATATATATATATATATATATATATATATATATATAGATATATATATATATACAGTGATGGACAAAAGTATGGAAATATCTTTATTTTGCACATTTCTTCGGTACGTCTCGTCTCAATAATTTGTGCTGTTTATTTTATATATTTGTTAGGGTATTGAATATTATCACATGTTTACATTTTGCTCTGCCTTTTTTGTTTGTCTTGGACATATGTATGGGTATTATTATTTTTTCTATGCATTTTTAAAATTCGAAAGCATTGGATTAGTATTGTTGTGTGTTGTCGCTAACACCATATTAAGAATGGACAAAAATAAGTATTTGTCGAAAGAGTAGCGACTTAAGGTTGTTAAACTAAAAAGACAAGGTGTAAAGCAATGCACTCTAGCAAAAAATTGAGGTTAAAGTGAGGGTGTTGTTTCGAAAATTCTAAAGAAGTTTCGGTTACTGGGGAATGTTAATAATCTGCCAAAGTCAGGTCATTTTAGAAAAACTACCCCTATGTTGGGAAGTACATTAAAAAAATTACGATAACTGATCCGCATAAGTAATCCGTCCAAATTAGTGCAGAAATTCGCGAATATTTTGTGAAGTTAGATTGTTTGGAAGAGTTGCTGTCAAAAAACCTTTATTCTCCAAAAAAAAATTGAAAGACCAGATTTTACTTGGCTTAGAGGCATTTAAATTGAACACCTCGAAACTAGGGTATGATGCTTTGGAGTGACAAAAGTAAATTTAAAGTATTTGATTCAGACGGAAAGTCGTTTGTTCAAAGGCCTGTAAAGAAATTTTGATATTAAGTATCAAAAACCTATTATGAAGGTGTCATTATTATGGTCTGGGGATGCTTTTCCAAGTCTGGAACGAGCCTGATAGTGAAAGTAACTGGGAAAATGGATCGATTTATATACTGCCATATATTACAGAATGTTGTCGTATACCAAAGAAGAAATGCCACCTTTATGGAAATATCCACAAGATAATGACCTCAAACACTCACCTCAGTAAAAATTGGGTTTTAGAAAAAATAGTTCATTTAATGGAGTGGCTTTCTTAATCGCCTGACCTAAATCCGATTGAGCACCTTTGGGAACACTCGGAGCGAAAAATTAGGGAAAGAATAATTCTTTATGAAAATCATCTATGGGAAGTTTTACAAGATAAATGGCGGAAGATTTCAGTTGATGTATATCAAAATCCTGTCAATTCAGATATAGGAAAGTCATTAAGGCAAAGGGGTTTATTGATAACCAAATATTAAGGATATAAGCAGAAAATAAATCTGTCCATAATATATATATATATATATATATATATATATATATATATATATATATATATATATATATATATATATATAATATGTTTATATTGTGTTCATAAAAGAACGAAAAATAAATTATCTCGTCAATTTTATTTTTTTGTAAAAAAACCCTCATTTCAGGTCAGTTTTACATTTTGATATTTTACTTTAATACTGATATTAATGCCTTACAGATAGTGATGCCATCGACACCCTTTATATATTTCTATGTAAGATGCATGATAAGCTTATTACAAATTACAATGTTATTTAAAATTAATAATTTCGGAAGTATGGTTTTTTAATAACCGCAGCTAGTCATCGATACATCGCAAGTTTATTATAGTAAAAAACTTTGTAGCCATTTAATTAACATTAAATAATTTCTTATGTCTTATGGTTTAAAAAAAGGCATTTCTGTTGTTGTTTTTTTATCAAATAAAAATAGTTAATTTCTTGTATTTCTCAATATAAATTTGTAGTCATTTGTAGGTTTTGTCAGTATTTTTCAGAACAGATTGATAATTTCTGGATTTTTCATTCCCTAAATGTTATACTAGAAATATGGTGAAACTATCTCTTACTAAAAGAATTCAAATTCTAATGTTTAAATATGGTGACCGAATAAGGACTCAGAAGAAGGTATGCAGTATATTTATTAATAAATATGCAGGCATACTTATAAATCGATCAATTGAGAGAAAATGTTAGGAAACTGGTTCTTTCGATGACTTGTCAAAAAGTTCTCTCAAGGGGCGTTCTTATTCACAGATGAAAATTTACGTCAGAGTATTCGCCGTGTTGATAGAGTTTCTGATGTTTGCTACACTTCTGTACAAAAAATATTAAAACTAATAAAGAAGTTGCCTGATGATGATCGAAATAGAAATATGCAATTTTGCAAAATAATGATAGATAATGATTCATCGTATAAAATATTACTTTCTCTGATGAGTCAATATTTACTCTAAATGGGGAGGTCAACCCTCAAAATTGATGATATAGGGCGAAAAAAACTTTAGATGGATAAGAATGTCAACAGATATCGATGTTTCGGCAGGGATTGAGCAAAATAGTACTTTGCCCTTGGACCTTACTCTTTTAATGACGATTTAAATGGAGTCAGATACCTACGGTTTCTGCAGGATTATGTTGTACTTACGTTAACATATCTATTCTGCTAAATAGGGCACCGCCGTCATATTATGTCGTTGAAGTGCGAAGATTTATTAACGAAATATTTCCAGGTAAATAGATTGGAAGGCCTGGGTCAAATGAGTGGTCACCAAGGTCACCCGATTTCAACTCAAAAATTTAATGTAAAAGCAGGACGGATACTATTAAAGAACTGAAAAACAGAATTCAAGAGGAGTGCGATAATATTTCTTCAGAAACTATAACTATAATTCAGAATAAATTTATTGATTGCTTAGTCTATTATCAGTCACAAGAATGTCGTCTGCCATTTGTTTTCATTTGTAAAGCGTATCATGCGGAACCCGAAAATAAAAGACAATATATACAGGGTGTTCAATTAAAAAAAAATATCTCTGCCTGAAGCGTGAAAGGCATCAACATCAACATTAAAGACGAATTTCAAAAAGTTGTGACTTTATAAATTATAATTGAAGTATATGACTTTATATATATGTTTAAACTTTGTAGCCAACTGGCAAATGGCAGTATGCTTTATTGTATCAAAATCATCTTTCATACATTATAAATTGAAATGTTTTTATAACATTTTTTTATATAGAATAAAATATTTAAGACTTTCTGTAACAACGGAACTATGTCGAAAAAATTAGAGTTGTGATTAACAGCTGTTTTCATAAAAAATATTTACCTGTTGGTCAGAATACACTAAAATTTTAATTGAATAAGGAACAGCAACAACAGATCCTACAGCATTCATGTTAATGGGAGTACCGGATATCGAAGGTCACATTGTAATTCTGGTGAACTAGTGTGGCCTCAAACTGAGAGGGAAGTAGGTACAGAAATATATGATATGATACCCTGGTTCCACATCACTATTTTCTAAGTGTAGATTTACGCTATTAAGATTTGCTTGCAAGAAAACTTGAAAGGAGGATAAAAAGGTAGGAGTATTACAAATATTCTCATGTATGTGGAAAGACCAAAGGAACAGCTTGTCACATTATTATTCAGCACTTGCATACTGGTGAATAAATTTCATACTCAGGAAGCTGACAACTAAGAAATATCATAAGTAGGCTATTGCAGTTAGCAAAGACAACATATCCTTGCTAAAACTAACTTACAACAGTAAATATAATCAATCAACATTATATATTTATTTTTATAGTAGCGGTAATTAAAACAAAATGAAAATGCATCCAATTATTCCTAAAATTACATAGCTAGATTGACTAACATGGTTTAACTTTAAAACTAGTCTAAATTGGCAGTAGCGAGTTTAAATTGACAAATACAACAATAAGTTATATAAGTTTTGAATACTAAAAATACCACAATAAAAAATCGTTTGTTACCGAACCGTCAAAATCGAAATATTTTGTTTATTTTTAGGTGACATCAATTTCAAGACTATCTGAAGGTTTTATCCTTCATTTTACTATATAAGTGACACAAATTATAACGGTATCATCAGCAAAACAGAACTGGTCCATCAGAAGATCTAACTTCCATGGCAACTAGATCCGATTTAAATCTTAAACGTAAATATGACTGACAAACTTTAAGAGAACCGACTTGAAATTTAGTGCTGTTGTATTATCTAGTAATTCATTAGGATTCTAATTAAATAGATAATAAATAGACGACAATTAGAAAACCGTTTTGATAAATCCTATAGCATATTTTTTAGTACAAATAATTATAATTAAAAAATTTGCACTTTTTATGTTATAACTTAAAATAATTGGTTAATTACTGGGACAAAATTTTTGATAAAATTATTAGTCATGTTAGTATCTGTTAACAATCATATAATTTTCAGACAATTATTTCAACAATAGGTTCTTTGGAAAGTATGTGCAAGTAATTTAAATTTACCATTCTCTTATCTTAGAGGAAAGCATTAAAGATAAGTTTTTTGGTTCTAGATAAATTTTTATTTTGTGATAACGAAGATATTCCATTTTCTCTGGACTAGGTAAGGTAAATAGAATATTTTGCAATTTATATAATTTTTGCATCTTCTCCAATATTCTAGAAATATTTTTCATAAAACATGGGTTGTTCTCATACAATCATTTTGGATATATTATGATTTGAAAACTGTAAGTTTATCAGGGCATAGACTCAACCTTTGAACAGACAAGCTGGTATCATCTCCTTAACGTGGTTTTTATGTTTCCCCTTCCAACATCATCGGAGTTAAAAAAAATTGTATTCCAGGATATTGGCCTATTTGAGTGGAACAGAAAAACCAAGATAAGGACATGTAAATCATTTAAATTGTAAAAATTACCCCTATCAGAAGCTAATACCTGTCAGACTATTAAATTTAAAATGGATTTTAAGAAAGTTTTTTCGTCTCCATGAAAACTGAATTTCTTAAATTCTCCTAAAATCAAGAGACTTTCGAATGTACTTTTTCCTGTTTTACGTTTTATATTTCTGTTTTGACATTCTGTACTAGTTGCTGATACTAATGAAACTGAAAATTGAGCTTTATAAAGCAAATTCTAATGTAGTCAGATATCAGTTTTAGAAATATTTCATGCTAAAATCAATGCCGCTTAGCAGCTTTAATAGCTGTTCCTAATACCATCTATATTACAAAAAGTTTGATACACTTTGTGCGAATCAATATATAATCAGTCAAGTCAATAATATATAAAAATTCTTGTGGGTCGTACGAAGTGTGCCAAACAAAATCACATACATAGGTAACAAATTGTAAATAAATAATATACATTTTGGCATCTTGGAAATTACACAAATAGACTTTGGTATTTTGGTATAAAAGACTTACGAAAGTTAGTAATTTTGATAGTTGGAAAGGGTTTTTTCGAAATATTAAAAAATAGAATTTCTTAGGAAATGTTTGATATATGTAACTTGTAGATACAGGTTTAGAGGCGAATATTTACAAATTAGTTTTGATAACAATTCGAATCGTTAGAAATTCTTAAAGAATGTTATGTGAAGTAAGTTATATTTATACAATGCTAATGTAGTCCATTCGTATTTGGTGAAAAGATCAGTCGTGTAAATATAGGATATGAAAATAATTTTATATGCTCGAATTCCACAATACATTATGCACGAGTAAGCACAAATATTTTTTAATGAGGGATCTTTAAAAGTAAAGTAAACGAGACCACCAGGATTTATTCCAAGAAACACTTTTTAAATTAAAGTCGTGTTTGTTCTTGTAAATAAATCATCGATGTTTCAAAATAATTATTAGAATTGAAGCAAACTTGATATCGATATTTAATATGTCGAAAGCAATAATTTCTTAAGATCAAATATTATATAATGTACATAAATATAATACAAAACAAAGTTTTCTAATTTATTTTGTAATAAAATGCGTGACGGTTTTCGTGTCTTCTCATATGCAACTTGCCGTGGAATTTTTAGAGCTTATAATAATGTAAATGGTTTATAAAATAAGCCATTAGAGCATATTTCATATTAAAAAGTGCCCTTGAGCTTTCACCAAAACCTTTTCCAACAACCATCCTAAAGGTAAGCTTTTTAATTTTTGGTACATCACACTTATTAATTGAATAATCTTATTCCTACCTCAAAATGTCTTTTTAATTTATGGCACTAGCATTCACTCCAAGTTAGCCACCAAGAGTTTGGACAGGATTTTTGGTTTGTTTCTCGTTTTCGTCGACTTTTTTTCGTTGCCTCATTTTGTTTTTTGGTAAATTTTATGTTATAAGGATCTTCGGCAAGCTCGGGGTATTGCTGTACATCGTGAATGTACTGCCCTTCGTAATTTCCTATATAACCGTTTTTCATAAGTTCTTCTATTTCGGATTGGGACCAATCAAAGCTTCCTGTAAAACCGTTTTTGTAGGCTTCCTTTTCCTTGTGCCATGCTTTCCTTATCGCTGATAATTTGGCGTGATGGAGTAGTCTTTGTTTCTCTTTTTCCACCGTAGTGCCATATCTGGAATTATACAGATTTACTCTGTTAAAATATATAACCACGTAATTCGTAATATAATTTTTAATACTTTGAGGAGCTGTAGCTTATTTAAAACAAAAGATTTCCACGATTTTTTAAAATTCGACCTTTTGATTAAACCGTTTTTAACAACATTTCAACATATGCATATTATGGACAAAATTTTCGATTATTGCTTGAAAATAATGTTAAGTTAGCATCGTAAATACCTGGGAATAATTCTGGACTAGGGCGAATTTAAAGAAAGAACGAAGACTCCCCTTAATAAACCATAATTACAAGTTAGTTAAAACGATAATGACATATGAAAGGGCGAAATGGTCGATAGCAACCTTTGTCGTTTTCAAGTCCCCTGGTAAGAATAGTATATTGCCAGTTTTACTACAAAATTCCTCTGATATTATAATAAACCTCCTGGTGAAATTATTCCGCTTATGTTTGAGCTTGGGTACATACATGGCTTGGAGGGAAACAAAAGTAGTCTCTATTTCCAAGGTAGGAAAAACAGACTATACAAACCCTAAGTTTTTTCGCCCTATCAGCCTGACTAGTTTCTTATTAGACACTGGAAAGTTTGGTGGATCAAGGAAGGCATAATGGTGCAGAGTCTGTTACATCCTTTACAGTTTGGCTATTAGGCAGGAAAATTCACAGACACGGCGCTACATCGATTCGTTACAAGAGTTGAAAACGCACTGTTGAGTGGCCGATCCGCCTTAGGTACTGATATCGAGGGGCGTTTGAGAACACAACTTACGATTTGATATGTAACGTTCTACAAGGACGGGGCTCTGAACCGACGGTAGTCGCATGGGTTAGAGCCATGTTAACTCATAGACAAATATAGGCTGAACTTAACAATATAACTGTTAAAGCTCTGTCAAGTAGGGGCTGTCCATAGGAAGTTCTATCGCCTTTGCTGTGGAGTCTTGTGTGGACAGCCTACTGAGTGAACTG
Source organism: Diaprepes abbreviatus (assembly GCA_034092305.1). Taxonomy (NCBI): domain Eukaryota; kingdom Metazoa; phylum Arthropoda; class Insecta; order Coleoptera; family Curculionidae; genus Diaprepes; species Diaprepes abbreviatus. The sequence goes on from JASJET010000304.1 coordinate 93,510, forward strand.
AATGCTTGTATATATAGGCCTACGCCTATGATCAGGTCATTTTGTGCCCTGATCGCGGCAGCTGGGACCTGGAGGGATCAATGATACGGGTCCTCCGGATCGCGGAGCGATGGTGCCACAGGGGAGAGCTCGGCATAAACCCGGACAAGGTCGAGGTGTTACTCTTTACAAAAAAAGAGAAAAATGGGGAGACTACCCACAATTACATTGTCACTAAGGACTCTTCAATACAAGGGGGCAGTTGAATATCTGGGAGTAATTCTGGACATACGACTGAGCTGGAATGATTTTATCGAGGCACGCACCAAGAAGGCCACTTGTGCTTCCTGGGTTTGTAAAAAAGCCTTTGGGTACACATGGGAGCTGATCCCGAAAGTGCAATTTTAGACATACACTGTGGTGACCCGCTCCATGATCATGTATGCCGCTATTGTATGATGAGCTAGTACAACAAAGCGCAAACGCCGTCTTCAACTTGACAAGTTCAAAGAATAGCTTGTGTGGAAATAATGAGTGCGATGGGGACTACCCCCACTAGGGCCCTGGAGGTTCTAGTGAAACTACCTCCTCTCCACTTACGAGGCCTTGAAGGTTGTTTATCGTTTCAGTTGTCTAGAGTATTCGGAGGAGTGATTTAGAGATGTCCATCACTCTCCATGCAAACAGATTACATGGCGTATGTTTTAAAATCCAAGGTCCAACCATTCTCTTGAGATATTTTTTTACCAAGAAGAGAGGAACAAAATCTTCCGAGAAATGGATCTTGGTGGTTTACAGATTGATCTCGGCAAGATGTAGCCAGAGTGTTCGGTAGGAGCACAGGGGTCAGAGAGTTTTACTCAAATCAAATTTATACCACCCTGCAGTGTCATAAACAGGAATAAGCCAATAAACCTATGCTCAGACAGAAGTATAGCGATATTGACAAACTCGTAACTTTGCGACTGGTACTTGAGTGCAAGGATGTATTAAATACTCTAACAAGGAACGACTGCATAATTACACTCGTGTGAGTCCTAGGTTACTCGGGTATGCACGGGAATGAGGAGGTAGACCGTCTGGTAAAGATGATGTCGGCGATTGAACCATATGGACCCCAAGCAGTTCTACCTGTTCCAATTACCGTTGATAAAAGGGAATAAAAGTTGTTGCTGGAAAGTAAATTAATTGAATTGTGAAGAGAGCTTCCTGGAATGAGGTGTGCCAAGGAACTAATAACTGAACCTAGCGCATGGCTTATTAGGGCACTTCTCTCTTTAGGAAGGAAATAACTTTGAATCGTGGTGGGAATGTTGGCAGGACATTTTCACTTGAGGGGTCATCTTCATAAGATTGGTGATGCAGATGACCCGATATGAGAGCATCTGGAGGAGGATGAAACTGTCCTTAGGGAGTGCCCAGCATCAGTTCAATTAACAAGGCTGCTTGAATTCGCAAAAGTGATCGGCCTCGAATGATCTGCAGGCATGGTGGGATGTAAATGGCCCAACGAGGCCAGGCATTAACAATCAAGTATCACTACCTTTTATCCATTCATTCATCAATTCAAGTTACCCTTAAAAATAGAACAAATTGATAGTAAACGATCATTTAAAATTGAAATAAAAAATGTTAATTCAGCTGAAACCGTATTGCCTAGATGACTATTTTAATCTGTAAGAAAATAAGTGTTTATATCGACTTTGCTAGTGCTTCAGGTATTACTTACTATTTTTGTGATCTCATTTAATTTTGTTACCTTTTTGTAATAAATTTGATATAAAGATTATTATTATTATTGTTATTAAAAATGTTGGCGTTTAATTAATATTAATAGTCATAATTGTCACTCGAGCACTTTCTCATAAAAAATTCTTACATAAGTTAAAAATTAAAAGTAAATTAAGTCACTTGTGATTAAACAAGTGAGTAGTAGTGATTTGTTGTTCGTAATTTCGCTAAACTATAAAAAATGTTAGTAGAACAAAGTCGTATCTCTTGATTGCTGAACTCTCTACTAAAATTCGCGAAATATTTCATGTAACAGGTTCTATGCATAAATTAATTAGTTTTCAAGAAAAATTACATTCTATACATTTTAGCCATAAAACAACTAAGAGTGAAATACAATAATGAAAACAGCATTTTATCATTGGTTTTATGCGATCTGATGCGAAATAATGAATTAAAATTATTCTATGGTTACTCATCACTATTTACTATAAAAACTTACCTTAAATTAATAACAACATTCGAGCCATGAATCTTTACATCAAAATAATTGTTACCACTACCATTTTCCCTCACATTCTCGTGAAAAGTCGTATTGACCTGCCCTTGTAACCTTTTCAGTTGGGCTTTGTCGTCGTTTATTTTCCAGGTATCTTTTTTAACGAAATAAAAAGCATCCTGTTGGTTGCTGTGAACGACAAAGAAGAATGGCAGTAAAAATGATCGATTGAACACGGACGTGTAAACGTCACTATAAATAGGATTGGCAGCAGGCACGCTTGAGACTATAGCTTCATTGGCATCAGATTTGGATACCAAAATTCCTGAAAAATAGATTAACTCTCAGCTTGCTGTCGATTTATGTTGCTAATTTATAAATAAATCCATACATGTTATTCTAACGGACAGTATTGTTTAAAAAACGCTTCAAAATAGAAATATTTTTAAACGTTTTTTTTTTGGTTTTCCAGCTAATACATACAGCTACTATAAAACGTAAAAGAATTGATGTTTAAAACATAAATTGAAGTGGTGCTTTTGCACAACTTGCCTGTTGTAATGACATGATTATTGTGATAACAATTTATTTTAGTTTTGTGTTTTGATATACTGTCAACAATATTGAGATCTGGTTGGGATAATGTCAACTTGTAGTTAACAATTTTATTATTCATATGAAATAGTATAATTAAAGTATATTCAAATTTACAAGGTGTTGCATAAAATACCTGATGTATAACAAATTTATATAGATATTATCTTATGCTGATGATATTCACAGTAGAAAGTGAGGTTTATTTTTAAATTTAAAAGAACAGCAGGAAAGGTAGAACATGACCATTTCTATAGAGAACCAAATCTTTGGTTACCTCAAGAGATCCAGTTTAGTGTAAGTTGGCTGTGATTTAAGGACAAAAAACATCGAGAATTTCAGAAAGTATGAGAGACGTCATCTGAAACAATATGTCTAGATGCCAGTTGAAGGTAAGGTGAAAGTTTACAATTGGGGTTTACAAGACCTGGGTGACTAATCTTGATGTATGCATCTGAAACATCCAAAAGAACAAAACAACCTCGGAGGAACAATAAAAGGAGCAACACTGCTAAATCAAATAAGAAGAAGCACCATAAGAGAGGAATATGTGGTCAGATAGGATAGATACAGAAAATGACATCAAGAAATCATATAGACAGGATGGATCAGAATATAATTGTAAAGTAGACTCAAGATAATATATCACACAGAAGAAGACGGCCTAGAGGCTGACCACCGAAGAGATGGTGGGAAAGCTGGGCATTCAGATCAATCGAAATATAGTACCGGAAGCAATAGGGCAATGCTCTAGTTAAGAAGAAGAATGAAGTGTTGCAAAAGGGCAGCCATCTCTCCCAATGTTTCAAATGGAACATTTTCTGATTAGCGTAACTTTACTACATTGTTACCTCAAACAATGTTTTCTATATTTTCTTGATCTTTATATACAGGGAGTTTGGATAAGATATCAGGATACTTGGAGGGATGAATCTACATGGTAACATAAAGGTAATAAATCATATAACAAAAAGTCCAAAACTCGATATTTTTCGAGTTATAGCCTATCAAAGTTCTTTTTTGTTTCCTATTTTTAACATTTTGCGGTTAGTTTTTAACTTATAAAGGTGAAATTCAGCACATGAATCACATTTAATGATTTCTATTATTCTGTTATAAAAATTTTTTTCTACTTTTCCACCAGAGGTCACTTTACCTGAAATTTAAATTTTATTTTTCACATATTTTTCTTATTTCGACTGTTATGGGAAAAAGTACATGCCATTTTAAAGATAAAAGAAACCTAATAAAAAAGTGCCTCTTATTTAAATCTATAAACCATACCAAATTGGAATTAAACTTTTATAACCAGTAAAATCAGTTTTTTAAATGGAAGCAAAAAAAATTATCATGCTTCGAATTAAGTTAAATCTGACCAATAAACAAAAAAAAAAATGATTTGTTAAAAAATAGTTAATAAGTAAAATCTTTGTATTTTAGTAGCGAAATTAGTAAAAACATAAAAACTACCACGATATTTAATTATTTACAAAATGACTCATGAATTTTTAACTATTGCATATCGTAACCTGCATTTTTGCTACGAGAGAGCAAATAGAAATGCAGAAAAATCAAGGAGGTTGTATCAGGAAACATATCAATCAAGAAGGCTTGGCAAAATCAATATGGTGCTAAAGGAAAACCAAAATCGGTTAGAAGTGTTGGAATGGACGAAAGGATTCTTGAAAGAATAGAAGCCCATGCAGGTGTAAGTACTAGGAAAATAGGTTTTGAAGAGGGAATTGTCAATTCTACGACTTGGGAAGTCCTTAAGGGGAACTTCTTTACCCTGTTCATGTGTTCATAAACAAATGAGGGTGATAAAAAAGTGCGACTGAACATGTGCAATGAAATATTAGAAAACTATTAAGAAAATCATCAGTTCACGACGAATCTACATTTACATACGATGCTGTTACCAATTTTCATAATATTCATCAGTACTCTCATGAAAATCCTCGTGTCATTATGGAAAGGCAACATCAGCGCCCATTTTCTCTGAACATATAGGGCGAAAAATGTTGGAAAATAGTCCTATTGAAACAAGACTAATTATTTGTCTATTTCAAGATGGTACTTCACCTCATTTTAATCTGGACTTGCGGAGATACCTCAAAGCGGACTAATGCTTTGGGCGCCCCGCACGCCTGATATCAATCTAATGGATTTTCTTTTTGGGGGTATTTAAAAGCTCTCGTTTATAAAATGCTGTGGGGTGAAACGTTTCTGGTCTGACCTAGAGATGGTGTAACCAGATCTAATTTTTGACTTGTATTCTATAGTACTATATTTCATGAGCTTGTATATAAATTTTCAGGTTGATTGATTGTGGTAATCAAATACTTCTATTTAAAAGGCCTAACACCATTTCAAATTAAAGAAGAACTGGAGCACTGCTGACGAACCACGTTCAGGACGCCTCGTAGGACGTTGCGACGGCTAAAATCAACGAATTGAAGTTCGAATTGTTCCCCCATCCACCATATTCACGAGATTTAGACCCCAGCGACTAGCATCTGTTTCCTAACTTTAAAAAATGGCTCGGAGATAAAAAAAAATTGAGAGCAACGAGGATGTCATCGATGCTGTAAATGAGTATTTTGAAGGAGTTGACGAATATGATTATATAAATGGTATCACTGCATTAGAGGTTCATTATGAAAAATGTATTAATCTTGATGGAGATTATGTTGAAAAATAAAGCGAAAAAAAAAACGAAAAAAGTTGTTCTATTTATCAGACCGGAAACTTTTCACCCCACCTTCTATAACAATATCAAGGATTTTCGTCGATTTTTTCGAAAAACTTCAGAAAATGTACACAAATGAACTTTTCTTTTTAAAATATTAGTTTTGTGTTATAAATTTTTTCTTTTTTAAATTACTAATTTTGTGTAAAAATTTCATTAACTTAATTTTTTGCTTTCATTTGTAAAACTGATTTTATTTGTAAAAAAAAACTATAATTCCAATTTGCGCCGAGGTGGTATATCGACTCGAATAAAATTACATTCTTAAAGTTTTATTCTGTTATTTTTATAAACTTTTAGGATTAGTATCAAACTCCATGTAGGCAGTAGAATTTTGCTCTCATTATTTACGTATTTTTCGCATATAATCTTTTTATTTTTATATTTATACATAAAAGTTAATTAAAATTTTCAGTATTTTTTTTAAATACGGGTACTTTACTTTTAAGCCCCAGCTGTTCGCTAAGCTTTGTATAGCATTCATCATGACATGCTTGAAAATTATTAGGTCGACTAAATATTTAAACTCGAGGCATAATACGCCTGTTTGTCACAAACCAGTCAGCGCCAACTAGAATTTACAATAGTCTAGGGACAGTTTCCAACTGGTTTTGTACAAACTAATTTGGCATTGACTTGTTTCTGATTGTTCTGCAAATAGAGCAAATTAGTCATCGAAATGCAAGAGAGACAGAAAAAATAAACAGCAGAGATACATACTATTTTGTTCATGTCACTTAAAATTACAACATTTTTGCAACGTAGATATTGAAGAAAAAAACTTTAATTTGTGTATATTTTTGATTACAACTCTTTAGTATACCTCTTCCAAATGGTGGATCAGAAGAAGCACCAATTTTCTTCGGAACTAAATCGATAACGTCCGTTTTTAAAGCTGACTTAAAATATACACTCAATCGTTCTGCGCTCTGCATTTTTCTTGAATTGACATGTGCCAAAAATCCCGACTCTGCTTCGGTGGCCCGATGAGAGTTGGTTAGTTGGCTGCTAATGATTTCTTGAGGTTTCCAAGAAGGTTTTTCACTTAAATAAGGTGGCATTCGACCTCCTGGTAGTTTATCCATAAAGAGTTGCGGTGCAAGACTTTTGAGGTCGACGCCGATTTTCTTTAGCCAATCAATGTGATCTAAAAAAACAATACATAATTTTATTATAATTAAAAGCAACATGCCAGATAATGAGTATAAAAAATTCCAAGTACTTTTTAATAATATTATACTACATTCTTGTAACGTGGAATAAATTAGTTGTAAGACTTGTAGATGTTTCTCAAACAAAGTTTCATATAAGGATGGTATTGAGGAATTTTTATGTTTTTTACAAGGATCTTTATGACAATAAAAAAGAAGCCTCAACAGCGAGTCGATTTGCATACAACTAATGAGTTGCAGGATCTGAAGATATTCCCTAACGGATATTTACAGATTGTGAATATAAGCTTGTTTTACGACAATTAAATTTCAGATTTAATATGCCCCAAACTCCCTAAATAAATAAAATAAGTAATACGGCTACAGTGCTAAAACTACAATTCTTCGATTGGCGAAACGGGGAAACCCAGAGAATAAATGGCGCGATGGCGACACTTTGTCTCATTGCTTCCCCGAATTCCGAGCGCGACGTCACCACTGCCATAAAAGCGAAAAGGCAGCTGCACAATTAAGGACATTACGGGTAGGCGCGGATCCAAGGGGGGGGGCGATCGCCCCCCCCCCCCCAAGAGTTTTGAGTTCAGGAAAATAGACCCGATTTGCCTCTTATACTATAGTTGATTCAAGAATTAAAGAGAGTAATAAATCATTTTTTACCCTTTTTTTCTTCGCAAATTATCTGTGTTCTTTAGTCGGGTATCTTTGGCAAAATCTGTTAGACACATGGGTTAGAAATTGTATAATCAAAAATACCGGTCTATAATAATGGACTATTTGAGTTGGATAACAGTAAACATTTGGAAGTGTGAAGTGTTAAAAAAGATTTTAATCCTTGTCAGAGGCGTTGGAAGGAGGTTTATTTTATCACTAAGTGTTTATGGCATAGAATATTATTTCGGTAACGAACTTAAAATAGAAAGTTTTTATAATATTACTTTATTTCTTATGATTTCTTAGTAATTCACATACATTACAAAATATAGATAATTTTGACATATTTAATAAAATCACAACTGTATTTTTATTAACTTTAATTTTGGCATAAACACCTTTTTAGGGACATTTAGACTAAAATATAGCCTTATTCTCTCAAAAAATTCTAAGTTATAATTTAAATATTTACAAAACACCCATTGTCAAAAATGCAAGAAGTTAAACATATATAAGAAAATAAATTCGTCTATATAATATTAAAATTTTTTCGGTCATTTTATTATTAATTAAAAACATTTTTAGGGCATTTGGCGTTTCAGTTTATTTATTTCTTAAATCGTTTGCAGAATTACAATTAATCACTCAAAAGCGATTCAAATATAATTAATTTTTATATGTTACAGTTAAAATTAGACTTACTTATTTTTATTTCTATTGCACTGACATCTTAATTTTATTTACTATATTATAAGGAAATTCGATAGCCCCAAAAAAATAAAATAAACGTGTTAATTCTACACGCTTAAGAAAAAGACACAAATAAGATAATAAAATATTTAAAAAATTACTGCTAATTGGAATTGGAATATATATAAAAAAACAACATTACACAATAAAATACAACAAAAACAAAAATTTAAATAATAAAATATGTTTACACTGGTAAACATTACGTATCTAATTCGTAATCAAAGTCAGTGAAGCTATCTCTGCTCAAATTAATTATAATTGGTTCCTCTATCTCACCGATCATGAGATTAAGTTTCTACATTTTGTTTTATTCTTTTATTATATGGATTTTTACCAATTTTCCGCAGTAACTTTATTCAAAAAAATCGTTCAAAAGTGCAGTTAAATTACTAATTGTGTAAGTTGCATTATTTTTAGCAATTCTACCTTTTACTTGAGAGAGATATTTCTTTCCCCAACAGACAGTTTCCGGACGATATATAAGAACATATTTCCTATCTGGTTTTTCCCAGCATAAATTAAGTTCTTTGAGCAATTCCCAGAGTTCAGTTCTTTTAATTCCAGGTAAATCCCGATCTTCATTGATTTTACTTAGAATTTTGTCGACGGTTGGGATCTGCTTCTCATAATAAAATGTATATACAACCCCTTTAATTGCAGTTTTCATCTTTTTTTCCAACGAGGTTTTTCGTCTGCCTGTGATCGAATGTGGCTTGGGAGTACTAACAATTCCAGTCGTTTTTTTTTCCTTCAGTATTCGGTACATAGTAGATTTGCCAACTCTTGTCATGTTGGACACAACTCAACAGTTGTAACATTATAATCTAGATCAAGCATCATAAACATTCATCATAAAAAATTTTTCGTTGAGGAAAAAATGCCTTCATTTAACGATTTTGGAATAAATATAGAGGTGGAAGCCATATCTTTTGGGTTCCTTACTAATCTCAAATAATATATAAAAACAAGCGCCAACAAAGATAAATGACTACGGACAGACAGTAAGGTGTATTTTACTCACTGATAGAAATTAAATTGAACTATCAGAAATTTTATTGTTGCAGTAAATTTGTAAAAGCTTATAATATTTAAATATAATTAGAATTATGACAGTCGTCGGTTACCTGCGGCACTGGAGCAAGTAGGTTGGAAGTATCGGTAACAGTATTATTACTCTCTTTAGTTCTTGAATAGAGTATACGAATGTGTATTCTTGCGATCGCTCCCCCCCTTCCCCTCTCAAGAGCTCTGAGTTCAGGAAAATAGAACCGATTCTGCCTTTTATCTTACTAATGTGTATGCTGCTGGCACCCCCCCCCTCTTCTAGAGCTTCAAATTCAGAAAAATAGGCCCGACCCTGCCATATCACCGCCCCCCCCCCAAGGAGAGAGGCTGGGTCCGCCCCTGATTACGGGTTGCTCTTTTGGAGTCAACTCGTCCTTTTTGTCGATTGAGCTTAGCTCTCGGGGGCCACGTTGACTGTTTTTTAGACAGCTCGTGGTTCTTAAAGTAGATTGTGTTTGAAAATATAACATTCTACAGACAATAAAGATCGTGCACGTATCTTAATTCCTGAAATTGATACCGTCGATAAAAAGACGAGATCGGCGGCGCGTACGAGTTACTTAACCTACGCGTCCTGACTTAAAAATAATTGCCAGAACGTGACCAAGTAGAGATATCCTGATATTGACATTGCGACTAATAGTCAGCTTGGTGTTGGCTATAAAGTTATGAAAATCGCGATTTGACAAATAAACCCGAACGTGACAGTGGAGAGTAAAATAATCCCGAACTTGACTTGCGGAAAACAGCACTGAATTAAAAAAAAAAGTGATTAAAAAGTTAACCAAAATTCAAGGATGAGTGTTGCTTGATAACCTTTTCGTGAATAACTCACTCCCTAGAAGTGTTCCCAAACAAAATTAAAAACTTAATTAATATTCGTTAATTGAGCTTCAAACATTCACCTTCTATCCCGGTGAGCGAGCAGAAAGGTGAGGCAGCTAGAGTTTTCATTCTAGTCGGGAGGTTTGGTGGGATTTAACCAACAATCCTTGATTTGTGTTAGAACTTAGGTTTTACACAAATAATTGATAAGGTAAAAATTCTTACAATAAATTAATCCCGACGGAAACGAACTTCTGTGTTTCCTGAAGGATCAAATTAATTCAATAAACTTGGTAAATGCGTAAATAGGTCCATATTCTCGGAAATCGGTACAAAAATACCGAATAATGGCGAGATGCGGTGACGTCACTTTAAAATCGAAAAATAATTAAAATTGCGAAAGGTAGTTGAAAGAGACCCTTGGAAAAAATTATTTAAAATTCGGCAAATAAAACCGTTAATATATCATGGCATCTAAAAAGGGACATGATTGTTATTGACATTGCGAAAATTAAAAAAAAACACTCGAACTCCGTTAGTATGACAAAATTATTGAAAATACAATTAAAAATGTAATATCCAAGATTGTATTAAAATAAACAACAACAAAATAAAAATATAAATAGAGGTGTATGACAGTCAGACACTATATCGCCGAAATGATTTATATGAACGTTAGAAGATCTATTCAAACAACTGCAGTGGACAGGTAAGGGTATAAAAATATGCGATTCGCGGATGATATTGTACTTACGTTTAATAGCAAATAAAAATACAAATGCTGAATGAACTTAATGAGAAATTCAAAGAAATTTGTTTTAAGATAAAATTTCCACAACTATGTTCATGACAAAAGAGAACAATTGTAATAAATACGATATACTGATTATCGAAAATGCAATATCAAGAATGGATTTATACATATACTATATCTTGGATTCAGAAAACCTGAAAACGGATTTATCAAGAAGAATATCATTAGAGTGGTCAGCGTTTGGCAAATTACAAATATCTTCATTTTCCGTGTTCAAAATACATTAAATTTTGACTTGCATTAGATTAATGCTCTTTATCAGTCTTGACATATGAAGCAAAATAAATTATAGATCACCTTTAAGTAGCACAACAAGTGAAAAAAAAGAAGGATGATGAGTATACTACTGAGTGATGGACTGGCTAATGAGAACTCTAGAGAAGGTCCAAGCTAACAAATATAGCTGAAACTGTGAATAGATTAAGCTTGACGGGTCACATCCCTAGACTCTCTCATACTCGATGGACCCATAGAATAAACAACTTGAGAAAAAAATACGTAGCTAACGTCTATAGATGCGATGGTTTGACGATGTCAAAAGACTAGCGCATATACTTAAGGGGGGGCTTATGTTCGACAACAGCATAGCTGATAATAAAGATGAAGACAAATATTCAATTTACACGGTCAAAGGTATGACAATGGGGCAAATATTAAAGATTTACAAATATCTATATTAAATATAAATTTATGAACTATTTTTGTATTATGTTTTGCTCAAACATTACATTTAGTGGTAAATGGTGCTGCCATAGTAACAACAGAATTATGCCTTTTTTTGACTTTGGGGGGGGGGGGGAGGGCGTTTGAAATACAAAAATAGAACGTCGTTAACTTTAAAACCATTAAGTGACACTGAACGGGAAAGTAGAATAATATTAGTTAAACCAAGACATAATTTCCAAAAATATTTTCGTAATAGAATACGAACATAACACGAAGAAACTGACTTCATTTAAATTTATCTATTTCACAATAATTTGGCATTTTTAAAGTTACCCTTGCGAATGCGTTATAGCTTAAAAAAATGTAATAAATTATTTCGATAAAATGATAAATGCTTAAATTTATTCACGAAAGAAACATTAGTTGCAGATGTTAATTTTTTGCTCGACAGTCATTTTTCATACGAATCAAATTATAAAATTAGTTTTTATTTTAGTAAATTGTTAAAAGTTTGCTGCTAGAAAGGTTTTCTTTACTTTAGGAATTCAAAAATTTAGGTAAATGTACGAATTTCGCAAAATACAACAGCAATTCTCAAAAAAATCAGGTATGTATCCCGATTTATATTTACAACAAGCAGGTGGGAAAGTCTTATAAGGAAATATCGCAATTTTATCTTTCAAACTCGTCCATGAGAAAATGACGGCCACGATTGAAATCACTAAATTAGTGGTTTTTGTAGGTAATTCATCACAAAATAAGGAATAAAGTACATCGATGCATTCCTGCCGACATAAACCAAGTCGAAAGTTGTAAATAATAATCGCATCAAAATGTTCGCGAGTTAATTCCATAATTTTGGCGAGATGAAATTTTGAAGTTATTGTAAATGAAGCAAATAGCGCTCATATGTCAAAACATTTTGAGTACGTATACCGTCTAAAATGTCAAACTTTACACTTTCTAGCATAACTTTTGTATTTGAAATAATGATGAAATGTATGCATACCTTTTGGTATTTCTCTGTCAACTCCCATATTAATTGGATCATTTCCATTAAATCGGTATAGATGCATATGTGTGGGAGTAGCTACTCGATCCAAAACATTTTCCCATAAAGGAGACATCCATTGTCCGATAAGAGGATCGTAGACTTTACCATTTGGCATATGAACTAAAGAGGTAACCTAAAAGAAAATGAAGGGAAAGAATTAAAATACTTTCGCTTATCAGAGTTTTTAAATGTGAAAAATAGATCTAGATGTAGTATAACGCTTTTAGAACTTATAAACAACTGAACATTATCAGATTTATCAAAATTATATAGTAAATCCTGCAGTTGGCTAATAATTCACAGAGAAGCAACTGTATATAGGAAAAATACTTTTTAAAGTTGGTTATTGTCGTCCACTTGTTATTTTTGATAAATCCAATTTGAAAACTGTTTTATATCAGCTAGATTCAGAAACATCGAAAACATTCTATCTCTTTTTAAGCGTGAGCCAACTTTTCTGTATAGAATCCGCAGTCTACATTAATACTATTAATTACTCTTATGTCTATGATTGCTTATATGTCTTTAGGGCACAGAAAATAATTTTTTCGAAATAGAAATGAAAATTTGAAAACCAGACCTACCAAATTTTGTAGCTTCTAGTTCTTAATGTATGTAACATATTTTTGTTAAAAGTTCACAAAAAACAGTTGAAAGACAAAATTAAAAAAGATATTTTAAGTGAAGATAAAACATCTAAATTATACTTCTAAAAGTAATGGACTTAATAGCACAGATAATTATAGGGGTTAAATTTTCATTTATTTCAATCAGGAAAAATAATTAGATTGGTATATTCTGTGGTCTTCGAGAAGATATTTATTAGAAAATATATTAACCCAAAACTAAGAAAGAAACAAAAAAGGAAACAACATTTAAACCCTGGAAGAAAAGACCATCGCATTGCTATTGTGTTCTTGGTTGAGACATACATCGTACATTTGATGTAAAGTGCGACCAATACGCTTTTTGCTGTTTAATGACATATTTTATTTTATCCATATTTACCTGATCCAATATACCTCCACAAAAATCAATGGGTAAATATAAGTAAGGATTCGAATCATATACGATGTGTCCATAGGGTGATCTCATAATTTCTCTAATACCTTCTCCATATTGATTAAAAATCATAACAGGGGTACCACACTGATCCGTAGCGATGTAGTATTTGTGTCTATAAACCTGAGCATAAATCAAATGGCCTCTGTTATCATAGACAAGTGACATAAGTTTACCATCTCTTGGGGAGTATATTTGACTGACTTCTCGGGGTCTGTGATCATTATTGTAGAAAAATTGAGTGACATTGCCAAAGTTGTCTTTTCTAGCCATTAACCTAAAAAAACGTTAAATGTCGTTTCCTCGTATTCTTTGTAAATTTCTTTTTTTCATTAATGTAAATTTTAATATTACTAATAGTTAAATTCTAAGATAATACCTTTACTTACCTATCTATATGATCATAAAAGTATCTAACATCAAATCGTCCTCTTTTGGTAGCTCTTACTAGTAACCCTTTTGCATTATAGTGGAATTTTTCTTCTCTGGCATTTTGTATTACTAAGCCTCTACTGTCATATTTATATTGCCCTTCACCAAACTTTATTATTCTGTCCATACTATTATATTCCATAGGAATTGTGTTTCCCCTGAAAGGAGCCGTTAAGGTGAAATAATTATGAAAATCTTACCCTAGTGTAGATCGTTTATATAATCAGAGGACCAAATTTGAATTAAATATTCTGCGTACAGGGTCCCAATTATTTCATAGGAATAGTATTGATATTTCTTCAAGGGTAGGTTTAGTTAAATTAAAAAAAAGTGTTATTTAGACTTTTTTTAATATGCCGTTTATCAAACTGGGAAAATTTCATTAGTTACAGAAATATTTTGAAAATATTAAAAATTACCTATTTAATTTTACGTCCTCCAGAAAAACCGTAGTAAATTTCAGAGAATTTAATGGATGCGTTACAAAAAATATTATATTTAGAAATAATTAGACCTATAATGATGTACGGAGCTCCTGTATGATGCTCTATATCCTTCTCATAAATTCAAAGATTACAAAATAAGTTTTTAAGAGGAATTATGCTAAAATTGACGATTTACACTATGTGACAAACGTCCTATATAAATGACTATATAAACCAAACTAGTTATAAACTTTTCCAGTATAAAACAAAAGTTTCAGTATTAACAAAAAATATAACAATAAACTACTGGGAAATTAGAAAGAATTCATACATTAATTTAAAACAAACTCATATATCATAAAATATTAATAAATTCATATGTCATAAAACACTATTATTCTATGAAGAACCATAAAATTTTACATCAAGAAGTTAAGAAACTGGAATAAAAATTATAATAATTCTTGAAAGATACACTATACAAGAATCTCTCGTAAAATGAAACACCAAAATTTAAAATCCAGGCTAAATTATAAACAGCAATCCAAAAATTAGACAAGATTTAAAGAACAGCATGTCTCAATACTGCTGGAGCTATGACAACTATACCGACTACAGCAATGGAGGTAATCCTAAGTCTCACCCCTCTTGATATATATGATATGCATTGTAGCAAGTGAGCCAAGTGTAGAATCTAATGTGGTATGATGTTGCTTGTGGAGATAAATGCTGGATACGTTTGGACACCTCTAAATAAAGAAGGGCTTTATTACATCAAGATTTGTTTTTAACAAACTCTTTCCTATACAACTCTCAGACACAGATGTGGAAGGTGAATTTAATGTCTACACAGGTGGATAAAAAAGGAGGGAACAGGAAATGGAATATGAAGGTGTAACTCAAATATAGCTAAATGCCATTACCATAGTAGCAAACTATATTTCCAAGAGAAATATTGCTAGAGGTAAAAATTTATACAGACTAATACTAACCCTAAATAGGCCACGCATTACCTCTAGTATAATGCTTGAATGTCATGAGGTCTTTGTTTTGGCTGTAGCTGAAAATGTGATCCCTTGAAGACAGCATTGCTGACTCGCTAGCCATCAGGCTGGAGTCAGACTAGCAGCTTTGACTAAATCAGCAATGGCAAAACTAATTAGATTAATCTCTCATCATCTCTTTAAAATTCGATGGGATGAAGCAATAAACTGTGGACTCTCCAGACAATTAATAAACTACTTGGAGATGGAAACAAACAAAATACATCTGCCCAGAGGAAAACTGCGATTGGTCATCGGGATTCTCACAGGGCACTACCAGCTAAGAAAACAATTATAAAATATGAAAGTAGACGACACTCCTATCGGGTTCTGAAGCAAAATATGAGACTCTAGAACATATTCTGTGTCTGACCCGCTTCTTGACTAAGAAGAGGATCCAGGTTAGGCGAGTATTGGCACACTTTGGCCGACATAAGAGCAGTGTCGCTTGGTAATGTCGTCGCCTACTTTAATTCTGTAGGCTGGGTGATGAGCTGAGCCAAGCAAACCCTTGTAGGAGGACGCACAACGAGTCTAACGAGGCCTAAGTGTTGTGGGGCCTAGCCAACCCTCCTTGCTAGTCAGATCGAAATTCACAGGATGAAATCAATGTAGTGGCAAATGTAAATATAAATCCTGGATTCACTTTAAGTTCTATTGGCAAAGAATGAGGGATTACCGCATTGAGTCCGGAAATTTCTTAAAAAACACCCAGTTTCTAAATCAACATATTAAAGGGAGTTAAATAACGCAACTGGAACTCTGCATTAATGTCTCTATATTATGTAAATTTAAGTTTGACCTTATTTACTTAAATATATATGTACACGCACCTGTAAGTCAGAGACAACATATTTCCGTTATCATCGTATCTAAAACCCCACGGTTCCTGGGCTTCAACACCTAAAAGTTGCCCATCACAGTCCCAAGTATAATTCTTGATATTCGTGTAAGTGTTGACTCCTACATTTTTTGTGTAAGTCCGTGTTTGAGAAATTCTCCTGAAAATTATATTTAGGCGTCAGATATATAGTATGAATATTCGCATGAGATAGTTTAGGCAATCAATATTTACCCATGGATATCGTGACTGAATTCCATTCTAAATACTTCCATTCCATGTATAGTTAGAGCTACTCGTGATTCTAAAAATCTTGAATTCTGTACGCTGGAAAACAGGGCAGTTCCATCATACACTTGTGTTTCATTGGCCTTGAGTTTAATGATCTAAAATTTAGAAATAATATATTTCCTAAAATTTCACAGGAATTATAATGTGAAGTGGTTTCATGTCTAAATTGCCTATTTTCTAAAATACTTACAAAAAGTTGTTATTTTTTTAGAGTCCTTTTAAAATAAAATAAAATATGTATTAATATAAACACCTGGATTACCTTAAATGGTCCAATCTGCTCAACTGCCCCAGTCTTAAAATTATACGCCAAATTATACACAGGCAAGTTTTGCCCTCCTATCCTTCCTTGCAAACTCTCTAATCTGTAGTTATTGTCATAGTCGTAGGTAAATTTGGCATTGCTTAAACCTGTTTTGGCACCAAAATTTATCCTTTCTTCTACTAGAAGTCCACCTACATATTGATAATCCCACTGATATTCTAAATCTTTTTCTACGTGGCTAACTTGACTTGGTAATCCCGATGTTTCCGAATATGTATGGAGGATCTTGCCATCTCCGTGAACAACCTATATTAAGGAAAACGTTGCAAAGTAATAAAAGTCTTCTTTTATTCAATATTTTTGTATTAATTTAATTATATAAATAAAATCAACTGAATTACGTATTTTAAAAAGGGTAATTAAGATGTGGTAACCACGACGATCCCCGAGTCAAGACTTTAAACTTGAAGTCATTGGAACTGTGAAAAGCCTTGCGGAGGGTAAAACCTTCATTCTTAAAATAAAGATGTGTCAAGAATCGCCCCTGTACTATTTAAAGGTTATGATATATATATATATATATATATATATATATATATATATATATATATATATATATATATATATATATATATATATATATGGCCGGTCTTCAAACAAACTATACACACTATATTATTTTAATAACTTTTGACACTTGTCAAACTAATTCAACTTGCGTCGACAAACTCTCGAAATATACTGACTGAGAAAGCAGATCTGGACTCTTTATATACCCTTTTGGTCGATGCCGGAAGATTCCCTAATTCTCTAGAAGGATTTCCATACTACATGGGGTAATCAAAATAAGAAAAAGGAATAATCCGGCGATTTCTAGACCTTCCATCATAGGCGTTCCATGTTAAAAATAAGGAAATCGAATTCTCTAAAAAGTTCGAGACCTTCTTTCATAGTCGTCTCCTGAGGAAATTAACGAAGGTAAAATTACTTAAATAAATTATGAACTCGTAGAAAATATACCTAAAATCCTACAAACTACGAACACAAACTAATACTATGAAAAATGTACAACGCTGTAAAGTTCGTAACAATATATATATATATATATATATATATATATATATATATATATATATATATATATATATATATATATATGTTTATGTGGCTTTCACGGATTCCCCCGTGTGAGATGCAATAGCAGTGGATATATCCACATTATGCCGTTGTAGTGCTGAAATCACATTCAGCAAACGTACAACTATATGCAGCTCCGTAAATGAATGAAGTAAAATGCGAAACAGTAAATGCAAACTTCTCTCCATCATATCCTCTCTGTGTTAGAGGTTGTACAGTTAGAATAAATTGTTACAAAATGCAATTCATCTTATTCCACCACCTCTAACACAGAAAGGATATGATGGAGAGAAGTTTGCATTTACTGTTTCGCATTTTACTTCATTCATTTACGGAGCTGCATATAGTTATACGTTTGCTGAATGTGATTTCAGCGCTACAACGGCATAATGTGGATATATCCACTGCTATCGCATCTCACACGGGGGAATCCGTGAAAGCCACATAAACATATATACGCCATCCGGCGGGAGGTCGGCGAAGCCGCGTTCAGTATTTGCTTGCTTCCTTCCGATCTGTCCTCTGTACGGCCAGGTGCATGTCGGTACCCTGATGAGTCTAGTAGAAACGAAACATGTACCTCTGCCATATCACTGTGGCGGGGAGGGTAAGTTTTGACTTTCTTCTCGGTATGGTGGTACAGGTAGACCATCATCTCGATGGTGGTGGAATAGGATGAATTGCGTTTTGTAACAATTTATTCTAACTGTGCAACCTCTAACACAGAAAGGATATGATGGAGAGAAGTTTGCATTTACTTCATATATATATATATATATATATATATATATATATATATATATATATATATATATATATATATATATATATATATCTTCAGAAGTTAAAAAGTAGTGGGCATGGTATCGATTTTGCGGAATGTTAGAATTAGCAGTATACTAACTCGAGTGGTAACCAGAAGAATGATGCCCCAGAGAGATAACATTTCATTAACAAATGACAAAACACAAGCGGATTTAGGAGCACGATGCGAATGCAGGTGGCGTGTATGGCTATAAAAATAGAAGAAAATGTAAGTTCGGATACGACGATTTTAATAATATTTGACAGAACGAACACTACATATCTTTATTTAAGAGGTAAATTATAAGCAACTGTTAATTGAAATGTTTCAAAACCCAATTTTTTATTGAGAATATTTCTGTTTCCACAGAATCTGTCACTGAAATCAGTTATTGATGTTCAGAAAGATCGGTTAATCACAAAAACTAAATCTTTTAAATTTATATTTCTAAATGCCATGGTTGTGTGGGTTAAATGCCTTAGAAAAATCTAAGTATTGACCTGAAATCATTTACGGAATATTTGATACACAGTATGTTGGTTACTGCGGATCGTCCTTTAACATGCCATGTTGTTTTTGCACTATCTAATTTCGAACAAAGGGAAATATAACTCTATGTAACAAGAACTTTAAAACTCACTCCTCTTGTATACAGGGCACATTATTGAGTTTTTCCATATTTGTAGTTCACCTAGCTGTAAAGGACCCTGCTCAGAGCTGATGGAATCCAGTTTTCTTTAAAATGGCTAATATTGTAGTATATTGTGTATTTTGGTCTCCTGATTAAAAGTCTCAAGGAACACGAAGCCTGAAAACCCCACGTTTTTCGAATATCTGCTGAGTGTTATCATCACTTAAAGGTATAAGGTTCCTCGTAAACTGAAAACGACATTTTATCTATGTAGTATTAACAACTTTCACTAGGGTATACCAGGATTGGTTAAATTTGAAGGTGAAATCGAAAGGAACCGTTGAAGAAATCTGAAAAAAAAATACTTGAATGTCTTTTGAGTGGCTGGATCCGAATATGTCATTTGCTAGATCCTGCAAGGTCACCTGAAAGTAATTTCAAGGTCATTTAAGCCGTGATAATCGCTAAGTCCCTGTTATACTAGAATGGTATCAAAATCACATTTAAACTCTTAACAAGTATGCAAGCCTAGACTCGTCCTGTTCGGAGTTCCTAAAGATTTGGCCTGCTCCGTCCAATTTCCTAACGAAGCCAGGTTTCCTGTACAAGACAGATGCCTATCTGCAACACAGTAATGTTCCTGAATAAAACTGCCGAGGCGTCTTTGCAATTAATTTGAGCAATAGAGATACCAGCTATTATTGCTTAGCACTAATGGCTTAGCTGACGTGAGAGAATCGTTAATGGATTTTTGCAAGTGTATTTTCTAAGGAAATGAGCTAACTCTTTCTGAGCGACATCGGAAACCTATACATGATTTTTTTCAGATTTTTCGATTTTCAAATGACTTTGTGTAGGGTTAAGAAAATGACAATCGGATTCAGAGACTCAAAAAACATTCATGTAATTTTTTCAGATTTTTTCAACGGTTTCTCTCGATTTGACTTTCAAATGACCTTGTTCCTGATGTGATGGAGGTTAATCGACCTCGGATTCGGGATCAGCGACCCCAAAAATTCTAGTATATCCTAGTGAGACTTGTTTATATTTCATAGATAAAATACCGATCTAATTACTATAAGATGAAAATAATCAGCGGATATTCGAAAAATGTGGGGTTTTCGAGCTTCGTGCCCATTGGGACTTTTAATCAGGTGGCCAAAATACACAACATACTGCAATAAGCAGACATAACTTGATGCTCAGAAAAAGGTATATTTGTTATGCTATTAGCAATCCCTAGGGTTTCTCTTTTACTTTTAATGAACATTTAAAATTTTTTAGGCCACTCCTCATATCGGGCTTAATTTTTCTGTAATAAATCTGAATGTTGCTTTTATTTTAGCCCTTAATTGCTGCAGCGTGATCCAACCGGTGGTTCGCGGGCTTTCTAAAGGGGCTTGGCGAAAAAAATATTGTAATGGCGAAATTTTGAACTAAATATCGCAATAGGCAACAATCTGTAACGCGACGGGTCGCTATGATGTTGGCGATGCGACTACATTCTCTAACGAGCCGGCAACTTCTACTTTTACGAACCAACACCTTTCCCGAATTCACGCGAAAGAACATAAATTTTAATAGTGTAAACCAGTTTAGTGATTTCTTCTTGTGTAAATAAATTACAAGAAACATCCAAGCTTTAAAAATCGCACGTGCGAAACCGAAACTAATCATAGCGAAATAGACATAGAGAGTGGAGTGGGCAAACTATATTATTTACAATGAAACTATTGGAACGCTGAAATTTTGCGAAGTGAGAAGAAGTGAATAACAATTGAACTTAGGCCTTATTTTTAAAGGAAAAAGATTTAATATTATTGACAAGGAAATTAAATGTGGCGACATCCGTTTTATTGTCATTTTTTGAATTTGTGATGCTCTTTTAACTATATCTTAATTAAATTAAGTTATCAAATATTGCATAAGTTGGTATAAAAAATGTGATATTACCTCCTTGAGTTTTCCACTGTCGTAGTAGCGATAAACAATTCTTACACCTTCTCCGGGAAAGACGGTTTGCAATAACTTTCCAGAGTTCGAAAAATGTTGAAGATAAGAACGGACGCTTCCAGGTGGCGTATAAACGACCCTTATAATTCC
Organism: Diaprepes abbreviatus; assembly: GCA_034092305.1. Lineage (NCBI taxonomy): Eukaryota > Metazoa > Arthropoda > Insecta > Coleoptera > Curculionidae > Diaprepes > Diaprepes abbreviatus. The sequence goes on from JASJET010000304.1 coordinate 115,097, forward strand.
TGAAAATAAAAAAAAATACAATAAAAAAGAAGCACGAATTAAAACAACAAAAAAACGTGTTCGGATAAAGAAATAAAAACTAAAATTAAAGTAGGAAGAGTCGGGGGGACTTACCTTATTTTACTTTCTAAAATCGTGATCAAAAACTTTATAAAACCTACATTTTTTAAGAAAATGGAATGAAGCAATATTTAAACAATTCTAAGTATGTCGGAGAAAACACCACTGTGAAAGGATGAAAAATATTTTTATATCAAAAGTTAACAAAGTTATTAAATTGCAATTGAGCCGCTATATAATAATAGCGGTCCTTATTCGAGAATAGTTAGTATGAGAAGATTTTTTTAAAACCTATATAAACGTAGTTTTCGTTGTACGTGGCAATTTTCCGAATTTTATTATTTTGACAAAATGGCGGGTGTACAAAGTCAAAACTTTTATTTTTGCAGAATTTTTACCTATACTTTACTTATATTTGGCGGCTCAAAAAAATATTAATAAAAAAGGCTACTAACAACTTCAGTCACTGTCGTTATGAAAATTTTCGTTTTTGAAAACTTAAAGTCGGACGATTGTAGCCTAGAATTATCTTTTTAGCCAGGTCGAGAAAAGTCGCTTCGAGAAAAACAATAATTTGCTACAATACTTTATTTAACTAAGTATACGGCAAGCCAAATGATATACAATACATCTAAGATATACAATATAGGATACAGAAAGTCATTCGTTAACTTAATAAATTTCGTCTGTCAGATGGCAGCAACAGCTCTATCAGAAGTAATAAGAATTGAAGCTGTAGCCGGTCTTATGTCTTGATAAATTGCCGCGCATTTTAAGTTAAAAACTTTAGCGAGCAGAGCCATAAACTGCATTTTGCTTTTGATATGTTCAGTAAAATTCGAATGGGTTTTCGGGAGAAAATGTTATAAAAAAATCCTTCATTGTTTACGGGTACAATACAGTATTTAGTCTGGTATTTTCTATCAGCAATTTTAGTATGTTTTTATTAATTTATTTGGGCATTGTATGTACAATTTATATAATTAATAAGTTAATTTATAAAATATAATAAATATATTTTGTGCAGCAGTGTATAATTTCCCGGTTATTGTCCATATTGCTTTTTGTTGATGTGATTTATGGACGATAAACTATACATTTTTAATAAAGGGTATCTCAGAAAGTTTTTCGTTTTTGATTTTTAAAAAAAGACTTGTTTAATTGCTGTTATGAAAAACAACCATCTTTAAATGCGCTTCTTCACAATCACTGAGCTTCAAGCTGAAATTTTCAGCTACTCGCTAGAGCATCGCTCTTGGAATCGCATAGATTTTGTCTGATTCGTTGCTTCAGATCATTTATAAGTTGCATGGCAATGGGTGGAAAATCTTACTTTTTAAGTAGCCTCATAGAAAAAAATTAGTAGGTGTCAAATCACGACTCCGTGGTGGCTACTTATCACTCAAAAAAAAAAAAAAGTCAAAAAAATCCCGATTATATGGCAATAAGGATTAACAATTGGAGTGGTACCACGGTTATCCTCAAAAAAATAAGGACCGATTATTTCTTGGCTTGATATGGCAGCACAAATGACAACCTAAGGCGAGTGTAGGGGTTTGTGATGCAGTTCCAGCGGACTATCAGGAGCCCAATATCTTCATTTTTATTTGTTCATGTGGCCGTTGATGTGGAAATTCGATTCATCAGAGAACCATATGTTATTGAAGCACTTAAAATGGTTTTTCATTGTTCTGCAGAATTCAAGTCGTTTAGCCGGATCATCGGGCTTCATTTCCTGCACAATAATAATTTTTTAGGAGCGGAAATGTAAATCTTTACTAATAATGCGATAGACCGTGGATCTGTGCAAATTTAGAGAAGCTGCGAGGAGCAGTAGAGACTGTCTTGGACCGTCTCTAACTGAGTGGCTAACGCGGTTGATATTCCTGTTCGTTCTTCATGTCCTTTTGCGTCTAGATGATTTATGCGGCATTGTATTTCCAGTCTATTCAAACTTGCGCACCCAATGCTTGATCAAATTCGCACTTGGTACATTTCTCATGGTCGTTAAATTGAAATGTGTCATGTACAAACGTCGAACAATAGTGTAGGAATCGGTTTTTGTAAAAAATGCGCCCAGTGGTCTCGTGAAACGTTCTATCTCTACTAACCTGGAAGAGACAATCAAGAGTTTGACACCCCTCCCCTCCCCCCCTATTGGTATTTGACGCGTAATATTTGAAATAAAAACGAAAAACATTCTGAAACACCCTTTATTTAGTGAAGCAAATTCTATTACTAATTTAAATGCTATTTCGTCCCTCGGATCAGGGGCTGTTTATGGGCTACTCTTGATTAGGGACCGACATAGTGCAGGCTACTGAAGGAATGGGTATTAACTTCTCTCCAGTAGTTTAATAAAAAAAAATACAAAAATTAATTTTCCCTTTACTTTATTTCTTTAAGCAATTTTGTCAAACCTTAATAATAAGATTGAAATAAAAAGACAATTTTCCCACATGTTGACCTCCTACTAGTACCCATTTTTCTGATCTTTTTCTAAATTCTTGGAACACAGATGCAATCATATCTGCATTTATAGTCGCAATAGCTTCCACAATTTTTTTCTTTTAGTAGATCAATGTTGTCATTAAAATAATTGTTGTAAAACTTTTGCTCTAAGTAACCCCATAGAAAATAATCTAATGTTGAATTAATTCACCTGTTCAGTCAAAAATAGGAAGGTTTATTACAATGCTTTCTAAAAATTTTTTTTGCAATAAATATTTTTTTCTATTAAACTATATATTTCTGCTTAGTTTCTATTAAGGAACAACTTAGTTAAATAACATTTGAAAAAAAATTACAAATAAGAGTATTTTATTTAAGTTTAATTCTATATTTTTGAATATTTTGAACACCCTTTATACACTATCACGACCTTGAGTACTGTTTTTGAAATCTGTCAAGAAAATTTTTTTATCAAGAATGACTTTTCCTTGAAATCAAAAATACTTAACTTTACTGGAGTGCGTTCTCCATCCGTGGATACTTTGTATGCTTTTGGAAAATGCAATAAAAAAAATTTTCGATTTGTCATAGTGGTGATCCTATTTAATAAGTCTGGCTGGAATTTTTATTAACTACTAGAGAAAAACTGAAACATCGATGCTGCCCCTCCAAAGTTTACCTGCACCTTTCCTGCTCATGAACAGACACACATACAATAGATTTATAACAAACCGTCAAAATAGGGTGGAAAATAGCCTCAATCCCAAAAAGCTTACGTAATTACTGAAAAAGCTCGGAAAAAAATTCTATTTTTTTAATCTACAAGAAACTACATTTTGCATGAATTGTAGTTGAACATTATTCAATAGGTCCTTTAAACAGGTGAAAATGATCTTGATAAGAAAATAAGAAACCACTCCTTCAGTAAACACATAATAATGTCTGAAAAAATAGGCCATTAATACTTGCTATTTTATTCAGTCCTTTTTGACAAGCGATTATTATTTTTTTTTAATACAGGACGATCATAATTAAGGAGAAAGCATTTGGATATCGTTAGTTTGTATAGATATTGGTTAGACCATATTAAATATTGTGCAATTTTTAGAATTAAAGGTTGATGACAAAAATAAAGTCACATAAAATAATATAAAATTTATTTAAACAAATTATATAATAAAAAATAAAGAAAATAACGTAGAATTAAGTAATTCAGCGTGAATCTAGTAGGAGTTTTCACATGATTTTTGTAAAACAATGAAATAAACAGTTAACAGTATTGTATATTAGATAAAAATGATTCTTTCATGATTTCTATACTAAAAAATGTGTTTTAGAAAATGAATTACGTTATTTATTGCTATTTTTAATAAAGCACATAGTTTTTCAGTAAATAGGTACACTGTTCTAGTTTACCTAGATTTATTTGATATTTCAAGTATTTTACATTATATAAATGAATTCAAAATAGCAAATCAGTCATTTGCACGAGTTATATAAGTTATACAAAATAACGAAATTTACGGAAATCGAGTACTCATCGAATATCCTCATGAAATGTTTTAAAAGCTAAAGGCACACGTCTATATACAAAATTTTTCGAAAATACAGACCAAATAAAGGTACCATATGATTCCTAGAACGATCGTATTTTAGTGTATGAGATTGACATTTAACGTTACTGTATTCAAAAAACGCATCTTAAAATCGCTTCATAAAAAAGTTGTAAACCTTTTGAACTGTAACTAAACTCTGGTACTTTTTAAAAAGTGTGCCGTTAAAATTGGCTAAGCAATGCATCAGTAGCTTGAATTTTAAAAATCAGCCGGAATTACTCATATATATTCTAAGCCTCATCATTTTCAAGAGAGAGTTTTTTTAAAACGTTTTTAGGGGCAACTTTTGAAAGACTAAATAACTAAATGTAGCGGCTAGTTTTGTTTAGATCTTGTTTAACGAAATATCCATGACTTACTTTTTTACCTCAAATTTAAAACTATATTCCGGACAAATTTCGATAAAACATTAAAATACGTAAAAAGTAGATAGATTAAATGAAAAATCACTAAAAGGAAAAAATTATATACATACACAAAATGTTAATATTTTATTAGATGTATATTTTATTCGTTAAGTTTAAAGACACATTTTCTTGATTAGTATAAAATTGTTAAATAATGAGTTTTTATTTATTAATTTGAGACGATAACTAATATTGACTTATAGAGGTCATAATATAAATGAAAATATGATTAGTATTTCGGTGGAATAGCATACACCGTACTCAATACTCCTAATACGTTTTGCAGTTTTGCGTGTAATTTTTCGTATCATTTAAGTTGTATTGCGGACCTCACATTGATATTATTACAATAAATGTAATTCTTACCTAGTGATGGTTGCAAAGCAAACGAATGTTTTGTGCCACTGGGTAATGTAACATGTCTCAAACCTCCATTATCATCGTAGGTTAGCAAAAAGTTTCTTTGACTTGCTAAAGTTATTTTCGAGAGCATATTAGTGCTATCATACGTAAATATTTGGATTCCATCTTGTGGACTAGTAACTTCTGATAACAAGCCGTGGCGATCGTAACTGTATTTGAGTTGTGAATCTCCCCATTTCCACCTGAAAAATAAAATGGTCTCTAATTATTCAAAAATATATGTTTACTAATCTTGGAAATGTAACACTTTCTTAAATTAGTAAATAGAGATTATAACTATCAGATTCGTGAAGAAATTGTTTAAATATGTTGGTAAAAATCGGAGAAATAAGCTTTTACCTCCTGATTCACTTATATGATCTTACTATGACCCTATTTAAGTTGACAAAAAACGGTTTTTATTGACAAGTGTATCGCTAAGTCGACTTGATCTTGAAATCGTTTTCCTTCCTTACCAAAACAATAAAAATGGAAAATTTTGGTTATTTTCTTCTTATAGATTTCTAAGTTTTGATCCCTAATTTTTTTAAATAAAGATTACTGAAAAATATATTTCAAATTGTAACAGTATCATAAGTCAACGCTTCAATATTTGCAATCCAAGTTTCCATATCAGTTTTAATCGCGTCTCACTTTTAAACTTTTTTTTTAAGTTTTGGTTAGATTTATTTTATTTCAATATCTTCCTACAAGTAGGAAAATTACGTGCTCTCCCTTTTGTTACACGACGCCTCCCTTAGGAGGTTCGCTCCACAGGTTGAGAATTGTTAAAATAAGTAAAACAAATCTAGACAACTAGAAGTTATAACTTTCATGGCAACTAGATCCGTTTTAAAACTGAAAACTTTTTAGTGAATCTGTCTGCTAATATTTTGTTATTTTAGACGAGAACGCTTGAGAAGTCACGTTCTCGCATAGCTGTGCGCGGCCACGACTCTACACATCATTTTATTTAACACGCGACACGTCTTTTACGCTGTTTGTTGTTTATTAATTGTTTTTTTTACGTTAAGGGGCAAGGTATAGGGGTAAAATGGTAATTTGCCTAAAATTGAAGTATGTTTTTTTTTCAAACTTCCCTTCTATAAAAAAAGAGGAAAAATTATATATATATATATATATATATATATATATATATATATATATATATATATATATATATATATATATATTATTTTTAATTTTTTCCTATTTTTTCATATTTAAAATACAGTTTTCATCGTTCTGACGTTTCGTTCTTTATTTAGACCATTTTCAAAAATAATCGTCTAAAATTTAAAACGAATTGTGAATATAATATAAATACAGCTATAATACACACTTAAAATTCATTTAAGACAATAACATTTAATACAATATCCGAAATTGAAATGATAATGTAAAGGATTATTTTTAGTAAATTTTGCGTACTTTGAGATTTCATCAAAACTATCGCTAACATCAACAAACTACCAAGGACCATGATAAATAAAAAATTTTAAGGAATTTGTTTTTGCTTTTAAGGTGATATACACATTTTTGATGTTATTAAGGGAATATTTGCGTCTAAATTATGTTGTTGTAAATTTGTTGTTTATGTCAGTTCTGTCATTTACTGTATATGATTCCTTTTTGATGGCTATCATTTCCTTTATTATTAATTTATGATAATTTTTTTCCCTATCTACTATTTTGGTATTTTCAAAGTTAGAACAGTGTTTTTCATTCTTTTCATGTTTTGTCAATGCTGTAGTAGCATTTTTGATATATTTATGTCCATTTCCTTTATTATTAATTTATGATAATTTTTGTCCCTATCTACTATTTTGGTATTTTCAAAGTTAAAAGAGTGTTTTTCATTCTTTTCATGTTTTGTCAAAGCTGTAGTAGCATTTTTGATATATTTATGTCCATTTAGTCGATTTTTTAGTAATTGGCTTGTCATTCCTATATATTGTTTTGCGCAGTTTGCACACCGAACTGAATATACAATATTGGAAGTTTTCATAGTTGGTGTTCTGCTTTTCAATTTGGTAAAGATTGAGTTTAGTTGGTTATAACTCTTGTGGTAGGCCACAATATTGTGTTTTTTTAAAATGTATTTTAATTTTTCTGAAAGGTCTGTTCTATAAGGTAATGCTATGTATTGTTTTTGAATTTCCTGTCGTGAACCATCCTTGCTTTTGGTTCTTAGGTTGTTGTACTGTTTGTATGTTCTTTTTTTAATAATTTCGACAATATCTTTATTATTAAAATTGTTCTGTATAAGTGTGTCTTTAACTTTTCTTAGAATCGAGGGTGTGAATGTAGGGGAAGTTAATAAAATGGCTCTGTCATCCAAGCTCACGATTACACTCCTTCTTTGGTTTTTTGAATGGTTTGAAAAGTTGTTCAAATATCTTCCGGACCAGGTTGGTTTGGTATACCACTGCATTTGAATTTTATTATTCTGGCGTATTAGAGTCATACCCAGGAAATTAATTTTTCCGTTTACTTCAGATTTTGATGTAAATTTTAATTTGCTATGGAAATTATTAAATTGTTGTACAACGTAACCCACTTTGTCTTGAGGAATTGCCATTAAACAATGGTTTAAAGAAAATCAAGTCTACATTTAGATTTTGAATGACTCTTTCCTCCAAATATTCCATGACTAGCTGGGCGATCGAAGATGAAATAGGTGAACCCATTGCACAATCATCAACATGTTTGTAAAATTTATTGTCATACTGAAAGTAGGTCGTTGATAAAGTTAAAGTTACAGCTTCTCTAAAACTATTCTTGGACAAAGTTGTATAGTTTTTTAGCTCTTCCCATTTTTCAGATAATATAATTTTAACTAAATCGTTTGGAATATTTGTGTATAGTGATACTACGTCTAGGGAGACAAGTTTGTAATTTTGAGGGATACTTACGGTATCTGAATTTTTTGACACAAAAGAAATCTTTAATATAAAAGTTATTTTTTCATATAATATTTGAGATATAGCCGGAGAGCTATTTTGAAATTATAAAAAGGTGATTGTATGCAGGAAACAATGGGTCTTAATGGAATGTTTCGTTTGTGTAATTTAGGTAGTCCGTATATTTTTAGAGGAATATCATTATGGATTGAGAGATCTTTCACTTCAGCGTCACTAATTTCTTGTAATTTCTTGACGAATTCATTATTTTTCTTTTGGTTTATGTTTGTTGGATCCCCATTTATTTTCTGGTATGTTGTTTGGTCATTCAATAGTTCATTCATTTTGTTTTCATTATCAGATTTATTCATCACTACTGTTTTATTGCCCTTGTCTGGATTTAAAACAATTAAAATCAAAAATTAAATTAAGTTTGTTAAGACTTTCGATTACGCAAGCTACCAAGAACATGAACAATCAGAATCTGAAGTAAACGGAAAAATAAATTTCCAGGATATGACTCTAATACGCCAGAATGATAAAATTCAAACGCAGTGGTATACCAAACCAACCTGGTCCGGAAGATATTTGAACAACTTTTCAAACCATTCAAAAAACCAAAAAAGGAGTGTAATCGTGAGCTTGGTTGACAGAGCCATTTTTTAACGTCCCCTACATTCAGACCCTCGATTCTAAGAAAAGTTAAAGACGCACTTGTGCAGAACAATTTTAATATTAAAGATATTGACGAAATTATTAGAAAAAGAACATAAAAACACTACAACAACCTAAGAACCAAAAACAAGGATGATTCACAACGGGAAATACAAAAACAATACATAGCATTTCCTTATACAACAGACCTTTCAGAAAAATTAAAATACATTTTTAAAAAACACAATATTGTAGCATGCCACAAGAGTTATAACCAACCAAACTCAATCTTTACCAAATTGAAAAGCAGAACACCATTTATGAAAACTTCCAATATTGTAAATTCAGTTCCGTGTGCAAACTGCCCAAAACAATATATAGGAATGACAAGCCAATTACTAAAAAATCGACTAAATGGGCATAAATGTACCAAAAAGCTACTATAGCATTGACAAAACATGAAAAGAATGGAAAATACTCTTTTAACTTTGAAAATACCAATATAGTCGATAGGAAGAAAAATTATCATAAATTAATCAAAAAGGAAACACATACAGTAACTGACAAACAATCTAAGTCAAATTTACAACAATATAATTTAGACGCAGATATTCCCTTAATAACATTAAAAATGTTTATATCATCTTAAAAGCAAAAACTAATTCCATAAAATTTTTTATTTATCATGGTCCTTAGTAGTTTGTTGATGTTAGCGATAGTTTTGATGAAATCTCAAGGTACGTAAAATTTACTAAAAATAATTCTCTAAATAATCATCATTTCAATTTTTGATATTGTTTTAAATGTTATTGTCTTAAATGTTGAATTTTAAGTGTGTATTATAGCTGTATTTATATTATATTCATAATTCGTTTTAAATCTTAGACGATCATTTTTGAAAATGTTCTAAATAAAGAACGAAACGTCAGAACAAATAGGACTTAAGCATGCTGGTAAGTTTCTCTTTTTATCTTTATCGCTATACAACAGACGATTCGCAGCCGAATATACCTGTATATCCAATTTAGAAAACTACTTATTGTTAGTGAATTTTGACTCAGTTTTCACAACTAGTTAGAAATCTTTTGTAATACATACATCAACATATATATATATATATATATATATATATATATATATATATATATATATATATATATATATATATATATATATATATATATATATATAAGTTGATATTAAATTTAATATTTATTTTCATCACAAGTTATATTTAGCAGCAATGTGTACAACGACGTTTGAAATGAGATTCATCAGATTTTATAAACTGAAGAAGCTGAGAAAAGAGTTAAAAAAATTATTGGTTTTACGTATACTTTTATTGTGTATTGCGAATATAGGGTAAAACAATTTCTTTGGATTTGATGCAAATTTTTTAGATTAAAGGGTCGCTTCCAACTAAAAGTATTTCTTTTAAACCGAAATAGGTTACATTTTAAATAATCTTTATAAAATAGTCCTTTATTTCAGTTTTTTTTTTAAAAGAGATCTTGATAAATTTTAATGGTCAAAATAACCGCCATTATTTTCTTTTTATTTTGACCCCCCAATCGACTGGAACTCCTGAAGCCCCGATAGGGTATTGCTTTAAAAAAATTGTTTCTAAAAAGGGTAGGTAGAAACAAATATAAAATTCATCAGTGTAGGCCCTTTGGAGAAGAATTAAAATTATTTTTTAGAATATTTAAAATTTAACTTGAACGCTTAAACAACTTTACTTTCATTACAAATTAATAAGCCATCCCCTATTTCTTGCAATTTCTTTCTTTTCTTTTGATGCGTATAACGGATATTATACGATATGATTTACTATTGATTTACTATTAAGTATCTGCTTTGACAGATACCATTCTTTTTATAAATTATATTCCAACTTACCCGTCTATCCTGTTAAAACTATCGTACGTAATATTTAATATATCTGCTCCATTATAAGGCGTATATGTCAAAGGCAGCCCTGCGGGATCATAAGTAATCGTTAACAAAGGCAGCTTGTCGTACTCAAAGAATGTTTCTTTGCTCGTAAATTGGTCGAACTCAATCCCGAGCACTTTGGTGCGGTTAACGTAAATCTCCCTGTATAGGGTTTGTTGCGGGTTACGAACATCCCCGACTAAGCTGAAGGATGTTGACATAGTGTTGGTAAGTTCGTCGCCGAAAGTTGTGGTTTGTCGGGACCAAACAGGCAAAAGTTCGGCTTCGATGGGAAGGGAAGCTTCTAGTAAGGGGTGCCGCTCGATGGCGCAGATTTGAAGTTTGCTTCCAGACGGTGATTTTAAAATGACGGTGGAATTTGTTAAGGTGACGGCTTTTGTGATTTCAGCACCTGTAATTTAAATAAAAATATTAATAAAAGAAATGTTATTTGTGTGTTTGTGATTTTATTAAATTTTTTAAAAAATTAGGGGCATAAACTAATAAAGGATTACAAGAAAAACTTTCATCGCCATTTATTAGTTGATGTATTAACTTTTGTTAAATTGAGTATTTAACTAAAATTCCAACATATCAACAAAATTGGATTAGTATAAATTTTTTGAAAACTACTGAATAAAATAAAGGGACTAATTAGAAACCTATATTGCAAAAATTACCACAAGAATTTTAGCAATATTTTTTTGCTATATATTTTAAAACTAAAACCTTTCCTGAAGAAGAAGTTGCCATTAAAATTTAAAGTATCTTTATAATTTGTAATTTGGGGAAACGTTTTTTAAGGTATAATTTGGCTTTTTGACACGAATTATATTTCTTCTTAATTTCTAAAAAATTCAAGAAAGTCGTTAGTTTTTAGTAAAATAATGTATGCAACATAAGCAATAGTAAGTTCTGGTAGTACTTTATAAGTTTCTAAATGAGGAGTAAAAGGTGGGGAAAAATGCCATTAATTAGAAGGAACGTCTGTAATGAGCCGAGCGTTGAGCGACCAAGAAAAAGGATCATGACTGTTCAGACAGGTAGTTCCAATACATGAGACAATTTATAGGATCATTATAAAGCCTATAAAACAACAATTTTCTTACCTAGAGTCACGGCAAGAAGAAATTAACTGTGTTTATTGTTTATCTTTTCAAGCATAATAAGGCTAAAAACAATATTTATATGAACCTTAGACATTTCATGAATCTTTATTTTTATCCCAAGTTTTGTCACCTCCAAACAACACATATGAATCAAACACTTTTCGTGTGTTCTCAAACTGTCCTAGTTATGATTTTAATCATAACTATACCTATCAATAAATGGTACCCGCTTATGTTGTCCATTTTATAAAATCCTTGCATGACAAGCTGTTACTCTGTTGTCGGATGTCCAAATAATTAATATAGAAAAGAAAAAGTTTAAAGTATGATAGCAAAAAAATGTTATTAGAAAAAATTAAGTAGTGCCATGGCACTGTGACACTACCGACCTCGATGTCTGACTGAAAAATATCGTCAGTCGAAAATTTTTAGTAAGAAATAAAGAAATCTTTCTGCCGTATTTGAATAATTTGTTATATATGTAATTCTCCTTTCAAGCAGAAAATATGAAAAATATATATACCAACAGTTTATTTTCTGCAAATATCGCTCTAGTCCTCTCTCCATACGCGGTTCGATCACCTCATGATCTCCTCAGTGGAGCTACTCCGTTACACTACTCCGGTGATTCATAGATGTCGTTCGACTGGCGATATTTTTCAGTCTGACATCGAGGTCGGTAGATGGCAGGTGCAATATCCGGCCGACATACCTTGAAACTTATATTTCATATATCAGTTATTTTCTGCTAATGTTGCTCTCGGTCCGATACAGCTCCACTGACGAGATCATGAGGTGATCGAAACGCGTATGGAGAGAGGACCAGAGCGATATTTACAGGAAATAAACTGTTTGTATACATATTTTTCATATTTTCTACCTGAAAGGAGAATTATATATATAACAAACTCTTTACTTGTTTCACAAACAGTGTGAATTCCTCTATATGTCTTAGTTCTTGGTATTTGACTAAAAGTTTTAAGTATAGGAAATAATAACTCGACATCAATCTAATATTTATTTATTTTCTTAATGAAATTAACGTAAATTTTTGGGAAAATCGAATATGATTACAAAATTTTATATTACCATTTTGCAAAACATCCTTTGAACTCCTCTCATTTTTTAAATATCCAAACATGTTTTAATTTTATAAGTATTTAAATATAATATGTTACTGGGATAAGCATATTTAACGTTAATTAAATTTATATACATAACTTATATTACGTAACCCAACTTATAAGATATGAATGAAATTGTAATTAGAACATCTAATTTTATTAATAAAATATTATGATTTATACTTTTGAACGAAATCGGTTTAAATGGAGTCAACCTGTTCACTGTTCTTCAATACAATTGGCAGATCTATTTCATATATTAACAAGTTGGTAATTGTGAATCTATCTTTACTGCTTAATCCGTGTTGCTCGTCTCCCTATAAATACCTATATTTTCGCAAAAGCTGAGTATAAACAAAATAATAAAAAATTTGGCATTCGCATAGTCGACTGATTATAAACTTCCTGCCAATTTTTATCCTTAAAGATGAGAAAAAGCCGACTTTTCCAATCCTCCGGAAAGATATGTTAAATGTGATTTCTTTAAAAATATATTTGTGGTGTAAGCGATCCAATCTGGGAATACCCTGTATTTTAAAAGCAAGAATAAAATTTTTGAACCTAGATCAGGGACAATGTGGAATAGATGGCTTATTTTCGTCGAGCATCACTCAAATAATCCGCACTTTAACTGGGCGTGGTAGAATTTATTTGCTCTTATATTTTCAGGCATCAACTTGACATATGCATTAACTTTATACCACGTAAACTCGAGGGGAGTTTCCAATTTTGAATATTAAATAGGGGTAGCTAGATATAAGGGTATTAAAATTCAATAGTCATTAGTCAATTCACGTCAAACTTGCAGTCGAGCGAACTATTTAATTATTAAAAGTTACATAAAAGACTTACCATCAATTAAAATGACTTGCTTGTTTGCCTTGCCATTAATATTTAATACCGTCGGTGGTTGACTGACAGATACTTCTAAGCCTTCCGTGTTAGACATTTTCGAATTTAATTGCAGTGTTTCCCCGCTGGGCATTATGACACTTGTAGCTCGACCTAGGTCATCGTATTGGTAAATTATGGTATCTCCCCCCTAAACCAAAAAAATAAATTTAATTGATGAGATGCATCTAGTTTCGTTTGGTTCCAATTTTAAACATCATGAAAACGTACTTTTTATTTATTTATTGTACGACCTTTTGATTAGCATTATAATCGATATCAAGCAATCAACTAATATTTATGAACCTTTTATTCAAAAATACGAAAACTATCCAAATGTAAAAGTAAAATTATTATTCCTAGGTTTCTAACACCTCATTGGCTTACAATGGTAGAAGGTAATTGCAGCCTTGTTCAGATCAATCTTGGTAAACAGATTATTACTTTTTATGGAAACCGTTGCTATTAACATTCCTTTCAAGGATAACTCTTGGAAGATTTATAAAAAATTATTTTATAAAATAACGCAATATTATATCTTCTAATTCACTAACATGGTCTAACTTAAAAACCGGTTTAAGTTGATAATAGATGGTTTCAATTGACAATTACAACAAATTAAAGAAGTTTTGAATCTCACACATACAAGGCTTATTGTTCCTATATAAGCGTTTATTTGTCCCCATATATAATACAAATTAGAATCAAAACAAAACTGACTAACAAGAGATTTAATTTCCCAGACAACAAGATGGAGTGAGTCTAAGTCTTAACTCTTCTTGATGAATCTGAGTATAAGTGTTCATAGTCGGTTAAAGAACCCTAAAAACTGTAAAAAAATGCCCACATAAAAAATTTAATATTCCGAAATTTCTTTCTAAATCTAAAATTACAACTAAAGTACTATACATGGTGATATGTATAATGTCACCTTCCTTAATTATTTTGTTTGGCATACCAGCAAAAATTGTTAAATACAAAGTTGTAGCTACAATTATATAAGTGAAATTATTTTAGTTCTCAACCAACGGCTAAAACCTTGTACTATAAGGACAGATGTACTTTTTTTAACACGGTTAGAGACAAAGCGCTACCTCAGATTGCAAGAATACTAGGAAAGATTGGAATCCTTTCCCGTAGTGGTGCACCGCCATCTGTAGACCGGTTTCGAACTTATTGGTTCTCGTCAGTACAGAGCAGGCAAGCGCACCTCTGCAGTTGGTTGAGGACTAAAATAGTTTCTCTTATATAATTGTATTTACACACTAAACTGAAAAGTATATTATATCTACTTTTGGTATATTATATAGATCTCTTAGAGATTAAATACTCAGTTTGCGTGGAATGCTGGGAGATGGGGCTGCTTGTATTGGATTATATATTTTGTCTAATATAATTTGCTTAAAAGACCTCTCCTTAAGAACCTCTCTCATGCTTTTGACACCATCTGGAGGTAAGGTATCACGAATGAGGCTTACGGGGCAATTTACCAATTTTCATATAAAACTTTTTGTCGAATCGTACATTCCAGGTCAGAATCGATAACATCCTATCTGACCCTAAGACTCTCGAAAACGGAGTCCCCCAAGGATCTGTCCTCAGCCCTACTTTATTCATTGTAGTATTGAATAGTATAAGACGATCAATGACCCTACAGATTCAATATCGTCTGTATGCTGATGAAGGTCGTATACTATCAATCCGCCATATTTAATAATGCCATCCGAAACAAACAAAGGAGGGGGAGACATTTTATAAAATCAGTGTGTACAAATTTTTTTTTTAAATCAATTTTATATATGAATAGTATATCAAAATTCTATTTATATTATTTCAAGCCGGTAATAAAAACTGTATTTTTTTGTCAAAGTAAGAGTATTTTACTCTTGGAAAATAATTAAATTTTTGCTCCTGGGCTGCACAAGGTAGAATTTTTCAAATATCTTTCTATGCGTGTTTCGGATATGCGAAAACAATCTGTTACACTTTAAATTTTTTAAAAA
Organism: Diaprepes abbreviatus; assembly: GCA_034092305.1. Taxonomy (NCBI): domain Eukaryota; kingdom Metazoa; phylum Arthropoda; class Insecta; order Coleoptera; family Curculionidae; genus Diaprepes; species Diaprepes abbreviatus. Next base: position 130,652 of record JASJET010000304.1, read on the forward strand.
TTATTCTCATACTATAATGTAACATCTCTGCCGAACTCAGTACTTTTCTAAATTAATATGTAAGGCGAACAAGTAAGTGTGTAAAATATAAGAATGATTTATTCATGCTTGACTAAACTTATGTTGGAAATTGCCTCTGTTTTAATTCGAAACTTAAATTGATACAATTATTTGTAACATAAATGAGCCAAAACTACACCTAACTTTTGTTAAACTAAAACTAAAACGTATTTAAGTAGTGCACTTACCCCACTGCGACTTAGCAGAAGTCCCGTGTTTGGGTCGTAATCCAATTCGATTTCGGAGCGTCCTTTCTCGCTAAGTTTCGATAAATATCGCATTCCCGACATCTTCAACTGCGACTTGTGGTCTTGGGTATTTTCTATCGAGCTTACCGCGTTGGAGTAATCCCTAGAAGAGATTTAATTGAAATGATGAGAAAGAAAGAGTTAACATCTTTATTGTAATTTGATAATTTTGATTATTTGTATGCTTTATTTTAATTGAATAAATTAATGTATTAAATTATATTTAAGTTAGTAGAAATATATTTTTAATAGTCGAAATGATCGTTAGGTAATTTTTACTGGACTGGACAGGAGAAGTGATAATAACTTTTAGGTTTAATAGTTATGTTTCGATATATATTCGCAATAACCGTATTGACTTTAATAAGTATGATCTGTAAAGCAACTGTCGCTGGCTATAGCTTAGTTTTGAACAAATAAGATCGGGATATAGTATGCTATTTTCGCCCTGGGAGGGAATTGTTAAATTAGGAATTAAATATTGTTTACAAATATACAAATATGTATATATATATATATATATATATATATATATATATATATATATATATATATATATATATATATTTTAATGAAGGATTATGTCTACTAAAATGTGGTTGTGGGACTTGCATCGTCTCTATTTTTATTTATTTTTACGACGTTTCGATTAGGTTGTATCTCCAATCGTTATCAAGTATAAACTAGATGTTTTGTCTTAAGACTACGAGCTTGTATAGGGACTGTGTAAAGTTTCGCTTCACTGTATACACCTCAATGATTCGATGTTACAAAGTAGTGGTTGCCAAAGATTAGGTATCTCAACGCTCGGTTTATTGAAGATTCCATTATTGTTTTTGATGTAAGCTGCTTCTATAAATTTTTTTTTTCATGCCGACGAGTTTAGGTGGAAAATAAAATCAACTTTGAAATACAAGAAAAATCCAGTTCAAAATCTCTCCAAGCTAGAAGCATCAGCTTTAAAGAAACTTAGTAAGGATGAATCCATAAAGATTTTACCAGCGAACAACGAAATGCAACGGTGATAATGGACATCGTAACGTACGACCAAAAAATCAGAGATATCGTGGAAAAAGGAAAATATAGACAATTACCTCGTGACCCCACTAAATCTATAGAGTCTAAAATTTACAAAACACTAAAAAACTGCCATCCCAATTACTTGACAACCTACGATCGGCGCTCACACCATACTATAGTAAGCCACTGCATCTTTACGGACTACCAAAAATTCATAAAACGAACATATCATTGAGGTAAATAACCAGTTCCAGAGGATCCCCAACAAATGCACTGGCGAAGTTTCTTTTAAAAATCATACAACCTTTAGTAGGTAAGACGAGCACATATGTTAAAAATTCCACACATTTTGTGCACATCAATCTAGAAACAGACGACAGACTAATAAGCTTTGATGTGGAAAGTCTGTATACTAATGTACCATTAGGGGAATCACTAGACATAATCAAATCTAGACTTTCAAATGATACTACTTTATCAGATCGAACCACGTTATTACTGGACGGGGTGATGGATCTTTTGGAGTGTTGCCTGCGTAGTGCTTACTTTCAATTAAACGACAGGTTCTACGCTCAGGATGACGGGCTTCCGATGGATTCTTCACTCTCTCCAGTCGTCGCTAATATATATATGGAATAGTTCGAAACTTATGCCATAGAAACGGCAACAGTAAAACCGAAAGTCTGGTTGAGATATGTCTATGATACCTTCATCGTATGGAAGGGCAATGATCAAGAACTTAATGATTTCTTGAAACATCTAAATAACATTCGACCTATAACTAAGTTTACCATGGAAAAAGAAGTAAATGATCAATTGCCTTTCCTAGACGTCATGGTGAATCGCTCAAACGAAACTATTAAAACTTCAGTATACAAAAAGCCAACACATACTGGATAATATCTTAATCATAGTTCCAATCATTCTGTTGTAACCAAACGGGGAATTATATGCAACTTCTATCATCGCGCGATATCTATATGCAATAATGCCGATTCATTGGAAAAAGAGGTAGTAAATATTAAATCCGATTTACAACAGAATGGTTATCCTTTGAAACTAATTGACCATGTTATAAATAACTTTAGAAAAACGAACACTGGACAGCAAGAAACACATTCCTTCTTCACAATTCCGTACATTAAGGGAACTTCGGAGAAAATAAGACGAATTACCAGTAGTTATAATATAAAAACAGTTTAAACCAGGAAATACACTTAGAGCTCATATAACAAAAATAAAACCAAAAAGTACCGATAAGAAAGAATGTGTTTACAAAGTTCCATGTGAGTGTGGTGAAATGTATATTAGAGAAACCAAACGACCACTAGAAGTTAGAATTAAGGAACACAAAACTCATACACAAAGAGGGGAAACGTCGAGATCAGGTATTGCAGAACACGCCTGGAATAAACAACACCATATAAAATGGTCTGAGGCTGCGGCAACATATATGGAACCCAACATGAAAAAAAGGAAATTTATAGAAGCAACTTACACTAAAAAACAATAATGAAATCTTCAGTAAACCGAGTGTTGAGATACCTAATCTTTGGCAACAACTACTTTGTAACATTAAATCATTGAGATGTGTACAGTTAAGCGAAACTTTGCGTTTCAGTGGCACAGTCCCTATATAAGCTCGTAGTCTTAAGACAAAACATTCAGTTTATACTTGATAACGATTAGAGATACAACCTAATCGAAACGTCGTAAAAATAAATAAAAATAAAGACAATGCCAAACAACCACAAACAAATATTTATTATTGAAAATGATTTTATTGTTTTTCAAAATATTTTCCACGACGATCAATGATTAATACATATTTGCATCTGTTTGAATCAATCTGAAAAGCATTCCCAAAACATAGTTTTTGATTGTATCAACCGTGTCTTCTGGCATAGTGGACAATTCAGTTTTTTCTTCTTGTACTAGAACAAAAAGATATCATTGTGTGCCAAGCCAGGCTTGTATGGCGGATGATCCATCAACTTCACGTTTTGAGTGCTTAAAAAAAGTGGTTTGTTTCAATTGATGTCCGAGAGCTCATATTGTCTTGGTGGAGAATGATCCGTTGTCTCCGGTATATTTTTCTGAATTTACCGCAGATTTTCGGAAAACCAACGGTTGTGTGTCATTCAGAATTGATTATTCTACGATCCTCTAAAGCATCGTTCCCTAAGCGGTGGATCGCGAACCCCCAGGGGCTCGAGGGCTTTATAAAGAGGATTCGCGAAAAAAATGTGGTTATGGCGGAATTTCAAATTAAACATTGCAACTGGTAACAATCTGTAATGTGAGACGAGTCGCTTCGCCGCTGACGATGCGAGTACATTCTCGAAGGAGCAGGCAACTTCGACTTCGAAGAACCAAGACTTTTTCTGAATGCACACGAAAGAACGACAAAAAGGTCAGCCGATATAAAATCGCCGCAGTCATATATAAGAAAGACTAGAGTCGAACTGAATCGTACGATGAGCTTAAGAGCCTCGAATGGTTTCAAAAGATAAATGACTTAGTAGTTAATGCATGGTGTGTATATAAATATTAGTAGTGTAAACCAGTTTAGTAATTTCTTCTTGTGTGAATGAATTACAATATATACCTAAGCTTTACAAAACACACGGCGAACGTGAAAGTAAATAATTATTGCTCAGTAAATGTATAATGTTTTGCCAAGTCTGACGAAAAGCTGGACGAGCAATCAACTGCTTCTTCTATTTCAGTCTACCGTCTCGCCAGATTGGAAGCAAAGAAAAAATAGGCGAACAGAGTGAGAAAAAATGGAAGAAACGAAAATATGACAGTGATTATTTACAAATGAGTTTTCATTTTAACAGGGAAGAATCAGAACCTAAACCGCTTTATGAAAACTGTAATGAAATCAGCAGTTTAAATCCATCTCTTTTTCATAGACACTTTGAAACAATACATCTGGATCAAAAAGACAAACCTATTGAGTATTTTAAAAGAAAACTGGCAGGTAATAAAAATGCTAGTGTTTTGTTTTTTTTTTCTAGCACACTTAAATGAAGATAATAAAATGGCTCTCAAGGCATGATTTCGAGTTAGTTACAGAACTGCAACATTTGGTCAAGCTTATACACTGGCAGAAAATTTGATTGGACCGTGCACTAAAGCCATCACGAAGTGTATGCTTGGAGAAAAAGCGGCAAGGAAAATTAACTTTGTTCCCTTATCATACCACACAGTGTGGCAGAGAATGATTTGATCAATGATGTGGAAAGTGAACTTTTAAAAAGAATAAAATTTAATTATTTCGCTATTCAGTTTGACGAGTCGACCGATGTAGCAAACACAGCAATATTGCTTGTTTATGTCAGATATATTTTAAGGGATTCCATTCAAGAAGATATTATTTGTAAAACCATTGAAAACCTATACGAAAAGTGCAATAATTTTTGATATGATCAATGACTATTTTGATAAAAATGAAATAAAGTGATATTTTGTTTAGCTTCGTGCACTGATGGTGTGAGATCAATGACCGGAACATTTTCTGGTTTTGTGGTGAAGGGTAAAGAAGATCAATGAGAATATTGAATTGATTCATTGCTGTATTCATAGACTAGCACGGGCATATAAGCGCATTCTTGTAGAGTTATCCAGTACTTTAAACGACGTTGTAAAAATTTTATCAAATGTTTGTCTATTCTATGCTCATTGTGAGGAATTTGGAAACTTTCACGTTTTTTACTACTTCTTACATAAACTAGATGGTTATCTCGTGGCAAGGTTTTGACTCGCTTGTTTAAATTGAGGTGTGAAGTTCAGGCATTTTTTCTTGACCATCCATTTCATTTGTCCTCTTGTGTATCTGATATTATTTGGCTGCAAAAACCTGCATACTGACATTTTTTCTAAATTAATGAATTTAAATTAGTCTTTACAAGGTCCATGCATCACCATTTTTAATGTGCATGATACAGTAGCAGCCATGCTAAAGAAGGTGAACCTTTGAATTCAATGTCTGCAGGTGAATGAGTACGAATTTTTTGGTTGCCTCAGCACCATTTTATTAGAAAACGAAATTCAACTTAACGAAAATAGTAAAAGGGATATTCCCGATTATCTCAAACAACTTCAAATAACGTTCAAGGACTATTTTCCTAATAAACCCTTTATATCTGGATCGAACAACTGGATATGTAAACATTTTCAAGGAGATATAACTTCGGATTTTCCTTAACTTTACTGGAAAAAGAAAAGCTCATTGACGTATCTTCTGACGATTCCTAAAAACTATTAAGATCACCCTTTAATTGATTTTGGCTCAGTGTAAGAAACGAGTATCCTGTTTTGGCGGAAAAAGTCATTAAAGTTTTATTTCCCTTTTGCACAAAGGATTTACAACATACACTTACATGAAAGATAAGTACAGAAACAGGATAAATGAAGAACCTAATCTAAGACTCAAACTTTCAGACGTCGAACCTAATTTAGAATTTTTTGTTTCATCAAACAGGCACAAATATCCCATACAGGGTATTTTTCAAGTTCTGAACTATTGTATTTATTTTGTATCAATTCTTGTAGAAAATATCACTTTAGTTTTAATAATGTTTGTCTGTAAATGTCTACTGATTATATTTTAGTTTTTCGTTATGAACTGTTATTCAATATAGAAAATGTATTTTTATAGCTTATTTTACTGTTTCAGTTACTGTTTCTAATGATTATGCAGGGGGTTCGCCAATTTATTTCGGTTTTTAGAAGGGGTACGCAAGAAGAAAAAGGTAGGGAATCGCTGCTCTAAAGGGAACCATTTGTTTTGAAGTGTTTCTTGTGCGAGCAACTTTTGCAGGTTTTGGCTAAACATGGAATATCCATACGATTGATTGCTGTTTACTTTCGGGCTCGCATAGATTCACGATGTTACCTGTAACGATTTTATAAATATTTTTTACGCACCGCAAGCGTATTTTTGAGCATTACCTTGCACTAATCGATAAGAGCCGTTTTTGAGCGATTGTCAAATTATGTGGGATTCGAGGCGAACATAGCTTCTTCACGGCCAAATGTTGTTGCAATATATTATATACGCTGATGTTACTAATGTCCATAAAAAATATTAATTATCAAAAGTAGGAATACTTTTCTATTAATGTGACGTTACAGTAGCCTAAGGGGAAGATCCCTTGTGTAACGCAATACCGGGTGTCAACGAATCTATTAGACAAGTCATAATTTCTAGAGTATTATGTGTATCAAAATGAGAATTGGTACAGGTAAATTTTATGTGAAGAGGAGAGTTTTCGCATATTTTCCACTTTCCGGTCATTTCCGGTTTCACCGGGAATGGCCCCGGTTTTGAAGTTTTAAATGGAACACCCTGTATATTTTAACATTTTTGGATTTCTGAGACAATTCTAGATCAGAATGTGACATTTTAAAAACTTTTTACGTCTACTTCATTTTTTTAGAGCCACTTTTAAAATTGCATCTAGGTGGCCATGATCGGACGCAAACTAATCTAAGGGCCTTAGGTGATGTCAAAAAAATACAATCGCAAAGTTTTAGTTACTAGTATGAAAGACAAGTTGACAAAATTACGTTTTCATTTGTAACTATTTATTTTCAAATGGCGACCCCTTTTTGACAACTACTTTTCGAAAAAAGCATTCTTTGACGAATCTAACGGTACTAATTTATTTGCGATTGGATTAGACATAAGAACAGAAATTAAATATTATTAAGCAAAATACTGGATAATTTATTTACTTATGACAAGTGCGCCATGGACAGCCATGATGCATAATAATTTGCAACTGTTTTTATCAAGTCTTCTTTGGAAAGCAAAGCACTCACTTAAGTAGATAATGACAGTGACATACGCTCTAAGAACAGACGTAAAAGTTTTTTTCTCTTTGAGTATACATTATTTTAACGAAAATTTAAACTAAACTTAACGAAAATTAAGAAACTTTTACGTCTGTTCTTAGAGCGTATGTCACTGTCATTATCTACTTAAGTGAATGCATTATTTTCCAAAGAAGACTTGATAAAAACAGTTGCAAATTATTATGCATCATGGCTGTCCATGGCGCACTTGTCATAAGTAAATGAATTATCCAGTATTTTGCTTAATAATATTTAATTTCTGTTCTTATGTCTAATCCAATCGCAAATAAATTAGTACCGTTAGATTCGTCAAAGAATGCTTTTTTCGAAAAGTAGTTGTCAAAAAGGGGTCGCCATTTGAAAATTAATAGTTAGAAATGAAAACGTAATTTTGCCAACTTGTCTTATTCCTGTCTTTCATACTAGTAACTAAAACTTTGCGATTGTATTTTTTTGACATGACCTAAGGCCCTTAGATTAGTTTGCGTCCGATCATGGCCACCTAGATGAAATTTTAAAAGTGGCTTTAAAAAAATGAAGTAGACGTAAAAAGTTTTTAAAATGTCACATTCTGATCTAGAATTGTCTCAGAAATCCAAAAATGTTAAAATATACAGGGTGTTCCATTTAAAAATTCAAAACCGGTGAAACCGGAAGTGGCCGGAAAGTGGAAAATATGCGAAAACTCTCCCCTTCACATACCATTTATCTGTACCAAATCTCAGTTTGATACACATAATACTCTAGAAATTATGACTTGTCTAATAGATTCGTTGACACCCGGTGTATAGACATCCCCTAAGAATAATTGAAATTCCTAAAAAGTATTCAAAACTTCTTACCTTAAAAATTGGATTTTATTTCCAGAACTATCTGTGACAGTAGATAGCTTTCCAAAACTTGTGTTTTTCGAATAGAGGAAAGAATACCTCGTCTTATCGCTAGCTAAATCTTTAGTAGCAACATGCTGACCGTAACGGTTAAAAACGTAAACTTCTCCTGATGATGGGTGTGGAATATGAAACTCGCTATTCTCGTCACGCGTTGGGAGGTAATGTTCAAGAGCCAGTATGTGAAGTGAACCTGGAAAATAAAAGTCTTATGGTCCAAATCAATAAGATAAATGCAAAGCAAGTGCAAATACTAAGTAAAGTAGATACCATAAAGTGTAAAATGTTGGAAATCTTTCACAACGACAAGTATTTTAGTAAAAATTGTTAGCACAACGTAATTAAAAATTATATCATGTCAAATTTTGGAGATAATGAAAACTAGAAATACAAGTTCTTGTGTGTGCGTTAGTCTTTACAACTGATAAACAGAAAAAAAATCCTAGTTAGTTAAAAGAAGGTTTTGTATAAAAGAGTCCTTGTTTTCAGTGAATTTTGTAGCAATCCTTTGTGGTTTATTGTATATAAATTTTACGGTACATTTGTTTTTTTTTTAACAAAAAAGTAAGCACTTGCTTTAAATAAGATCAATGCTATCAACGGCGATTTTTTGAGTAAGATTAGCACGAATAAGTGTTCAAATAGTATTATTCAAAGTCATCGTTGAATAAAACCCTTTTCTATCAGGATTTTAGGTAATTGTTAATCTTTTTTATAGTTTTTAACAATATCGTGTATTATTAACCTCTTAATTTACTAAATAATAAATAATAAAGTGCGTTTGGAACATTATTTTTGATAATCGTAAAATTTTGTGTGTTAATTTTAATTTACATTGACGATAATTTGTAGTGGAATTTTAAATTTTGTTTAGAAAAAAGTTTATAGCTAGTTTAAGAGATGAATGAAAAATAATTTTCCCGTGATAATGAATCTTCAACAAAATTTGGTATATTTTAGTAAAATATATTATAATCATCAGAAAATTATAAATCAAAATAAATTTTACTCAGGATTACAATCTTAGCTAGGGGAAGAGAGAAAATCAAAATTTAACTTTTTTTCACAATAGAGGGACGTAATCGAAGCTAAAAGTATCACGCGCGATTTAATGCTCTTTGGTACGTCAAGCCCCTCCTGAAATTTTGAAGTTGACTGTACACTCTCATACGAGCGAATTATGTGTGAGTAATGAAGTCATGATTCGGCAACACTGCCTTACCATGTAGGCCTGATAGATAATAAATTCCTTTTTAAGTTTATTTTATCTTTATTTTAATCTTTATCTACTACCGTATGTCCTAGCCTCGCATCTTATACGTAATGTGTAAAAGCCGGTAAAACATTATTAATGACCGTTGGTGCATAAAGCTCAACTCATGAAACACCATCAGAAAAAAATACAACGTTATAACGTTGCCGCATCTTCATTCTAGTATGAGTTCCATGTGGCGACCACCAAAATGTATTGGATAACGAAGTACATTGTAACTGTGAATTAACGGCACGGCTAGGCATCTCTATCCTGTAGTATTTATGCCTTATACTGTTATATTAACGGAGTACGAGTGTTTTTTTTTTATTTTAATTTTCGTAACGTTAATAACAATAATGCTCCTTTTCGGATTCCATGTTGTATTAACGGTTTTTATTTACCGAATTTTAGTTAATTTTTCCCAAGGGTCTCTTTCAACTACCTTTCGCATTATTAACTATTTTTCGATTTTAGCGAAACGTCAACGCATCTCGCCATTATTGGGTATTTGATACTCATCTTCGAGAATATGGACCTATTTACGCATTTACCGGGTTTATTGGATAATTTTATCCTTCAAGAAACGCGGAAATTCGTTTCCGTCGGGATTAGTTTATTGTAAGAATTATTGCATTATTAGTTATTTGTGTAAAACCTAAGTTTTAACACAAATCAGGGGTTGTTAGTGAAGTCCCGCCAAACCTCCCGACTAGAATGAAAACTCTAGCCGCCTCACCTCTCATCTCGCTTACCGGGATAGAAGAGGAATTAGTGAAGTTCAGAATTAACGAAGATTAGTTAATTTTGGTTTGGGAACACTTCTAGGGAATTATTTAGGAAAAGGTTAACAAGTAACACTCATCCTTGACTCTTAGTTAACTTTTTATTCACCTTTTTTTTATTCAGTACTGTTTCCGCAAGTCAAGTTCGGGATTATTTTACTCTCCACTGTCACGTTCGGATTTATTTGTCAAGATCGGGATTTTCATAACCTTACAATCAACACGAAGTTGACTATTAGTCGCAATGTCAATATCAGGTTATCGCCAATTTTTCCCGTTCTGATAATTATTTTTAAATCAGGACGCGTCGGTTATGTGAGTCGTACGAGCCGCTAACTCGCCTTTTTATCGACGGTATCAATTTCAGGAATCTAGATACGTGCACGATCTTTATTGTCTGTAGAATGTTATATTGTCAAAGACAACCTACTTTAAGAACCACGAGCTGTCTAAAAAATTAGAACAGGCAACGAGAGCTAAGCTCAATCGGAAAAAAGGACGAGTTATATCAAGAAGAGTCACCCGTAATGTCCTTAATTTTATAACTGACTGTTTGATTTTATAGTAGTGGTGACGTCGCACTCTCAATTCGGGGAAACACCGGGTCAAAGTGCCACCATCGCGCCGTTTAATATCTGGGTTTTACCGTTTCGGCAATCGGAGAATTGTAGTTTTAGCACTGTATGCCGTATTATTTAGATTATTTAATTTATTTAAGGAGTTTGGGGCAATAATAAACCTGAAATTTAATATTATGTCATAAAATAAGCGTGTATTCCAATACATATAGAGATGTTTTAAGTTATGAATGATTCTTTCCATATCGTCCATGGTAAATGTTGCGTTTTTTATATTATATTGATTATCTCGCGGAAATGACCAAGGTAAATTGAACTTGCAATCCAAGTAAAAGTGCAATCACCTTTAAGTCGCCACAGATATGCCATTGGTGCTCATTATATTTTATACTTGTCTATTGGTACTTAATATTGTCGTATGATTCTTTCATGTGAATTGCATATTTAATAGAAATAGAGGTAAATATTTCCCATATGCAATAGTACTGCTTTTAAACTTGATGCCGAACTGCCTATAATCAACTCCATTCCTCTGGCTTGTAGTTTATATTTAAAGCCGCCAATAAACCGCTAATGTTATTGAGAAAACAAAGTTCTTTTCCATGTTAAAAAATGGGGCTAGGCCTTTATGGCGTTTACGAAAAACACATACTGAGACATCGTCTAATAAGTTCCACTACTGCAATCTTGATCCTAGTTTACTTTTGGGAAGTCGAAGTGTCTCACAAGATTGTTTAATTCTAGTTGGGTTATTTTGTGCTGTTGACGGTATAACTTGCTAGGTATGAAATCAGAATCTCTTGATGTTGATGGAATATCTTCTTCTTGAGAAATCATTATATTATTATTATTTGATTCGTAAGTGAATGTTTCTGGGGGTTGTGGAAGAGGAAGTTCGTCACTATGAAACACAGGTCTCATGGCAGATGACGTGTTTGGATTGTTGATAATCGACTTTTGCTTGCAGAAATAGCAATCATTAACATGATTTGACGGCTCTCTCCAGATCATTGAGACAGCAAACCGCATAGATCTTTTTTTACTATATAACCAGTTTCTTAGACTTGAAGCGCATGCATTACAACATATATGATGCCCACTGTTTGTCTTGATCTCCAATATTGCAATCGATGCTTCTGATACGCAAAAGTCACCTCACCGCAAACAAAGCAGAAGTGATCTGGATTGTTTACACACTTTCGACTCAGTAACTTCGACTAGACTAACCCTTCTGCTTTGTAGCTGCTTATATACCCAAATACGGCTTCTACATTTTTTGAGAATATTCGAGAATTTTCTATTCAATTCCATAATATTCGCCAATGTTTTTTTTACTATTAATATCGATATGTTTTTGAATAAAATAACACTTCGTGACTGGCTGCATGGCTGATCAGCTAGTACCAATAAATAAAAAAAAATATTCGCAATAGTAGCGTTTGTCATTTGTTAGTATATAGGGGCTGTTCAGTACAAAGCAGACATAAAAGTCAATTTATATGGGTTTAAATGGTTATCTCCCTTATTTTAAGCCCTGGGGGTTGGGACTTCGTATATGGGGGTCTTCCCTGGAGATCCCCATGCTGTGTTGCCAAATTGTGCAAAACTGCCTTAACTTGGAGAAATCGTAGATTTTGCAATTTTGCACCCCTCTATTGTTATAACAATACAAATATACCACGTGCATTCTTGCTGTTACATTGTTAATATGAAAGGAGACATGCCATCACGTATCTCTAAAACTTGAACTAATATTAAAAAGATAAGTTTAGTTTCGGTTTTAGCATACCAAAAATGATAAAATTCAGTCGATTTTATTTTAAATACATTTTGACTGTTGTTCAGTGTTGTTAAATTAGGCTGATACATTATAAAAAAACGATCTCTTGAAAGCAATACGAACATTATACTTTGTCTAGCTAAGACATTACCATTGATATTAATGTATTGTTTAAAGTTATGGTAATATTTTAAAAATTGAGTACAAGAAATCTGACTTTTATATGGGTTAATAATTAACCTCTGAATTATGCGGCACTGAAAACAATATCAAAAGGAAAACTTGCCACAAAACGCCGAAAGGCAGGCCTCAAGTAACTTTACTATTATTTCTAAGTTTTATTTATTGTAATTTGTATAGTAGCTTGTTTAGAAACTCTCGTAAAGTAGACAAGTTTTTACTACTTCGTGAAAACCCCCCATTACGGCTACAACAAATAAAGGTAATTAAAGTTTCTACAGACATAAATATCTACTTTTGAAACTATAGCTATTACGTTTTTGTTCTATACTTAAATTAGGGAGGCAAACAGGGTAAGGGGAACTGGGTCAAGACAATAAATATACTAAGTGAATGGTAACGTTGGTATTAATAGGAAGGTAATTACAATTTATTGCTTAAAGTACATTTTTTTTAAATATATGACTGTAAATCTTAAAAGCTGTAAATCTTTAAAGTAGCATAAAATGACGTAGATATGTATAAATGGAAAATTGTATAGTCGCTTTAAAAATAAATATATTTTTTTTATACTTTAAAAAAAAATCAACCAATCAATAAAGGGTAATAAGATGTACACAACACACAAATTCCTTAATAGTATGCGGATCCATAAAATTTATTTCATAAATTCATGAAATCTGGTTTTAACATTAGTTTTATTTTGAACTTTTACTGATTAACCCTAGCGGAGTGTTGCTAGTTGAATTTTTCCCACTGACGCGTAATCGCAGTTGACCGATTTTTTTTGGGTGGTCTTCGTTGTTTGTTTTTAGGTTAATATAAATATTTCAGTATGGTAAGAAAAAGGCAACATTTTTCTATCAAAGAAAAAATTATATAATCGACGACAGTAAGCAAAGGTAAATTTAATTTAAGAGAATGCAGCGGACTCTCAGGATTAGTAGAAAGATGGTCCGAATAGGAAGGACTTAATATAAGTTTCCAAAATATTGTCTTTATTCTCTTCACAAAACGAAGAAAGCAAGAGGACCTCGCTTTTATCATCTTACAATGAAACTAAAGTATCTGTGGGGGATTTCGGACTCCAGGCTGACCTGGAACAAGCACGTAGAAAATATAACAAAAAAATCGGAAACAATCTTTATGATTGCGAAATAGTAGATATCTGTTGGACTTCCATTGTCTTTATTTTTTGTTGAATATCACGACGTTTCGGCTAGTAGTTATCTCTAGCCGTTTTCAAGTGAAACGAAATAAATCCCTTAGCTACATGACTATTTATATTAAAAGTAAATGCAGTGGATTGTGACTGAGATGGATGCAGTCATACCTGCTATGGCAAAATCCCATTTTTTATGCTGCATTTAGTTTTAGTTTACAATTATTAAGAAGTGGTTTCCACACTTCTCTTATATCTAAAGATAGTTTACTAAAACAACTCGGGTTCTGATGTATAACCGCGGCTTCTTTGAATTTCCGTTTTCTCCAATGTTGTTCTCGGTGTAGTATTTTAGCCTCAGATCATTTTATGAAGTGTCCATGAGTCCAAGCATGGTTGGCGGGATCAGATTTTTCTGTTTCTCCTCGAGATGTGATCCTCGTAGATAGAGCCTTAACTCTTTGCAACTCCAACGAGAACTTGATGAAAGAGATAGATTACATTAAAAATGATCTGACTGCCAACGGATACCCAGTATATATAGTGGATAAATTTTTAGAACAACGCAGAAATAGGACAATATCGACAACGAATGAAGAACGAAAACCAGTTTTGAACGTCCCCTATGTTAAAGGCATTTCAGAAAAAGTTAGAAGGATAGGAAACCGATATAAAATCAACGTTGTTTTCAATTCAAATAACTCTCTGAGAAGTCGGCTCAATAGGGTCAAACCAACAGCTCTAAGGGACATGAAGAACCGTGTATATCAAATACCATGTGAATGTGGCAATTCCTACGTTGGCGAAACAAAGAGATCTCTTGACGTAAGGATCAAGGAACACCAAAAATGCACATCTCAAGGAGAAACAGAAAAATCTGGTGACGCCAACCATGCCTGGACTCATGGACACACATAAAATGATCTGAAGTTAAAATGCTACACCGAGAACAACATTAGAGAAAACGGAAATTCAAAGAAACTGCGGTTATACATCAGAACCGGAGTTGTTTTAGTAAACTATCTTTAGATATAAGAGAAGTGTGGAAACCACTTCTTAATAACTGTAAACTAAAACTAAATGCAGCATAAAAAATGGGATTTTGCCATGACTGCACCCATCTCAGTCACACTCCACTGCATTTACTTTTAGTATAAATAGTCATGTAGCTAAGGAATTTATTTAGTTTCACTTGAAAACGGCTAGAGATAACTACTAGCCGAGACGTCGTGATATTCAACAAAAATAAAGAAAATGGAAGTCCAACAGATATCTACTATTTCTCAAGAAACATCGTTGTCTATGACCTTCAAACAATCTTTATGATTATTAGAAGATTATATGAGAACACATGGGGTCTCTCACTGAAGATGGTGTTGGTTATTCACTAGTGTGGTGAGACCAGCCATCACATATGTTGCCCTGGTCTTGTGGCCCAAGGTAATACAAAGAACAGCCATGACAAAGCTAAGCGGCATACAGAGAGTCGCCTGCTTGAGCATTACGTGAGCCATGAAATCGACCCCCACTTCGTCCATGAAATGCATTCTGGATCTACCTCCGCTATAGTTAATGATTCATTGAGAGGTGAGAATGGGGTTTTATCGGCTATACCACTCAACGTCAATAAAATAAAAACCGTTGACTGGACACAAAACTATATGGAACAAAATCAGGAACCCAGAGTGGGAAATGGACACGGACTATATGACTTCGGACTACCGTTATAATATACCGTTCGAGGTCATAATAAAAGATCGAATAGCGAGTAAAAAAGGAAAACCGAAAACATCTGGTACAACTATCTAGTACACTGACGGTTCAAAAACCAGAGAGGGTACCGGAGCTGAAATATACGGATTACAACCGTGGAAAGAAATAACTCTTCTCTTGGGGAAATATCAAGCAGTATTCCAGATAGAAATATATGCAATTTTATAATGTGCAGATGAGATAAAAAGGAGAGCTTACAAAGGGAAGCAAATCTACATTTATTCTGACAGCCAAGCGCCCCTGAAGGCCTTCAAGGACCAAAAGGTATCATCTAAATTGATCTGGGAATGTCAGAGTGAACTCACAACTCTGGTAAAGGACAACAAAGTTATGCTAAAATGGGTGGAAACGAAAAAGTTGACGAGCAAGCCAGACCTGGGTCATCATCTCAATATATTGATTCAGCACTGGCTTCTGGGGTGCCGCGGTGTGCGGCCTGGGAAACAGTCAAACAATGGATCAGAAAAAACACTGAATAGCCAGACAGGGATTGAATCACGACAAACTATTTATTGGGGACTATGACCCGAAATTAGAAAAGAAACTACTTTAAATGAGCAGAAATCAGTTTAGAGCTATTACAGGTATAATGACGGGACATATGGCCGTTAAAGTACATCTGAATAAAATGAACCTGTATAACGGAGACCTCGACTGCAGACTATGTGGCCAAGCAGAGGAAACGGTAAAGCATATCATATGTGACTGTAAGCTACTAGACAGAAGACAACAGTACATACTCACTCTTTAGTAGACCTGTACAAATTAATCCAGGAGACTAGGTTAACAGAGTAGTTGTAAATTTAGGGTGAGCACACTAGGCCAACTCTGGCTACAGTGCATCCGGCTTCAAGCGGATCCGGAAGGAAAAACACGTGAATAAAGTGTCAAATCAGTACCAGGAAGTTCACTGAAAAATTTAAAGTATGAAAGATTCAAGACACCTTGTTACTATAAAATAAAAGTTAAGTTACAATTTAAGGACATTCTGGAGCCAAGTTCAGTTGGTTTTATAAGGTTTAAGCCTAGGAGTAGGTGACTTCAAGGCATGAAATGGGTGGTTAGAAAAATTTCAACGTCGACAAGATATTACTTTCAAGACAATATGGGGCGAATCTGTTGATGTTATTAGTGAAGACGTGAAAATTTGGAAAGAAAGATTGTTGATCATTTTGAAGGATTATGCTTTAATGGAAGTGTTCAATACAGACATGAGATGGGTCTCTACTAAAGTGCATTGCAAACAAAAACATACGCATTGAAAAATGTTCCGGAAGAAAAACTGTAAAACAACGAGTCGCAGTTTTGTTCTGTGCTAATATGGAAAGTGAAAAAGAGGACCCGCTTATAGGAAAAAGCAAAAATCTTCGATGTTTTTAGAGGCACATATCGATAAGTTATTTCTTCAATGGGTCTATAATAAAAAAGCGTGGATGACCGCAGACATCATGAAGACATGGCTTCACAAATTTGATACCAAGATGAAAAAGCAAAATAGGAAAGCGGTTTTTTCTGAATAATGCAACATCTCACTCCAAAATTGCACTGGCTAATAGCAAACTTATTTTTCTTCTACTTCACTTCACATTGTCAATCCTTGGACTAAGGCATTATCCATAATTTTAAAATGTTCTATAGTGGTTGCCCTCTTCAAGAAATATACACAAACATTAACATAACCTTGTCATGGATATCGGTCGCCTGGCGTAATTTTTCCCTGATGATAATAAATCCTTTTTTAAGCTGGATTTATATGTAATAGAGATATGGGTGACTTTGAAGAAGAAGATAATATTCCGTTCGCACAGCTGTTCCTGCCATAAAGGACACATTCATAAATTTGCAACAATCTACATTGATTGATAACGATGTAACAACAGAATGTGCAGAATTTACCATCATTGACTGTATCAAAGAGAGATAATAAATACATCAAACTACTCGTAATTAAAAACATGAGAATGAGGAATCTGAAATTGTTCCACATGCGCAAATTTGAGAGGATTTAGAAAACTTAATGTGAATAATTTTGACATGATCACAAATATTTTTCAAAAAATAGTAAAATGTTAATTTGAATTTCTTAAAGATAACCTAAAAAATATGAAGCAATCATTGATTTCAGATTTTTTTATTAAGAATTTTAATATATACATACATACGTATTCATGTACTACGATTTATTAAAATTATCAATTAATAAATAAAGAATGCACATCAATTGCACTTCTTTTTAGCGATCAACTTTTGATTCCTCGAGGGTGGTCGCTATTAAAAGGTTTTACAGAGTTGGCAAATTTTGTATACTTTTAGATATATTAGGGAAAATTCAAGAATTAACAAATATATATATATATATATATATATATATATATATATATATATATTCATATAAAAGCCTCTTAACTTTCTTCTTTAGGGGAAAATGTTTTGTATAAAAATATTTTATTTTTTTCTTTTTTATATAGTGATGTTATTAAATTTTTTGTAAAAGGTTTTATTTTAGAATTACATAAGCAAAAAATATATTTCTATTTAATGAATAAAGGGAGGGTCATAGAAAATAAGACCTTATTTATAAAAATTAAGTAGCTTTTAACTCAGGTTGAATTTTTTACATAATATTTTAATAGAATTCATTTATAGAACAGAAAAAGTCAAAGTTAACGAGATATTAAAAAAATTGTAAATTTTTGAAGTTTCCCAATATCAGACAAGGCAAGTTTTTTCTAATGTAATCGACCTCGAATGTCTTACTGTTTTAGAGATTGCAAAACTCGTATACAGGGTGTTCGAAATTGGTGATAACAGTATTAAATTATAAGAGATATTAAAGCGGTTGAAAGTTTTAGGCAATTAGGTCAGTAGGTTATTGGGGTTTGTCCATCAGTCCAGGTTTTTTGCGTTTTTAAGATAAAAAAAATAACATGTTACATTTTCTTAGATCGGCTATAACTTTCTTATTTCTTAATAATTTTTAAACTGTAAACACTTTTGTATGGCCACTGCTTACGCAGAATACATTTATTTAGTGAAATTTAGTTACAACGTTTCTCTTTTTTGGAAGCATCATCAACTTTGTTTTTCCTTATGACCATCATATTGGATTTTTGACTCATCAAGAAATATTTAATTTTTTCCATAATACTTTGTTAAACACTAATACAAAAAATAACTCTATAACCTAAAAATAACTAAAAATAATTTTTAATGAAAACTTAAATATTTGGCAACACCGAAATTTTAAGTAATTCTTTTACTTACTACTAATAACAATACCTCTTCATAAAGCTAAATTCCTTATTATAAAAATGTTATTTAGTAATTACAAACTACATAGTCATACTAAGGTTCAGAATGTCATTCATTTTTTTCAATACGCCTTCGACATTTTTTCGAAACGGCTTTGGTTGATATTACCAGGAATATTGCCCGTTCTCTGCCTTAAGGGCGATCAAATTCTTATTTTTTACATATCACCATAAATAAAAGCCTAAAGGTGTTAGGTTCGGATACTTAGCAGGCCAGAGCACAGGGCCACTTTTGGAGATTATTTTTTCACGAAAAGTCTCCGTAAAAAATGTTTAAACTTGGAATTCTGTGCGTGCTAATTATTACAATATTAATAAATACATTTTGAAGATAAATAATTAAAGCATTTCACACTTCAATTTTTTATGGATCATTTCGCACCACACGTTAAAACTAAAACGTACTTGTAAACTTCGTGGTTAGCTTAATTGCGGGTTTTCAGGACCCCAGTAATGGTGATTCTTTTTATTAAAAACTCCTCAGTTACCGAAATGTGTGACATTTACTAACATACCAATTACAAAAAACGATTCTCCTATCAAAATCACCTTTCTGAAGTCCTTGTATAATTGTGGGATTATAAGAATGGTATTTATTAACTTTTTAAATATGATGAAAAGTTGGAATGTTAAGCTCGGTGCCAGCAATGTTTGTAGACGACATCGAATTGGCATTAATATACTCAAAAATATTCCTGTTACAATTTTTGTTATTTTACATATAATTTTTTTGATGAGTTTATTCGAACTACCAAACTCAAGTAAGTTTCTAATCAGTTTAGGAAAATAAGTTCTTCGGGGTTGTCGTCGTTCGGGGTACATGTCAATATTCATAGCTCTGATCGCATTTCTTTCACTTCTGATATAACATTCTAGCATATAAAACTTCTCTTCATTAGAAAAATATAATGTCATTGTAAAAATGTTTATTAAAACGTCAAAAAACGCATTTGTTTCAGGTTTAAAGGCGACTGAACAAAAATATTACAATAACGAAATGAATTAGTTTGACTTAATTTGTTGTTAGGATTTTTTAATACTTTTTGAAGATTTTCACCTAAAGTGAACTCAGAATAAAGAAATATTGTTATTATTTGACTTAATTCTCAAGTAAAAGAATTATTTAAAATTTCAGCGTTGTCAAATATTTAAATTATCATTAAAAAGTGTTTTAACGTTGTTTTTTCCTATTAATGTTTCACATAGTATTATAGAAAAAAGCAAGTACTTTTTGATGAGGAAAATAAAGTTGATGATTGTTCCAGAAAATCGAAACGTAACAAAAATTTGACCAAATAGGCGTATTCTGTGTAAAAAATGACCATACAGACATTACAGAATTAAAAAATATTTTAAAAAATATTGGGAAACAAAAAAGTTATAGCCTAAAAAAATGCAAGATTTTTCTTTTTTTTAATATTGACAATCCAGAACCGGTACACAAGCAGAAATAATCTACTGAAATAATTACCCAAAACTTTCCCTATTTAATGACCTTTCTATATCATAGTTTTCGAAATTGTAGTGCTCTCATCACTAATTTCGAATACACTGTATATTATGAATTTACTTATGCGTCTGAATAGTTTTGCAATTATTTCAGAAGGGTGGTAGAAATGATAAAGTGTTATGATACTGCAATATGGGTTAAATCTCAGGCTCACTATGAACTTTTTTGATTATTTTTTTATACAGGGTGTCCGGAAAAATGTGGGAAATCCCCCGGATACGAAAAAAACACGTAAAAGGAATACTATAAGTTCATAAACTTTTTTCGTATATGCCTGCTCTTCGGAGATATGTGCTTCCAAAGACCTGCAATGGAATCAAGTGTTTTACACATAATTGTTGAACCACCAGGTATATTTCAATTTTTTTAATGTGATGTATACCAGGCAAGACCCTTTAAATTACTATCCAAGAAAGTGTTGTGAATTACTCACAGCTGCAGGGACGGATTAGCTGTGACACTTATAACTCCATTTTATTTACGCCCTGTATGATAAGAAATTTGGATAATGTCGCTAATACTAATCGTTTTCAAAAAAACGTAATTTTATTTACATTATGTATTTGGCGTATTTCGATAAAAGATACAGCCTTGTTCCTATCAAATGTTCAACCTTCAACCGTATGATAAAAAAAATTCGATCCAAAATTAAAGTTTACCTTTTTAGTTAAAAACGTCTAATTCTGTGAATTGCAGTTCGACCTAGGTTCGCAAAAAAATGTTCGTTTTGGTTTATCGGCACCAAAAACAAAGTATTGTTGTTGCAAACGTTAGTAGGTACGAAAGAAATAAATATCCTGCATTTTAGAATTTGACAACTTTCATATTGCTGATACATTGATTCTTTACTTCGATTTAGTCGTGAAATGAATTGTGAAATAATTCAAAATATGGAATACACACTGAGTATGGAGATATGCATCTGATGCATGGTCTTGCATCTTGCAATACTTTGGAAGCCAGGAGGTTATATCACGACAGATATCCTAATTGAACATTTCCAGATCAGAAAACATTTCAACGAGTCGACCAACGTCTAAGGGAAAATTCCATTCAATACAGTAATATTATTAAATTTCTTCATAATTTTAGGAAATTTTGCTAAAAGAAGTACTGATGCTGGTCGGGGAAGAACAGTATGTACGCCGCAATTAGAGGAAAATATTTTAAATGCTGTAGATAACATTTCTTCAACGAGCACTCGAAAATTATCAGCGCAGTTTAATACGCCCAAAACAATAGTACATGAAGTTCTTCACGAACAGCTGTTATATCCATATCATTTGAAAAAGTGCATGAATTGATTCCTGAAGATTTTCCATGTAGAATGCAGTTTGCAATCTGGCTATTGGATCAGCAACGAAATAATGTAAACTTCATTAGCACTATTCTTTTCACGGATGAAGCAGGGTTTACCAAAAATGATATCATAAATTTACACAATTTGCATGTGTAGTGATGAAAATCCTCAAGCACTATTGTTTCGCATCATCAACATCAGATTCAATCCATTAATGTCTGGACAGGAATCATTGGCAATTTCTCGATTGGACAATTCGTATTTCCGGCACGACTGAATGGCGAACTTTATTTGGAGTTCCTCCAGAACGCTTTTCACGATTTAGTTAGATTACTACTTGAAAACAACCGAAACATGTACTACATGCACGATGGGGTATCACCTCATTTCAGCGTTGCTGTGCGGGAGCACCTGAATAACGTCTATCTAAACCATTGGATAGGTAGAGGAGGACCTAATACCTGGCCTCCTCGGTCTCTCGACCTAGCGCCATTGGATTTTTACCTGTGGCGACACCTCAAAACCTTGGTGTATTCCACTCCGACAATAGTAGGGAGGAACTTCTACGGAGAATCAGGTTTCATTGTAATCAAATAAAGAACAATGCTGAGGTAATGTGGCGGGTACAGCAGTACTCAATTCGTCGTGCTTGCCAGTATATCAGACTTCATGGAGCCCATGGTGAACCCTCTTAAGAAGTTTTTAACTAAGCAGTTAGTTTAACTTTTTATTGAAACCATGGCGACATATTTAACCCGACAGAAGTAAGGGGACGGTTAGGATTAGCGACATGAATGAATATAATTCAATTTTTAGTCAATAGTTAAAGGTATGTAAAAAACCTTATCCAAAGTTGTTATGATACAGGGCGTTAAAAAATGGAGCCATGAGTGTCACACCTAGTCTGTTCCTGCAGCTGTGAGTAATTCACAAAACTTTCTTGGATAGTAATTTGAAGAGTCTTACCTGGTACACATCATATTAAAAAAAATTGAAATATACTTGGTGGTTCAATAAGTATGTGTAAAAAACTTGACTCCATTGCAGTTCTTTGGGAGCCTATATCTCCGAAGAGGAAGCCTGCATGAAAAAAGTTTATATGAAATTGTAGTATTCCTTTTAAGTGTTTTTTTCATATCCAGGAGATTCCCCACTTTTCCCGGACACCCCGTATATTGTTTTGATGAATGAAAACGACTAATAGATATTGTTAAACTCAGTTTAACTGATTCATCAAATTATATTATATTTTGAATTTCATTTCATGCTTTCAAACTTCTAGGCATAAATAATCTATTGGTTTCCATTTCATCCTTTTCAACTTCTACTTTATATTATAAATAAATGATCACCAATTAGGTATTATTTAAGAAGTACACCTATTTTGATTTAATTTTTATACAAAAACATTTTACTTATAACAGAAACTTGATACCCATTTATACTACTATGCACTGCATCAATATTTTAATTTAAATGAGAATGCTACCAAATCTAATTTTGGTAAGCTACAAAAAGTTACTCGTAGTAACTGGCTGATAACCGTCACTGTATTTAAGTAATAAACTCGCATTTTATGCCTTCTACAATAACTATTAACTTTAAACGAACCTTACCTTGATCAGCAATATATAAAACGCCACCAGGCGAAACACAGATGGCAGAGATGGTCTGAAATCGTGCGTTAGACGACAATAAAGTTTCAGCATTGCTTGTCATGTCATCTATAGAGGAACATGAACATTCAGGTGGCAAATCTCGATTGTTTCTAATAGGACTTGCTGTAGTTACGTTAACGGGACACTGACATTTCCTGTCTTTGGGTTGAAGCTTTCCGGCAAAGTGGGTAATTTTGCCAGCTGTGTCTATAATGCTTGTATAATAGGTATTTCGAGTGTCCGATTCTGCGATGTAGAGATCGCCGTTAGGGTTAAAAGCTAAAGCAAGTACTGTACCTAAAAAAATATTATTTTTAGAAGTTTTATTTGTAGTCAGTTTCTGGAAATTATCAAGTATATCATCATTATATATAGTATGTAACTGCACAATTACTTTGTTGTCCTGGTTTTATTTCAGCTATATAAAGATGCGTATAAGTCGCGCCTGTGATGAGCCTCTTTTGAATTTTGCTGCCGAGTTTACTACCTTCGGCGGCCGGCGTTAAAGGAGATCATAAAAGCATCTGGGATACAATAAGCCCATTTCATTCTATTTTTCGTGTTGTTGATCTCGCTGCAAAGTAAATTTTTTCGAAAGAGCGTGCCATAAAAAAATCCTTTGAGTTCGCACCAAAAATCGACAGAAAATGAATCACTGAGAGCCTCGGTCGTCCTCCTAGGGAACAGTAGAAATATGATGACGCTTTTATTATCACCTTTGATGCCAGCCGCTAAAATCGGCAAAATTCAAAGGACGCTCGTCATATTGATACGTAACTTAAAAAATTGCTCGTCATGTTGTAATGTATTATAAAACAGTTATTTTCTAATTTGCATAGATTTTATCGATAAGTTTGTAAAATAAACCAGTTTTGAAGATTTTGGCATTTTAAATTGTAATAAATCTAATATATTTAAATTATTTAAATACTCATGAAACACAAGAGTAAAAAAAAGGTACGGGATATTTACTAATATTTTAATAATAATTTTATTTTATTTTTCTCACCTAATTCATTTTCTTCACCTAACGTCCTGTTTGTTGTCTTATGGCAATGAAGTGGTGTTCCAGCGACAACGGATACTTTCATTTCTGGAGTTAGTTTTAGGATTAATCGGTCATCTATAAAATGGATTGCGCCATCCAATGGACTGAGGGCAAGACCTGTTGGCCATTGCAACTGTGCCTGAAACAAAAAAAAATGTGTAATGCCATATTCTTTTTATTTTGTTTCGAAATGTACGGGATTGACAATAATCGTTAAAATTAATAATTAAGTATGCTATGTGACATCAGAAAACAACTGTCTATATAAAATTTAAATATACGTTGGTAGGATGTTATAAACTTGCAGATATGCTCAATGTCTGACCGTAAAATATCAGTACTCCAACGACATCTATACATATAATGGAGTAGTGAGAAGCTTAACAACTAAGTAAGATAGAAAGAAATCTTTAGAGCCGTAGAATGAGTTTAATAAGTTCCGCACAAACATACCGTTAAAGAAAAAATAGTTTATATTCTGTAAATTCAACTCTGAGTCTCTTTCCATACGTTTAAGAGTAATATTTACAGAAAACAATTCTCTATATAAAATCTAAATTCCGAGACATGTCGGTAGAATGCTGTGAATTGCAAAGATATATGGCATCGTTGTAATAATTAATGTTGAACACGCGCGTCGCGAAAGGTCATATAGTACTTAAGAATATAAATCGCAACAGAATTCGTTATGAGACTAAAAAATGAATTTTTCAGTTTAGTACAGAAGTTTTATTTTAGTCATGAGAATAAATAGCACAAAAAAATACTATTTTTATCTTCGTCCTACCATATTTTTTGTATTAATATTCTGTATTGTTTGTAAACCTTAGCAAATAGAAATACCCCGTGTTATGTCCAAATCTAAATTAATATATTTTTTTCGAGAAATTTTACGTAAAGCTGGTCCAGTGAAAGGACATTTATACGTCATCACTTTACTTCAATCTTAGATGTAAGTCGCAAAAATCTGACATTATGAGTGAAGCAAGATAGAAAGAGACAACCAAGGCAAACATATCATTTCGTTGTATGATTACAATTGTTCTTTTGGCTTTTCAGTCAAACACTATTGGCAGCTATCGTTCAAGTTTTATTTGTATTATGTTTTTGGGAAATATTGGGCATTTAAATGAATTTAAAACACATATGAAATCTAAATTAGTTATTGTTTTATAATTTATAACCAGTAAGTATGTATTGTATATTAAAAACCTATATTTAAACTCATACGTATTTCTAACCTTCAAATCTGTCACCAGTGACGGACATACGTATATAATTTTAAAAAGTTTTTCGCACTACTTTAATTTGTTGTAATATTCGGGCATTAAAAATTAGAATAAAGAAATAGGACTCGATTTGCCCTTCTATTTAATGCGTGGTGAAATTCTTAACAGGCAAGCATAACAGCTTGTGTTTAGTTTGTGTGAGTATTTCAAGTTGAAGAAGAGAAACGGTGGTCCGGTGGAATCTGTTTCATCTGTCCAAGAGGTAGAAAAACTAATTTTATTTTTGGAAATAAATATTTTCAATTAGGTCTCATTATTTTTGGTGAATAACAACTGCTCTTAAAATTTCAAGGAAATCCCTATTGGCTTCATGCGTGGCAGCAGCGCCAACTAATATGAACTAAAAGATGATATTCGCGTATATTGACAGCATAACATAATGGAAATTTGCAATTAAAAATTATATTTTTTGGTTTTAATAAGATTATATGGGTTTATTAAACAAGTAAAAAGATTAATTTATTATTATTGTATATTTTTATTATTTTAGGTAAAAAATAAAATCAATAAAGAAATAATAAAAACTCATTGCAATTTAGGCTAAGTATTGTCAAAATAAAGAAAATATCATTAAATAATAACGTGGAATTAAAATTATTTTATATTGCTGTGTACTTACCCTGGATGGTCATTAAAACAAAGAGAAGTATTAAACTACGTATTTTATTACTTAAAATACAACTTTATATCGGAATATGTGATATACTAGCTTTTAAAACTTTATTCATTGATTTCTTTGCTTTCATTTCCATTATGCCACTGGAAATTTATAAAAATTACACTGTTTTCTTTTTTGCTAGTAATTTCCAATTTTTAACATAGCAACTTTGCTTGTCATTATATTGTTACGAATTATTAAAAAAAAATTCATTTGTCAAAAACACAAAATATCTCCCCGAAGTATTTGAATTATCCTTTCATGACTTGGCACTGAGCGAATATGCTATTAGAAAAAGGAAAGAAAACAATCTACTTATTTTCTCTCCTGGATAAAATAGACCACAAGGAACCAATGGAATTTCGAAATATGCTCTAAAGAATGTACCAAGAAAGTAAAAGTACAATCTCTGTTATGATATAAGCTAACCTCTTAATATCGTGTTTTTTTTAGAAACGCATGTTAGTCTAAAAAGCTTAAACACTGAACTGACTAACAAAGAGATTGTATCTATGGATAAATTATCTTTAGGATCTGGGATTTAAATACAAAAAGGATGACAACAGACGTGCATTAATTGAAAGAAGAAGCATAGCTTCTGCAAAAGCTTCACACTGATGGTCATCTTTTACAGATTGATTTTATTCTTCTGAATGCCTAGTATCATGCAACTTGTGTGTCTTTGAATATAATAAAATGTAAGTTATCTCTTCTATTAGAAGAAGGGGATCAGAACTACACAACTATTATATTGAAGAGTCGGAGATAGTATGTGTCACAATTACACATGATCTTAGGATTCTATTTGACAGTGATTTAAGGTTGTCGACTGAGAGGAGTTCTAATTCCGTCTCTTTGAGTTTTGTCATAATTTTTTTTGTCTTTTCAGTAAATCTATTTATTATTATTTTTATTTTTTCAGTGATATTTTCACGTACGTAACCTAATGTTAAAATTTATTCCCTTTTAAACACAGTAGTGGCGTTTCCTTAGGTTTGCAAATTTGCAACTCCCCCCCCCAAAAAAAAAAAGTAAATTAAAATAAAACATATTAATAAATATAAGTACAAATATTTTTTTAATTTCTCCTGATAATTTAGTGATTATATTTAAATCAATTTTTTACTTAGATTATACGCGAACAGCAGGCAATTATTGAAAGAATTTAACTTTTTAATGTAACAAATATTAATTATTTTACATCATCCAATGGGAACTATATTCTGTTAAAATGAATAATTAAATAATCACTCTGTGAATAGATTTCCCGTGGGAATAGGGTAGTTATATTTTTTATCACTATCCACGAAAGTCTAAAGGAAAAATAAATCAGTTATCGAACTTAACTTTTATTATCTTTGTCGTTTAAATGTTTTCTTAAAAATATATAAACTCAGTAAATTTATGAAGTCATAAAACTAAAAGACCCTTTCTAAGATTTGGCTATAAATCTGTCAAAATAATCCTACTCTGATTATGTAAGTAAAACCAGACGTGTTAAGGGAGATTTATAACATATGGTATATGCATAAACCGTTAAAATGTTTTAGAATATTGAACGATATTCCCATTGTTAGGAAACAAAAGAATGATCAAATAAACTCACTATAATAGAAATATATCGGTTGGCCATTTGTAAAAATAATACTGAGTAGTCACTGTTTTTTCTATTCACAAGAAATAACGAGTTAAGATGTTTATTGCCAAAAAAGCCAAGAAAAGTGAATAGTTTTTTTACAGTCTTTAACATATATTCTTTTCGTTATAGGAAGACGTAGGTTAGTTTGTTTTACTACTCTGTTATATAAAAATTAGGATTTAGACGCTCAGGGGCCAATTCGGGAATCAAACATATAGAATAGCTAACGCCCTCAGCACGTAACGATCGAAACCTTCGAACTTTAAGGGAAAGAAATTGACGTTTACCGGGTTGAATCGGGTAATATGGGTACAAACGGGAAACAGAGGGGTGTCGAGGGGTGTAAGATTCGAAGACACTCTTTTAAGGAATAGTAAATTTCAGTACCAATCTGAAAGTCGAATTAGGGTGGTCGGTACCATTCTTGAAGTCCAGTGTCGTAGTGTATATTCGGCGGGAATGAAGGTTTGCTTTGTTTGATTTGTTTTTGATTTAGTTCGGGAAATTAAGGGAGTATCATGTGTTATGTTAGACGGGCATTTCGCGATTTTTATACGGTTTGATTAAGTAATATAAATAGTTGTTTTCGGGTTTTATTTCTTTTTTTGTTTAATATTTTATTAAGCTATTTATACGTGTTTTTTCAAAATTGGGTTTTACGTTTTTAGTTAAAATAACGGCCGAGAGGAGCAATTATGCTAGTTTTTTTTGTAATTGTTATTACTTTTAAGTTTCTCATTGTAAATAGTTCGTTTTTCTACTTATTTTTGTTAAATAGATTTAAGTGTTTTGAGAAACTTGTTTTGTTCAATTTAATTAACACTTTCACGCGAATTAACTTGCGGGCGCGCTGTTGCGAGACCTACAAAACAAGAGATGTCTTCTGACCAACTAATTAGCAGCCTTTCCTGAGTCCTGAAGTTCTGAGTTGTGGTTGGTAAGCTTAAATTACCGTAGTTGTTTGGTACTAAAGTTGCAAGAGAGAAGATGCACGACCAGACTTCCAGAGTGCCTTTATTACTATGAAATTTAATTATAGGTTATTAAAATAGTTACTAATTAATATGGGGCAAAATGTGATTATAGATAAATGATTAACGCTACCACAATATGTCATTTGCAGGAGTCTATGATCAAATTCTGTCACAACTTACTTCGCCAAAATATCATTAATAATTTATCTGTATTATACTATTACGCCTGAAAACGGTATCGCTTTGCTGGTTTGCAATTTTAATGCAATCCAAGCTAATACATTGGAGCGTATGTGGAGCCCATCTAAGACGTGGAGATTAATTTGGTCTCATAAGCTTAATGTAGGATGCAAGTCGACTTACAAACCTGTGTTTAGTTTGCCCCAAAACCCACTG
Source organism: Diaprepes abbreviatus (assembly GCA_034092305.1). Lineage (NCBI taxonomy): Eukaryota > Metazoa > Arthropoda > Insecta > Coleoptera > Curculionidae > Diaprepes > Diaprepes abbreviatus. The sequence goes on from JASJET010000304.1 coordinate 160,028, forward strand.
GACGAGTATTAGAAGTTTTGCTTCCAGTCGCGCGTGGCACTGCCAGTATCAAGTAAAGGTTTCTTCTTCAAGCAGCAGTTAAACCATTCCTTTTGTTAAGATTAGAATACGACCGTGGTGTCTACTGTGCTGGCATTTCTATGCGTGATGTCTGCTGTACCATTATTTTAACTTTTGTGAAAGTGACTCTGTTTTTATTTTGATCAAGATTTTTTTTAAGTATTAAAGAGGTTCAAAATGTTTGGCGAGACAAAACCATCCAAAATTAAGTGCTCTGTCTCAAACTGTGCTGACAAATACAGTGGCGGATTTCCATTTCCGAATTCAACGGATTCCGAGTTACAAAAGAATTTATAAAAACCATCGTATATATGATTGGCATTTTTAAGAATCTCTTGTAAAGATTCCGGAAAAGCAGTTAAATATAATGCAGTTCCTGCTCTCTATCTTCCTGCATATGTAAGTGTGTGCTTTTTTATTTTCTAGAAACATGAGCGGCTTGTCGAATAGAGTGCAAGCAATAATAAAAAAACCTATGAACATGCTGCTTATGTGCATTGTTATGCATATTAATTAAATTTGGTATTGTTAAACGCTGTATCCGCCTATTTTTTCCAATTTACAAGGGATTTGGTCTTTTTTTCCAATAGTCCTCAAAGAACTGCAATACTAGATCAAATTGTTAACAAATGCTTACCTCGTTCGGTCCCAATAGGATGTAATCTTAATTCTAGAGGTGTTTGTACCGTTTTTGAATACAAAGAGAGCGTTCTAAAGAAAATGGAAACAAATTTAGATGACGGTAGTACCACGAACCAATCATCTAGGTATGTCAAAATTCTCAAAAGCAAGAGTTTCTTTTCATGGTTGACCTTATTTTAGAAAATAAAGCCTCAAGTTGATTTGTTAGTTGGTAAGTTTCAAATAAGAGAAATTGACGCTGTTATCGCAAATAAAAATATATTATCATTGGAATCAAGATTAGCAGAAATTCGAAATAATAGTACCTCAAACGACGTTAAGCTATCTCCATCTACTTCAAAGCGACGTAAGCCCGATGATTCCGCGGAGTTTTCTCGAAAAGCAAAAGAATTTTGTGATATGATTATTTGTCAAGCATAATAACGATTTAGCTCTACAAGTCACTTGGTAGCAGCCAGTCTTTTTTCTTTCGGAACAGTATCTCGAATGTAGTACATGTTTAAGAATACGATTAAAATTTATCACTTTTTTATCGAACAAAAGTGACCGTCATACAAGAAACTGAAGATTTAGATCAATTTCGGGATTTCTTGTACTTTATGATATCGGCTGAAGCAGAATGGTGTCTTTTTACCCTCAAACGGATAAAAACTTTTTTACGGAATACTATGAGTCAAGAAAGACTTTCTGCTTTGGCAATGCTGTCTAAAGAAAGGGATTTTATCGAAAGCATACCAGATTTCAATCAGCGGGTTATTGATAAGTTTTCTAATGCCAAAGATCGGGTATGGATTTTCTTTATAAATAATTCACACAGTAAGTTATACGTGCATTTTGTTTTGACTGCTATATTTTCAAAATTTACTCCCTCCTTTATGTTTGGTTATTTGAAATACACTGCTTTGTTTCTTACTAACTCAATTTTTAAAGACTTTTGTTTTTTCATCCACTTCTATGACAGATTTTGTACTTATCTATATACCACTGGAACTGCAACCCCTACCTTTTTAAAAGACAAACCGCCACTGTTTAAACATTGTTTTGACTAATTAATTTTGATTTAATTCAGACGAATATTACTGAGGACACATGGGTATTTCTTTCCCGTAGGAGCTGTAAATTATTTGTCATTAAAAAAAGTCCCTGGCTACAAAATACAAGTTCCTGATAGCAGGAGAGATTTGATTACGTTCCTGTAGCTTAACGCAAACGTTTAAATTTGCTACGTATCGGTAACACATTATCACGCCGAAGTTAAACTATTGCAATATTCAAATTGGAAGCCTAATGAAAATTACTGGTCCATCAAACATTTTCGAGAAATTATATCGAAAATTCAGTTAGGGTCTGCTAACAGCAAAAGTTAAATTGCCTATTTCGTTCAGTCCCATGTTTGTTTTAACGTTCCCCTTAATGACGCATAAGTCCTTTAATTTAATTTAAACGTTTGTGTGTTAAAAAATTAATTGAATTGCATTTTGCCATTTCGTATTCCAAAGTTGGATTGGATTTGCGGTAGTGTAGCATTGCCCAGGTTTCAGTTGATTGTTTTCTGATTCATTTATAATTCTGTGTGAAAATCACATTTAAAGGGATAAATTTGATTAAGTTAATTAAATTTGGAAACTTTGATAACAATGTAAACTGAACAAAACGGGGTCTATTTAGACGGAAAATTAAATGGATAAAAGATTTTCTAAGGATTGCCCTTAGATATCTGAATGCCAGTACAGTTTCAAAATAATGCATAGAGTCCAAAAAATCTGCACCATACGAAAAAAGTTATGTAAAGATTTACGCCAGAAACTATTTCTGAAAAAAACAAAAATTTCATTTTGGGTCAGATACAGAGTGTAACAAATTAAGTAGATACAAGGTAGGTCAAATCAGCAAAATTATAACATTTTTTATGGCGATTAAGATGGTGGAAGCATTACAAAAAAGGAATTGAATATAGCGTTTTCGAATAAATGAAGAACATTATTATTTTTTTTTAAACGGAATATCCTATATATTTTTTATCGTTACGTTTGCAAATTATCTACAAAATAAAATAGTTCATATGTAATATTGGCCTATAAATTGAAAATAACCGAATAATATTAACATATTTATTTTTCAAGCAAGTTGGCTGTGTATTTTTGAAATAAAAACTTCATTCTATGGGTCTGCCGTCAATAAAAGCAAGAATTTTATGGAATTTTACATTCTGAATGTGGTGTTAGTTTTTTAGTGATAAATATTACAAAATGGCGTTCACGCATTCAAAAAAATGCGGTATATTAAGCCGCGTTCATGTTAGTAAAAATTTAGGTTGTTGTGTGTGGCTTGTGGTGAGTACACACTCGTATAAATTGTATATGAACTCACAAATTTTTGTCTCATGCTACACACAACGTAAATTTTTACCAATGTGGGCGAGAATTTTGAAGTTTATCTAATGTGTAGAAAAAATTATTTTTGAGCAGTGGAAAAATATGGTCAAATGTACCATGAACTTGATGAACCAAATCGAAGATATTTGCTAAAGCTCTATAGAAAATTTAGGAGTAATGAAAGGGTTTTGGAAAGACTAGAATTAAAAAACAATGGGCCTAGAAAAAATGTATTTCTCATCGCAGAAATCCTCAAGTACAATTTAGTGTTAATATTTGATGTAGATTAATAGGTAGCTAAATAATTGGGATAATTTTTTATGAAGGCACTTTCACAGGCAGGAGATATGTCGAAATATTGTCAGAATTACTGAAAGAATATAGGCTTTTCCAAGCTAGGTAGCTAGCAATAAATGTCCTATACTTTAATTCCCAAGATTCTTGACAAAATTCCATAAAAGGCGAACTTTAAGATAATATTAGAAACATTATAGAATCCATCGACGACAGAATAGGTTTAAAAGTCACAAAGTGTGTATTAAAGTATAGGACCAGAGTTGTGTTTGCTGGAAATAAACTGTTTCTATATATTCTGTCCTTTTTTTGGTTGAAAGGAGAATAACATATAGGTAACTATTACGGCAGACAAATTTATTTATTTTTTATTAAAATTTAGATTTTAAAAAATTTTGCATTACTTCTGTGAATTTACAGATGTCGTTTCGACTGGCGATATTTTTCGGTCTGAAATCGAAGTTAGCAGGTTTTTAATATCCTGCCGACATATCTGGGAATTTATATTTTATATGGCAGTTGTTTTCTGCGAATGCTGCTCTCGGTTTGATACAGTTTCACTGACGAGACCATGAGATGGTCGAAACGCGCACGAAGAGAGGACCAGAATTATGTTTGCAGGAAATAAACTGTTTCTATATATTCTTTCCTTTTTCTCTGGTTGAAAGGAGAATAACATATAAGTAACTATTACTGCAGACAAATTTATTTATTTCTTATCGAAATTTTGATTTTTAAAAATTTTGCACTACTTCGGTGAATATACAGATGTCGTTTCGACTGGCGATATTTTTCTTTCTAAAATCGAAGTTGTCAGGTTTTTAATCTCTTGCTGACATATCTGGGAATTTATATTTTATATGGCAATTGTTTTCTGCGAATGTTGCTCTCGGTTTGATACAGCTTCACTGATGAGGTCATGAGATGGTCGAAACGCGCATGAAGAGAGGAACAGCGTTGTGTTCGCAGGAAATAAACTGTTTATATATATTCTTTGCCTTTTCTCTGGTTGAAAGGAGAATAACATATAAGTAACTATTACTGCAGACAAATTTATTTATTTCTTATTGAAATTTTGATTTTTAAAAATTTTGCACTACTTCGGTGAATATACAGATGTCGTTTCGACTGGCGATATTTTTCGTTCTAAAATCGAAGTTGGCAGGTTTTTAATCTCCTGCTGACATATCTGGGAATTTATATTTTATATGGCAATTGTTTTCTGCGAATGTTGCTCTCGGTTTGATACAGCTTCACTGATGAGATCATGAGATGGTCGAAACGCGCACGAAGAGAGGATCAGAGTTGTGTTTGCAGGAAATAAACTGTTTCTATATATTTTTTCCTGTTTCTCTGGTGGAAAGGAGAATAACATATAGGTAACTATTACTGCAGACAAATTTATTTATTTCTTATCGAAATTTTGATTTTTAAAAATTTTGCATTACTTCGGTGAATATACAGATGTCGTTTCGACTGGCGATAATTTTCGGTCTGAAATCGAAATTCCCAGGTTTTTAATATCCTGCCGACATATCTGGGAATTTATATTTTATATGGCAGTTGTTCCATTGAAAAAATGCATTTTCATCATTTATTCGAAAACCCTATGTTCAATTGTTTTTCTGCTTTCATCATTTCAATTAGACGTACGTGAATTGCGGATCAAAAATCATAAACAATTTGCAAATTTTAATGTGTTTTTAATAACCCATGAATTGCGGACCAAAGACGAAAGGACCATCTGAAATCTACCTGCCCAATAACCTACCTACCTGATACTAATAATTATTTTATTACCTGATCTACTTGAAGGATGTAATGTAATACAATTATTGGAAAAATATATATAACCCATGAATTGCGGACCAAAGACGAACGAAACCAGAACTAACCTGAACTATCCCATATATTGTATGTAACATTTTAGTTTGGTTGTTTAATAAATCGATTTAAAATTAATTTCTGTAAAAACTTATAATTTTTTTATTTAAAATAAAAAAAATATTACTCTTATCTTAGTTGTATACAATGAAGCTTAGTCTACAATTCATGGATTTTAGAAAATGGGCCTTTTTGATTTGGTCCGCAATTCGAGTACCCAATTATAAAATCAGGTAGTTAGTTGGCAATTCGAGGCCGCCGTTTCAATTAGCATAAAAAATGTTACTACTTTGATAATTTGATCGACTTCGTATCTATAATAATAAAAAAGTTAGCAATAGTACGCACTTAATTTGGTACACCCTGTATATGCCTATTAAAACACAATAATTTAAATCAGAAAATGTATACAACCCTCAGGAAAATGTATAGCAGGCTTCTAACTTTCCGTAATTTTCTATACCTATCAGAAATCTTGAATATTTATACAGTTTTTGCCTATTTTCATGTATTTTGTCGATTTGTGTTTTGACATGTGTACATAATTTGCCTGACACTTTGACTTTACTACAAAAAAGAAGTAAAATGGCGGATCCAAGATGGCGAGTTTTGATTATTTATGGCTCGATTTGACTTAAAATCCATTTTTGAGTAATTTTCGGGTGTTTGGATATGAATTCAAAAATTCGATATGGCGGACAAGTTTTATTATTTATAGTTCGATTCAATTAAAATTGATATCTGGGGTTTTTTGGAATTGCTGATATATTCAGGATGCTGGACGACAAATATACGCCAAGGGTGATAAAAAACGTTATGCCACTAGTGTCAATACGTATTTCCAGCTTTGCCTCTTTGTATAAAAGCTACGAAATTTTGGGGGTCGACCGTTGAATGGTTCGCTACCCGTGAGAATTAAAATGAATTTACGACGATTTCGGTTAATACAAAAGGACGATGAGAAATAACATAGTAATGAAAAAGACGAGCAGAAACGGGGCGTGAAACAAGCAAGAAAAACTAATGAATACCTCTCAACTGAATTGGAACAAAGAACACGCTCTGTGGTAAAAGCGATTTAAAAAAATAAAGAACACATTTTTATTCAAAGCGCACTAAAAAGAATAAAATGAGGTTGTTTATTTAGTTCACATATTCATGTGGAAAATTAACATATGGGTTATATGTAATATAAGTCTGCGGATTAAGTCAACACGAGGAAAAACTTTTAATTTTCGAAAAAAATGTATTTTTTATAAATAATTTTACTCGTAAAATAAATGCAATTGACATGGAATATTGTCGTCTCAAATGCACTGGGTGACCAGAAAATATAGGAGTATAAAAATTATAAGATGAAAGTATACTGAAAATAACGAGATAACGCGTTATATTTTATATCGACAATTGTTCTCGGTTCGATACAGGTCCACTGACGAGACTATAAGGTGGTCGAACATATATTAATATCCTGTCGATATGTCTCAGAATTTACATTTTATATAGATAATTGCTCCTGCGAATGTTGCTCTCGGATCGATACAGGTCCACTAACGAGGCCATAAGGTTGTCGAAACGCATATGGAGAGAGAACCAGATGTGTATTACAAGAAATAAACTGTTTGTATATATTCTTTCCTTTGTTCTGCTTGAAAGGAGAATACATATAGGCAACCATTTAAACACGGCAGAAAAATAGATTTATTTATTTCTTTCTGAAATTTTAATTTTTAAATTTTGCACTACTCTGCTGAATGTGTAGATGGCGTTCGACTGTCAAATTTGACAGTTTTCGTTTAAAAACAATCGAAGTTGACTTTATATATTTCAAATTTACCAGATGATAGTTTGATCAGTATGTTGGTCTTTCTTTGTTTTCCCGATGTTTTGGTTCTGATAGGTTAGTGATTTCTCTACGAACAGGATAACCAGCGTTTAAATATCGAGACTGGATTTATGTAAAATCGATATTTTTAATGTTTTCGACATTTTTACTTTATTGTTATGTTATAACCTTCAAGCCCAAAAAGGGTAATATTACTTATCTTCGAAAATTATAGACCAATTGCTCTTGCAGTTTTATAAGTTCTTTACAAAGATCATCACAAAATGTATAATATTCAAAATTAGATTTATACCAGTCTAGACAGCCACACACGTCATCCAAATGTTGTTTGAAAAATCGGTTGAATGTAATAAGCTGTTCATTATAATATTTGTGGATTATGAAATGCAGTTGATATTGTCAACTATGGTAGGATGGCAGGAGAGTATTTACCGACTGTCAAGTAGACCACAGACACATAGACATTGTTTATAGAAAAACGCCACAGTTGATCTGTGGCTTCACGATGATACCGAAAGTTTTAGAATAAAAAGATGTATATGTCAGGGAGATACTATATATCACCGAAACTTTTCTTTACCCTCTATGTTTAACAGGATTAACTTTGTTGATATGGCTGTAACATCAACGGTGAGAAACTAAATCACCTCCACGTCGTGGTTGATATAGTCATCATCGCAGACTGTGGCACTGTGCCAGTGAAATGTTTCATAAATTAAATTACGCATGACAATAGATGGTACTGAAAATCTATATTTCAAAAACAAAACTTATGACTAACCTTTCTACCAACAATAGTCCAATCATTGAGGGCATCTTGTAAATATTGTAAAACTTTAATACCGGAATAAAGGGATGTACTAAATTATAGCATTAAAAATTTTAAATTTGTCAATTTGACTATATAAATCTATAGCCATTGTTCTTCAAGAAAATATAATGAACTTTTAAGAGCCCTAGACCTCGTATGAATATGTGTGGTATTATTAAGTGTCCCAAAAAATAACATCTTACCTCACCGGCTGAAATAGCACCTGTACAAGGAATTGGCACCCAGTGATTATGATGACCATGATTTCCTATCAAGGTATGTATGATTCCTTTTTGATCAACTGCTCTGATATTAGTTCCATCAGCAATATACATGGTACCATCAACTGCAATAGCAATACCTTTTGGATGAGCCAACCGTGCGTATTTAGCTGGACCTTCATCTCCACATGCCGTGTCATCTCCTGGGATACAGCGTTCTCCGTTACCAATAACCTGTAATAAATTAATTTTTAATTGTTTTTATGAAGCGTTAACCACAAGATAAATACCAAATTATTTTTTTTAATCTGCACGTATAAATAAAATTGAAATATCTGTCTGTATCTGTCTAATCTTCGAAAGAGCAGAGACAATTTTGATGAAACTTTACATCCATACAGATAAGGATATAAGGATTGATATAGGCTGCTTTTGTCCTGTCTATTTGTACGGGCTAATCTTCTAAACGGTTGAACCGATTTCGATGAAACTTTACAGAAATAAAGGAGAGGTTGTTAGGAGTGATATAGGGTACTTTTTTGTTTGTTTCTACGTGCTGACCTTCGAAATAAGCTAACCGATTCGGATGAAACTTTACAGACATGAAGAGGAGGTTGTCAGGAGTGATATAAGCGGCTATTTTTGTCCGTCTGTCTGTACGGGCTAATCTCCGCAACAGCTGAACCGATACCTGTCTTGGTCATTTCGTATGTTCGTCTAGGCCAATTCTAATAGTAATTAAGTCAATTTTTATGGATTTTTCACAGAAAATTAGTTGGATAGCACTTGATATAAAAAATAACTCTTATAACTCAACAAACTTATATTTCTCTAGTTTCATGAGGACAAAGTCGCGGATAAAATCTACTACATAATAAAGTACTTGTAAGGTAAATCATGGTGGGGATACTTACAGCCACAATTTAAATTTTTTTTGATTACATATAAAGTATTTTTATTATTAACCAGCTTTTACGTGCGATTCCGTCCACGTTAAACTTAAATAAAAATATTACAAACAATAAATATTTAAAAAAAAGCATATATCACTCCTGAGAACTTATTCTTCATGCCTGTAACGTTTCAACGAAAGAGGTTCAAAAGTTTCAAAGATTACTTATATGTATAGATTAAATACAAGCAATTCTTCTTATTAAAGTGAGTTCCTATTGCTGTACTTTCTTTAATATGATATTTTATATAAAGTATACAGGTACTGAAAAATAATTACAAAACATATAAAATTTTGTAAATTAAATCTTTTGGGACATACAAAATAAACTACGCCCTTGGTAACGGAAATTTGTAATTCTTTGCTTGTGAAAAATCCACACATGAGAAAATACAATAATGATAATAACAGAAATGTTTCCATGTTCTACTTAAATTATATGGAGATTTATAAAAGTTTTTTCTTCGTTTAAGTGAAAAACATAGGACGACTTTTATCAATTTGCCAAAAAAATTCCTGGTATTGTATAGTATTAAAATTTATTAGATGTTTATTAACCCTTTTTTCATTAAAGGGAGAAAAGAGGATGATCCTTATCAGCAACGGGAGAAATATTGGGTTGCAGTTAAGAAACCAAAGATATTTTAGATTAAAAAAGAGTACGTTAAGTATATTCTAGACTATACAATTGTTTACAGCTAAAATTGCAATGACGACATAAAGAAAAAACTGTACCGTTAAAAGCATCATAACAAAAATACATTACTCCACTACGCATTTTTTTTTTAATATATGCGTTTATTTTTTTTTATTTACTAGCATTTTACCCGTCGCGGCTTCGTCCGCAAAGTATTTGTTTTATTGTATAAATAAATGGATTATAGATTTTAGAAAAAGTTTCGCACATATATTCAGGGCTTAATTATGTTTAGAATAATAAAAACAATTATTCGACTAAATTAGTTGAGTGCTATGTAATCCTATCTCGAAAATCATGTAATTTTACACAATTTTTATCATTTCCACCTTTTCTAATAAAGATATCACAAAATCTTTCTTATTGTTAACCTATACCATATCACGAATGTGTGTGCGAAAAATTTCAAGTCAATATCAGGACTTCTTCTTTTATATATATTAGGAATTTATTCCTGCAAATTACGCAGTATTTTGCCATTATTATACAATTTTCATAAAGATAAACCACTATCTTTCAAATAGTATAAGAAATCGATTGAAATTAAAATAAAATCACTAGCTAAAGAAAAAGAAGTGTCAGAAATTAATTTGGAGAAGATATAATGTTACGAATTTTAGTTATTTATTGGATAAACATTCTGATAGAAACCCGGGAGTTTTAGGTTAAAACAATAGTTTATACGTTGAAAAATGTCATATATTCCAGAAATTACGTTATTTAATCTCTTATGGTGTTCAAATACTTAAAAATGTCAATAAAAAAGAAAATTCCTTTAAATCTATATATTTTTTTTACAAATACAGCGCTGGCATAGCAAGCAGACAAATCATCCTTGGCGGTTGCCGTGGCCACATGAGTACTCGTACACTAAATATTTACAATGGTGGGCAATTTTGGACAGGGTTTCTCTTGTCTGTGCCTATCTTCGTTTTAACTTAAAATATGTTGGTTGGAAACGCTAATATTAAGTTTAAACGAAAATAATAAGGTAAAAGCGGAAGAAATCAACGTATAAAGTATATCTGAAAAATTATTAAAAGAATAACAATTTATTTTTTGTTTTAAAAGGAGGGCCAATTTAAAAAATGTACCACAATAGAAGAGGACAAACAGCACCAAAATAAGAATAGATAACTGCACTAAAAATATCTTAAATTTTATTATACACTGTTAAAGGTTTATGTGATATTTGATATCATGTGACATAATAGTGGTATGGTTAGGTTCAGAATTTCAGACAATATTTGGAATTTGTTTTCGGTTATATTATGAACTCAAATAATTCTTTACAGCTTTTAACATATTTAAATTTTAATTTGAGCGATTTCAAAATGTATAACCAATATTTAATTAATCAATATTTCAATACTTTTATCTAGATGTTCTCATTTCCTTCTATCTAACCTTCTAAAGGTAATTTCGTATTAAATTACCCACCTATAAATGGAAATTTAAGCTAAACTAATTATTATTCTAATACAAGCTATTAGTATTCCGAATAACATTAATAACATAAGCGATCCTTTATTGATCCTTGAATGTTCAAGAGACTGACACTAAAGGCGACGTCTTAAGCTGAGACGTATTAATTACTCGTAGTTTATTAAGGTTAAAGTTGGCACAAACTGATTTTTACATGGAATAATTACTGTGTTATGGAATAATACTTAGAAAGCTAAGCTAGTCTTTGTTATTTCCAAACAATAACTTCTATTTAGTAAGCACTTCATTAAGAATCATTGTTACTACTAGCGAAAACAAATAACAATTGAATAATTAATTCATTTTAAGATTTTCACTTACAAGTTTATTTCATTTAACTAAAAACGTATTTAAATCTTATTGAAATATAATATTACCTTTTATTTTATTATACTTTAAAAGTTTGGATAAATTATAAAAAAAATGGGATTTTAAATTTCCTGTTAATACACTAAAAACATTTCACTTTTAAATCCAATCTATGATCATTATATGTATTATTGTACTACCTATTGTGGAAACTATTGCACATATATCACTGTGTACCGTACCTACCTACGTACTTTCTTCAAATATAATTTATTGTTCAATAACACAAAATTAAATTAAAGAAAGAGTTAATCTTCTTATTTATTTTCAGATATATTGGCTGGACCACAACATTTAGTACTGTCCAGTTTATCTAACTATATTTTAAAAATTTGAATAACTTATAAAAAAATGGGGTTTTAAATGTTCTGTTACTATGGGACAGTTTTTCAGTCAGGTTCACTAAAAACGTTTAACATTTAAATCCAATCTATGATGATTATATGTATTATTGTCCTATCTATCAGGCGCGGATCCAAGACCCTAAGAGCTTGAGTTCAGGAAAATATACCCGACTTGCCTCTTATACTATAGTTTATTCAAGAACTAGAGAGAGTATAAATCATTTTTTACCCTTTTTTTCTTAGCAAACTACCTGTATTCTTTAGTCCAGTGTCTTTGGCAAAATCTGTTAGACTCATATATCTTGGAACGGGTTAAAAATTTTATAATCAAAAGTAACGGTCTATAATAATGGACCATATGGGTTGGATAGCAATATATATTTGGAAGTGTGAAGTGTTAAAAAGGATTTTAATCCTTGTCATAAGCCTCGGAAGAAGGTTTATTTTATCACTAAGTATTTTTGGCATAGAATATTCTTTCGGTAATAAACTTAAAATAAAAAGTTTTTATATTATTATTTTATTTCTTATGATTTCTTAATAATTCACATACATTACAAAATGTAGATAATTTTGACATATTTAACACAAATTACAACTATATTTTTAATTATTTTTAATTTTGGCATAGAAACCGTTTTAAGCACATTTAGACTCAAACGTAGCCTTATTCTCTCAAAAAATTCTAAGTTATAATTTAAATACTTAGAAAATACCCATTGTCAAAAATACAAGAAGTTGAACATATATAAAAAAATAAATTCATTCATATAATATTAAATTTTTTTTGGGCTATCGGTCATTTTATCATTAATGAAAAATATTTTTAGGACATTTGACGTTTCAGTTTATTTATTTCTTAAACCATCTGCAGAATTACAATTAAACACTAAAAAGGGATTCAAATGTGATTAATTTTTATATGTTACAATTAAAATCAGACCTACTTATTTCCATTTCTATTGCACTGACATCTTAATTTAATTTACTTTATTATATGGAAATCCGATGGCCCAAAAAAAAAATAAATAAATAAACGTGTTAATTCTACACGCTTAAGAAAAAGACACAAATACAATAATAAAATAATAAAAAAATTACAGCTAAATGGAATTAAATATATAAAATTCAAGAGTGGGACACACTAAAATAAAAATATATAAAATAATTTAAAAATATTTAAACAATATTAAACAATTAAATACAACAAAAAAAAAATTTAAATAAAAATGGCGTTAACACTGGTAAACATGACGTAAATTCATAATTAAAGTCAATGAAGCTATCTTCGCTTAAATTAATTATAATTGGAACTTCTATCTCACATTTTGTTTGATTCTTTTATTACATGGATTCTTTCCAATTTTCCTCAGTAATTTTATTCAAAAAAATCTTTCAAAAGCTCAGTTAAATTATTAATTTTGTAAGTTGTGTTATTTCTAGCAACTCTGCCTTTTACTTGAGAGAGATATTTCCTTCTCCAACGGACAGTTTCCGGACGATCTATAAGAACAGATTTCCTATCTGGTTTTTCCCAGCAAAAATTAAGTTCTCTGAGCAATTTCCAGAGCTCAGTTCTTTTAATTTCAGGTAAATCATGATCTTCATTGATTTTAGTTAGAATTTTGTCGACGGTTGGGATCTGCTTCTCATAATAAAATGTGTGTACAACTCCTTTTATGCAGTTTTCATCTCTTCTTTCAACGAGGTTTTTCGTCTGCCTGTGATCGAATGTAGCTTGGGAGTACTAACAATTCCAGTCGTTTTTTTCTCCTTCAGTATTCGGTAGTAGATTTTCCAACTTCTGTCATGTTGGAACACATCTCAATAAGCTTTTAACATTATTATCGAGGTACTGACATCTTAAGGCATCATAAACATTCATCGTAACAAGTTTTTCGTTGTGGAAAAAATGCCTTGGTCTAACGATTTTGGAAGAAATATAGATGTGGTAGCCATATCTTTTGGGTATCTCACTAATCTCAAATAATATATAAAAACACGCACAAACAAGATAAATCACTAAGGACACACTGTTAGGTGTACTTTGCTCATTGACAAAAATTAAATTGAACTATCAGAAATTTTATGGTTGCAGTAAATTTGTAAAAGCTTATAATATTTAAATATAATTAGATTTACGGCAGTCCACAGTTACTTGCGGCACTGGAATAGGTACATTGGAGGTCTTGGTAACAGTTTTATTATTCTCTCTAGTTCTTGAATAGAGTATAGGAATATGTATGCTTGCGATCGCCCCCCCCCCCCCAAGAGCTTTGAGTCCAGGAAAATAGACCCGATTCTGCCTCTTATAACTAGGAATGTATATGCTGCTTGTACCCCCCTCCCCTCCAAGAGCTTCAAATTCAGAAAAATAGACCCGAACCTGCCTTTTATACTAGAAATTGGAATGTTTCCCCTGATATCACCCCCCCCCCCCAAAAAAAAAGAGGCTGGATCCGCCCTTGTTACCTACTGTAGAATGTATTACACATATATCACTATGTACCGTACCTACCTACGTACTTTCTTTAAATATAATTTATTGTTTAATACAAAATTAAATTAAATAAAGAGTTAATCTTCTTATTTATTTTTACATATTATATTGACTGATCCACAACATTTAGTACTATCCAGTTTATTGAATAATAACATGGTGTTTTCAGTAGGAGTACGTATCCTAAGCTGCGCTTGTGTGCTAGGCACAGCATAGAATAAAACTAAATAGATATAAACTCAGTTTTATATCTATTTACTTATAGAAACACTGGAAAATATATTAAATGTTTTTAAATATTTGAAGTATGAAAATTATTTTATTAAACAACAAATTATATTTAAAGAACGTAGATAGGTAGGCACGCTATAAGGGCACAAATCCGCACCAACGAATCTTTTGGCAGATTTGACATCTGGTCTAACGAATGTTATTTTTCAAGTGCGGGAACATTTAATCGTCACAACACGAGGCATTGGTCTGTAGAAAATCTCCATTTAATTTTCGAAAGGGCACAACAAGGGTGCTTCGGGATTGGTGCTTCGTATTTTATTTTGGGAAGACGCATAGTCTACAGGATGTATGAAAGAGGTCTCACAACACATAGATACCTAGAAATTCTTGAGAAAATTATTCCAGAATTGCTTGAAAATATCCCAACAAGACCGTGCCCCGAGCCACAACGCTGGGTTGTTCAGGCCATTTCTGGACGATAACTTTCTTCGTAACAGACCTATGATTGTTTTAAATGCAATTAGAAGAATAACAAAACTGTGCCGATATTGCATTCGAGAAAACGGTCGTCATTTTGAAAGCCATCTTTAAAAAACTGTTGGCTGCTTTTAGTTCCAGTATTTCTTTTTGTTTTGGTTACTTTGGTTTTATGCTATATGTTGTTCTTGTTTCTTTGCAATCAAATTTCAATATTCTGGTTTTATAATAATCGTGTTGTTTAAAATAAAAAATGTAGTAATAATTAAGTCTTTACAATTGAGAATATAGAAAAGATTCAAACTAACTTTCAAAGTGTCTAACTTTTGGTATAAATATTATTATCAAGATTTTGCATTTGTTTCTTATAAATTGGCCATGGCCTATTGTTACAAATAAAGTAAATTATTGAAAATAACGAATTCTGACCTTGTTTTTCAAAATAAAATAAACACATTATATATTTTTGAAAAGCCTATATTACACTTAATCAATATCTAAAATAATATTCAGGGTGTCCTGTTTAAAAAAATCATAATTTCGTCAATATCTCAAAAACTAAAATTTTTAGAAAAAAACTGACTATGCCACTGACCTCTATGTAAAAAACCTTATTAAAATCAGTTTTTACCTATTTGATAAATTAGTGTATAACGGAAATATGAGATGTACCAAAAGAAAATGAAGATTTTTAAAATCACCCTGTAGATTAAAAACTAAGAGACCATGACAAATTTGACACCGGAAGTAGGACACTAAAGTGTAACACTATATCTTTGAGTGTGGAAAATGGGACACCCTGCTACAACCTCTTATATTTAGAAATAATACTCCTTCGTCAAGGTATTTATAAATTTAGCTTGTAAATTTATAAGATACCCTTTGCCAAGTTGCAAAAGCAACAACTATTTTATATACAGCCTTTTGAAAAAATACTGTTGCATACTTTCCAAAACGGTATTTTGCAGGGAAAGTTCAAAATCAAAGTATGTGCTAATGTAAACTTACCGGTTCACAGTTAATAGTAGGATCTTGTACCGGCTCCAACGAGAGAATTTTCAAAATTTGGTGTTTTTCTGGATCTGATACATAGAGATGACCATCTGCAGGGGATATTGCCAAGTAATACTTGTAGGCTACCTGGGTTGTTCTGAAAAAAAAATTATTGCTCAGTGTTGTCTACTACATAACTATAATATACAGCAATGTTGTAAAAATTGAAATTCGAAGAATATATTCAAAAACAAAATTTTTGCGATGAAGGTGAAAAGCTGAATGAAAAATAATATGAAACTGAGCAAAAAAAATTCCGAAAAAAAGATTTTTTATTTTCATTTTACGTCCCATGTAAATGAGTAACCTATTTATTAAACCTTACACTTATACAAATGTCCTACCTCAGCTGCAACACAGTGTACACTTTACCCTCGGGAGTGATTCTTCTGACCAAGTTGAAGTCCCCTACGTAGATGCTCCCATCGGGACCGCTGGCTAACGACCCCGGAGTCAAAAGTCGTGCATCCTTGGCAGGGCCACCGCACTGGCCGGAACATTCGACGCTTCGTTGAAGACCAGTGCCCATAATGACTTTTACCATACGAGGATATTTCTGAAAAAGATAATTTTATGGAATTAAACATTTTTAATAAGAGGTATATAAAGTAAAAATTATTTAGAGAATTTAAAAAATCCTTAAAGAAAATTTTAAGCAATCGTCATTATGGTAGGCCATGGATTTGATGTGTCAACGATAAAATGAGGTTTTTGTTATATGCGGTATGATCTCTTAGTATCTATACAGCTCCAAAAGAAGAAGAAAATCAAAAAAAAAAAGGAAAACGTAAATCGACGTTATTTTAACAAGACCTTATTATCAGGTTCATTTGTCACTTTTAACGTTGCTACAGTCAGTTTTTAACATTTTTATTACTGTATTTTATAACCTTGGAACTGACCAACGCTTCTGGCAATATATTTTTATATATAGAATTATTAGTACATGTAATACCTAACCGATTCATTTTCATATTTTAGTCGATAATAGCTTATGGATCTATCCATCTTCTATATATTTGTGGCTGTTGGTATGATTAATCTAGATCTGAATAGAAAGAATGATACACAGTATAGGATTAGTTCAATTATTGTACATTTAATGTTAAATTCTTAATTAATATTTTGCAGAGATAAGACAACAATGTTTTCTAAATCAAATCGTATAACTGACTTCATAATTGAAAAACTGAGGAACTTCTTGCGATTCAATTTATATAAATATGTTTGTTAAATATTTGTAGATGAATAATTTCACTGAAATACACAGGTTACCATTAGTGGAACAGTTTAGATGCTATTCGGATATATTTTTAACATGCGGACAACATGCGCCATATTGTTAAGGGTAAAGATTATTTTACTCATTTTTTTGTTGTGAGCATTTGTGAAAATTAAGTGGAAGTTAAAGTTTTTTCAAGTTTTGGAACAAATTTCCTCCCTACAACTTTGTTTTATTAAATTTAAAATATTCTATGCGACGTTCAAAAAAACTTTAAAATTAAATGCAAAGAAAATATTTTGGGCACTATTAAAAAAGTAAAATTATGCTTTAACTTACTTTAAAATGTAAAGTAGATCCATCTCCTTTTTGAAGGATTCCTTCGTGGAAATTATAGTGATGATGAATATCGAGACCCCATCCACCAATGTCTGAGATATCAACATCAAAACCTTTAATCTCAATAGTTTGAGTAACCCACACAAGGTCTTGGCAGGATTGGTGTTGGTAACCTACTGATACCTGAAACAAGATATATTTGCCTTTAAAAATTACATTTGTAAAGTATTAAATATACCCAAAAAGTTGTCTTCATTATTTTGCTTCCAAAAGAAAAAAATATAATAAAAATTTGTCTGCAAATATATTGTTCTAAATTATATTTCGTTTTGTTCTAGATTTTCTTTTATTCTTTTAGAAAAAGCCTTTTATAAAAAGTTATTGCCGTAAATCAGTATTAGAGGCGTCTTTTTCAGTTGAAGTAAAAAAATTTAAAATGCTTGGTAATCCTTTCCAATATTTTTTTATCCTGAAATTTTCATTCTTAAAGCATCAAATAATATTTATTTTATTATGGGGACAGATTTGTAAAATGTAATTTTATTTTTAAAACAGAAGGATAGGGTTTTGTTTAAACCGATTTAAAGGGATTAAATGTAATACAAAAAAGTACACTGTAAAAAGGAAATGTATTAAATTTAAGGTAAATGTGTTGGAAGCAAATTTCTTAAACACTTATTAAATGCGTTTAATGTAGTGCATTAAATTTAATAATTTACATCAATCTAAATTAATTTATTCCAATGTAATCGTATATTAAATTTAAAGTTTTAATAATTTCTTTTAAATGTAACTAAATTAAATATACAGCCAGTGTTCATTGAATTTAAGATATGTTATCACCTATTTAATGTAGATCCGGGCGATACATATCGATATTTCAAAATATCGATATATACAACATTGATATTTGATTTTTTGTATCGATATTGACTCAAGACATAGGTATCGATACATTTAACTAAATATTGTATCGTTTCCTTGTTGTAATCAAATCCAATTTTACTGCCACTTTCAATGTTGGTCAAGGGATACGCAAACTGTGTTTTCAAACATCAAATATTTATTGTTGTAAATTTGATTAGTAGATTTAGTGTGACACGAATGTATTTTTATTATTTTTAATTGCGTAATAAAGAAGAAGATGGGTATACACTCGGGTAACACCAATCTACAGTACCAACTGAAAATGCTTTTAAGTAAACTTTATTGTTCTGGAATTTGCAGTACTTATATTAAAGAAAGTGAACCTAATGGAGAATATTCATTAGAATTCAAGTTATATCTACAGAAACCTTTATTACCATTAGATATGCATCTCTTTAGCTACTGGAAAAATAATCTTCTAAAATAACTCAATTATATATATATATATCTATATATATATATATATATATATATATATATATATATATATATATATATATATATATATATATATATCTGCAGTAATATCGTCGGTTCAATGTAAATGGTTATTTAGCAAGGCTGGACAACATAATGACTGAATGACGAAGGAACCTGGACACTAATAGATTTGCAAAGTTACTATTTCTAAATATTGTGGACTCTAAAATTGAAATGTTCCTCTATTTAATTCAAAATTATTTTTATTGATATTTTGTGATACACTTTACTTTCATCTGTTCATAGTCTCAACTAAGAATTAACAATTAAGAAGTTGGTCAACTTGTAACTTTTTGGTGTAATTATTTATTAAAATCTGCATTATAAATAAATAAAAGTTAGTAAAAATTTATCATAAAATAATCCAAATGCTTTAGAATAAAATTAGTTAAATAACCACAATTGCAAAGCAAATAATTACGTTTTATTTGTTGGTTAGAAGTTAAATCAATGGACGATTTTGATTAGACATCCTTAGTTTTTATTAATTGTTAAATTTTAAAGTATAAAGCACGCATTTTTACTCTTTGGTGTGTTAGTTCAGTGGAAATTTTTGGTATTAGCTGTAATTCTTTTGGAAGTATGAACCAACTATTAGGTTTAGTTTTATTCTAAAAAATAGTTTCGTTTCAACTTTCTCGAGTCACAAGTATAGTTTTTATTTCAGTTTTAGTTTTTAAATGAAACTTTGTTTTTGTTGGATTATTAGAATTTAACTGCTTTTCGTTTTTTTTTAGCAAAGACCATAAAGATAATGTATTTCACTGTATTTAATTCTTTTTACATTTTACTGTTTGTCCCAAATTATTTTTTTTAGAATTGTTGTTTCTCTTTCAAATTATGACTATCCTTCTCTTTCATATACAAAACTTGAATAAAATATGAATGATCCCAATGTATCGATATTTAGAATCACCAACATATCGGCGTATCAATATTCTTCTATTAGATACGTATTGATACATAATATCGATACACCTGGAGATATCGTCCGGCACTAATTTAATGCACCAACATTAATATGAGGTCAAAAAATTCTACTATCAGCAAAAGGTGGAAATTTTTCCGATAGGTAGTGTACCGTCATCTGTAAACCGGTTTTGAACTTATTGGTTTCTGTCTACTTTATTGAAATTTAAGATACTGTTTAATCAAATTTAGTGGGCAATAAACTGATATTTGAATGAATTGCTATAAATTCAAAGTAAATGTAAGTTATTCACGATTTTAGGGTACAAAATCATTAAATTCAATGTAGAACGGACATTCAATTTGCATTAAATTTAGGTTTATTTTTTACAGTGTACCCAATAAAAAGACTGAATGTTTCTAATGATAATAGTTTCAGTTATTCGATAACCATAAAAATAAGGCTTTAAAACAAAATTAAGAAAATTATTTTAAAAATACTCAACTTTGAAACACTTGGAAACATTGTTGAAATTTTGGTTACAAACTTTTTCTTGATGTTTTCGAAAAATTTCCATGAGAAACGAAATAATTTGTAAATATGGAAAATAACGCTTCTCTATATAAATTTTGCTAACAACAGTGAAAAATGCTTGGTTCTTCATCTAATTGATATATATATATATATATATATATATATATATATATATATATATATATATATATATATATATATATCGCAAACTACCTGTGTTCTTTAGTCCGGTGTCTTTAGCGAAATCTGTTAGACACATATATTTTTCATAGAAATGGGTTAGAAATTTTATAATCAAAAATACCGGTCTATAATAATGGACTAAAATGTAGCCCTATTCTCTCAAAAAATTCAAAGTTATAATTTAAATACTTACAAAATATTCATTGTCAAAAAAACAAAAAGTTAAACATATATAAAAAAATAAATTCGTCCATTTAATATTAAAATATTTTTGGGGCTATCGGCCATTTTATTATTAATTAAAAACCTTTTTAGGGTATTTAACGTTTCAGTTTATTTATTTCTTAAACCATCTGCAGAATTACAATTAAACACTAAAAAGGGATTCAAATGTACTTAATATTTATATGTTAAAGTTAAAATTAGACCTACTTATTTTTATTTCTATTGCACTGACATCTTAATTTAATTTACTTTATTATATGGAAATCCGATAGCCTCAAAAAAATAAAATAAACGTGTTAATTCTACACGCTTAAAAAAAAAGACACAAATACAATAATAAAATAATAAAAAACTGACGGCTAATTAGAATTAAATAATTATAAAATTAAAGAGTGGGACACACTAAAATAAAAATGTATAAAAAAATTGAAAAACATATAAACAATATTAAACAATAAAATACAACAAAAACAAAAATTTAAATAATAAATTGTGTTTACACTAGTAAACATTACGTATTTAATTCCTAATCAAAGT
The DNA here is from genome assembly GCA_034092305.1 of Diaprepes abbreviatus. NCBI lineage: Eukaryota > Metazoa > Arthropoda > Insecta > Coleoptera > Curculionidae > Diaprepes > Diaprepes abbreviatus. The sequence continues at coordinate 181,629 of JASJET010000304.1, forward strand.
CAGTGAAACTATCTTCGCTCAAATTAATTATAATTGGTTCCTCTATCTCATCGATCATGAGATCGAGTTCTCACATTTTGTTTTATTCATTTATTATATGGATTTTTCCCAATTTTCCGCAATAACTTTATTCAAAAAAAGCTTTCAAAAGTATAGTTAAATTACTAATTGTGTTAATTGTGTTATTTTCTAGCAACTCCACCTTTTACTTGAGAGAGATATTTACTTCTCCAACGGACACTTTTCGGATGATCTATAGGAACAGATTTTCTATCTGGTTTTTCCCAACAAAAATTAAGTTCTCTGAGCAATTTCCAGAGATCAGTTCTTTTAATTTCAGGTAAATCGCGATCTTCATTGATTTTGGGATCTGCTTCTCATAATAATATATATATATATATATATATATATATATATATATATATAACCCTTTTAATTACAGTCTTCATCTCTTCTTCCAATGAGGTTTTTCGTCTGCCTGTGATCAAATGTGGTGTGGGAGTACTAACAATTCCAATCGTTTTTTCTCCTTCAGTATTCTGTACATAGTAGATTTTCCAACTCCTGTCATGTTGAAACACATCTCAACAAAGCTTTTAACATTATTATCTAGATATTGATATCTTAAAGCATCATAAACATTCATCCTAATAAGTTTTTCGCTGAGGAAAAAAAACAAGATAAATCACGAAGATCAAACTGTAAGGTGTACTTTGCTCACTGACAGAAATTAAATTAAACTATCAAAAATTTTATGTTGCAGTAAATTTATAAAATATATTTAAATACAATGAAATTTAATTAGATTTACGGCAGTTCTCAGTTATCTGCGGCACTGGAGCAGGTACGTTGGAGGTTTCGGTAAGTTTTATTACTCTCTCTAATTCTTGAATAGAGTATAGGAATGTGTATGCTTGTGATCGCCCCCCCCCTCCCTCGAGCTTTCAGTTCAGGAAAATAGAACTCATTCTACCTTTTATACTAGGAATGAGTATGCTGCTTCCACCCCCCCCCCCCCCGTTGACAACTTGTTTTTCTTGCCATACTGTACTTTTGTGACATCACCGCCCCCCCCCCAAAGAGAGAGGCTGGATCCGCCCCTGTATATATATATATATATATATATATATATATATATATATGTATGTATTTGCAGAACTCAGTTGTAAATATATTGAAAATCGAAATTCCAAATTGTTATAGCTCAAAGAACACACCTGTCTATAAACTAGTAATATCTTAAAGTTATATACACTTGTTTAATAATACAGTGATTTTGTAAAGTAACGGATAAATTTAATAGAAACTAAATGAGCACATGTTTGGAAAAATGCTGGGATCCGTCGAATTTTATTTTAGTTTAGAGCTTCTTTACGTGATATACAGGGTAACTCAAAAATAGCCCCTTCTCGAGACGTCATCAATATTTTTTTTCAATTGTAAACCCCATATTTTATTTCAGAATCAGACAAGGCACGTTTTTTTACATACGATAAGGTAAATATCGAATATGGTTACGTAACGAAACGGTCAAGAAAAATTTCGTTAATGCGCACTGCCCACTTGTAATAACATTAACGATACTAAAGTTTTTTATTTTATTTCTAATGTCACAAAAAGTAAGTTTTGACCTTAGATATTAGCATTCTATTTATTAAATGAGTGTTTAACGTTCTTGGTAAGCGAAACAAGTATGTTCAAACTTTATTGCTATATTTTGGCAAAATGGCAGAATTAACGGACCGTGAAAGAATTGAAATATTATGCATGACTGGTTTTGGAGGTTGTTGAGTTATTCAATGCAATTCACCCTGATCGGTAAGCTAGAAGCCAAAGCATGGTAAATCAAGTTAGGGCAAAGTTTAGGAAATGTGGGCATGTTCAGGTTATCAAGAAATCTGGTCGACCTTCAATAACAGAAGAAAATCAGCTTAATATTCTGTTGACAGCTCAAGATAATCCTGGATCTACTGTCATAAAACAGCTTTAACTTTTAATGCAGCACGTTTTAGTGTGCATAAAATTCTGAAAAAGGTGAAGTATTACCTTTACAAGATATACTCAGCTCAGGTGTTTTCGGAAGATGGTTTTGATCGCCGAAAGCAATTTCGCGAATAAATGAAATAATTATGCAATGGCAACAATAATTTTGACTAAAAGGTGGTTGTCGGACTTTATTTTTGTCCATTGAAGCGAAAAGTTTGGCTTCACTGTACACACCTCAATGATTTGATGTTACAAAGTAGTAGTTGCCAAAGATTAGATATGTTAACACTGGGTTTACTGAAGACTCCATTATTATTTATAATGTAAGCTGTTTCTATAAATGTTCTTTTTTTATGTTGGGTTCCATATATATTGCCGCAACTTCAGACCATTATATGGTGTTGTTATTTCAGGCGTGTTCTCCAATATCTGATCTCGATGTTTCCTCTTTTTGTGTATGAGTTTTATGTTCTTTAATTCTAACTTCTAGTAGTCGCTTGGTTTCTCCAATATACATTTCACCACACTTACATGGAACTTAGTTTTTGTTTTTTTTTTTTGTTAAATGAGCTCTAAGTGTATTTCCTGATCTAGTATTATAAATGCTGGTAATTCATCTTATTTTCTCTGAAGTTCCTTTAATGTACGGAATTGTGAAGAAGGAATGTGTTTCTTGCTGCCCAGTGGTCGTTGTTCTAAAGTTATTTATAACATCGTCAATTAATTTTAAAGGATAACCATTCTGTTGTAAATTTGATTTAATGTTTGCTACCTCTTTTTTTTTTGGTGCCTTCAATTTGATCTATAGGTAGGAACAAGACGAAGGGTTGTCTTGTATTTTGTAGCAAGTATATCATTAAAACTCTACTTTTTTAATTGCCACGAAAACGAGATCTAGCTGACTAGGCATTATGGATTTTTCAAAGAATGGTAATTAATATCATTACTTAATCCACTTTAATAACTTACTATCATTCAAATAAGTAAGTAATTCAGTTTATAATACATTCTCTTTTACTAGAAGAATCACTTGCAACATCATTGTCCCGTCGTTTTAACATATATTTCTTTGTTATAGTGAATATGCAAAACATTACCACACATTAATTCAATTTTGTAGTCAGTTGAACGCAAAAAATCATAAAATCTTTTTTTTCTCATTTTTGTCAATGTTCCCCCCAATTTAAGAAAAAAAACTTCTTAATCGCATTTAGCCCATTCGAACACAAAATTCGACTTTTGTTAGCGAGTAGACTGAATCTATTCACGTGTTTCCAAACCTCTTTTCGAGGATTTACCATGTGCAGTAACCAAGTATACCTACTATTCTGAAAATTTAAAACGTGTTCATGAGCACCGCATTTTCAAAAATTGATCAGGTTATCATTTTTTTTTTGCCATACTGTGCTAGTTTCTTTTCCTTTATTCATTGTGTTTTCTAAATATATATATATATATATATATATATATATATATATATATATATCTATATATCTATATATATATATATCTATATATCTATATATCTATATATATATATATATATATATATATATATATATATATATATATAACTTTTTCACATTTCGAAATTTATTACTGTATATGCATAAATAGACAATTTATAACTTCGTCACCAAACTTTTGCTGTAGTAAATACGGAGCGAAACGGTTAATAAAAAATTTTCTTACATTTTCCGCTCGGTCGGGAAATGCTTTGGGAATTTTGGGGGAATCATTTGCCATAAAACTTTTCTACAGAAATATTCATTGTTGGCTGAATTACAGCGAGTTAAAAGCAAAACAATTTTTTTTTGCTTTTGACCTAAAAGCCGACTTTGACAATGTTTCTCCAATTTTAGAAAAAAATTAACTATATATTCGTATTTAACACTCTTGAAAACATAAAGATCGGCCATTATTAGCGATTATAATGAATCTGGTCGTTTTAATGCAATTTTACGATTCGCTGTCGCTTGCCAAGTATATGTATCATGTTGTTCCTCAGCTAATCCTGAAGATTATCATTTATTCATGAAATTTTCAAACTCGACTTTCAATTATTAAATGATCTGAGATGATTTAATTACAACCAACTTATTTAAATCCTTTTATTTTTTTAAAAACTTAAAATTTTTCAATCATATTTAAAAGACAGGCAGCAAAAAGTTTTTATTCGAGGATATAGTTCAAAATACTTCCTTGCCACATCGGGTGTACCGCAAGGATCTAACCTTGGTCCAGTGTTGTTCCTTTTGTTTATTAATGATTTGGTTAATGAGGTTAATACTACGGAAACACTATTTTTTGAATACGATTTAAAATTATATTCAAAAATTCAAAAGCTCGAAGATTGTCAGATACTTTAAGATGACTTAAGCAAAATATCTCTTGGTCTGCAAGGAATGGTTTATCGTTCAATATTGATAAATGTTATGTAATGACTTTTACCCGTAAAAAGAACAGCATAGCTGTCTAGGGTTGGTGAAATGCGGGATCTCGGTGTTACTTTTGATGTGCAACTTAATTTTAAGTCTCACATCTATACAATTATGAATAAGGCTTCAAAAGTGTATGGCTTTATTGTAAGGAGTTGTAGGGGCTTTAATAATGTAAAATATATCATAACACTTTATGTCAGGTATATTAGGAGCATTTTGGAGTATTGTTTGGTTATATGGAGTCCTTGTTATGATGTTAAAGCCATTAGAAACCAGACGCAATTTAGCCTATTTGACATTTTTGTAAAAACTTGTTAATAATAAGATTGACGATCCTAGTTTATTGTCTATGCTTAGTTTTAATGTGCCAAATTACAGAACCAGGAACCCATCAGTGTTTTATGTAAATACTGTTCATACTAATTATTATTTAGGCTCTCCAATTATAAAAATGTGTAGGTTATACAATCAAATAAGAAACCAGTGTGGCATTTTTAAAACAGGGTGTCTCAAAAGAAAGTTCACATCTAAAAAATCGATTTAAAAAAAAGTCAGGACTTTATTGAAAAAATGTTTATTACATATTAAAATACATTGTTTGGGAATTTATGTTTTAAAATGATATCGTCCAAATGTAATCCGTTGCGCTCACGGCATTCATTTAATCGAGCACTAAAATTGCCCATGACGGCTCGGCAGGTATTCTCCGTGATGTCTGCCATTTCGTTGCGGATATTTTCTTTTAATTGTGCCAGGGAAGTCGGTTTGTTGGCGTAAACTTTTGATTTGACATAACCCCATAGGAAAAAGCCCATAGGTGATAAATCAGGACTGCGTGGAGGCCAACTTATGTCACCTTTCTTTGAGATCAATTTGCCAGGAAAAATTTCACGCACTCGTGGCAGAGACATGTTGGACGTGTGTGAAGTTGCTCCGTCTTGCTGGAACCATGTTCTTTGGTTATAGCCAGGAAAATTTTGCAGTTCAGGCACGAAGAAGTCGTCTAACATCTCCACATACCGCTCTGAAGTCACTGTTACTGTGCGTTCCCTTTCATCTTCAAAAAAGTACGGGCCGATAATTCCTCGAGCCGACATCGCAGACCATACAGTCACTTTCGGCGAATGTAGAGGTTTCTGATGTTTGTGCTTTGGATTGTTTGCACTCCAATAGCGGCAATTTTGCTTGTTTACATGACCATTAAGATGAAAATGGGCTTCATCCGAAAAGAAGATGTTGGTAAACGTTGAAAAGCGTTCAGTCATCTGGTTTACGAAGTCAAGCCTCTGACCAGCATCCTGAGACTTCAATTCTTGCACCAACTGAATTTTATAGGGGTTCAGCTTTAAATCTTTGTGTAAAATGCGGAATAATGATGATCTGTGCACATTTAAAGCAACAGCACGCTTACGAATCGAAACGTTTGGGTCGTCACGAACAGACTCAGTAACACTCTCTACGTTTTCGACCGTTCTCGAAGACCTCGGACGCCCGGATTTTGGTTTATCTAGTGTTGAACCGGCCTCTTCAAACTTCTGGACCCATTTTCCAATAAGTCGAGCGCTTGGCGCATCATTTAAGTGACGAATATGTCGAAAATTGCAGAATTTTCTACGCGCTACAGTCGCCGAATTACCGTTTTTGTAAAACTCACGTACGCACAAAGCACGGTCCGCTCCCGAGAAACGTTCCATAGCGATTAAATTCCCAAGAGCCAGGCTACCGATTGACATACCCCCCGCGCTGCTCGGAATAGTTGCGTTCACGCAATAAGCAAAACAAATGTGTACTTTCTTTTGAGACACCCTGTATAAGTTTAATTAGCTTTAGGAAATTAATAGTAGAATATTATTAAAACAAAATTTTTTCCCTAAAAGATGGGTAACCTTCCTACTCTATAAATGGATCTGTGTATCTGTAGAGTTTGTACTTAAATAAATAAATAAATAAATACAGAAATTTTTTACGTAAAAAAATGTAATGGGATACCGCTAAAGAATTTACCTACATACTAAATACGTATTGAAAACCTCTTATGACGGATTTAGTTATCAATATTTGTTTAATTACTTAGTCAAGTATTTAGTATTTACGTATGTTTCCCAGCACTGTTATGCGTAGGGCCCCACGCCACACAGCAGGTCAGTTATATAATGTTTTGATGAGTTTCAAATGATTTAGCATTCAGTCAGCGTAAGCCAACAGAACCCTAGGACCTTTGTTTTGTCTCCGACTTAATTTGAAACCGTTGTCATTATATATCGATGTATTATCTATAAAATTTTCCCCGGGAAATGGCCTAACGAATGATGAAAATCAGATCAAAATTCATATGGTAGTTTTCGATATTAGCCCGACTAAATATACGTGGAAGATTTCTTGTAGTCATTGTAAATTATTTGAAAATGTAGAAAAAGAAACAATGGTAATGCGCCCATCTAGTCCTTCATATTTTTTTCAAACGCAAGATGAAAAGCGATTTCAGTAACAATGCATATAAAAGAATAGTATGCAACTAATTATACACTACAATGAAGCTGATGCAGCACAAATTCTAGCTCTATACAGGATGCCCAAGATAACGAGTGCTAGTATGGGAATCTGTGTAATGGTAAGATATACAGATTTTATTAAATGGGAAAAAGTTACGTTATAAGCAAAAGTTTAAAACGTAGAAGAATTCAGAAGATTTGTCCTTAAAGCATTCCAAAGCATAACGTTAGTAATTCTAAATTACAGTTTAGATGCCATTTATCTTTAGAGAATGATAGCAGTCTTTTTGAAAATCTAAAATCTTAATTATTTTTGTTTCGATGTTCGTATCATTATTATCCATATTCTTGTATTTCTTATTTATTTATTGTTTATCGTCAATAGCTTTCTGGTTGGTGATTAAATTAACGTTTTATAACTGCTATCAATGCATTTCAATATTTTATTAATATTAAAGTGTTTAACTTTTTGAAAAAACCACCGCCGCAGGATGCCCCAAGGGGGAGTGGTATTACTGTTACTGTGATCCTTGGTCTTAGACAGTATACTGAACCAACTGATCGACTCAGGGCCCACAATGGAAAGTTATGCTAATAACATAGTTGCCGCTATTAGAGGCAAAAATGCTTCTCGATCTCTCAAAAAGTAATAACAAATATCTTCACTGGACACAGTCGAAGTGCTGTAGAGAGGTAAAGAAAGCCTTAACGGCCCACTTGCAATCTATATCTACAATTTATTGTATGAAATTACTTTTATGAAGGTAATAAAATTTACGGGTTCGTACCTTCAAAATTTAAAAAATGCTCAAACAAGATTCAAAATGTAATTAAACTATGTGTGATACATTGTTACATTCATAATAAAAGGAGCTTAAAATTTGACTTAAGGAAATCAAGACCGTATTTAAAGAAATATAGTTGTTGATGCTCGAAGACGAAAATTGAATTAATAAAATTGATAACGCCATCATTAACCTAAAAGTTGCTGAAAAAAGATTTATCGGTTTCATTCTAACTTTAATATTAACGCCAGAAAAAAGGTAGAATTCATAGTCCGGAAAGTATGTTTTTTCAAGACATTTCAATCATAGGTTCTTAAATTATGCAACTTATTTCCCCTATTTAATCACATCTGTATGTCTTACTGTTACCGAGATTCCCATATTGCCCCTCCTTATCTTGGGTATCCTATATAATGACGAATATAGATAAAGTGATATCGTACAATTTCTCAGAGAGGTCTGTAAGACAAATTAATGTTAACTCGAAAACTGTCAGACGTAGATTAAAAGAATTAGGTTTAAAGTCAATATGGTCTGTGAAAGTTTCAAGTCTTTTCCAAAATCAGAAAATTCCTCGATAAGAATTTGCCAGAACACGTGTTCAATTGAATATCTCGAATTGTAAGAATATTCTGTTCACGAATTAGACCAAAATTCGATTATGGAAACCAGATAGATGAAACTACGTCTACTAAAGAGTTGGCGAACTGCATGTCTGCAAGACCGTAATTGTTAGAGGGACTGTTATAATAATTTAGGGAGCTATTAGTGAGGAGAGATGCTTTGAACTCGAGGAAGGGATTGTGTGACTAACCGGTAACGTTTATCTAGAAAACATCATGAAAGATCATATTTTGCCATATGTCGGCCATATTGGATAGGAAAGATTCGTATTAATACACGATCAGGTTTGGCTCGACCACATGCAACTAACTAATTACCCCAATACGGTCTAGAAAAAAAAATTAGATTGGCTAATCTATAGCTTAAATTAAATCCAATAAAGCCCATGTGGGATCAGCTAAAAAGTTGCATATGACGAATAAATTCAGTTCCAAGTACAATAGAAAAACTTTAGTTTGCAGCACAATATAAATGGTATGCAGTTTCTTAAGAACGCATTCAAACTCTACTTAGTAGCAAGTTGAGAAGGATGCAGGCAGCAATTAGAGCACAAGGAGTGAATACTCGTTCCTAACTATGTTTTTATTTTAATCAACCATTATCCATTGCTATTCCAATAACATTTAAGTGTAAACTAAATATTGTTTATTTTCGGAACATTCAGCATTAATTTTTTTGTTCAAGATTTCCTTCCCATAAAACTTATTATTGTTGATTTAAAATTAGTAAAACAAATTACTATTTCCAAAAAGAAATTACGACAATCTGGACATAATTGATTATTTTGTCTATAAGTGTTTTATGAAAATAACTTTCAGTAAAAAAACCAAAAACCTTTTTTAAATTTCTTTAAGCTTGAGAATAGAGGAATTAAAAAAAACTTTTCGTTTTTGGACTTTTGGGCATACACTCCTAGAAACCAAACTAAACTTCTCGATAGAGATAAAATATCTAAGTATAACTTTCAATAGTAAGCTAATATGGAATTTTCACCTCGAAAGTAGAATAAAGAAAGCATATACAGGGCGACATTTTTCTTGAGACAACGGAATATCTCGGTGGGATCATATTTTTTCGAAAAAGGTTTTATACAAAAACTATTGGGTGGCAATGGGACTCCCCAATGTCAACCCCGGGAATGAAACGGCCGAGAAATTTTACCGTCGAATATGACCTTGACCGGAAGGTGAAGGTCAAATATTAAAGACATCAAAGTCAAGACCAGAAGGTAGGTGTATTTTGTGAAATTTTTCGTACAAAAGTTATTGAGTGGCACCGAGGTTAAGTGGCAGTGACCTTGAAAATAACCTTGGCTCTCAAAGTCATTTGGAGCTCAATTTCAAAATTTGAAAAGGAAACTCAATTTGGCTCCCGGAAATGGAAAGATCGATCAATTTCATAGTCATTTAATCATCAGATATGACCTTGACATCAAGGTTAAAGTCTAGTATCAAGGCCATTTTAAGATCAAACGAAGATCTTTAGCGTTATTATTTTAAAAAAGGTTTCATATTATAACTGTAAGATTGCAAAGTTGCTATAATATTACCTTGATCTCGATTTTTAGAGCTATTTGAAGAAATTTATTCATTTAGAATTGTTAGCAAAAAGTGTATTTAGTATGACTATGTGCATAATTGACTTTTAGCACTACCCAGGAAAAACGACGTGGATGTAGTAGTTTTTGTTCTCTTCGGGGTGCTCTGCGGTAAGTCCCCTTGCCCTCACCATCTGGGTGCGTGTTTTTTGGGAGTCCCCTCATCTCTCACCATCGGGTGCCTGTTTTCGGTGAGTTTCGTCGCTTCTCACCATCGGGGTGCTTGTTTTCTATAAGTCCCCTCGTCCCTCATTATTTTGTTTCATCATGTTAAGGTTTCATAAGAATGTATTTCAATAAGAGCTCAAAATTGTTACCTTCAACTTCAATACACGTATTGACCAACACTTCAAAAGATTGCACACAACTGCGGAGCATTTCATATGTTATTTTGGCACAAGCATTTGAGATTCGCTGCTTCATATTTTCACGAGTTGTTGGCACGTCTTTATAAACTTCGCTCTTTACATAACCACATAAACAAAAATCTGGTGACGTAAGGAAAACTTGTGGGCCATTTTTCTGGACCTTCTTTACCAATTCACCGTCCGTTGAACTCGCGATTCGACACTTGACTGGCTAATTGAGAATAATATGCTGGACATCCATCGTGTTGAAACCATATTTGTTGCCTCATATCTAAGGGTACGTCTTCAAGTAAAAGTGGAAGTTGATTTTCTAAAATATTACAATATTTTGCGCCGTTCAAATTACCTTCAAGAGAGTATCTATCCACAAGCTTGTCATCAACTATTCCACATCGAATGGCCTTGAATGTCAAGTTCAAGTTTATTTTTAAGGTCACTACTACTTAGCCCCCGTGCCACCCAACAACTCTTGTACGAAACCTTTCACGAAATATTGCGATCTTTTTGTTTTGAGCTTGAAATGACCTTGATATTTAACCTTCGCCTTGCGATCAAGGTCGTATCCAGTGATAAAATTTCCACCCCTTTTCATTCACGGTGTCGAAATAGGGGAATCCTTTTTAAAATCCTAAAGTTGACCTTCAAATAAACTTGATGAGCAATTAAGGTCATTTTTAAGGTCACTACTAGTTAGATCCCCTAACACCCCATAATTGTTGTATAAAACATTTTTTGAGAAAATGTGATCCCACCCAGATATTCTGTTCGCAAAATAAATGCTGCACCTTGTATAGTCTATGAACAGTATCACCAATCTTTCGGAATATACGAGTTGCCGCGTGGATTAGTACAGCTATTATAACTAATATCAACTTATGAAGCTGTTACATGAGGACCAAAAGCAGCTCAGACAACAGTAATCCAAAAATTAGATAAGATTAAAAGAACAGTATATCACAGGAGTCATGAGAATTATACTGACTTGGGCAATGAAGGCAATTCTGTCTCATTCCTCTTGACATTTTTTTTAAAGAGACGGTTTTGATGATTTCGATGCGCCTCTGCACTTTAGGAATTGAACCAAGTGTAGGATCTGATGTACGATCTGGTGTGGTCCGATGTCACTTGTGGATAGAAATGTTGGATATACAATTTCACTCCTCCATATAAAGACGGCCTCTTTTGTGCGAAGCCTTCAACAAACCCGATACTATACAATTCTCAGGCACAATCTTGGAAGATTAAATTAACATCGACATAGATAGATCAAAAAAAAGAAGGGAACAAGATTTCGACTTTATTCTAAATACTTAATCATAAATGGGCAATGGGCAATGACTAAATATGCTAGCGTAAATGAAACTAGCATCATCATAGCAGCAAAATTATCCATAGAAATATTGCTAGAAAGTAAGTAAAAATATATACAGATAGCAGACAGGCCCTACCAACCCTCAAGGGGCCACTTGCCTGGGCTGCAGCAAAAAATGTGGCCACTCTGAAGTGGATTAAAGAACATGATTCGTCCCATGAAAATAGTATTGATGATTCACTAGGACAACAGGCAGCTTAGATAAAGATGCTGCAGTCAGAGCCACTAGTAGCTCTGACTGAATCAGTAACGACAAAACTAATTGAAGATTACTCTCTTCATCTCTGCAAAATACGATGGGATGAAACCATATACTGTGAACTCTACGGACAATTATTAAACTGCTCGGAGGTGAAAACGAACAAAAGATATGTGGCGATGTCCAAAGGAAAACGGATTATTCACTGGGATTCTCACCACACTTCCAGCTAAGAAAGCACTTCTACAATATGAAAGTATGAGACACTTGGGTATTTTGTTGTTATGAAGCAAAAAATGAGACTGAAAAAGATGTTCTCTGTATCTGTCTCGCTTTCGGTTCACTTTGATCAACATACGGGCACTGCCGATTGGCAACGTCATCGCCTACTTTAATTCAGTAGGCTGGATAACAGATTGAGTCCGACAGATTTCTTAGGACAATAGACAAGAAGTCTAATGAAACCTAAGTGTTGTAGAGCCTAGCCCACCCTTCTTACTTTCCTGATCCAGGAGGAAGAGAAAACTTATGTAATTTTAATATAATGTGTTTGTGTTCCTTGTTGAGTAGTGGTTATATCTTAGATAGTTTTTTTCAACCCTGACTTTAGGTCAATTCAGTTATATGTATTTTGCCCTTTACCCCTATTAACTTACCTTAGCTGTAGCGATTCCATAAACTTTTTGCTTGTAGATATTCCTCTTGTTCCACGCGAACGTGTGATACAGGTTTGGATCGGCTTCATAAGTTTTTACGTACAGACAACCCTCTATCTCAACACGTACGTGCACATGCGTTAACGAACTTGGAATTTTATCATGTGTTAACTTCATCTGAATGGTAGTTAAGTAACCCAGAGTTTGAGAACTTTGATAAAGTATGTTAAGATTGGATCCTGAAATTAAAAAGAAACTAAAATTAGTTCAGGTTAGTTAGAAATTACATTAGATAATTTAAACATATCACATTACTTGTAACTTATAAAAATTTGCGCATTTGATAGTAACGTAGACTTGAACTAGAGCTACAAGGAAGGCACAAACTTGCCCGGACTTGTTTAATTCCTCTATTATTAATCAGTGTCCGAGCCAAATACTGTTCATTCGTTTTCGAAATTTGGAGAAGAAAAGTTATAACGAAATATTTTCAGAAATAAAAATATACTTTATTATCTTTTTTGAAATTCTGGGGATAAGAAAGAACATAAATTAAATAAAATTATTCTTTTTTTATTTCTCCGATAGTCCGGTTGTCAATCATAACGTAATGTAAAGGTCATTCGGTATTCCAATCAACCGATTACACTCGTATTACCTTCCTAAATATTTTGCCACTTTTTTCATTTTAGCAACTGGTGAATGATTAAATGAATGACCCTTTACATCCCACCATAACTGCAGGTCGTTCGAGCTCGATCGCCTTTGCGAATCCAAACAGCCTCGTTATTGGGCTTGCCTAATGGCTTCGGGTGACCAAATTGTCTCTGCTTCAATTCGTTGAGTGCTGAGCACTCTTTAAGGACGTAGTCAATAAGTTCATCCTCTTCCAGATACCATCTGCACGTCGGGTCATCTACGACACCAATTTTATGCAGATAACCCTTCAGGTAACAATGTCCCTTTCTTTTCTAATGCAAAGCGTGCGTTAGGTCTAGTTATATGTTCCTTGCCACACCTCATTCCAAAAGCTGCTCCCTACTTAACAATCGGTATTATTTACTTTCCGTCTTTTTTCTTTTTATCTTTTTGATTCTTTACAGAATAAATTTAATATATGATTCCTCTGTACCTAACTAGAAAATACCAATGACCGCCATAGAGATTAAAATAACGTTTTATGTGGGGAGCCAATTTCGAACTGCTTATCATATCCAATTAGCTTAATTTTTATTTACACATAACTGCTACTAAACATGATCGAATCTAAAGAGAGATGAAGGCGAAGAGTGTTGATTATTTGAAATTTGCTTTAATTCCATCAATGTTGGATAAACACCTGCTTTGCCGATATATACCAATCACGTTTTAACAAAATCTACGCAATGGTCTTAGGGTTCTTTGGTGCAATAGTAAAAACACATTTTAATCCTTTACAGTCTTACAAAAAGGAATTTAGAAAAATATAGAAATTACTTTCTAGATAATCAATCGTATGCAAAATATACGAAGCCAAAATTCATGCTCCTATTGTGATTTTTCGCAGAGAAAATTACTTTTTAGGAAAATGCGATTATCGAAAAATCAAGAAATTGGTTTTTAGATATTGTTGTGAACTATATTTTAAAACCACTCCTTTGGAGTGCGAATTTTGAAAAATACTTTTTTGGTGGGTGCTAATATGATGTTTCCAATCTTTTTCCAAAGTTTCATGATTCTAACTTTAATAATTCGAACTGTGCATTGATAAGTCAGTCAATTAGTCAGGACAACGTCACTTATAAGCATGGATAATTCTTTGTAATTTAAAGATAATACTGAAAATACATTCTCGAACCTTATTTTTGCAATTTTTAAAAAATCATGTTTGAATTCTTTTTTACAAACAGGCTCAGAAGCAACACCATTGCATAAATGGATGAAGGTAAAATTTTACATGTTTATTCCCTTACTACTAATTTTAAAAAAAGTTACACATATACAACATACTGTTAAGCATAATGATTTTTATTCTTGCCATTATAATATATTAAAAAAGTTAGCAGGCTTTGTTTTTATTTTTCTATTCTTAATTCTTTTTTATAAAGAATTATTTGTTGACATATTTAATACAATTTATAACAATACCATAAGCAAAACGAAACTGACTAACTAGAAGGTACATGGTAACTAGATCTGGTTTACAAGTTAAACCCTTTTAGTGAATCTCGCTGTTAAAGTTTAGTCAATATTATGAAAAAACTTTCCCTCGCTATTTATGTTTGATAACAATTAAATATTATTTTATATAAGAAAAACATGTAAAGACGACAATGTTAGTGAGAGAAATGTTTTCTAATCAATTTTCTAACTGGTCAAATAGTTATAAATCTATTTTATATTTTAGGTCTTTTTGAATAGCAAATAGCAAATTTTCGCATATCGTTTTAGTGTTTCCTTAGTTTCATAAAATCAGTAAACTGAAATTTATCCAATACTCAATTAAGCGTAAAGTACACTACAAAACTAATTTCATAAAAATCCATAATACTAAAAAATTCAGCTTTATGGTGATTATAAAAATCAAGCTATAACTTATTAAAAACCCAATTACTTTATCGCGCAATAAAATTTTTATTTGCTCTTTTTAGATCCAATTATCTCCTCTATTGCCACAAATAGAGCGTATTGGATAGTAGAACATAAAATAACTGAATGAGTTTCAATGTAGTTAAAAAACACTGTATTTGTGCAGGTGTTCAAAGGATTATAAAATTAAAGTTAGAGGTTGCAGAAGTCCAATATTATATCCCTAGATGAGCTCAATATATGTTGGCTCTGTAAGCCGACGACGTGAATTCATTTATTAAATAGTTGTGAATGTTTTAAAATAGTAAAAGAATTATGACGAAGAAATTTTTTTTGACTAAGGATGGCCATTGCCTGCTTTAAAAATTGGATAACAAAGTGAAAGTAGACAAAAATCCTGCTGTCGCAAACTTGATAAAAATCTATAGTGATATATGGTTGTGCAGTTAAGAGGAAACAAACGAACTGTTTTGTACGTGTATTGTTTGAAGGTAATGGCACTTAATCGGAAAAAAGAAACAAATTATCACGTTCATATACGGAGTAAAATAATTACTAATGAAATATCCAAGGTTCACATTAATGCTGCTTTAGCTTTTCTATGTTCGGTAAGATAAACATAAAACAGTTAAATTCTTCTCAAGTACTTGTAATAGTGAATAACACTCAAGTAAATTAATTTCCCATATTTTAAGTTCCGGTGGACAAGTTTCTTAAAGTGCTCCGTAAAAACTGGAGAGCTAAAAGTGTTTCCTACTATTAAAGGCGTATTGCAAGGTTTGTTAAATCAGTCGATTATTTTAAACTTGGTCGTCCTTCGAGTAGTGTTCGCTATTGTTTACTTTATAAAAACAATTTATTACCACAAGCAATTTGCTAAAGTAGTTAAATTTAGGAAATAACTTCCAACTATCTCCTAATCGATGTTGCCGAGCGATAAGATTGAATAAATATGTAACATGGGTTCAATTGGGGACAATTAATTTTTTTACCAGCAGTCAAATTTTGATGGAACTTTTACTAGTTTATCAACACAGATATAATTAAGATTTTTTTAGATGGCCACTTTAGGAGAATTATCACTAAGAAATGATTTTTTATTAAAAAAATGTATTTAAGTGATATAACTGGAAACTACTCTCAATTATATTAGATTTCAAGAATAATCCTTTGAAAAATACGTTTGAGAAAATAAACCTTTTAGTATCATAGCTGTACAAAAACTTCATTCATAGAATGTAATTTGTAAAACAGGGCAGTAGTTTTTGTTTGGTTTTCGGGACAAAAAAATGTTTATCAAGCTAAACTAATGACTCCTATAATAAAAAGACAAAAGTGTCGAGACGAAATTTCTCATTGACGTTCTTGGCAGTAAGTTTTCTTTTCATAACGAGTTTATTACTACGTTAAAGTATACATGTCTGAATAAGTGAAATGATAAACTAAATTTGGCAAAGTTGCATTATAGCTGTAGTGCTTTTTTGATTTTGACACTGGCCATACGGTTGACGATAGCAGTTTAATATTATTGATTTTTGTGTATTTAGTCGTTTATTACAAGTTTAAATTGTGCTTTAAATACTTTTAAAATGGCGTGTAGATGTTATAGGTCCAGTTATAAAAGAAATTACTCAACCAGTCTGAGAAATTACTCAAACAATATCTCGTTTTCCAAAAAACAAAGCGCACCAGCAAAAAGCAATTCGTCGTGAAAGTTTTATGTCGAGTGATAGTGTCAAAATAGTATTTTATCTGGATTAGAATTCCAAAATGGGTGAGATTGTTTCTTTAAAATCAAGAAAATCCTTATCAAAAACTATAATGCATCGAAAAGGCAGAGATGAAAAGCTTAAGATCGGTATTCATAACTTTATAGCCAACACGAAGTTGACTATTAGTCGCAAAGTCAATATCAGGTTTTCTCCACTTTGTCACGTTGTGGTAATAATGTTTAAAAGTCAGGACGCGTCAGTTCAGTAACTCGTACGCGCCGTTGACCTCGTCTTTTTATCGACGGTGTGAATTTCACGAATAAGATACGTGTACGATCTTTATTTTCTGTAGAATATTATGTTGTCAAAGACAACCTACTTTAAGAACCACGAGCTGCCTAAAAATAGAGCAGTCAACCTGGCCCCCTAGAGCTAAGTTCGATCGGCAAAAAGAACAAGTTGACTCTAAAAGAGCAACCCGTAAAGTCCTTAATTAAGCCGCTGACTTTTCGCTTTTATAGCAGTAGTGACGTCGCATTCTGAATTCGGGGAAGCACCGAATCAAACCGCCACCGTGCCGTTTATTCTCTGGGTTTTCCCGCAATCGGAGAATTGTAATTTTAGCACTGTATGCCGTATTAATCAGATTATTTTATTTAGGGAGTTTTTGGGGCAAGATTAAATCTGAAATCTAAAATAAGCGTGTATTCACAATGATATATATATATATATATATATATATATATATATATATATATATATATATATATATATATATATATATATATAGCGTGACCAGCACTTATATTATATTATCCAGATTCTTGAACCATAGATTATATCTTTTTTTTTATTTTGTCCTTTCTTGGGTTTAGGTTCTTTATCCAACAAAAAATCTAAACATTTTGACGTGTCGCCCTCTATTTAAGACATTTTCCAAAATTTTTTTTTTGTTTATTTATCACCTCTATATTTTGTTTATTAATTAATAATGGAGTGCGACTTTTATGTCGTTTATTCAGGTACTCATAGAGGGCTAAACATATATTAAAGGAGTCGGTTAGCAATTTATAAAAATTGAACAATTCAGGTTTGGTTTTATAGTTACGATAAAACTTAAAATCTAATTTAATTCATATAATTTTATATTTATATTCTTTTTAATAAGTTCTACTAAATTTTGTTTTATATATTTTATGTATTATGTTACTGAAATAGAATAGTACGCGATTAAAACTCACAACTGGCATCGCTTGCGTTTTTATTTATGTTTTGTACTTCTACTGCTCTCATTATTCTCATTATTTATTTAGATATATGCAGATAGGTTATATTATTAAACCCGATTAATTTAGGCCCTGAAAGAAGTTTAAACTTAGATTTTAAACGGTTTGAGTCATGTGTTGACTGATAAAAGTTGTAGAATACTTCGCGTATATTTAGAAATTTGAAATTTAGTATCCAAGTAGGGTTTAGAGAGAGAAAAAGACTAAAATTTGGCGAAACGTGTTGATGTCCTCACCAAAACATATTAATGAGCAGCAAACTTCGTGAGGGTCAAAATTTTTTTACTAACAGCTAAGTTTTAGAAAGAAATTCTGAGTTTATGATCAAACTTCATATTTTAAGACCTTCTAGTGTTAAGAAAATAGGTTTGTTATGATATACCTTTAAAATATTGATTTAGTAAGTCAAAATTTGATCAGTTTCTAGAAATATCTAAATATTGAAATTACAAAAAATAAAACATGGTGTAGCTATGTTTTCATTCCTAAAATCGGTCCAAATGATTGCAAATCTTTAGCGATTAATAATCTTTAATCATTAGACAGGAATATAATGTTTTTAATCAATTTTTATATGGTAGCATTTAGGATTGATTTTATAGTTACAATAAAATCTAAAATGCTATTTATTAGAAACAGACAGTTTTATGTAACAATAAAAAGTGTATTATGTCGGTTTAGTTGGAATTATCTCCGATATTACCATAAAAGGCGTATCTTGCCAAGGCAATTTGGAATCACTAAAGAACCCTTGGAAATCTGCCAGTGTAGTTATAAAACAATGTATTTGTTTAAGTGTACAGAGGATGTAAAATAATTTTATAGCTACTTAAAAAGGATTAAGAGTTACTGTCAAGGAAATAAGCTGGTACGAAAAATTTAATTGACTTTATCTTTTTAAAATAGCTTCTTTTACAGTAGGTAAATATTTTCTAGGGTTCCGTAGCCTTCTAGTTTTGTTATGATCGTCCGTTTAAAATTCGCGTGCATTTCGTAGGACTCTCGAGTCGCACTAATCACATGCGTATTACACGCTAGTCGAGATACCAGAGATGTTTTGTTGTGTACAGTATAAGCGCTTGGTGTGTGTAGGTATTAGAAAAAATTTTTTAGGGATAATTTAGGTACGAAGTATTTAGTAACGAAGTACAAAAAAGAACAGTTATATGGAATCTACTAAATATTCAAGTCGAGATTTAAAATAGAAATTTGGAAAAAACTGGTAATAATATTTTCAGATATTCATCAATCTTAAGAAAAAAAAATAATCTTTTAAGTTATTTTATTGTTTTACGGAAGTAGTTAAAAAAATTTTCTCATGTTGTCTGGATACTGTTATGAATTTACGCTTATTTTAACACAAAATATTAAATTTTAGATTTAATATGTCCCAAGCTCCCTAAATGAATAAAATATATTAAATAATACGGCATACAGTGCTAAAACAACAATTCTTCGATTGTAGAAACGGGGAATCCGAGACATTAAATGGCGCGGTGGCGGCATTTTGACTCAGTGCTTTCCCGAGTCACCACTGCTATAAAAGCGAAAAAGCAGCGGTGTAATTAAGGACATTACGGGTTGCTTTTCTTGAAATAACTCGTCTTTTTTTCAATTAAGCTTAGTTCTCGGGGGCCACGTAGGCTGTTCTATTTTTTAGGCAGCTCGTGGTTCCTAAAGTAGGTTGTCTTTGACAACATAACATTCTACAGATAATAAAGATCGTGCACTTGTCTTAATTCCTGAAATTGATACCGCTGATAAAAAGGCGAGGTCTGCGGCGAGTACGAGTTAATTTACCTGCGCGTCTTGACTTTAAAATAATTACCAGGATGTAACAAAGTGAAGATAACCTTATATTGACTTTGCGACTAATAGCCAGCTTCGTGTTGGTTATTAAGTTATGAAAATACGGATCTTGACAAATAAATACCGAACGTGACAGTGGAGAGTAAAACAATCCCGAACTTGACTTACGGAAAACAGTTGTGAATTAAAAAAAAAGTGAATAACTAGGAGTCAAGGATGAGTGTTACTTGATAACCTTTTCCTAAATAACTCATTCCCTAGAAGTGTTTCCCTACAAAATTAAAACTTAATTAATCTTCGTTAACTCTGAGCTTCACTCATTCCCGTTCTATCTCGGTGAGCGAGAAGAAAGGTGAGGCGGCTAGAGTCTTCATTCTAGTCGGGAGGTTTGGTGGGACTTCACCAACAACCCCTGATTTTACACAAAAACTTGATAATGCAAAAATTCTTACAATAAATTAATCCCGACGAAAACGAACTTCCATGTTTGTTGAAGGATAAAATTAATCCAATAAATCTGTTAAATGTGTAAATAGATCCACATTCTCGGAGATGCGTAGAAAATAGTTAAAATCGTGAAAAGTAGTTGAAAGAGACCCTTGGAAAAAATTAACTAAAATTCGGTAAATAAAATCCTTAATAAAACATGGATTTCGAAAAGAGACATGATTTTTATTGACGTGACGAAAAAATAAAAAAAGACTCGTACTCCGTTAATACGACAACATATATATATATATATATATATATATATATATATATATATATATATATATATATATATATATATATGTTTATACGGCTTTCACGGATTCCTCCGTGCGAGTTGCAATAGCAGTGGATACATCCACATTATGCCGTTGTAGTGCTGAAATCACATTCAGCAAACGTACAACTATATGCAACTCCGTGTATAAGTGAAGTAAAATGCAAACAGTAAATGCAAACTTCGTTCCATCATATCCTTTCCGTGTTAGAGGTTGCACAGTTTGAATAGATTGCTACAGAACACAATCCATCCAATTCCACCATCATCGAGATGATGGCCTACCTGTACCACCATACCGAGAAGAAAGTCAAAACTTACCCTCCCCGCCACAGTGATACGGCAGAGGCACAGGTGCATGTCGGTACCCTGATGAGTCTAGTAGAGACGAAACATGTGCCTCTGCCGTATCACTGTGGCGGGGAGGGTAAGTTTTGACTTTCTTCTCGGTATGGTGGTACAGGTAGGCCATCATCTCGATGATGGTGGAATTGGATGGATTGTGTTCTGTAGCAATCTATTCAAACTGTGCAACCTCTAACACGGAAAGGATATGATGGAACGAAGTTTGCATTTACTGTTTGCATTTTACTTCATATATATATACATATATATATATATATATATATATATATATATATATATATATCTATATATATATATATATATATATATATATATATATATATATATATATATATATATATATATATATATATATATACTATTTTATACAAGTTTTCTTCAGTTTTTCAGAAAACATAAGAAATTCGACGTTTCACTTCAAAAGGTCACTTTTATTTCTGGAAAAAGTCTCAAATTTTTCAATTTATTTTGAATAGTAATAGTTAAAATACATTGTATGTAATATATTTAAACTATTTTTGGATACATTTTGGCAAACAAATAAAGAAAAACTCAACCTGAATGAACCCATATTGTTGGTTAGTTTTGGTTAGTTCAGATTTAGTTAGTTTAGAAAACTTTAACTAACCTGAACTAACCTAAACTGATCTAGATATATTAATTAAAAAATGTTGAATGAATGAATGAATGAATGAAAAAGGGGTGGTGATACTAGATCATCGATGCCTAGGCCTCCATTGGGCCCCTTACATCCCACCATATCTGCAGGTTATTCGAGGCCGATCGCCTTTGCGAATCCAAGCAGCCTCGTTATTTGAACTTGCCTAACTGCTTCCGGTAACAAAACTATATCTCCGAAATATCTCTGTCTCAGTCCGTTGAGTACTGGGCACCCTCTGAGAATATGGTCAACAGTTTCATCCTCCTCCAAACACCATCTGCATGTCGGGTCGCCTTCGACATCGATTCTATGAAGGTGGCCCCGGAGATGACAATGTCCTGTCAACAATCCCACCACAATTCTCAGCTCTTTCCTTCCCAAGGAGAGAAGCTCCTTAGTACACCGTGCGCTACGCCCCGTTATATGTTCCTTAGCACACCTCACTCCAGGAGCTCCCTTCCATGATTCAATAAATTTGCTTTCCGGCAACGATTTCAATTCCCTTTTGCCAATAGCAATTGGAACAGGTAGTATTGGTTGGGGTCCATACGGTTCGATCGCCGAACCCAACTTTGCCAGACGGTCTGCTTCCTCATTCCCGCGTATGCCCGAGTGACCCGGGACCCATACGAGTCTGACTGTGCAGCCTTTCCTTATCATACCATTTAGTACATCCTTGCACTCAGACACCAGTCGCGAAGTCACGACACTTGACTTCAGTGCCAATATCGCAGCCTTACTGTCTGAGCATATATTTATTACTCTATTCCTTTCTATGTCCCTCTCACAGAGATGGACACACTGCAGAATAGCATAAATTTCCGCTGTGAAAATTGTCGCACGTTGTCCGAGAGCGTAGTACTCTCTGACTCCTGTGGTCTTGCCGCATACTCCGGCTCCAGCTCTTTCATCTTGTCGAGATCCATCAGTATACCACCAGGATCCATTTTTCGGAAGATTTTGTTCTCCCTCCCAATCCTCTGTACTTGGCATAAGTATCTCCAGGGAGAGGTTGGGTTTTAAAAACGGCGTCATGTAGTCTCTCCACCACGCTTTCCCAGACACCTGAGTCACCGCCTGTTTCAATTCCAAGATGTCCCAGGCAACTGAGACGATAAACAGTCATCAGGGCCTCGTTCTCTATGTATAAATGAAGAGGAGGCAGGTTCACCAGGACTTCCAGAGCCCTGGTGGGAGCAGTCCTCATCGCACTCAATATTCCCACACAAGCCATTCTCTGAACAAGTTGAAGAATGTTGAAAAAATGTTATTTTCCAGCAAAAACCACGTGGAGACAAGGACAGAATCGTACTCTACGATCTCAAAATAGGGGATATGCGAAGAATTTGTTTTCAAAAAAAATGTGAAGTTTCTATGATTTCTAGGTAAGTCCTATTTGATATAGGACAAATTGTGTGTATTTATTGTAATCATGCAGTTCTTACCGGCGAATCAAATCTGTGAATGTAGTGGTGCGTAAATAGATGTGTGCCGTGTTTCTGAGCGAAACCGTATGGGGTAAAACAGGCCGGGTTGATTAGTATACGGTTTTGTCTCAAAATTTTTTGTTTGATTTTCCTCGAAATTATCACTAAAAGAGAAAACTGGGATAAGGGAAATACGAAAAAAATGGTCCAAAGTGTGATTAATGGCGACTTGGGTATTTAAAAGCTGCAAAAACTTTCGGCGTACTCAAATCAACATTCAAGCTGGTGCTTACACCATCTGCTGAACAAGAACTAGTTGATCATGTATTGAAAATTAAAAGACGTTTATTTTGCCTCACATACGCAGATCTCTGACGTTGAGCCTTTGAGTTTGCGTAGGCTAATAATGTGACACACAACTTTAACACAACAGTTAAGTTAGCCGGTGAAGTTTAATTTGCGACACACACAGTTATCTTCGGGCAGCAGAATCAACATCAGTAGTGAGAGCTATGAGATTTAACAGGATTAGTAATAAGTTCTATGCTTTATTAGAGAATCTGATGGATAAGTACAAATATCCACCCAGAAAAATCTTTAATGTTGATGAAACGGGTATAACAACAGTCCCAAAAGAACATTTAAAAATAATTGCTTAGAAAGCAAGGAAACAGGTTGGTCTCGTGAGCTCTGCAGAAAGCGCAGCTCACTACTGCTATAAATTCTGCATTTGTTTCGTTCGTAACATATATTGAAAATGAATTAGTTTAAAAATTTGACATAATTATTTCAAAACCCTTTTTTAGATTTAATATACAGGATGTCCGGAAATGATGATAAATTTTAAGGTATGATTCTACATAACAAAGTATGAAGAAAAACTCATATAAACATAGGTCCGCAAATGCTTCCATAAGGAGCTTGACACCCTTGAAGATGGTGTCTTGCAAATGGATGTATTAAATTTATTAAGATCTGCTTACAATATCGAAATGAACTTTTGAGTACAAGTTAGTGTTGTTTGAAGTCACTTTTTAAAAATATTAGGTGACCCATATTGCAACCAGTGGTGCAGGAACCAAGGTCGTTAGACATTTATGGTAATCTTTTTTTCTCCGAGTGTATTTCGGTTCTTTTTTAAATAAATTATTGTTTCTTGAATATATCCTCTAGGTATAAGGTCTTATAGTTGACCGTTTTCTAGATAAACGGACTTAAAAGGACGTCTGCAGTTCATATATACAATAAACAGACTGTTTAAAAAAAATAAGAAGGTGCTTGAGACCTATTTTCAAATGTCGTTATGTTTTTATACCCTCTACTAAAAAAATAACTTATTGGTATTTGGTACACTTGGTACATTCTTAAATTTACCTGTGAATTCTACCAAAAGCTCAAAAAATGCATCTAAAAATATGACACATAGGGTGCGAAGTTTTTCTTCTTTTTTTTTCTTCATCCAGCCCTTTGCGTCCACTGCTGGACATATACCTCCCTCATTCTTGTCCATTGTACTCTATCTTGGGCGATTTGCATCCAACTTGTTGCAATTCTCTTGAGATCGTCAATCCAACGAGTAAGGGGTCTTCCTCTACTTCTTTTGTCTAATCTCGGCCTCCACTCGAGTAATATCTTCGTCCATCTTCCATCACTGATTCGGGCGACATGTCCGGCCCAGTTCCATTTAAGTGTGGCAATTCGGAAAATTATGTCGGTAACTCCTGTCTTTCGTCTAAGGTTTTCTAATTTCTAATTCGGTCACGCAGCGATATACCTAGCATTGACCTTTCCATCTTTCTCTGAGCTATTTGCAGCGTTTTAGAAGTTGTAGTTGTCAATGTCAAAGTTTCAGCACCGTTGGTCATAACCGGTAAGACACATTGGTCAAATGTTTTATGTTTTAAAGAAATTGGTATATGGGTTTTAAAGATGTCTTTAAGTTTTCCATTGGCTACCCAAGCGAAATTTACTCTTCTCTGTAGCTCACATGTTTGATTATCTCTTGTGATCTTTATTTCGTGCCCAAGGAATATGTACTTTTCCACAAGCTCTACTTCGTTGACTCTAATATTGATATTTCCACTAGGTACCAGATTGGTCATTTGTTTTTGATAATTTATTTTAAGACCCACATTGGCGCACACTAGCTGAATTTCATGCAACATTGTACATATCTCCTTGAGTTGCATTCCTGTATATATTGTAAATTAACTTTGTGTATCGATAGTCAATGCGACATGCTTGTAATGCTTCCATAATTTTGTCAAGCTCTACCGTATCAAAGGCCTTATGGAAATCTACAAAAGCCAGAACGAGTGATCGATTGTATTTGATAGTTTTTTCTCTTACCGTTTAGATGCTCTGTAGGTGATCCTTTGTACCAAACCTAGTACGAAACCCCGCTTGCTCTATTTGTTGGTAGAAATCAAGTTTTTTCTTTGTGCGAAGTGCTTAGCAAGAAATCATAGTTGAGTAAGCAATAAATATTGTCACTTTTTTAAGTTATCTGTGACTTGTGTCTTTTTACAATTTAAAGATTTCGCTAAAAAATTGAGAAATGAATAATTATTCATTTGATCAAATGGCACAAATGCATTTTCTGTATGAAAAAGTAAATGAAAACGCTCGCGAAGCGCGGAAATTATATTAAGAAATGTACTCTAAAGGCAAATTCCATGCATTCAATTTGTCATTAATTTGCATAGAAGACTTTGCGAAAAGAGATCTTTTAAATTAGATATCTCAACTAGTAGACCACGTACCACTGGAACATTTTAAGTTGAAGAGAGGGTTCTTGAAATGGTTGCACGTAATACAGGGATAAGCACCAGAAAGTTTGCTACTCAAGAATGTATTTCAAAGAGCTCGGCTTTAGAAATTCTGCATAAACAATGTCTCTACCTATATCCCATTCAAAGAGTTGAGGTTCTAAAACCCGAAGATTTTGAACTCAGGATGTAATTTTGTAAATGGCTAAGACAAGGGCATCGAAATCCTAACATATAGGTAAAATATTTTTCACTGATGAGGCTGGATTTCCTAGAAACGGAATAATAAATTATTATAACAATGACGTATTTGGCCATGATATAGTAAGGCCCTAGATTTTTCCAAATAGATAAAACAGAGAATTATACTTGGAGTTCCTACCAAATATGTTACAAGACCTGCTTGATGACGTGCCTTATGCTCTAAGGACAGATATGTACTTCATGCAAGACGGGGCTTAATTGAATTTCAGTGTTAATGTAAGGGCACATTTAAATGAAGTTTATCCAGATAAGTCGATAGGACGAGGTGGTCCTGTAAATTGGCTACTTGGTTCTCCAGATTTAAATCCATTAGATTATTTTGATGTGGTTACTAAAAAGCTTTAGTATCTGAAGTAGCAGTTCAGGTTAGTTCAGGTTAGTGTGTGCTGGTGGTGCAGAAAGAAACCTGATATTTTTTAAAAAGTTAGAAGATCTATGAGAAAACCAGTTCGAAGATGCATTGAAATGAATTGAAATCATTTTCAACACCTACTACAATACTTGTAATAATAAAAGAAAAAGATTTGAAAACTTAGGGATAGTGTCTTTTAATCTTTTGTTATTGATTTTTAAGTATTATTTTTATGATTTACAAGCCAAACGGCTTCGCACTCCCTCCAGGGATTATTCACTCATACCAGGCATATAAAGACACCAAAAGTATGAAGCTCTGTGGGAACCCTTTCCATGTTATCGGGTCCTAGGTGACGTTGTCTGCTGCATTTCCCATGAATTTTCGGACGGTTCGCGCGGTTGCTAGGAGAATTGCTTTCTGCATCGGCTTATAAAGATGCTCACTAAGACCCAGTCCCTTGATGTTCTGAAGGAGGTTCTTCGGTATCACTCCAGTTGTTGACAGTATTATGGGAATCGTTTGGACGCTGTTCGTTGCCCATTGTCTTCGGATTTGGACCTCCAGATCTCTGTATTTGGCGATCTTCTCGTTGTATTTTGACCTTAGGTTGTTGTTGTTAGGCACAGCAATGTCGATTAGTGTAGATCGCCTAGAAATTTTATCTATTAGTATGTCTGGTCTATTATGAGCTACTGTTTGATCCGTCAGAACCGTTCGGTCCCAATATAACTTGAACTGGTTGTTTTCAAGAATAGGCTCCGGATTGTACTTGTAATAAGGCACTTTTCCCACCTGTAATAGGTTTAACTTTTCTGCTAACTATTGGTGGAGTATCTTAGCGGCTGAGTCGTGTCTTTCCTTATACTCGGTTGCGGCAAACGCTTGGCATCCTCCAGTTATGTGCTGAATTGTCTCCGATGTTCGACAGCCATATCTGCATTGGTCATTTTCTATTGAGGGATCTCTAATGATGAACTTCCGATAGTTCTTCGTCGGAATAACCTGGTCTTGGATAGCTAACAAGAAGCCCTCCGTTTCCGAAAACCTCTGTCCTGAAATCAACCAGTAGTTCGACGCTGAGTTGTTGACATTGTCCTGATTGACCTCATTTGGATGCCGTCCATGAAGTGGCTTCCGTAGCCAGGTTTGTAACTTCTCTTGGTCTGTTTGGTGGTGAGAAGTAATATCTTGTTCCCTCAACTGTAGCGGTGTTGAATCGTCTGCCTCGCACATTGCTCGATGTAGTGTGGAAGAGTCCGCCAACCTGTGGAAATATGAACGTAAGTTTATTATTTGTTGGTCGAGCTGCTTACCAATATCCACCAATCCTCTTCCTCCTTGGTGTCTTGGAAGCATTGTTCGTTCAATAGCACTCCGAGGGTGATGTTTTTGTGCTTTTGTTAGGAGTGTCCTTATTTTTCTTTGCAGGTTTTGGATGTCCGTCCTGCTCCACTTTACAATTCCAAAAGAGTAGCTCAGCGCAGAGCAAGCATACGTGTTGAGCACCTTAAACAAATTTCTACTATTTAAATTAGTTCTTAATACCCGCCTTACCCTCCTGACAAATTCGGCTGTCAATTCGGCCTTCATAGTGCCATGATCAATTCTTTTACCCTGTTTCATACCTAGATATTTGTATGTTTGGTCTGCTTCCATTGCAGCTATAGTTTCACCGTTCTGCATTTCAAAAGCCCCCGGTTGTATCAAGTCCAAATTGCATTCCGATATCCCCGGAGAACTCCTCTACAATTTTAAGCATTTGTTCCAGCTGGCTTCTGGTAGCAGTCATCAGTTTAAGATCCATCCATGTATAGAAGATGATTCACTCTGACTATCTCTTCGTTGTTTCTAACACCAAAGCCGTGTCTGGTGGAGTTCAAACGGCGTGATAGTGGGTTCATTGCAAGGCAGAACCACAATGGGCTAAGTGAATCGCCTTGAAATATTCCTCTTCGTATCGGAATGGTGTTAGTTTCGATGGTGTCGCTGGATGGCATTTGCAATTGGATCCTAGTTCTCCAGGTTGCCATGATGCGTTCTAAAAAGGAAACAAAATTATTGTCGACCCTGTACATTCTTAATATAGTTTTGAGCCACTCATGTGGTACTGAGTCGAAGGCATTCTTATAATCCACGTAGACCGCAAAGAGGTTTCTTCGGTTCGTACAGGCTTGGTTACATATGACAGAGTCAACAATCAATTGTTCTTTGCATCCCATTGCTCCCCTCGTACATCCTTTCTGTTGAGTTGCAATGATGTTATTTTGCTCACAATGTGCATAGATGCGTTGGGTCAAGCAGGAGGTGATCACCTTATACAGTGTGGGTAGGCAGGTGATTGGCCTATACTTAGCTGGGTCATGAGTGATGTGTTGGTCCTTTGGTAGGAGGTACGTAATACCTTCGGTCAAGAACAATGGCATTTTTGATGGGTTATGAAAAACATCATTAATTAGATTAGCCAGCTGATGGTGCATACACCAGAACTTTTTGAGCCAGTAGTTCTGGATCCCGTCGAGACCTGGAGCTTTCCAGTTATGGGATTTCTTGATTATTCTTGAAATTTCCTCGGTGGTAAATGGCTCAAACTGCATCTGGCTGTAATCTTGGCAGATTTGGTGTTCTTCATTGATCCAACCAGCAGTATTATTATTAATAAAAGTATTATTCAAAAAAACAATTTCTGAGTATTAAAGTCCGCTTATCTCGAAAACGGTCGACTATACGACTTTATACCTAGAGGACCTTTCTTACGTAAGAATGTCCACAAACCATAATTTATATAAAAAATAGTGAAAATAACACTAACTTATACCTAAAAGTGCACTTCCATATTATAAATAGATCCTAAGAGGTTAAATAAAAACCCCTTTTATGACACCGTCTTCAAGGTCTTAAGCTCCCTATGGGAGCATTTGCGAATCTACGTTCATATGAAATTTTTTTCATAATTTTTAATGTAGAATCATACCTTAAAATTTGTCATCATCATTTCCGGACACCCTCTATAATATATAAGGTGTCCGGAAAAATGTGGGAAATCTCCAGGATACGAAAAAAACACGTGAAAGGAATACGACAAGTTCATATAAACTTTTTTTCATATAGACCTCCTCGGAGATATAGACCCCAAAGAGTTGCAATGGAATCAAGTTTTTTACACATAATTATTGAACCACCAGGTATATTTCAATTTTTTTAATATGATGTATACCAGGTAAGACCCTTCAAATTACTATTCACGAAAGTGTTGTGAATTACTCACAGCTGCAGGGACAGACTAGCTGTGACATTTATGGCCACATTTTTTTTTATCCTATATGATAAGAACTTTGGACAACTTTTTTTACATACCTTTAACTATTGATGAAAAATTAAGTACTCTTCATTCATGTCGCTAATCCTAACAGTTTTCGAAAAAACGACATTTTATTTACATCACGTATTTGGCGTATTTGGATAAAAGATACATTTTAGTTAAAAACGTTTAATTCTGTGAATTGCAGTTCGACCTAGGTTCGCAAAAAATGTGCGTTTTATTTTATCGGCATCAAAAGCAAAGTATTCTTGCAAACGTTGCTGGGTACGAAAGACATAAATATCCCGCATTTTAGAATTTTCCAACTTTCACATCGCTGACATATTGATTCTTTATTTGGATATTAATTTTTGGATTTCGTGTTGAGATTAATTGTGAAATAATTCGAAATATGGAATACACGTTTCTTGAGTATGCATATATGGATCTTATGTATGGTCTTGTAATGTTTTGGAACTCAGGAGCTTATATCACAACAGATATCCTAATCGTACTCTTTCAGATCAGAAAACATTTCAACTAGTTGACCAACGTCTAAGGGAGAATATATTAAGTATAATATTATTAATTTTTATCATAATTTTAAGAAAAATTTTGGGAAAAGAATCACTAATGCTGGTCGCGGAAGAACAATACGTACTCCGTAAATAGAGGAAAATATTTTAAAAGCTGTAGAGCACTCGAAAATTATCAGCGCAGTTTGATACGTCGAAAACAATAGTACATAAAGTTCTTCAAGAACAGTTGTTATATCCATATCATTTGAAAAAGGTGCACGAACTGATTCCTAAAGATTTTCCCCGTAGAATGCAGTTTGGAAACTGGCTATTGGATCAGCAACGAATTAATGTAAACTCCATTAGTACTACTCTCTTCACGGATGACGTAGAGTTTACCAAAAATGATATCATAAATTTATACAACTTACATGTATGGGCTGATGAAAATCTTCATGCAACTATGTTTCGCATCATCAACATCAGTTCCAATCAATGTCTGGGCAGGAGTCATTGTCAATTTTTTGATTGGGCCAATCGTATTGCCGGCACGACTGAATGGAGAACTTTATTTGGAGTACCTCCAGAATGCTTGTCACGATTTAGTAGAGCACTTACCACTTGCAACCCGGTGAAACATGTACTATATGTACGATGGGGCATCACTTCATTTCAGCGTTGTTGTGCGGGAGCACCTGAATAACGTCTATCTAAACCGTTGGATAGGTAGAAGAGGACCTATTGCCTGGCCTTCTCAATCTCCCTACCTAACGCCGTTGGATTTTTACCTGTAGGGATACCTCAAAACCTTGGTAGATTCCACTCCGGTCAATAGTTCGTCGTGCCCGCCAGTGTATCAGACTTCACGGAGCCCATGTTGAACCCTCTTACGAAGTATTTAACTAAGCAATTAATTTAATTTTTTATGGAAACTATGATGACAGGGGAAAGTTCCTCTTTTCATATTTATCCCGACAGAAGTTAGGGGACTAATAGTATAAATAAATATTATTTTTTTGTCGAAAACGGTTAGAACTAGCGACATGAATGAAGAGTACTAAATTTTTAGTCAATAGTTAGACATATATAAAAAATGTTGTCCAAAGTTCTTATGATACAGGGCGTAAAAAATGGGGTCATAAATGTCATAGCTAGTCCGTATCTGCAGCTGTGAGTAATTCACATTCTTGGATACTAATTTGAAGGGTCTTATCTGGTATACATCATATTAAAAAAATTGAAATATTCCTGGTGGCTCAATAATAATTAAAAAAAAACTTGATTCTCTCTCTTTGGGAGGCCATATCTCCGAAGAACTGTAGTATTCCTTTCACGTGTTTTTTTTCATGTCCGGGAGATTTCCCATATTTCCTCCGCCACCCTGTATATTTAACTGCATAAGAAAAAATACCAAGTTGCATAACCTTCTTATTTACGGTGTGCTTGGAGAGGGCTAGGTCAATTATGTATAGTTAGAGAGAGATAGCAGCTACCCACTTAGTTTCTGTCTCTCTTTTTTTCTCTTGAACTAATCAAGGGTCCGCGCACCCGCCTGCTAGTTCCGGTAGTATAAGTTCGATAGCGCCAACTGACTGCGGTTCAGGGTAATTCTTTTGCAGCACTTGCATACAAACAGTGAAATTTGCCTTTATTTTATAGCCGTGAGAGATCTTCTTTTAACTTTAATCACATTTTCATAGCTACATGTGCATTATTCGTTTTACTATAAAATATTTGAGGTCCAATGTTACATATTAAAGATTAGAAATTTTTAAGGAGTTTTAATTGTAACTTAAAAACAAAATATTAACAATATGTTAATAATTTTTTTCGTTTCCCTAATCTAAGTACATAAAGTTATTTTTAGATCCTAAATTAAACTGTGCGGGAGGAATTTAAATGTGAAGAATGGGCAGCGCAATTAGACTTTTTTACTTTGTATCACTTAACTTTTTTATATTTTTTTTCTTTCCTCTCATTACAACTCCTACTCACTTGTCCCATGGTTTACATAAGGGAATAACTGAAAAGTTTAATAAATGAAACTTTTTGGCGTTATTTTACTTAATCTTAATATTCAATTCCCAAAATAACCAAATGAATAAACCTATTTTTAGGATTCGTTTAGATATACGAGTATACAAAAATCTAACAACATATTTTCCTTAATGTTTGCAGAAAGGCGGAATGATTAATATTAATAACCTTCTTTTTATGTAATATCAAAAGAATTTATTTTAGCTAAAAACGCCAGTAAATAATGCGTAGGCTTTTTATGGGCTTTTTATTATAAGGTACATTGGGAATCAATAAACCTATAGCAGATTAATACGCATTATAATAATGTAAAAATATTTCTCAGCATTTCTTTTTGTAACGAAGTAGTAAAAATTCTGCATCCTATAATATGCAGGGTGTGTTCCAATTAATTTCTATAATATTGTTTGTAGTCCAAGCCATAGGTAAAAATTAGTGCGTTGTTTTGACTTAAATTCCGAGATGAATGAGATCTATCCAGAGATGTTGGGGGCAATGTAAGAACAAACCCTACATAAAATGTAACAGCAAGGTTGGGGCAAAGGGGGGGGGGGAGTCAAAGTTGGCTAACACAGGCTTTTTGGCTTGTAGCCTTGGAACGCATTTTGGAAAAAAAGTTTCAAATAAAAGTTGTAGAGATTTTAAGGACCTACAATGTGAGCTTTTGTTTGCTTGCGCGCGCGGGAGCTCTATTTTTTAATAAAAAAAAACACCCTCTTTTATAAAATGATATTTAAGGGGTTAAAAATTAATTGTTTCACTTGCCCCTAACAAGATATAAAAGTTTAGGCCTTCATTCAAAAAAAGGTTATAGCAGTCAGCATCTTGTGTCTTGAGATAAACAATTAGCAAAATCTCAGCAACAAATTATCCAATTTACTATTATAAAATATTCTTTTGTTCAGAAAGATGATTAATTTTGCAATAAATAATTGATATGAGAAAAATGGCCGATTTTGTGGTTTTCTGGCCTTTTTGCAATAACAAAGTGTCAAAGATGATCACACAAGCTCAAATTGTAGGTTTTAAAGATCTCTACAACTTTTAT
Source organism: Diaprepes abbreviatus (assembly GCA_034092305.1). Taxonomy (NCBI): domain Eukaryota; kingdom Metazoa; phylum Arthropoda; class Insecta; order Coleoptera; family Curculionidae; genus Diaprepes; species Diaprepes abbreviatus. The sequence goes on from JASJET010000304.1 coordinate 215,032, forward strand.
TTGAAACTTTTTTCTCAAAATCTCTTCCTTGGCTTGTAGATTCAAAAAAACCTGTTTTAGCTAACCGCCCTCTTGACCCCAATCTAACTTTTGCTGTTACATTTTATGTAGGGTTTGTTCTTACATTGCCCCCAACACCCCTGGATACGTCTTTTTCATCTCGGAATTTACGTCACTATATGGCTTGGACTAATTACTATTCCTCTACATTTTCCCCATTGGGTGGGTTTTTATATATACTTATGGACAAAATTATTGATAATTTTTAAACGATTTTATTTAGATTCACTGCTGCCTATGGGTTCTCGATTGACAACCAATTTAAGGTCACCGTCACTTCCGATTATTCAATCATGCTGAAATTTGATACTCATATATAAACCCTATAACAATGTAATATTATGACTTTGAAATCGATCTTGAACATATATTTGAAGATCAACTTCAAGTCCGATTATCCGATCAAGCTGAAATTTGGTACACATATATCAACTTGACGACAATGCAATATAATGGCTTTGAAAATATCTTTGGACATATATTTCAAGGTCATTTTAAGAACGACTTCACTTCCTGCTGATTTTTATGTAAAATGATCTCCTTAATCCTAATATATCATCCGTTTTTCCTTATCACACACCGCTTCCTGGGGAGCCCCAGCCTGTATTTTAATTATTTTTCAATAATAATTTAATGGTCACAAATTTGATTTGAAAAGGTGAAAAGAATTATTTGAGCTGTTAAATTTAAAAATAAAAATAAGGAAAGTACTTCATTTGGTGCTTGCTTTCCATTTATACCCTAAAGTGGAAGTTCCTCATACCAATCTCCAGCAGTTCACTGAAAAAATCTCTTGTCAAACGTAGTGATGGAACTGTATCCCGTGTTCATTCGAAACTGATCTTAAATTTTCAGAGAGGAAGTCCAGGTGTAAGTGCAGGATCTCCGCTTTAAGAGACATGTTACACCCCATGGCCTTGTACGCTGACAATAATTCCTGATATAAGCGACATATTCATCACTTTTATTGTTACCCAAAAAGTTCTCACACATGTTTTGGAACGCAAGCAGAGCTCGTTTTTTTTCTCGATTCAGATGTTTAATAAATGTCGATTTTTGAAAACGGTGTCTTATCTGGGGATCCACGAAAATTCCTATCTTGATTTTAGCTTCATTAGGACGAGGAAATTTAGTTCTCAAAAATTAAAATTCTTCAACTGTTTTGTCCACTGCTTTCACAAATTGTTTGATCAATCCGAGTTTGATGTGCAAAGGCGCCATGTAAATATTTTGCTTTGAGTCCAAAGGATTATGAGCAACATTTTTCTGACCGGGATTAACACTTTCTCGTAGAGGCCAGTTCTGTACGATGTAATTTTTGTCCTGGGCTCCGCTATCCCATTCACATAGGAAGCAGCAGTATTTTGTGAAGTCCGATTGGAGACCTGTGAGTAGAGCAACAACTTTTAACTCCAATTATAATCATGATCAATGATTTTGTTAAGGATTCAGTTAATGTTTTCGTACGTCTCCTTAATATCCACAGAGTATGTAATCGGGAATGATGATAACTCATTCCCATTGGCCAACAAGAAATAGAAATAGAAACTGGAGTCATGAAAAGCCGCCCATTAACAATTTAAAAAAAATATAAGTACCACCCCAATAAATTTCATATTGTGCATATTGGGCATATTGTCCCAGTCATGTAAAATACCGAATAATGTTTTGCAATCGGTATAGAGAATAAGTCAGAGCCATGAACAATTTTGAAAAATTGGTAGTCTGGTCTGATGAATGTTATTTTACAAATGCTGGTATTTTGAACAGTCACCATAGCAGATATCCCCATATCATTTATGAAAGGGAGCAATTATAACACTTTGGATTTGGTATCGGTAGCAATACAGATTAGGTGTCTCATAGCAAACCGTATCTAGAAATTTTAGAAGAAATTGCTAGAATATGTTTTCTTGGTAAAGCATAATGACATATATTCCCAACAAGATGGTGCATCGAGTCACAACGCTCAGGTAATGAGCTATTCTTTGGAAACTAATTTTCCTGAAGGATGGGTTAATATCAAGGGGTCTGTTAGTTGGCCTCTCAGATCGCCTATCTGTCCTGGATTTTTTCTTAGGGGACTTTTTACAGAACATGATTTATAGGACTCGACATAGTTCGGAAGAAGAACTTTGCAAAGCCACAAATTTGACCTTTCAAAATAAACCTTGCAACTTTAAACGTTTTAAGAAAAATTGCAACAATATGCCAATTCTTATTATATATATATATATATATATATATATATATATATATATATATATATATAAAATAAGTGAATTTATTTTAAAGCATACAATTTGCATTTACAGTTTTTTTCTAACTCCTGTAATAAAATCAATCACCCGAGCTTGTCAAAATATAAGAAACAACCCTGTACATTGTACAAGTGTATTTTTATTACCTAAACTTCATCACCTGTAAAAGTCAAAACACTAAAGTGATTGAAAAAGAAAAATAGCAATTTATTATTTGTTTTAAGATTATGGACAACGATGTTTCTTGGGTAAAATACGTAGTTGGGACTTTTACCGGATGCCGTAAAGTTATGATTACCAATTACAATGACAGTAAAAATCCACGTTTATTCCTCAAAAGGCAATTGGACATGAACTAGAATATTACCAGTTACCTCCAATTATTTATAGGAATAAAAAATGTTACCTGCTATATACCGCGGCATAGCTGTTTTAATATCGTAGATATAACATTTGCTTTGACATTTTATATTTTAAAAAAACCGGGACACAATAATCTGAAGTACAAGAAAACTTTTTCGCATTTATATTAATAGCTGAATATACAGGTATATATCTGCTTAGAATAATTCATATTTAAAATCGTCGGGGTAATCACAAATTGCAAATTGATTAAGAACATCTTTATTGAAATAGTCTCACATGTGCAAAACCTTTTAAATTAGATAAGAACCGGTCCCCATTATGGAAAAAAAATCAAAAATAGCGATATCTACGGCCCTCTACCCAATAGCATACCAGAAGTTGTATATGGTTCCCATAAAACTTCATTGTAATAAAGAATGGGATTTTTGGATAGATTAAATTTTTAACAGACCAAAGGGCTCTTGAATATAGACCAATCTTTGCTATTGCTCGTTAAAATTATGAAATATGCTAACAAGGGAATGTTCTTTGATTTCTATTATTATGTAATATTTTGAGTGTACCTAAAAATGTCTAACACGTATTTCTTTCTACGTTCTGAATTACATTTCTAAGTAGTGATAACTATCCCTTAAGTTTATTACTATTAACGTTTTTTCTTCAATTCTAACTTAAAAGGTTGATTTTTCGTATAAAATCACTTGCATACTATTAGGTTTACGAAAATCATTTTCTTAGGAAGAGTTAGCATGATATTTTTTATAAGAGTGAACACGTTATTTGTTTTACGCTGTTTTCGTACAATAAATGTATAAATTTATTTAGTTCGGTCAAAAACTCGTTAGTGGTATATGAATCGATAAGTGGACATGTATAGGCAATTTTCATGACAAAATTTATCACGAGGATAAGTACCCCTTTTTAAATTTTATAAAAAAAAATGAATAAATATCTTCTTCTAAGAAATTCATTACCAATAATAACATAAACCATCAGGAACAGTAACTATGAATAGCATGTAATGGAAATATACTATTTCGAAAGACTTTAAAGCTTTATCTAAAAAAGTTTAATCAGTCTGATTCTCATTCATCTGTGTTAAAAGGTAGTTTATATTTCATGCCCTGATTCATGTCAATGGAGGAAAAATCGCCCCTAAACTTAACCTCTTAATTATTCAAATTCACAATTAATAAATTTTCGACTGAATAAAATAAATTTATACGTTTCCATCCCTAAAAAAGGTGACGCAAAGCCTTATTCTCACTATCTAGAATTCAAAACTACATTTTAAAGCTTGCATTTACAAAAGATTTTACAGGAAAAAATTCCTCTTTTGAATAAAATTTTGAAATACCATTTTTAGGGGTTAATATTGGAAATATGCAACTCATGGTATAAAAATACCTACCAATATCGCAGAATAAGCATTACCAGACACACTTTTAGCAAATTTCCACAGAAACTCTTACAGGAGTAGTTAACTTCTTTAAATGGACGACTTTCCCCTAAATATTAAATTTATTTTTTTCATAAAATTAAAAAAAATACTTGAGGGGCAGTTATTCCTTTGCTAAACTTTATTGTAAAAAACCTTATACACATCAACTTATTTTTTTCAAATCATGTAAAACTAAATAGTTTTTGATCGAATTAATTAAATTCAGATACTTACTGAATAAAAAGAGCGAAAAAAAAAACTGTTTTCACGTTTAGAAAAATTACAAATAACTGAGAAAATAACATGAATAAAACTCTTTTCCCAAACCGAATAAAATGCAACCTATTTTGCATAAGAAAGTTAGTCCTGTTAAGCATAATTGAAGAAAATTCGTTTTCGGGGATGATGGGGTAATATTCATCCTCTAGAAATAGAGGTCATAACCTACAAAATACATGTTTAATATTCATCAATGTTCTACATATACAGAACAAGCAGATTTGTATTATTGTTTGTAACTAATTTCTTAGAAGAAAATAAACTTTTAATTTCTTTTCAAAAAATTTATAAAAGGGTTAATTAACCCCGTGACAAATTTTATTATGAAAAAAGCTATGTCCGTCCACTTAATTTTTCAAATTCATATACAACTAACGAATTTTTGATTGAATTAAACAAATGTATATATTTATTGGGGAAAACACACAAAAAAAAACATTTTCATCATTATAAAAAACAAAGGCAGCGCTCTAAGAAATGACGTGTGTCAAACTCTGTTCGTAAATCTAATAATATGCAAGTGATTTTATAAAGGGTGTTTTTTTATAGAGGTATAGAACTTTTAAATGGAATAAAACAAAGATGAATTTTTTAAATTGACATGAAATTTACTTTATTCGAAAGATAACCTTCTGGCATTATAATTTAAGTATGACTTCTGGCATATGACCGCTACGGCTGGCTCGGACGTAGTCTAATCTGAAGGTCCAATTTTCGATGACTTTTTCCAACATTTGTGGCCGTATATCGGCAATAACGCGGCGAATGTTGTTCTCCAAGTGATCAATCGTTTCGGGCTTGTCGGCGTAGACTAGCGACTTCACATATCTCCACAGAAAATAGTCTAGCAGCGTTAAGTCGCACGATCTTGGAGGCCAATTCACGGGTCCGAAACGTGAAACTATGCGGTTACCAAACGTTTCCTTCAATAAATCAATTGTGGCACGAGCTGTGTGACATATTGCGTCGTCTTGTTGAAACCACAGCTCCTGCACATCATGGTTGTTCAATTGTTGAACGAAAAAGTCAGTAATCATGGCTTTATAGCGGTCACCATTGACTGTAATGTTCTGACCAGCATCGTTTTTAAAGAACTACGGACCAATGATTCCACCAGCCCATAAAGCACACCAAACAGTCAGTTTTCCTGGATGTAACGGTGTCTCAACATACACTTGAGGATTATCATCACTCCAAATACGGCAGTTTTGTTTATTGACGTATCCATTCAAAAAAAAGTCAGCTTCATCGCTAAACAAAATTCGCTTATGAAAATCGGGATCAACGGCAATCTTGTTTTGGGCCCATTCACCGAATCTACGCCTTGCTAGGTGATCGTGTGGCTTCAATTCTTGCACGAGTTGGATTTCGTAAGCACGCAAACCAAGATCTTTCCGCAAAATCTTCCATAAAGTGAATGGACACATATCCAATTCCTGTGCACGATGGCGGATAGACTGATTCGGGTCTTCCTCCACGCTACGCTCTACAGCAGCAATGACTTCTTCTGTACGCACTGTACGACGTCTCTGTGGACGCGTATTATCATTTAGAGTAAACGTGGTGCGAAAACGTTCCATAGTTAATCGAATTAATTGCTCTGATGGACGATTATGTTGACCGTAAAATAGACGTAGTGCGCGATACGTATTTCGAACAGAACCATGATTTTTAAAATAAAATTGCACAATTCGGAAGCGTTGTTCAGGCGTCAGTCTATTCATGTTGAAATGCCAAACCAAACTAAACATAAATCACTTGATAGCTGACAAAATGGCCGCCAGTTAAAAAAGTGTTGCCAACTTAAAGTTTTATACCTCTATAAAAATACCCTTTATAAAGAATACAGAATCTTCAAATTAAAAAATTAAAAAAAAAAAAACGTGTTTAGCTGTGCACTTTGTGGCAGTTATTACTTCCGAGACGTAAAAAAATACGCGCTGGGTATTTCTTCGGATACTTCAATATATCAAAAATTGAGACAAGTCAGATCAGGACAACTGAGAACGTCCCTTGTAAGGCTTTTCTAATCTGGTTACGATTATTGCGCAAGACCTTTACATGTAGCCAAGCTCCTGTACTAAATTACCTGCGAACAAACAGGTTTTTCCTGTGGTTTTGGTAATATTTTTCTTAGAAAGCGATCACAGTTTATTTTCGATATTTTGTACCTAAACTGGAACATATACAGGTTCCACTTAACTAGTGTGTGATTTCACTGAATTTTTAAGGTTTTATAATGGTTTTATTTCTAAATGTATTAAAGGCACATCTCATTTGAAAAACATTTGCTAGAGGCGTACTTTAATTAAGGAGAAAGCATTAACTTAAAAATATAAATTAAATTAAATAATTTACCTTTTTAATTTCAAAAACAAAATATTAAAACATTAAAAGGTCGTCATAATTAGATTTTGGAATAACATATTTCAAGTATGTTAAAAGGGTCGTGTCTCTTGTTGTCAAGGTAACTTACATGCCAGTTGTGACGGCTCTGTTTTCCTAAAAATAATTTAAAGCAGTGATTCCTAATTGGTGGGTCGGAGATGCAAGAGGATAGCCTAGATTTTTTGGAGGGGTCGCTGGTTATCAGTTATAAAAACCAAAATTGAATTTTAAATTTGAAGGCAGGTGATAAAATATTAATAATTTATTTATACTTGGCAACACGTAAAATATGACATGTAATCACTGGACAATCGGTGCAGGTACTTTTCCTTATGTCTGACGAAATATGATTGGGGCAAGCTAGCCGGGTGGCTTGCGGCAATCCCGAATTTCCCGAGATAGCCTAACGATCAGCTAAGCTGAGAATAATAGAGAACATTCTCCTAACTGATATATAAGTAACGAGTAGAGACATAAGAGACAGTCTTCAGATATTCAGTCTCTTGTTGAAACTTTAGAATATAAATATTGGTGTACGGATTAATTGTTGCATTGGGTGAATTTGTTAGCTAGTGTTAAGTTGCTACATTGTTCTTATCGTTGGTAAAATGATAGTTCTTTTTTAGTCAGTATTGTTCGGTCTGAAAAATGTTAAAATAATATCCGTATTCACAATTCGTCTTCGATAGGCATGCATAGATATATAAGCTAGTCAATTATTTACCGTACTGGTAAGTAAAAATATTAAATAATGTTAATTAAAAATAGTTTTCAAAAATTATGTTGAAGCGTTTTATTTTCCAGATATCAACGTCATGGAGAAAATAAGAAAATATTCAGAGTTGTTAATAACATCATAGAGAAGCCACAGTGCAGTCTTAGTGTCGAATCTAAGAAACCCCTAAAGTTCGAACGTCACTTAGAAACAAATTATTCTGAACATATTACCAGAGACATGGGCTGTCTTGAAATGACTAAAGTAAGATTTAACTTGGACAATTCAACAAAAAAAATCAAGCTGAATTTTAGGCATCATATGAAATTGCTCTGGAAGTTGCAAAAAACAGAAAACCATATACTTTTGCGGAAATCCTAATCAAACTATGTTTATTGAAGTCCGCTTAGCTAATTCGTAGAGAAACAAGTGAGATTAAATGCGTAATATATCTTTGTCTAACAACATAATTCAGAGATACATGTCAAACATGTCCAAATACGTGGTGAACAAATTATCTGAAATAAAGGCATTTCCTGTATTTTCTTTTCAACTTGATAAGTCTACCAATATTAGCTCATATTCCTAGTGACCGGTTTTTGTGATATATATTCACTTGGAGGAAGTTAAAAAAGAATTTCTCTTTTGTAGAGCACTAAAAACTACTACGAAAGGTGAAGACGTCATGGAGATGACATCCTCATTGTTTGAGAGTAATGAGAATGGGAAAACTTGTATAGAGTATGTAACGATAGAGCACTAACCATATTTGGATCGATGTCAAAAGTTGGAAAGATTGCATCCAAAGCAAATTAATTGCACTGTATGATTTACCGACTTGCTCTTGTTACTAAGATTCTTCCAAAGTTTTTACAAGAAGTGCTTGATTCTTTAGTGACAATTGTCAATTATATAAAATCTGTTGTTTTCAATACATGTCTGTATTGAAAATTTTTGAATTTTATTTTTTCGAGATTTCTCTAAACAGGAAGGTGCAATGTTGCCGATATTCTCGATGAAGTGCAGTTAATTTTTGAAGCTGTGAAATGATTCTTTAGCGCGTGATATGTTTCAGGAAAAATCATTGTCTCAATTTTGGTGTGATATGCGTCAATATTAGTGCAATTTCCTTCTACTTACTTCTGCTAAAGTGGATTTTTAAATCTACTACAGATCAAGGCAAATGCCAGGAACAAGATGGATGTTCAAGACATGAGGCTGGCCTTGACAAAAACTCAATCAAAAATTATAACAAATGTCAAGCAGATGCAAGCTCAATCAACACGTTAATCATTAATACTTAATACGTATTAAAAAACAGCATCACTTTTTTTAAGTACTAAATTGTGTTTTTTCAAGCCCTTTATTTTTTGTTATACTGATCAAATATGGGGAATGGAAAAGGCGGGTCGTGAGTATTTTTGAAAAATTGAAAAAGAGTCGTGATTAAAAAAAAAGGTTAGGAACCATTGCTCTAAAGAATGCTGTTAGTTTTGGTTGTTCGTAGCCAGAGTATCATGTTTTATTAAGTATGTTAAATTAAATCATTATTATGTTGATATTGTTTCAATTTGTCTAATAAAATATTTAAACAATTAAAATGTCATTAAAATAAAATATAGTTAAGCTATTTCTTCCTGGCATCGATAAGTAGACTTGTTTGATAGCATGTGGGTGTGCATGCTTGGTTTCTCTGTTATTTAGTTTTGGAGAAAACTGCAACACAAGCTAGTGTATATTTTTTAAGAAATAAGTTGTCTTGGTAGGATACTTTTCTCTGAATTCCACCAAATTTCTTTGACATTCCCGCAACGAGTAAAATTCCCCGACTTTTTCTGGCTTTCCAGAAAGCGACTAACATGCATGATTCTCTCTGTCGATTGATTCCAATTAATATAGTTGTAGCAAAATAAAGATAAAGTCTATCGAAAAATTATTCATATCAAAGTGCCAAGATTTAGTGATAGTTCAAAATTATATAAAAAATTAACCTTAGTGCAATAATAGTTTAATAAATAATGCGCCAAACTCCTTAAAGCTCGATATATCATAAATGATAGAAGATTCCACTATATTGTGGATGTCTGTGGTTCAAGATTTTACTACATGACACGGTTTGAAATATTTTTATTAGAAATAATATAGTGGATGATGAAATAAAAATGAGACAAATAATAATTTGTTTTATTAATTAATTAATTCAAATCGGGGTAAAATTTTTTTATTATATTATACGGGAAATTAATTACATAGTTATTTAAAGAACATATATTGGTAAGTTTACAAGAATAATAAAATAATTCTGACCATACAATTTTTTAAAACAGAAAATTTAATTAAGGCCTCCAAATCAAAATATAAATCTTTGTTATATCCAATTAACCCCTGACAATGATCGTGAAGGTATTTAATTTATTAGGTTGGTGTGGAATGGGGCTAATACAAGGTGTGGAATTTAAGTGATACCACTAGCTAGCTCCGAAATTAGACAAAACTGGCCCATTTTGAGGTATATTCAGGTTACGTTAGTAGAGTTTCCAAATTTTTTATACTTTAAATAATTCAAAATGCTTCATTTTTTTTTCTTTCCTATGAAGTATCTTCATTATATTGGTGAAATTAGGGCCGTAATTTTTTTTAATATTTCCGAAAGGATCAAAAATTGGCAACTCTGTCAATCAATGAATCAAAACAGGCAGGTTTTCCTTAACTTAACTGACCTCGTATCTATTACTTTTTAGAGATATCACTAGTGGTATCGCTAATTTTGCCCACTCTTTATAGTCTGGTTAAAAATGAGTCATCGGAACACCTAATTAGACTGGGTCAGTCAGTGAATTGCAGAGAGGCAGTGGCATTAACATTCAGCATACATATTTTCACCTATTGAGCAACAGCATTGCTAACAAAAACTGTGTTTTAAAAGTAATCTAACTGCTTTCTCATTAATCTTTTATCACATTATTCAAATATATATATATATATATATATATATATATATATATATATATATATATATATTAAATTTTAGTTTTGATAGGTCCCAAGCTCTCTAAATAAATTAAATAATATAAATAATATGGCATACAGTGCTAAAACTATAATTCCTCGATTGCTGAAAAGGGGAAACCCAGACATTAAACGGAGCGGTGGCGGCACTTTAACTCGTTGTTACTCCGAATTCAGAGCATGACGTCAACACTGCTATAAAAGCGAAAAGTCAGTTGTGAAATTAAGGACATTACGGGTTGCGCTTCTTGATATAACTCGTCTTTTTTTTGATTGAGCTTAGCTCTCGTGTGCCATACTGACTGTTCTATTTTTTAGGCAGCTCGTAATTCTTAAAGTAGGTTGTCTTTGATAATATGATATTCTACAGACAATAAAGATCGTGCATACGTCTTAATTCCTGAAATTAATACCGTCGATAAAAAGGCGATGTTAGCGGCGCGTACGAGCTACTTAACCGAGGCGTCCTGACCGACACCAGAACGTGACAAAGTGGCGACTAATAGTCAGCTTCGTGTTGGCTATAAAGTTCTGAAAATCCCGATCTTGACAAATAAACCCGAACGTGGCAGTGGAAGGTAAAATAATCCCCAACTTGACTTGCGGAAAACAGTATTTAATCTTCTTTAACTTTGAGCTTCACTCATTCCCCTTCTATACCGATGAGCGAGAAGAAAGGTGAGGTGGCTAGAATTTTTATTCTAGTAGGGAGGTCTGACTGAATTTCACCAAAAACCACTGATTTGTGTTAAAATTTAGGTTTAACTCAAACAATTGATAATGTAAAAATTCATAAAATAAATTAATCTCGACGGAAACGAACTTCCGCATTTCCTGAAGGACAAAATTAATCTAATAAACCTGGTAAATGCGTAAATTAGTCCATATTCTAGGAGATGAGTACACAAATACCGAATAATGGCGAGGTGCGTTGACGTCTCGCTAAAATCGAAAAATAGTTAAAATTACGAAAGGTAGTTTAAAAAGACCTTGGAAAATAACTAACTAAAATTTGGTAAATAAAAACCATCAACACAACATGGAATCCAAAAAGGGACATTATTATCATTGACGTGGCGAAATTTAAAAAAAACACCCATATTCCATTAATACGACAATATATACATAAAACCAAAATTAAGACTTTTTCAAAAAGTATCTGAAATGAATTTTTTTTACAGAATTTTTATACTTCGGTGGAGATTTATAGATTAATGTAATGCAGCCCTGAAAAATAAGTTAAAATACAACAATCGAAATTACCGTTGAACTAAAGACTTTGTAAAATTGCGTTTTTGTATCCTTGTCGATAAATCAAGTTTAAATTCATATTATAAAATTAAGTTCAAGCTCAATAAATTTATCTCGATAAACTTACCTGGAATGGGAATAGATTCCTGAACAATCTGAGTCTCGGCGAAAATGACGCTCCTGCCCTGCATTTCTCCTACAGCTTCAGGCATCCACGTGCCGGTTATGATTGGTCGCAGTAATTCAGGATCGTGCTCCTCGCAGACATTGGGCAATGACCCATCCGAATCGAAGAATGACCTGGATACGCCGGGGAAGTATAACGCTGGATTGCGACTGAAAGAGATGAATTTGAAAGGAGGAGAGAAAAAAGGGAAAAACGAAAATAAAACTTTTAAATTTACATAAAGTTTATCCAACTAAATTCATTATAATATACAGTGTACAGTGAATTCATAACGTTTTCTCGTAAACATCGATTGTTTCTTAAGTATCTCATTTGACTTACAGCTTATAGTCGGTTATTCCAACACAGTTTTATTATATCATTAACTAAGCACGTAATAAATTTAACGATTCGTTTTAATTTGGATTTCACAAACGTCCTAATAAACTTACGATCCATGATTATATCAAGGCCTAATAAATTTAGTAACGCCGAAAATCCTGTGAGCAGTAAGCCAATGTCATTTCTGTCGAATAAATTTTTCTTTATTACATAAAAAATTTTATTGTTTTTTTTTCTTAGAAAAATTCAACGAAAATGTGCGTCACATTAATGGCTACGTAACTTATCCTGCGCTTAAGGAATTTGGAGAAATTTATTTACATATTCTATTATTTTAATAGCCGAGTTAACGAAGGTTTTTACTTCTCAGTCATCAAGAATAATTCCGATTTTGTGGATTTTCTTTTAATTTTTATTTTTATATACAATTTAAAATTAGATATATTGTGGTGGAGGCACATAAGTATTAATATTGTTTAAAAAATAACAAAACTATTAATGGAAAAAAAGTTATTGAGAAGACAATATTTTTTATTGAATTTATTTTATATAAAAATTCAATTTTTAAAACCTAAATTCTAGTTTTCAATTTTTTCGTTCATAAAATCGTTTTCACGACGTTTCGCCAAAATTCCGTTTGGAATTTTTAAGGTGTGTCTCGTCTCATTATTCTATTCAACTATCGCTAACAACAACAAAGCACCAAGGATTTGTATTTTATATTCGGGGACATGATAAATAAAAAATTAAAGGAATTTGTTTTTGCTTTTAAGGTGATATAAACATTTTTGATGTTATTAAGAGAATATCTGCGTCTAAATTATATTGTTGTGAATTTGAAGTAGATTGTTTATGTCAGTTCTGTCATTTACTGCATGTGTTTCCTTTTTGATGGCTATGATTTCCTTTATGATTAATTTATGATAATTTTTGTACCTATCGACTATTTAGGTATTTTCAAAGTTAAAAGAGTGTTTTTCTTGCTTTTCATGTTTTGTCAATGCTGTAGTAGCATTTTTGGTATATTTATGTCCATTTAGTCGATTTTTTAATAATTGGCTTGTCATTTCTATATATTGTTTTGGGCAGTTTGCACACTGAACTGAATATACAATATTGGAAGTTTTAATAATTGGTAGTTTGCTTTTCATTTTGGTAAAGATTGAGTAGTTGGTTATAACTCTTATGGTATGCTACAATATTGTGTTTTTTTAAAATGTATTTTAATTTTTCTGAAAGGTCTGTTGTATAAGGTAATGCTATGTATTGTTTTTGTATTTCCTGTTGTAAATCATCCTTGTTTTTGGTTCTTAGGTAGTTGTAGTGTTTGTATGTTCTTTTTTTAATAATTTCGTCAATATCTTTAATATTAAAATTGTTCTGCATAAGTGTGTCTTTAACTTTTCTTAGAATCGAGGGTCTGAATGTAGGGGACGTTAAAAAAATGGCTCTGTCAACCAAGCTCACGATTACACTCCTTCTTTGATTTTTTGAATGGTTTGAAAAGTTATATATATATATATATATATATATATATATATATATATATATATATATATATATATATATCTTCCTGACCAGGTTGGTTTGGTAGACCATTGCGTTTGAATTTTATTATTCTGGCGTATCAAAGTCATATCCAGGAAATTTATTTTTCCATTTATTTCAGATTCTGATGTAAATTATAATTTACCATAGAAATTATTAAATTGTTGTACAACGTTACCCACTTTGTCCTCAGGAATTGCCATTAAACAATCGTCAACAAAACGTTTAAAGAAAATCAAGTCTAAATTTAGATTTTGAATGACTCTTTCCTCCAAATATTTCGTTTGAACAACTTTTCAAACCATACAGAAAATCAAAGAAGGAATGTAATCGTGAGCTTGGTTGACAGAGCCATTTTATTAACGTCCCCTACATTCAGACCCTCGATTCTCAGAAAAGTTAAAGACACACTTATACAGAACAATTTTAATAATAAATATATTGGCGAAATTATTAAAAAAAGAACACACAAACACTACAACAACCTAAGAACCAAAATCAAGGATGGTTCACAACAGGAAATAAAAAAACAATACATAGCATATCCTTATACAACAGACCTTTCAGAAAAATTAAAATACATTTAAAAAAAATACAATATTGTGGCCTGCCACAAGTGTTATAACCAACTAAACTCATTCTTTACCAAATTGAAAAGCAGAACACCAACTATGAAAACTTCTAATATTTTATATTCAGTTCCGTGTGCAAACTGCCCAAAACAATATATAGGAATGACAACCAATTACTAAATGGACATAAATATACCAAAAATGCTACTACAGCATTGACAAAACATGAAAAGAGTGAAAAACACTCTTTTAACTTTGAAAATACCAAAATACTCGATAGGGACAAAAATGATCATAAATTAATCATAAAGGAAATGATCCCCCATCAAAAAGAAAACACATACAGTAAATGACAGAACTGATATAAACAATCTAAGTCAAATTTACAACATTATAATTTAGACGCCGATATTCCCTTAATAACATCAAAAATGTTTATATCACCTTAAAAGTAAAAACAAAACGATAATTTTTTATTTATCATGTCCCCGAATATAAAATGCAAATCCTTGGTGGTTTGTTGATGTTAGCGATAGTTTTGACGAAATCTCAAGGTACGTAAAATTTACTGAAAATAATCCTTTAAATAATCATCATTTTAATTTCTGATATTATTTTAAATATTATTGTCTTATGAACCTAATCTCAAGAAAAAATTAAAAATAAAAATAAAAAAAAATATAGATATATAAACATATATATATATATATATATATATATATATATATATATATATATATATATATATATATATATATATAAAACTCCTTACAATAAAGATGGTGAAAAATTAATTTTTCATAAATATCAGGTCGTCATAGAAATTTTGGTCTTTATCAGCAAAAAAACTAAACAAAGTGCGATTAAAGCCATCATTATTTATGAAAGTTTCATCATTCCAAAGAGTTTGACAAACCTCGAAACAAATCATAAACAGATGGCGCCAGGTCAAGACATATGGGGAATGCGACATTACTTCCCAACCAAGCTCCAATAATTTCATACGAGTTGTTAAAAACGAAAGAGGCTTTGTATTATCATTAATGGAACACAATTTCTATGCGATTTGCCAATTCTGGCTGTTTTTCTTGGATTGCTTTATTCAGTTTCATTAGCTGTTGACAGTAAATATTTGAGTTGATCATCCGGTCCCTTGGAAGCAGCCTAAAATACATAACTCTTATACTCCCACCAAATTGACCGCATGAACTTTTTGGATGCAATTCAGCCTTAGATGTGGTTTGTGCTTATTACGTTTGAACCATGATTGTTTGAGATGCATATGACACATATTGATTCGTTGCTTACTTCATGCGGAACCCAAATATCGAGCATCTTAGCGAGTCCAAAAATTTTAAGTGCTTTTCAGTTGTTGCGTGCTACACATTTAACCTCTCGACTATCTCTAGAACAATTATGTAACCTTTCTTTTCAATTAGGGCTTTCTTTTGGGTATCATCAATTTCACTAGGTCGATTAGAACGTTGGTCATCTTTGAGTGAAAAATATATAAAACGCATTTCTTAAACCAATTCTGATACGTGCATTGCAATCAACACTATAAACTTCACGTATCTCTTTCTGAGCCTTAGCTTTCTTTTCTTTACGGAAATAAAAAAGTTAAAAATGCCGAAAATGATTGTTTCTGTACTCTATTTTAAAATTGACCTTAAAAGAACAGCTACAAATAAAATTAGTCACAAGTTGCTTCTAAAGTAATCTAAATGTGACTGATATCAAATGTTTAAAGGAAAAAGCCACAACACTGACAGAAGTCCTTCAAAACAGTCACAATGCTCTATCTACGTGTGACAACTAAAAATACTTTTTTGTCAATCCGATATCATTATTGTTTCATTTGAGATAATATATAAAAACAAAAATTTAAAAAAATCATCAAAATTAATACTGCTCTTGACGATTAAGAAGCTTTAACGATTTTTGTACATCATTGACTCAACTACAGGGTCCGGCAATGGAATGTGTCATATTTCAACGCGCCACTATATGACACAGCTCAGGGGCTGATCCAGCCTCTCTCTTTGGGGGAGGGGGGCGGCGGTGATATTACAAAACAATAGTATGGCAAGCGAAAGTAAGTTGTTGAAGCGTGGGAGGAGACGCAAGCGACATTCCCTTTGCTAGTGTAAATGGCAGGATCGGGTCAATCCCTGGATCCGCACCTGATACATATGGGTCTACTTGCTTGTATGTGTTTGTTATTTTATGTATTTAATAGCAATGGTGTATTGGCCAGTGAATCAGGATGTGTTTGCTTTGGCGACTTACATTGAAACAAAATCTCTAATTATGGTTTAACGACGATTTCGGGCTCAGTTTAACATCCCAAGACGCGGAACATCATTTTGCGAAAGTTTAACAATGGAACATGGAACTGTTTGTGACCGTTTTGTTGGTTCTTTACGTTCTGGGCGGAAACTTGAAAATATCGCAAAGATAAGACAAGCAGTGACAGCCAGTCCAACACGTTCACCCATATAAAATTCAGATAGTTCATCAACTTTCTCCGCAAGATGCACTTAACCGATTTACATTTTGTAGAAAATTTGTAAGATTCTTTAACGAAAGAACAAATGTAATCAATAATTTAATCATGCCGGACGAAGCCCACTTCCACTTATCGTGTTATGTTAATAAGCAGAACTCCAGATATTAGTGTTCAGAATAACCCATGTAGTTATTTGAACAATCTTTATATGCCGAAAAGGTTACCGTTTAGGCGGTGTGACATCCTTTGGAAGTATTGGGCCATATTTCTTCCAGGAGAATAATCGAACAGTTACTTCAGAGCGCTATTTGCAAATGCTAGAAATATCCCTACTGGTGAATTACGACGTCAACGAAATGTGGTTCCAATAGGATGGAGCAACGAGTTATACCGCTCGAATAGTTTTTAAGGAATATATTTCCAGGATTATTAATATCCCGGAATGGAGACATTTCCTGGCCAGGGCGTCCTCCCGACTTGACGGCTCCAGACTGCTTTTTATGGGGATACTTAAAAGTTCAAAGTATATTTAAATAAGCCCCGTAAACTTGATGACCTAAGGAATAATATCATGCAAGAGATAAGAGAAATTGATGGAATATTTCGACTCACACGTCTGAGAAAACATCGAAAAATATATAAAATATATTGCCATATTTAAAAAATAATTATACTGTCAAAAACTGCATTAAATGAGTATTATTTTCTGAACATTTAGGATTTTTTAAAATAGTATTTCTCATTACTGTAGTGTAATAAAACCAGCAAATTCCACCATTTTTAGACTTTCCCTAGAAGAATTTTTTAAAAAAGTTATGAACGTTTTTTTTTGCTTTTGAAATTTGGGAAAGTGTGTTTGCTTGTAGAATTGGCTTCAAAATTATAAACTGAATGTAAGTAATAAAACTAACAGTTATAGTCACAAAAATCTTTTCTAAAATTTTATATATGTTTTTATACAAATCATTCTTTTCAAACTAGTTGTCGCAATTTCTACGGAATTATTTTGAACAAACGCTCACTTTGTTGGAGTTTATTATAACAGACGCAGTTTATAATAAAATAGTACCTAATTTAAACATTAAACAAACTGGAATCAAAATATGTGAATATTATGTATAGTAAAATATATCAAACTTATCAAAATGTTATTAAAAAGTATCAGCTTTCTTTTTTGATTGATCGGCGACAGATCTGTTGCACAAAATGAAAAAGTTTTCTACTAAAAATGGCAAGGTATAACCTTACATTTTTCGAATATTTTCTGAATATGTTTTAAAGAAAGAATAATAATTCACTCCACTTTAGTAACCGGATTATGAGGGATTGAAGTACGATGAGTTTACACAGCTGTATTTCTGCGAAAAAAGGTCGAAACTAGGGCATATGTGATAAAGTGACATACTGGATTAGGAAATAAAGCCCCGAAATGACGTCCTGCTTACAAGATAGAATTAGATATTTTAAAAGGATTTTAAGAATTCAGAAAGAGTTAAAACTATGTAGAGTTGATTAAAAATCAGTTTATTAAGTTCCCTTATTCAATAAAAAAGCATTAAATGTTATGCGTGCCACAATAGTTACGAGTTTGAATGAAAAAAAGAAGTGTACATGGAACAAATTTGGAGATTTTGAGAAGTTATTAAAAACGTTATATTCTCTAAAAGTAAATAATAAAATATTTATCCTTACTTAGCGATTATCTTGAGAAATATTTCTTGATTCAAACAGTAAATAAATAATAAAAGAAATATTTGAGTGACAAGGTGAAAACTAGCAATTCAGCGATAAATCCATAGAATTAACCACGTCGTTATCAGGCTTGCAGAAATACATTGAACGATTAATGAGAAATGTCGTTCATATGAGTGATGTTTCAATTACATTTATTCAATCAGTACTATGTTTTACAATACTACAAGGTTTGTGATTTCGAATTGGCGGATTTATTTTTATAACCCTCTAAATTTTTTAAGTAGAAATTAATTGCCAAAACTATGCAATTAGAAAGACTATTATTAGACTTTTTTTGAATGAAATTTTCTTGATGAATTTGTGGTTTCTCGTATTAGTTCTGATGAAAGTCATGTCGCGACGTGAAAAAGTTAACAAATGTTGTTAGTAAAAGGACAAATAGGACCATTTAATCGTGGAACCTTCTATTGTGATTTAAAAAATCAGATTATAAACGGGAAACTTGGCCAAAAACACTTCTTGTGCTTAGTATTGGATTTACTTCATTTTAAGAATTCTTTAATAAATCTATTTAAAGTGTACAATTCTATCAGGGGCGGATCCAGCCTCTCTCTTTGGGGGGGGGCGGTGACATCACAAAATTACAGTATGGCAAGACAAACAAGTTGTCAGCTGGGGGGGGGGGAGTGCCAGCAGCATATACATTCCTAATATAGAAGGCAATCGGTTCTATTTTCCTTACCTCTGAGCTCTTGGGAGGGGGGGGGCTGATCACAAGCATACACATTCAAGAAGTAAAGAGAGTAATAAAACTGTTACCAAAACCTCCACCTGCTCCAGTGCCGCTGGTAACTGAGAACTGCCGTAAAACTAATTATATTTCATTATATTTCAATATATTTTATAAATTTACTGCAACATAAAAATTCTGATAGTTTAATTGAATTTCTGTCAGTGAGCAAAGTACACCTTACAGCTTGTTCTTAGTGATTTATCTTGTTTGCGCTTGTTTTTATATATTATTTGAGATTAGTGAGATACCCAAATATATGGCTTTCACCTCTATATTTATTCCAAAATCGGTAAACCAGGGCTTTTTTTCCTCAACGAAAAACGATGAATGTTTTTGATGCCTTAAGATATCAATATCTAGATAATAATGTTAAAAGCTCTGTTGAGATGTGTTCCAACATAACAGGAGTTGGAAAAGCTACTATGTACCGAATACTGAAGGAGAAAAAACGACTGGAATTGTTAGTAATCCCAAGCCACATTCGATCACAGGCAGATGAAAAACCTCGTTGGAAGAAGAGATGAAAACTGAAATTAAAGGGGTTGCATATACATTTTATTATGAGAAGCAGATCTCCGTCTACAAAATTCTAACTAAAATCAATGAAAATCGCGATTTAAATTAAATTAAAAGAATTGATCTCTGGAAATTGCTCAGAGAACTTAATTTTTGTTGGGAAAAACCAGATAGAAAATCTGTTCCTATAGATCGTCCGGAAACGTCCGTTGGAGAAGTAAATATCTCTCTCAAGTAAAAGCTAGAAATAACACAATTAACAAAATTAGTAATTTAACTAAACTTTTGAAAGATTTTTTTGAATAACGTTACTGCGGAAAATTGGGAAAAATCCATATAATAAAAAAATAAAACAAAATGTGAGAACTCGATCTCATGATCGGTGAGTTAGAGGAACCAATTATAATTAATTTGAGCGAAGATAGTTTCACTGACTTTGAATAGGAATTAGATACGTAATGTTTATTAGTGTAAACACAATTTGTTATTTAAATTTTTGTTTTTGTTGTATTTTATTGTTTAATGTTGTTCATATTTTTTTAAAATTTTTATTTTAGTGTATCCCACTCTTTAATTTTATATATATTTAATTCTAATTAGCTGTAAGTTTTTTATTATTTTATTATTGTATTTGTGCCTTTTTCTTAAGCGTCATATAACATATTTCCATATAATAAAGTAAATTAAATTAAGGTATCAGTACAATAGAAATAAAAATAAGTAGGTCTAATTTTAACTGTAACATATAAAAAGTAATTACATTTGAATCCTTTTTTAGTGTTTAATTGTAATTCTGCAGATGGTTAAGAAATAAATAAACTGAGACGTCAAATACCCTAAAAATGTTTTTAATTAATAGTAAAATGACTGATAGCCCCAAAAATATTTTAATATTATATGGACGAATTTATTTTTTTATATATGTTTACCTTTTTATATTTTTGACAATGGATATTTTGTAAGTATTTAATTTATAACTTCAAATTTTTTGAGAGAATAAGGCTGCATTTTAGTCCATTATTATAGACCGGTATTTTTGATTATAAAATTTCTAACCCATTCCTATGAAAAATATATGTGTCTAACAGATTTTGCTAAAGACATCGGACTAAACAACACAAGTAGTTTGTGAAGAGAAAAAGGGTAAAAAATGATTTATTACTCTCTCTAGTTCTTAAATAAACTGTAGTATAAGAGGAAAAATCGGGTTCATTTTCCTAAACTCAAAGCTCTTGGGGGGGGGGCGATCGCCCCCACCGCCCCCCTTGGATCCGTGCCTGAATTCTATATTATATAAATATTGTTTCCGTAGATATTTTTTAACTTCGTCTGATTGACTTATTGATTTTACAAAATTACTATTTTCATAAGTTTCATTTATCGCACTTGTACAAATGTAAATTTTAAAAATTGTAAGGTAAGGTATTCAATATACTCGATAACATTTATGTGCGAGCTGCTTGTTGCTCAAATAAGAATTATCTAAAAAACATAACTACTAATATCCATAATATATCAGTGTCTAATCAAAATTAATACGATTTACTGAGGCACTGGACGCAGATGTACTATTTCTGAAGAAGAAATTCGCCAGAATTCCCGTGATTTCCGATCCAGTGGACGACTAGCCTAAAGAGCAATATACCAAATACTCAAAATTTGGCCAGTGACTTTTAATCTATTAAATGTTCAGTACTAAAAAGTCACACCATAGAATATGAGAATATTTGTTGTTGACATTAGTGATTCCAAATCTATTCACTGACGCTGTCACTGGCTCTACTACGACTGAAAGTAATTTGAAAGAAGGGAAAAAAGAAAAACGAAAGAAAAAAAAAAAGAAAATACAAAAGTTTAAAATTTACATAAAGTTTATGTAACGTTTTATGTTAAAATATACTTTGCCATAAAAAGTTTAGACAATTAATTTCTAAACTTAAGAGTTAGAATACAAAAAGGCGAATCGGTTTATATTAAACTGAAAGTCGAGAATGTGAGTTTTTTTATCCTACACCGAGGCCAGTTAATAGTTTTTTGTATGATTTTGTAAAAAAAAGTGTATTTAATGATAAAAACGTATATTTTTTGGATTTACTTAATATGCATAGTTTTATAAATTTAAATTTTTAAAATTGTAAGACTTCCTGACATTATATAATATACATTTTGCTTTTTATGATTATTTAAATAATTAATACATAACTTGAAGCTGTCGAAATAAAAATAGCCAGATGGAGGGAGCATTTTTATTAAAAGCAGATTAAAATTAATAAATTTTTCTGTATTTCTATGAAAGTACAACTTTTTGAAACTTTTTCCTGGGTAAAGCCAAATTAAAAAAAAATATATTTGTATAAAAACTATGATTAAATTTCTTAAATTTTTGGCATAAATCTTTTCTTAGAGCTACATATAATGTACCCTCACACTATACTTATTATGCCCAAAATACTTTTATTTCTCGTGCTTCCTAGCGGCGAATAACTTGTACGAATTCTTCAATGTACCAATGTTTCTAAATATCTCAAAACTGTGTTGTACTTCATGGAAAATAGACTTTCGTCAGTAACAAAAATGTAACATTGTTTTTTTTGCTGAAATGTGTTCATTTCGGCATCCTATAAAACACATCTCGATGGTAAGTCTGAAAGACCTATGTAAAAAAAAATGGCGGATCAAAAATGGTCACGATTTTCGGTTTTTAGAGTTTATCTTGAAAAGTAAAAGTTGTATCGAAAAATATATACAAAAGTTGGAGAGAATTAAAAAACCTATCGATTCATATAATATAGGTGGCGCCACTAGTTATCGAGATATATTTTTTTATGACAAAATTTATGGTTTTTGTTTTTTTTTTAAAGACGTTTATTAACAAATCACCGATTTAAAATTTAATATAAATATAGGTATTATCATTCTAAAATGGTGTGTCAAACCCGGAATCTGTGAGTTTTTTATTTTTCGAGAAATTCAATGTCAAAGTAGAAAATTCGACCTCAATTTTCCACTTTCCTAAATAAGATGCAATGTTCAATTTTAATGGAAATTGTTTGCATTGTTTTATATTTTGAAGATCGATTAAAAAAAAAATTGCAAAAACCAATTTTTGCACCAAAAAAATTGCTTTAATTGTTCACCGGATGGAGATAAAATTTTTTTAATGCGTGCATTGGATTTAGATGTATTATTTCCGATCTCAAAAAAAATTTTAATTTTGGACGAAAAAAACTTTTTTTTTTTCAAAAATTCATAATGGCGTGGCAAATGAATATTAATGGTTCAAATTTGCAGAAGATGTTTTTTAATACTGATACTTTACCTGTGAATTTTTTGGATCCAAGAAATACACTTCCATACGATCTGTGAACCCTGGAAAATTAGGCCGAATCTAATCGAAAATAGCTGCTGCAGGCCGTTGTCAGCGGGTTACCATAGTTCAGGCGCATTATTCAGTGGCACTTCAAGGAAACTTATGCATCACGAGTAATATTTATAATATTGATGTTGTTTTATTAATTTATATGATAGTAACAATTTGTTTAGTCATATTAATTATTAAAAAATTTTTACAAAAAATTATAGAAAAAATCATAGAAAAAATCATACAAATATTCAATTATATATTACATATTCCACTGTTTTTTTCCTTTATATTATTATACGTCTGCTTCTAGCGCGCCAAAAATACGAAAATAGTTAGCGACAATGATATTAATTTGTCCTATTACAAACTTATAAAATTAAAGAGCATAGTTTTGTTAATAAACTATTAATGTATTATTAAATATAGAAATTTTCGTAAAAATTTTGTTAATTAACTATTAGGTAATAATAATATACGGGACAAAACAGTATAATATGCAATATATAATTGAATATTTTTATGATTTTCTCTATAATTTTTTGCAAAAATTTTGTTAATAAACTGGTAGATAATAATAATATAAAAGAAAAAGACAGTAGAATATGTAATATATAATTGAATATTTGTATGATTTTCCCTATAATTTTTTGTAAAAATTTTGTTAATAAACTGGTAGATAATAATAACATAAAGGAAAAAGACAGTAGAATATGTAATATATAATTGATATATATGATTTTTCTCTATAATTTTTTGTAAAAATTTTGTTAATAAATAAATTAATAATTAATACGACTAAACAAATAGTTACTATTATATAAATGAATAAAACAACATCAATATTATAAACATTACTTGTGATGCATAAGTTTCTTTGAAGCGCCAAAGAATAATGCGCCTGAACTATGGCAACCCGCTGACAGCGGCCTGCAACAGCTATTTTCAATTAGATTTGGTCCAATTTTCCAAGGTTTAGAGAACGTATGGAAGTGTATTTCTTGGATCCAAAAAATTAATAGGTAAAATGCAA
The DNA here is from genome assembly GCA_034092305.1 of Diaprepes abbreviatus. Lineage (NCBI taxonomy): Eukaryota > Metazoa > Arthropoda > Insecta > Coleoptera > Curculionidae > Diaprepes > Diaprepes abbreviatus. The sequence goes on from JASJET010000304.1 coordinate 239,337, forward strand.
GTATTAAAAACCATCTTCTGTAAATTTGGGCCCTTAATATCCATTTGCCACGCCATTATGAATTTTTGAAAAAAAAAAAACGTTTTTTTCATTCAAAATTAATTTTTTTTGTGATCGAAAATGATACATCTAAATCCAATGCATGCATTAAAAAAAATTATCTCTATCCGGTGAAAAGTTATCGCAATTCTTTTGGTGCAAAAATTGGTTTTAGCAAAATTTCTCTGCCTACGATTGAAAAATTTTTTTTTTAATAGATCTTCAAAATATAAAACAATACAAACAATTTCCATTAAAATTGAGCATTGTATTTCAATTAGGAAAGCGAAAAATTGAGGTTGAATTTTTAACTTTGACATTGAATTTCTCGGAAAATAAAAAATACACTGATTCCGGGTTTCACATAATTTTATAGAAAGATAATACCTATATTTATGTTAAATTTTAAATCGGCGATTTGTTAATAAATATTTTTTTTTTAAAAATATATATCTCGATAACTAGTGGCGCTACCTATAACTTATATTGCACTAGTCTTTCAGCTTGGGAAAAAATAAATAATTTATACTTACTCGATTAGATTTTGGCTGTGAGTATCGTCAGTAAGTTGCATGTGAATAGGTGGCAAAACGATAATTTGATTCCACGGCACATAAACTGTGATTGTCTTGGGTTTAAACGGAGATCTTTGGAATTGCAATGTTACTGCGCCTCCGCCATTTACCAGGACGTCAAACCTAGAAAAAATATAAAGAAATTTAATACTTTTTGCAAATACTGGACTTACATTTGAGTAGATAATCTGCAAACCGCAGTTCCTGACAAAATTGACCAAATTAAATTAATAATTATGTATAGGACAGTAGTGCTATATTCTGCAGGCTACAGTTTGAACAGTAAAATGTTATTTCCTTTAAAAAAATATGAGAAAATACTAAATTAGTTAAATTAGGTTCCAAAAGTGCAGTTTAATTTTACGTTCCTGTAAATTCAAATCGCAACGCGGTAAATGGCTACTGCTATCCAGATTTTTATTGACGGATTAAACGCGATGTTTTCTTGGAACACATGGTGATATTTTTATTATTCATGTGCTAATATATTGGCTTTTCAACAAGGCACAAATGAAGATTTAGGATATATTTCTCTTCTTTCCAAAAAAAAGGACATTCTGATCTGCTTACGACAGAGTATTTGGAAGAATAGAGAAGATCTGGGGAAAGCATTCTGAAATGACGATAAATGAGGAATATTCGCAAATTTTTGGAGAAGTGGAAAAGATTCAAATGCTAGGTGATAATTGGAACCTGTTGGATTGGAAGGATCTCTCCTAATTAAAATTCAGAGAAGTGGAAAGATCTTGCGACACGTGTTGTGGCGAACTTGGAGGTTTTTATACAACCGATATGTACAAAAAATACAGTTATATGAAATGTGGAGCAACGTTTCTGAGTTATCACCGCAAATAACTTGCACTGAGTCACAACTTCAAGAAGGTCAACTTAGGTAACATTGAGGTTCTATTAAAATATCATAGAAAATTGAAAACATAATCGAAAATTTTGAAGGTATAGGGTAGCCGACTATGAAGAAATTAGAAGTAGATAAACGTCCATTAGGAAATGTGCGACTGTTAGGTTTAAAAGTTAAAAAAAACAGCCTGTTTTTGTGTTTTTATATAAAGAATATGTTTAATTTTTTATGATTGATTGTATGTTTTTCTAATGTTCTTATGTTAAGTTTATTTTATAAAAGCAACATAGGCTGTTTTTTTAACATTCTTGAGTCATCAAAACTCAGTTTTTATGCAAGAGGAAAATCAAAATGCCTATTTGTTTTTTTCAGTTATGATAAAGGATGGATTTTTACAGATAAGGATTGATTTTGTAACAATCTGAGATACAAAATATCGAGTTTGTCGCAAAAGTATATTATTTTATTTAAGTACACGGTAAAAAACTGTTTTCCTTCAAATGACGTTTTTTCAAAACCGCAATTTATTGATCTTACCAAAATTAAAGATTCAGCAAAGTTCACCGGAATCTTATTTTCACAATAAAAATAATTTACACAGTTTTATGGTTGTGTGTATTACGAAAAAAGTGGCTAAACTTCTATGAAGTTATATAATCCTGATCAAAAATCATAATGCGTATCAAATCCGAAAAAATATTAAGAAACGCTTGTAAATAAAATGTTGTTTGCATTTTTAATGCTTTAATGCTTTATTAAAGCTATTTTACACATGTTTTGTCTAGTGATGATTTTATCAAAAGTAGATTTAATGCTAAAGATAAAGATATTTAATCAGATATTTATATATTCCCAATATTTTACTGCCTATTTGAAGAAACTTAATGACTTTGTACAGTAAATGTAAAAAGGTATGAATTATGAGGACGCTATATATCCCATATCTCATATTCGGATCTTCTTAGACTTGCAGTAGTAATGAAGTAATTAAAAAAATATTTTCCCTAAAATTTTAGGCTTATTTAAAAATTTGGGAATATATAAAGATTCTTATCTTTAGTGTTAATTGTACTCTAGAAAAAGCTTTTTTACGGCGAAACATATGGAGAGTTTAGCTCTATTAAACCACTGACATATTAAAAAGGAAACACTGTTTAATTTACAAGTATTTCACTAGGACAACAGACTGCAGAGTCAATATATTATACATTAAAAACTACATTAAAATATCAGTGTTTGTTTAATTTTCGGTATTTAGATTATTTGAATAATATCCATAGCTAATTAATTTGTTTTAGGTAGTTTAAAGATATAATTTACTCTAATATTTGGATATCCGACATACCCAAATATCAAGATTTTAATCGTTACATTTGACATAACGTAATATCTATATAAAAGTTTATAATTTTTCTTCACTTATGTAACGGAGCATTTTTAGAAAAGTATTAAAAAATTTCAAAAAATCTCAGAATTATTAAATTAGATAAATTATTTAAATAACTGAGAGAAGTAAAATGTTTAAACGCAATGTAAAACGTTTCGTAAAGGCATACGTTTAATTTAGGCATGCCGGGACTTTGATATATCAAATATACTGGTAATTTAATTTGGCTTTGAGGAACTGTAATTTCAAATCTTGTTACATCTTTATAAATAAAATGTTTTTTGTTAATATTTTAAAAAAGGTATTGTAATGATATTTTGTGGAAAATATCATTGAAAGCGATATTGTTTGCTTGAAACGGTAATATCCACAAGGAAGTTTTATAATAAAATATCATTTTCAAAACATAAGACTTAGGAATTTCAAAAATATGCACGAGTATACAAAAAATTCAATATTTGGTGTATGTCTTTCTTTAAAACATAAATATGAAATTTTAGACTTCGTTTAAATAAATTTCTGTACTAAAATGTTTACATAACTTCAAGCGAAACATTTTATAAACGACATTCTTGAGTTTAACTTCTGCTCGCTGCATACGCACTGCGAAATTATTCATGGAACCTTAAGGCAAAGCGGACTTCAGCTAAATTGCTTGAATTTTTAAGTTATGAGACTTATATTTTACTGCGTTTAGTTGGAATTTTCTGTTTATTTAAACTGAATATATAAAAGTGTTTCAATAGTTGGGAATGACGTCTATATTATTTAAACTCTTACAAATTCATTACTATATAATATAATAATGTGATTTGTTAAAAGATATTGTATTGTAGGGGAGGTTTATAAATTAAATTTAAAAATCTTGGCACTTTGTCAAAACAATGTGTTAAAAATTCTTAAAAAAAACCACGTAGATATCTTACATCTCTCGTGTAAGTTGAAAATAAGATATTAAATATTTGAAAACTTTATACTTTATCATGTTTAACCTACATAATTAAAATAAAACAATGGACAGGTTCTTCATCAGTCATAAAAAGTATTTATATTACCAGGAGGAGCCTCTTGTAGATTTTGGCTCTCTGAATTCGAATCCGGCCTCAGATTTGCTTCATCATATCAGATTTTGTAAATATTCTGACCTAAAAGTGCAAGAAGAGCGATTTTCGCCTTTATTTGAGTTTATGTATCATCACGACATTTTTCTCTCAAAAAACTATACATAGCATCTTCAAGCTTAAGTCTTACTTTTTAAAATGCCTCTAAGTCTGGTCAAATATTTTCAATTTAGAAAATTTCAAATTCAGGTTTTGAAAACCTTCAATTTTTAATTTGCAAAATAATTTTGCTTAAACAAATTGTTTAAACAAATTTTTGCAACATTTATTATTTTTTAAATAAATGCTTCCATTGCATTTTAAAAAATGATTACGTTCAAAGGAGTTGTTATCGTTATTATGATACATCTTGATATAAATAGATATAAATAAAGTATTAAATAACAAATTTTGCAATTTAACGATATGCATTTGTAGACTTTATATTTGTACACTATGGTTTTGTGAATTCTAGAATATATTCGTAATTATTTTCTAATAATCTTTTGAAGGTGTTTTAAATTGCAAAATTTATTGTTCATGGTTTTGTTTACAACAAAATATATTGTAATACCGATAACCATTCCTTTAAACGTATTTATTTTTATGAAATACAATGGAAGTATTTATTTAAAAAATAACGAAATTCGCAGTAATTTGTGTAAACAAGTGTTTAGACAAATTTATTTTTTAAAACTAATGGTATCTCAATTTGAAATTTATAAAATTTAATATCTCGAAGAAAATGAAAAATATCTGTGTAAACTCAGCGGCATTTGAAAGAGAAGGAGAGAGAGAGAATTTTAATTAATGACGCATCGACAATGAGGTCATTTAGCCGGCATTTGAAAGAATAAGATACTTTAAGATGCTATGTATAGTAGATACTTTAAGATGCTATGTATAGTTTTTGGAGGAAAAGAAATGTCGCGATGGTACATAACATTAAATATAGGCTAAAATCGCGCTCTTTGTACTTTTAGGTTAGGACATATAAAAAATTTGATGTGATGGAACAATTCTGAGGCCCAATTCGGAATTCAGCAATCCAAAATCTACAAGAAATGCTTATTCAATGTAAATGTATGTAAAAATAAACTGCTTTGTTATAGACGTTATATTTCCGTTGTCTTGTTATGCGCTTACACCACAGGATTTTATTAAGATGACCTATCGTTTGTCTTGCCTGAATTATTCTTGTTCTTATTTCCTCGTTTATGTCAGTCGAATAAAATTTTGTTCCTATCATCGTCACCTGACGTGTATTTCTAAATCTTCAAGTGATAAATTCATGATATCTGTTTTTGTTTTGCTGGTGTTAATTGTTAAGCCCTATTCTTGATATGTTTCTGTCAATTTACGGGCCATATATTCATGATCTCCTTTATCTCTTGCTATGACTGCCTGATCATCCGCAAACTGTTATATCAACTAACGGTATTCTTATTCCCGCACATTTCTGTTTTTATTTCGATAACAATTCTTTGATGTATATCATAAACAGCATTGGAGATACACAGCAGTCTTGTCAGCGACTTTTTGTCACTTGAAATGGTTTCGAAAGTCCATTTCCAGAATTACCATAAATAATTTTAAGTGTCATGATTAAGGTTTGGTTGATACTGGGATGCTGTAAGGCTTCCCATAATTGCCATATGGTTTAGCAAGTTGTCCAAGTTTACAGCTGTTCCTTTTTTGATTATTTGTTTGCTATTGTCCACTGGTGGAGTATTTCTTGGCCGTTGAGATATGCAATAAATATTCTGGTGTTATTGATAATTCATTGGTGCTATTTTTAAGTAACTCTACGTTGACGGACTATTTGATATTCCATTCTTTAGTTTTGTTCCTTCTAGTCTTTCTCTGTCGATGTTGAATATTATAGTGTTTTGAGTGTATTGGTTTCTTTCAAAAGATGTTCGTTGCTTTTCTACAGTCATTTTTCCTGACTTTTTAAATTAAGTTCCAAGCCTCTGTAGATTTTCTGCTACCTATGTATCTTTCTATTTCTTGCACTTTCTGTTCCGTATTTAACTTTTTTGTGGGATATTTTTTATCTTGTTTCTCTTTTGATATTATAGTAGCCTCCTCGGAGCTTATTCAATATAGAAATTTCACGTCGTGCTGAGCTCTTTAAGTAGTTTTCAACATTATACCGCTAGTAAAAAATGTTATTTTTGTCCAGCCACTTTTTCTTAATAAGGAGTTTACTGATCAACATAATAATTTCAACTTAGGATATTATGGTGAAGAATAGTTCGACTAGCAATGATCTACACCGCAGGTTGCGCAGCCAGAAAATTTTGCGACGTTCTACACTTCGTCGGCCCGTGACTCTGTATTGTATTATATTAGTCTCGGAGATTTCACATTTTAAAGAGTTCTAGCTTTTGCGTAGTCTCCTTATTGAAAGTCCAACAAAGATAATTTCGTGGCTGTAAAGAAATTCGTAGAGATCTGTTATATGAAGTTAATGATGCTCTGTGAGATGGAAACCATTCAAGGAGATGCAAACTAAGAAATATATATATTAAAATACCAGTATACGTCAATGATGTGGTACTACTAACGGAAAGTCTAGATAGATAAGAAAGAAATTTATAATAAAAAAACCTTGATACTGATTAATTAGAGAGATATAAGCAATGAGATAAAAACAATAATCTCAGGATAGAAGTGAGATATACTATGGACGCACAAATACATGAATATAGCAAGCTAAGCCAAAGTCTAAAAACAGGACTTAGTTCCATACTCGCTTATAGCATAGAAACCTAACACATTACATAAGGAATAAAATAAATGAAATAAAAAAATTAAAAAATATAATAAATGGTTTGTAATAGGAGGGTGATATGGAGTTAACGATAGAGGGACTGGGAAGGTTCGGGAGGAAGAGATGAAGAAAACACATCAACAGGAAGTTAATAGAATTATTAAAATATAAATGCTAAATAACATACAACCCACAAGGGGAGAGATCTACAGCAAGTTGAACTTGCATATTTCAAGAGACATGAGAGTCGAAGTTGAACATGCCTAATAAAAATAAGTAAGATGATGCTCTTCTTATTAAGTAGATACATCGATATATTTAGATCTTAAGAGTCTATCGAGAAATGAAATAAACATTTAAAATGAGAAAAAAGTTGCAAACGTCACTGAAAGATAAAACTTGAAACAGAACATTTGGTTACGCCATAAAGATTTTGAAAAGCCGTTTTGTGAATAACTAATTACGGATTATTTCCTATTACAATGAAAATTATTAAAAATAAATAAATCATTTGACCAAAAAAGTACTAAACTAATATCTAAAACTTTATGCGAAGAACCAACATACTAAAGACAAAATAACTAATTACCAAAATGTTAAGTTAATTTTTTTATTTAAGATTGTAGTAAACCCCTATCAAAAGGTATGCATATTTAAATTATGAGGTTACTATTTGATTTTCTAAGGTCATTGGTTTCTATTCTATATTTTCTTTCATTTACATATTCTCATAAAAATGTCTCGATAACATTGCTCGATGCATCTTACTGCTAGAAACGTTATGGTTATTACCCTTAATATCAGTAAAATATGGTCTTTATAAGAAAGAAATTTTGATTCTAGAAATAAAGTTTTTCCGATACAACAAGATATGTGTATTTACTTTAGTAAAACTTCGGAATAGCTGCTTGTGATTACCATTTTTATATTTGTTACATGAAACATTGCTCTAAGAAAATATTCTTACTTATTATAAATGAAGGTTTTATTCATCTTTCATATATTGTTTTACAATGGGACAACAAATATTTAGATTTTATACAATAGAAGTACATTTTATACAAGACAATAAAAAATAAAATATACTTCGTATTAAAATTTCAAAATAAATATTGCCTATAAAGTTACCAGTGACTCATTACGGTTTCACATAGAAGTTGTTGTTATGTTACTGTTTAACCCATAAATTATATACCTAAGCTTTCTTCGTGAGACACTCTATCCATTAGTGAAAACCGAAACAGAATTCGTTCGGTAGTTACTAAGAAAATCATGCACAGATATATAAGAGGTATCCAAAGTTTTTAGCCTAGGGGCAACATCGATTCCTCCACTATGTCTCAAGGATCAAAACCTAGCTATACCATCATACAGACATACTGTAGTTTTGAATAGGCGCATCTCACGGGTGTAATGTGTCATCGTAGGTTTTCGAGCATCCTGTGTATGTCTCTCTCAGGACTGTAAGACAGCTGACGTTTCGGTGAAATCTCATTCAGCATTTTTAAAGTTCACTGTATGGCATCTACGAGTGAATTAACGCCCTCGACTCGGGTGCTATCGGTCCGTGTGTACGTCGGGCGCGTTCGTTTTCTGGATGGTTCTGGCCAATCAGGTTGCGAGACCTGCTGCGCGTTATCGGCCCTGTTGCCAGTGTTTGGGGTTGCGTTGCCGAGTTGTAAGCTGTTTCGTTACTAAGTACTACTGGTTGATGTTTTGTAAGCAGATTTTTCCAAGTATTAGGCACTCGCTGGCTATCATCTCTGCTATTTAAGTTGTTGGGCCTCTTTGTAATTTCGATGGTTTCCTTTATAACTCTTGTGGACAAGTTTTCACATCTCGATAGCATTTTTGTTCCTAAAAAATTTATTTTATGTCCTGTGTTTAACCAGTGTTGGGCCAGTGCAGAAGAAGTTGTTTTTTGCTTGACAGCGTTTATATGTTTGTCTCTGCTGGCGCTTATTTTAAGGTTGGTTTGGCCTACGTAAGATGAGCTGCATTCTCCGCATGGGATTTCATACAGTCCTTAGTTTTCTAGAGAGACTTTTTCTTTAGGTGTTGGCAAGAGATCATTTAATTTACGGTCTGTGGTGAAAATGTTTTCAATGTCGTGTCTCCTGAGAATTTTTTGCGATTTTGTCTGTGGTGCTTCTGACATAAGGAACAAAAACTTTTTGGTTTTAGCGATTTTTCGGGGCAAAACGTTTGTTTTGTAGAGCCTTGTCTATATGTTCTATTTTATAACCGTTTTTTGTTAGGGCATCTTGCAGTATGATCATCTTTTTGTGGTAATTTTCTTGATCTGTAAGGAAATACGATCGAATCGCAAGTGATTTCACTACTGCTACTTACCATGGAGACAAAACAGGAAAGAAAACTACCGTTTCTAGATATTCCCCTGAAAAGAAAAGAGAGAGGCTTGCTTTCGCATACTGTCTACAGAAAGCTCACTCACACCAAAAGATATAACATCGTCGATTCACATCACCACCCCACCCAATTATTTGGAGTACATACACGGGATGCCCGAAAATCTTCGATTATATATATATATATATATATATATATATATATATATATATATATATATATATATATATATATATATATATATATATCGTTTAAATCAGTCAATGTATAAACTATAAAATGCATTTTGAAGGCACGTAACTAATTATGGATATTAAAAAAATATATGAAAACTACGCTGAATATGAAAATCAAAAGTGTTACTAAAATCAATTGAAGGCGCCTCTAGTTTAGCCTACATTGTTAAAAATAATTTTAAATTTAATGCAAATTTAAAGTCCATTCTACATTAAATTTTATGATTTTATATCTAAAATCGTGATTAATGTACATTTACTTTAAATCTAAAGCAATTCATTCAAATATCATTTCGTTGTGCATTAAATTTGTTTAAATGGTATCTTAAATTTCAATAAAGTAACTGAAAAGATGTTTCAAGTTTCTGTACATTAAAATTAATTCACATGTACCTTAACATTAAAGGGATCTACATTAATATTCATGGTACATGAGATTTCGGGAGATGGCACAGCTTGTATTGAACTTTTTATTTAGTATGATATAAGTTGTGTAAAGGACTCAATTTTCGTATGATGGGGTGTACATGTTTGCCGGTACTGACGGAAACCAGTGAGTTCGAAACCGGTCTACAGATCACGGTATACTACCTATGGGAAAAATTTCCACCTTTCCTTGGTAGCAGAATTTTGTGATTTCATATTAATGTTGGTGCATTAAATATGTGATCTTCTTCTTCTTCAGGTGCCATCTCCTATCGGAGGTTGGATATCATCATTGCCACTCTTACTCTATTTGCCGCTACTCGAAAAAGTTCTACTGAGCTACAATTGAACCACTCTCTCAAATTTCTCAAACATGAAATTTTTCTTCTTCCGATATTTCTTCTTCCTTCTATTTTACCCTGCATGATCAATCTAAGCAACTCGTATCGCTGGCCTCTCATTATATGTCCAAGATATTGCAGTTTCTTCATGTTTATGTTGTTAATTATTTCATAGTTCTTGGCCATCGCTAGCAATACTTCTACGTTTGTTTTTCTCTCCGTCCAAGATATTCTCAACATCCTTCTGTAACACCACATTTCAAACGCTTGCAGTTTATTTATGTGTTCTTGTTTTAGTGTCCAGCCTTCCAACCCATACTGCAGCACTGAAAATACATAACATCTTAAAATTATCATTCTTAGTTCTAGAGTGATGTATCTGCTGCACAGAATGGTTTTCAGTTTTACAAACGTATTTCTTGCCATTTCACAACTTTATGCTCGATTGCATGTTTTGTTTTTTAGTTATTACCATATATTTAGTCTTTTTGGTGTTCATTTTTAATCCGTGTTGCTCTCAAACGTTATTTGTTTCGTTCGCTAGTTCTTGGAGTTCTTCAGCGGAGCTAGCTATGATAGCAGTGTCATCTGCAAATCTTATGTTGTTTACAGCTCTTCCGTTTATTATTATTCCCTTACTTTTCGTTAACAGTGCTTCTTCGAAAATCAATTCACTGTACACATTGAATAGTAGGGGTGACAAAATGCATCCTTGTCTCACTCCTCTTCCTATTTCGTTATCTACTATTATTTGTGCGCGTTGATTCCAATATAGATTAGTTATTATTCTTCAATCTTTGTTGTCTATGTTTTTTCTTCTTAGAATCTCGACTAGTTTTTCATGTCTAATTTTATCAAAAGCCTTTTCGAAGTCAACATGACAAATGTGTATATCGGTGTTTATATCCATACACCTCTGTGAAAGCACATTAAGTGCAAACAACGCGTCTCTGGTGCCTATACCATTTCTGAATCCAAACTGACTATCATCTATCCCTTTTTCAAGTTCTTGATAAATGCGTCCTTGTATTACTTTTAAAAACACCTTGAGTACATGGCTTATCAAATATATTGTTCTATATTCGCTGCAGTCTTTTGCTTTTTTGTTTTTTGGAATAGCGCAAAAGGTGGAGAGTAACCATTTTCTGGGTATATTCCCCGTTTTATATACTGTGTTGAACATATCTAACAATATATCCATGGTATCACCATTCATGCATTTTAAGATTTCTCCTGGGATTTGATCAAGACCTAGTACTTTTCCATTTTTGTTGTTTCTTATAGCTGCTTTTATTTCATCTTTCAGTATCGTTAATGCCTTGTTATCTTCTACTTCAATCTCCATCTGCTCTACTCTATTATCTTTAAATAGGTCTTTGATGTATTCTGTCCATTTTTTAAGTTTCTCTTGGGTGTCAAAGATTAGCTTGCCTTTTGCATTCTTAAGTAGTGTCGGTCATATGTGATAATATATCTTAAATTCAGTGAACACTGGCTGTATATTTAATGTACATAATCACCTTAAAAATTAATAATCAAACTTCGAATTTAATGTATGATTACATTAGATTTAATGGAATGAATTAATTTAGATTATTATAAATTATTAAATTTAATGCATTACATTACGCGTATTTAATAAACGTGTATGAAATTTGCTTCCAGCACATATACCTTAAATTTAATGCATTTCTTTTTTACAGTGTAGTGAAACAGGGAGTTGTTTTTCTCGTTATCTTGTGAAGACTTAGTTTTTGTAGCACTGTTAGCTTTAATATTTAACAGTCGTCACTGGATAAATACATCCTGGGTATATGAACCGCTTTATTTTCGATTATCATTCTATTCAATTGTTATCCCAATCCAATTATCACACCAATTGATCTTAAGGTTCATTGTTTTCATTCAAATTTTAATATCGCTTTCACAATATGTTTTAGCCGGCGTACTCCCTCTTAAAGCTTTGCGTATCTTTCTTTGAAAACAGTATACTCCGTTTTATTTCAATTAAGACTTATTGTTATTTTCTTCTTTTGGTTTGTTTATCTTATCCAAAAACCAAGCCATTCTCTGAAATTTAGCGTGATAAAGTAAATAGAGGGGAAACGTGGTAGTGTACATTTTAATTAAATTAAATTTTTGTTATATTAAGCTGAAAACAGTTACTTTTACTTAATTTTAAATTAAAGTTGTTTCGTGTTGGAAACATGAAATGTCTGAACAATATATTATTTCAAGCAATTTCGTAGCAGGTGTAGGTGTAAATAGAAAAAATTACGTTACTGAAGAGCCCTAACTAATTCTCACGCTTAGTAATTATAATTAAATAATTAAAAAACCACTGGAAATTTTATATAATTTTGACCTTAATTATTTTAAATCCGTATTTGAAGTGAATATATCATCCCACGAGAAAAGTCTGGGAATAACCCTCACTGAAAATCGTAATCCTTGAATCTTTCAAACAACCTCCATTTACGTCACAGATGTTCATTTTTTGATGTTCCCGGCTGATTGAACTTAAGCTGTTATATTAACCGCATTAGTGGGGAACTTTGTTCGATTTTTTCTAGAATAAATTTAGAGGTTGGGTTACTTTGTAAGCAAACTGAACAGCAAACAATTTCGGTACCTTACGCAATATGTATAAAAGAAAGCTAATTAAAGATTTGAGGATTATTCTGAAGCAGCGGTTCCTCACCTTTTTTTCTCACCAACTTCTTCTAAAAACCGAAATGAATTTGCGAACCCCTGTGTAATCATTTGGAACAGTAAATAGAACAGTTAAGTTGGGTTATTAAAATGTATTTTCTATACTGAATAACAGTTCATAACGAAAAACGGAAACAATCGTAAAACATTTACAACCAAATATTATTAAAACTAAAGTGAAAGCTTAACCTACGAAAAAGAATTACTATAAAATGAATACAATAAACAGAACTTGAAAAATTCTCTAAATGGGGTATTTGTGTCTGGTGGAACAAATAAATTCAAAATTTGGTTCGATATCAAAACACAAAATTTCTTACACTGAGCCAAAAATTAATTAGTCTTCTTCTTCTTCTTCTTCTAGGTAGAACCAAGTTCTGGTATCTACACAATGCCTCATCGATCCTCGTTTGACGTCGAAATCCAGCTGTTTCTCCATCTTTTGGGGGGCCGTCCAGGCGGCCGTTTGGTGTTTGGTTTCTCTCTCATCACGGTTTTTGCTAGTCTGTCATTGTCCATTCGTTCCACGTGATCTCTCCACTGCCTACGACGGTTTCGAACCCACTTCACAACATCCCCCACTCCGCTGTCCTCGCGTATTTTTGCGTCTCTTATTATATCTCTTAAACTTGTTCCCGTGATCATTCTCAGCGTTTTCATTTCTGTGGTTCTCATAATTTGTTTTGTCTTTGTTGTTTCATTTCTTGTTTCTGCGCCGTTAGTCAGTATCGGTCTTACACAGACATTGTAAATTCTTGCTTTGCTCTCAACCGTCATATGTTTATTGTTCCAAATTATGTCTCTTAGTAATTAAAGAGTGATTTTTAAAAACAGTTTTTAGGGAATTGTCAGAGGATAAGTTAATGAGTTTGTTTTATATGTAATTCTCCTTTCAGGCAGATAATATGAAAAATATATATACAAACAGTTTGTTTTCTGCAAATATCGCTCTGGCCCTCTCTCTATACGCGTTTCGATCACCTCATGATCTCGTCAGTGGAGCTGTATCGGACCGAGAGCAACATTAGCAGGAAATAATTGATATATGGAATATAAGTTTCAAGGTATGTCGACAGGATATTGCACCTCATTTGTCCATCTCATGGTCACATTATAACTACAGTGCTCTCCTCAGCCTATCTAAATATGGTTGCGGCATCTGATATACCACACCAGTTTTTTATATTGCGCAGCCAAGAGTATTGTTTGCGACCTGGCCCCCGTCTGTCTTCAATTTTTCCCTGTAGTATTAGCCTTAGTATGGAATAGCGAGGTCCTCTTAGTATATGCCCTAGATATGACGGTTTTCGTTGTTTTACAGTGTCCATTAGTTGTCTTTCTACGCCAGCTCCTTGTAGAACTTCATCATTCATTATGTGAGCAGTCCAGGGGAAACGCAGTAGTTGGCGAAGTGTCCACAATTCAAAAGCTTCGATCCGATTCAGCGTCCTAGCCTTAAGTGACCAAGTTTCAGCATCATATAGTAGAATAAGCCATATATAACATTGAACCACACGTATTCGGGTATTTAGTGGTATACTTCTGTGAAGGAGAAGATTCTTAAGTTTAAAGAGAGTTGATTTTGCACGGCCAATTCTTCCCTTCACTTCTTCGTCACATTCCCACTTTTCATTCAGAGTAGCGCCAAGATACGTGAACCGTGTTAAGAGGAGTGATGTACTGATGCCTACTAATCACCATCATTTTTGTTTTGGCAGTATTAATATGCAGTTCAAACTGTTCACCGCACTCGCTGAGTTCTTTTAATACTGGAGAACTTTAAAGTTGTTAGCTAAGACTGTAGTATCATCTGCATAGCGAATATTGTTTATTGGGATGCTATTGACTTTGATACCTCGCGTTTTATTTTCTAATGCTAACTGAAATATTTTCTCAACGTAAATATTAAACAGAACTGGCGACAGTACACATGCCTGCCGGATACCCTTCAGTATATTAAAGGTCTCTGTTGACAGATCACCATCAATACGGATCTCAACTCACTGTTGCCAAAAGAGTTCTTTTATTATTCAAATATCTTTATCATCTATATCGATATCCTGTAATCTTTCCAACAGTGGGTCGGGCTTTACATTGTCAAAAGCTTTCTGATAGTCAATAAAGCAGATGAAAACATTTTGCCTTTGGTCATAGCACTTCTGTCCAAGTAATTTCATTGAGAAGAGAGATTCTTTAGTGCCAAGTCTCTTGATAAAGCCAAACTGTGTGTCGAAGGAACGTTTTAAGAGCGTGGCTCATCAAGCGTATGAGTCTGTAGTCTTCGCAGTTCATGGGGTTTGTTTTATTTGGAATAGCAATAAACGTAAACTTTAACCAATCCACTGGGATTTGCCCAGAGTCATATAACACGTTAAAGAAATATGTAAGTTGTTTAATATCGACTTGCTTTAAAACTTCTGCATATATATCGTGGTGACTTGTACTTTTACCATTCTTCATACAGTTCATTGCGTAGTTGATTTCAGATCCAAGAATTTTTGGACCATTCATGTTTTTACTGTCATTCATCGGGGCATCTGTGCATTGATCACTGAACAAAGTCTCCGCATAGTTCTTCCAAATTTCCTTTAATTCGTCGGTATCCAATATCCTTGTCTATTTCTTATTGATACCTATGCTGTTGTTCTATTTGTTACAGTTATTTCCTTGATTTTTCCATGGAAATTAAAGGAGTCGTGCAACTGATGAAGTTTTTCAGCCTTGTCCTCTCCTTAGCTTCTCTCTTCTTTTTGACAGTGCGACTCAGTTCCTTATACTTATCATGTTGGTTTTTAACAATCTGACGTTCAGCCATCAAGTTTAATATTTCGTCGGTCATCCATGGTTTGATTTTTTCTTGTTTCGGTCGACCGAGAACAGTTTCAGCAGCTGACTGGATGTTTGCTTTTAGCGTAATCCAGATCTTATCAGCTGCAACTTCCTGACTAGGGTTATTTTCTTGGCTAAGTCTGTCCAATGTAGTCTTCACGCTTTTCTGCACTGCTGGTTGTTTTAATGCCTGAATATCGTATTTTCGGGGTCTACGCCGTTTTGATAGCAGTTTATATCGAAAATAGAAGTTCGCAATAAGAGGGTTATGATCTGAGCTGATGTCTGCTTTTGGGTAGGCAGCAACACGTGTAATGCTATTCTGATATCTTTTGTTGATCAGAATAAAGTCAATTCACAATATTTCCTGTCCATCTTGAGGAGACTTCCAGGTGTAGAGTCTTCTAGGGTATAATTTATAGAAAGTATTCTTCATAACTAATTTTTCATCACGACAAAATTGGATCAGCATTTCACCTCGTTCGTTTTTGTCACCTAACCCAAATGCCCCTGTTACACCTTCCTCATTCCTACTACTGACTTTTGCGTGGAACTCACCCATCACTATATTGATATATTGAGGCTTTAATGAGTGCAAAACTTCCCGGACTTACTCATAAAATTGTACAGCTTCGGTTTCTGACTTGTCCACCGTAGGTGCATACACCTGTATTACATTGATGTTAATCAGTCTGGCACTTATTTGCAGAAGTATAACTCTGTCTGAGTATGCTACGACATTCCTCATAGACCTATCTATCTTCTTGGACACAATAAAGCCCACTCCATTTCTGTAATCTGGGTCCTTGTTTCCGGAGTAATAAAATGTTGTTCCATCCTTCCTGCATGTTCCACTATTAGGCTATCTTGTCTCAGCTATACCAAGAATATCAATATCAATTCTTTTCATTTCCTGAATTGCATTAGCTTTATAGCCGCAAAGAGACTTCTGGTGTTCCAGTTTCCAATTCGCTTTTTGGTCTTCATCATGTCAGGCCGGGGGATTCTTAGCACCCTCTGGTGACTTAACACCTTCCCGGGACTAAGGGCCGTTTGTTTAAAGTTTCTTACTATGATAAAGAGTGGGTGGACAAAATGACGTCCTGGGAAACTTGCTTGATTGTGGTCATCGTAGGTTCCTGTTACTTTCGACGACATTTGGGAATGACATTTCGTCCATCCTCGATCTAAAGGTATAACGCCTGTACTCGGTCGTCAGAGCCTCATCTGTGGAAACAGGGTAAGCCGGCGAGAAGCTGAGGTTGACGTTTGAGTAGGAGAGGCTATATATTTAACCTAGACAAGCAATACTGCAGCGTTTGCCGCATAGGTCGTCTTGTCAAGGTGAACTGCGAAATAATTCAATTTTATTATTTTTTAAAATTCAATTTTCACATCATTTGCTAAATCGTTAATTCACCTATATACTGTGTTGTCTGGCAAGGGAACAAGGTCAATTTTCTTTGCCGATTTTTTTCCAAGCATACCCCGCGTGGTGTCTTTGGCACACGGTCCAATCAAATTTTCTGCCACTGTAAGTGCTTATCCAGATCTTGAAATTCTGTAATTAATTCGAAATTATGCTTCGAGAGCCAGTTTACTATCTTCGTTTAAATCTGTTAGAAAAGAAGAAATACTAGACCTTTTATAATCTGCCAATTTTCTTTTAAAATACTAAAGAGGTTTATCCTTGAGAACCAGATGTCTTGTTGCAAGGTGTCTACAAAGAAAAGATGGTTTTACACTGCTATTGGCTAGGATTTGATTACAGATTACACCAAGCGGTTTCGATTCTGACTTCTCTTTGGTAAAATAAAAACCCATTTGTAAACAGTCACTATCATATTTTCGTTTCTGGCGAAACGATAGCTCACTAAATCTACCATCTTGTGTTGGTTCCAAATCAGGGACTGAAGTAGAAGACGCAATTGATTGCTCCTCCAGTTGTTCGTCAGACTTGATAAAACTACCTGTTTTTAATCAACGATCCATTATACATTTACGAAGCAATAATTATTTACTTTCAGGTTTGACGTGCGCACGTGCTATTTGTAAAGCTTCGATATTTTTTAAATTTATTTACACAAGGAGAAGTTGCAATATATAATTTAAAATTCAGCCATTACAATATTTTTTTGGCGAAGCTCTGGGAAACGCTGCTTTAGAGTATAAAATACCAAGAACATTAATAAAAGATTTTACTTACATGAGTACAAGAAAGGTATACGAAATATTGTCGCTTTTTATAAGAATAGGCAATAGAGCCAAGGTTACACTTTACATTGCATTGCAGAATAACGACCTATTCTGGAAATACTGTATCAGTTTAAAAAAAGTAGCGTATTGGCCGATGGAAATTAGAAAAAGCAGTACTCGTTTTTGGACAAAAATTTAAATAAAATAAAAATACATATCATTTGAAGGTTAATTTTTTAAAAACGTAAGAAACTTTATTCAATATATTCTTTAAATTGTATACTCTTTCGCCTTTCCTGAAATATTAAAGGTCGGTTTATATTTGATTGAAAATTGTGAATATTCCATTAAATCGAAAGTAACCCAAAGATTTCCCATTTTTGGATAGAATAGAAGAAACTTTGATCGGAATGAGCAAATACACTTTTTGTTAAATTGTTTGAGATGTTATAGTCTTTCAAATTTCATTCTTCAAATGTCAGTATCTCGAAAACTATCGGTATCTAATATAATTAGATTGAGATAGACATTATTAACGCAATAAAATATAAAGTATTATATTAAAAAGAATGTTTGGTTGGAAAGTGAGCTTTGAATCTAAACATTGTCTTATAAAGTACTACTTGTGAACAAAAGCAAATATGCACAAGCGCGGATCCAGAAGCTTCGAATTCAGAGAAATATACTCGCCCCTACCTGCTGAATTAAGAATATGAATGGTGCTGCCCACAGCCCCCAACTTTCTTTCGCTTACCATACTGTGCGATCGCCCCCTCCCCAAAGAGCTTCGAACTTAAAAAAATAAACTTGTCCCTACCTGCAGCACTGGGAACTTGAATGTAGTTGGAACTCGCACCACCGTCAATAATTTGCTTTCGCTTACCAAACTGTACTCTTGGGATAATGCCCCTCCCCCCCCCCCGCAAAGTGATAAGTTGGATCTGCCCCTCAATATATAGGTGGTGTTTTTGAAGAATTTTTAAATGATTTATAAGCAGTTTTTATTGTCGTAACTGACGGAATAAAAATTAATTCAATAAGACCAACTAATGCCTGATTCAAAGCTAAATTTGATCCGTTATTGTTTCTATAATTTTCACAAGTCATAATTCAAAGTTTACTAATGGTTGGTGTTATAGTTTAGGGTTAAAATTCAACATAATGATTAACTCTCAATTTGCTCAACGACTAATCGCTATTTGCGATTTGGATTTTGCTCTACCGACTGTTAGTTTATCAAATTGAAGTTATTCTAAAAATGCATTTAAATATGCGATACAATATGGAATATTCTAATAAAAAAGTGTCTTTTATGAAAATCGAAAAGCTGTTATTTAAAGCTCTTATTGCGTCGACGCACAGGGTTCTTAAAATAAATCTACTAATAAGTTATTTTAAAAACTAAATAGTTATCTATTTTATTAAATTCCCGTATTCTTATTTCAGACTATTTATATTTTTTTTCTAATAGAGTGTTTGTTATCTCTTAATGTAATACACATTGCTCAAATTAAATTAATTTTTTTTCACCTAATTCCATTTTTTACCTTTTAGTGTTTGAGATAATTTAGATAAATTTGTTTCTTAAGTTGATTCGACAGAGAATCGATGTAGAGATGCTAGCTCAATATTTTTTGAGCAAAATCACCGCGTTATGCTTCGCATCCTGTTGATTTCTACTAATGCCTCATTAATAATGAAATATGATTTCTTTCCTGTTAAATAATACAGTCAATTTTTCAATCCACAATCTATCAAGGTAGATCTTACACGATTTAATGAGGTTTCATGGCGGTGGTCCAGTTGTATGCGCTTTGTTAACTCATCTTCTGTAGTGCATTTTCCTCTTTCTTTGCGGTGGAGTTTTTTTGGTTTTGTTAAATTTTAGGATTTTCTATTTATTCCGACGAGTTTAAATAATTTTATGGTCAACCCACCACAGATCCGTGTAGGGGGACATTCAACGTCTTTCGATAGGGTAACTCTCTCGACATATAGATTTAGTTACATTGCCATCACACACTCCATGGCGCACTGGCCTCGCTACATATTGTTTTTAGTCATTTTAGTTCCACACAATTTTCGGTGTGTTACCAGCCTTGACTTGAGTTTTTTTTCCTAATAACTAAGTGAGTATATTTTAAACCTCTTGCCTTTACGATTGAGCCAGGAACATATTTTTTATATTAAAAAAGTGCCAAAAAAGTCATTTTACCTAATTATAACTTTATTTTGTTGTTATCGGAACCGCATCTGTACAAAATTTCAGATTATTCAGTTTATGGATGTGTGAAAATTCTATTATTAGATTAGATCCAATGAAGTTCATACTTACAGCTAAATAAAAACAATCTCAGAGCTTTTGTTTCAATTATTATAAAAAAAAAACAATCTTTACCCTGTTGGAGGTTCTTTCTAAATATTTCATTTTTAAGAATTTTCTGATAATTATAAATAAAAGATTTAGATGCACAAAAGACCGTATCCTAAACGTAAAAATTGCATCTATCAAATTTTTGCATAAAATAGTATAGAATGATTTTTATTATATCTAATAATTATACGTGCTAAGTATATTATTCTATAAGAAGTACCCATAATAGTGCTCTGTCTACTCAACTATAGGATGAAAAAGAACATGAAGGGAATATGTATTGTGTTATATTGAATAATTAATTCGATATAAAATCATTTTATAGAGCTGAAAGCTGATTTTTTAAATACTTGGGTCATTTTTTTTTGCAAAAAAGGTACTATTAATTTATTTCGATAAACATGGCAGTTTTGGAGATAAATCGGTTTTTATGCGAAACATTAAAATGTTACTAATGTTAAACACAAACAAGTAGAAATCAGGTTGTTTTTGTTAATATATACGGAATGAATTATTATTAACGGAACTTCAAAACCGCCTTCAAGTAAAAATAATTAAAAAAATGGAAGAATATTCTTACGCAGAGTATGCTGATATGCATTTAATTTATAGTGAGGCGCTGTCAAATTCTTGGAAGGCAAGAAGACTTTATGTTGAAAGATTTCCAGCTCGAACATTGCCAAGTCCAAAAACATTTCAAAGGGTTGATCGAAGCCTAAGAGAAACAGGTAAAAGATGATTAGAAAATAATTATTAGAGTTAACGAATTAAGTTTTATTCAGGGTCATTTTTGGCAAAACGTGGCGGTGGGGACCCCCCAGGAGAGAACGAGACCCTCACGTATAGGAAGAAATTTTGCAGGATATTGCTGATAACTTTTCAAACAGCATAAGAAAGATCGTTACATAAAACAATGTTACAAAATCGATTGTACATGAAACTCTAACAGAGCAGTTACTTTACCCGTACCATGTTGAAAAAGTACACGCTATTTCTTCGAATGATTATCCCATAAGACTTAAATATTCCAACTGGTTTATACAGCAACATAACCTAAATCTAAATTTTTCTAACCTTATTTTGTTTAGCGATGAGACCGGTTTTACAAGAGATGGCATAATAAACTCACACAATTTACATTTTTGTGCTCAGCAAAACCCGCACGCTATAATTTAAAACAAACACCAACAAAGGTTTATTGTAAGTGGGTGGGATGGCATCATTGGTAATAACTTTACAGGTCCGTTTGTTTTGGAAGGAAGACTCAATGGTGAGATTTATTTACAATTTTTAATTTAAATTTTAAATAATTTATTGGAAAACTTACCTCTTGATAGAATAATGCAAATGTGGTACATGCAGGATTATGCTCTATCTCATTTTAACCGTATAGTACGTCAGCACTTAACTAACGTTTTTGGCTTTCGATGGATAGGTCGAGGTATGCTTGTTTTATGGCCATCAAGGTCTCCAGACTTAAATCTCTTAGGCAGCGCGCCCACTGGTTCGGCTCGGTTCAGACCGCTTGGCTCCGCGCAATCGGCCCGTTTTGGTTTACATGTAAATAAATGAGAGTCCGCTCACTGGTTCCGACCGGCCAGAACGCTTCCGCGCTTTCAGCATCGGCGTCTTCGACCATTCTCAAGAGGGCAAAAATTGCCGAAAGGTCTGAAAGCCTTCGACTATTTTAAAAATAGAAAGAGGTAGTATAATCTGTGGTATAGACGTAGTGTTTGTATTGTTATTATGTCGGACGAAGAATTGATAGAAGACGTGAGAGCATACAGAATATATAATAATAATAATAATATTCTGTATACATAGTTGTTGCCTAATAAACTTGAAGTAAATTGTCTAGGCGTTCACGTCACAGTCAAAAAACATTAGTTATGTCACAAAAATCTGTGATGTAAAAGTCAAATTTAATTAATTCGATAATACACTTACTTTAAAGTAACTGCTAAATGTTCCTCTGGTGGAATCGATTTTCGACGGTTAGTGTTTTGTTTCCTGAACGGCAACATATTTAAAATTTCATAAAATTTTACACTAGACATTCTAAAATATTTGAAAAACTTTTCATTGTCGGTCATCAACTCTGGAAATAAATGATAAAATTCCCCGTGAACGTTTCTTTTAAGGTAAATATCATGAACCCAATATCTTCTTCTCCGCTTTTCCTCCACTTCCGCTTCAACACAGGCTAGACCAGCCACAACAATATCCTCCTCAGAGTCACCATATGGTGAACTCAAGAAGGGCGTACGAGACCAGGTAAACAAGGCAACCAGTATAGCGGGAGCCTTACGAACAACCATATGGAAAAATGCACACATATCAATTCCAGCAAAAGTTAGAATATATAAAGCATGTGTCAGGCCCGTAATGACATACACGGCAGAAACACGAGCTGACACAGCAGAGACTAAGAGGATGATGCGAACCAATGAAATGAGAATATTGAGAACGATCACAGGAAACACACTCTGGGATCAAAGAAGAAGCAGCGAAATAAGGGAAGAATGCAAGACGGAAGACGTGGTAAGATGGACACGCGCTAGGAGACGCTTCTGGAACGAGCACATATCTAGGATGGAGAACCGCAGACTGGTAAAAATCGCCAGAAATGGAAAACCAGCATCCGGCAGACCGCCGGGACGGCCCCCTAAGAGGTGGAAGGATAGCTGGTCGTCGGCATCTCAGGAGAGACAAAGAAATGGGTAGAAACAAGCCTTAGGCTTTCGCAAAGAAGAAGAAGAGTCGGAAGAACTACTCATTTTATCACTTTTCATCAAAAATAACAGCTCTAGAAACTCTAATGGTTAAAGCAGTTTTAATCACTGTTTAGTCTGAATTGTGCGGAGCCAGTGAGCGGGGGCCATCGGCGTTCTGATTGAAGCGGACGGAACGGACGGAGCCGAGCCGATTCAGTGGGCGCGCTGCTTTAGGCTTTTATTTCTGGGGACATCTAAAAGAACTAGTTTATTCAACACCAGTAAATACTAGAGAAGAACTACCAGAGAGAATAGCACATCATTCTACGAAGTCCTTAATAATGAGGGGATATTATTTGCAGTGTTAGGGGAAAATATTCGAAGAATAAGAAAATGTATTGAAGTACGTGGAGCACATATTGAATATTTGCCAAAATACCATTTAAACGTTTTTACTATTTTTGCATTTTAATAACATAGCAAATTAATTGAGCCTCGACCAACCCTTTGAAAGTTTCTGGACTTGACAATGTCTGAGCTTGAAATCTTTCAGCATAACATCTTCTTGCCTTCGAAGAGTTACACATCGCTTCCCTATAAATTAAAGCACACCAGCATACTCTGCTTATTTTATTTTTACCTGTTTAGCTTTAGTAACTTTTGAGTTTTTCGCATAAAACCGATTTACCTCGAAAATCGAGAGTTTTATTAAATTAAATTAAGAGTACTATTTTTAAACCTGAACTAACTAAAAAATATCAATACCAAAAGGAACAATTCGGTCCAAATATAAATGTACTACGAAAGAATAAACAAAGAGGTACAATATTGATTGATTATAATGTAAACACGTGGGTGACATTACATCAACAGTTTTTTTAACGTTTTTTTAAGGATATACAATGCAATAACAACAAAGGGTAAAACAGGTGTTGCATAATTTGTCGAATTGAGTCCCCTTCGTATTTAAATATAAAAGACCTTTGAGTGAAGTATAATTGGATTCCCTGTTATATCCAACAAAAGCAAAAACCATTTTAAAATGTAGCTTTAATGTATTTTTATCATTTTTTTGTATGTTAAAAATTGTTCAAGTAGAGTTGTTAATGAGGGTGTGATGTAACTCTGTATCGGTAGAATATTCGTTCTCATAATTGAATTAATCCCATTTTTATTTATTAAAAATTCGTTAAACTGAGATAGATTTTACTTATATTGTATATCGATGGCATCATTATGAGTATATATATATAATATAATGATACATTTCTTTATTCTTTAAATTATGAATAACGATTTTTTAAACTTTTAGCTTTTTGTCATCAATTTAACTTGCATAAGAGATAACTTTTTTCTTTCTATATTATCACTACAAGAAATCCACGAAATTTTAACCTGAAAAAACCTCGATAAGAGATGATCCAAACTGGATTCTAAAATTGAGGGAAATAATAGGTAAAAATTTATTACTCGTGATTTATAAGGTATAGCCAAAATGTAATTTTTTGCACTTTGGGGTTAGGTTTCATTGGACATCTGAAGTAAGATGAGACCAAATTTAAAAATTACATTAAAAATAGCGCTTCCTCTCCAAAACCCAGAGTTGCTTTTAAAATTAGTTTCACAGAAATGTGTTGACAAAAGTTAAAGTATAAAAGTCTTACGTTTTTGGAGATGCTAGTTTTCAATTTTAGAGGCTGTCACCTCAATATACGATCCAGTAGCCCATGGAAATTAGTTTACGTCACCGAAGCATGCTCTAACCAAGATCTTTGCATATTCTACGTGCTCGGTTCGATATAGCTCAAGACATGAGACTATCAGGTGATCGAAACACGTATGGAGAGAGGACTAGAGTTGTATTTGCAGGAAACAAACTGTTTGTATATATCACAGACTTACAGTGATTTTGGTGCCTCTAAAACTAAAGCAGATTTTAAGTACATTCGATACCCTGATTCTAGCAATATACTCATTTTCTTAATGCTACGTGTAGTCTTAGAGAAATCGGAGGTGTAAAGTAAAACGAAAATAAACGATTTTAAAATATTTTATTAAATAATTCTACAGGTTAGAATTATTTTATTAAATTATTCTACAAATTAGAAACATTTTATTTAGTTATTCTACAAATTAGAAACATTTTATTTAATTATTTTATAGGTTAGAAATATTTTATTAAGTTAATCTACAGATTAGAAACTTCTTTTTTTAGATTTTCTACTATGAAGGTCTTGGGGGCACTCCCGTGTGATACTCCAACAGTAATCTGTCATCATATATTCATCCCAGCGACCTTGATATCTATCTTCCATCACTTTTAAAGCTTGATGGAAATGTTCTCCTGGTTCCTCGCTATATAACTCAACATTTTCAGGAAACTCGTCTAAGTGACTGTGCAAATAGTGTACCTTTATGCTCGTATTACATCCAAGAGTTTTAAAGCAAAAGGTTTTTAACTAATTCCCCGTAATTTTCGGCCTTATGATTTCGTAAGAAATTTTTCACAATGGCAACAAAACATTCCCATGCTGTTGCTTCTATTTCAATCATTGCATGAATGAAATCGCTGTTTTTCATTAAAAATCTTATTTGAGGGTCATCAAAAATACCAGGTTTTAGTTTTTCTGAACCCAAACCGGAAAACTTTCTTGAAAGAAAGGCAAAACATGAACCAGTTTTATCTAATGCCTTCACATACTGCTTCATAAGGCCCAATTTGCTGTGTAATGGAGGCAAAATGATCTTATCTTTAGAAACCAAAGGCGGGTTTATAACGTTTTGTTTCCTAACTGTGATTTTTTTCTCAGAGGCCAGTTTTTCTTGATCCAATGATCATATTTTGCTCTGCTGTTCTATGAAACATGGAAATTTAGTGTACCTGCTTTGTTGACCTAACACCATTTTCAAATTCATGCATATAACTCATTGGTGATCCGAATACTTAAGTTTTTCAAAACTAGGTCTATATTTTGATACTCCTACTTTAATTTCGTAGAATAAGCAATAGACACAGCTGCATACTTATTTCCAATATCTAGAAAAACACATTTTAAATTTCGTTGTCCATAAACAATCTCAATTCATCAGCTTTGTAGCTTGAGAGTCCCGTTTTCGTTAATAAATCACAAATGTTATTACAAAAAACTACATCATCTGAGCTAAAGAATGGAAGAAATTCATTTCCGCGATGGCGATAAAATGAAATCTTTGTATGTACCTTGAGATAAAAGATTTCTTTCTTTGAGTCTAGATGCTAGTAGCTCAGATCTCTCTTTCGAAAGGTCAAGGTCTCTTATTAAATCACTTAAGGCATCTTGGGAAAAAACTGACGGCATCGTTAATACTTCAAAATCACCGTCATGTTCATCCCAAAAAACTTTCACCATCTCTGTGTCCGACAAATCTGATAGATCTTGACTCATTGGAGATGGTACGTCGTCTGAGTACAGTCGAGGCCTTTTAGCAGACGGTAAATCAGGATATGTAATTTTTTTATTTACACCATGTAATTCAACAACACAAATATAACGGTCATCAATGTGGTTTTTCGGTTCAGTCCAAATCATAGATTCACCAAACTTTAAATGACTACGTTTACCGCTTTCCCACTGTCTTAAATGTTCACTACAGAGTTTATACACAATGTTTGGAACTCACGCCTTGTTTAGGGTCTTCATCTCTATCTTAAAATAATCAACATAGGTCTTTCTCATAAAGTCTGCAATAGGTTTTCTAATTTTTTTCACCACGTATTCACCACAAATGTAACAAAATGTATTCAGATCATTTACACAACACCTCCTGGACGACAACATATCGGAATACTAAGTAAGAAAAAAAATCAATTGAATATGATGACATTATGTATGTCAAAATACATTTTTTTGGTAGATTGTATCTAAATACAAACCTGAACGTAGCTTCAATGTTTTGAAAACTCTGTACGGTCTCTCGAGGCCCAGTGAACCGAATTATAACCTAGAATTGTCGGCACCAAACAAAAAACTTTTTTCTGTAGACCTCTGTATTCTTTCATTTTCTCTGCTTGAAAGGATAATACAATAAACAACTATTTAAATACGCCAGATAGATTTGTTTATTTCTCACTGAAATTTTGATTTTTAAAATTTCGCACTACGCTGGTAATTGTATAGATGTCGTTTGACTGGCGATATTTTTCTGGCACCGAAGTCGGCAGGTTTTTAATATCCTACCGACATTCTTTGCGATTTATATTTTATAAAGCAGTTGTTTCTTGCGAATGTTGCTCCCGGTCCGATACAGCTCCTCTGAAGAAGACCATAAGATGGTCGAAACGCATATGAGGAGAGGGCCGGAGTTGTATTTGCAGGAAACAAACTGTTTGTATATATTTTTGCTTTTTCTCTAATTAAAAGGATAATACATATACACAACTATTTAAATACGGTAGATAGATTTCTTTATTTCTTCTTTCTCTGAAATTTGAATTTTTTTAAAAAAGGTGATTATTACACATGTTGACCTTCTACAAAAGCATATCTTTTTAATTTTTTTCCTAAATTCCCTGTACACAGATGCAATCATATTTGCATTTATAGTTGCAACAGCTTCTAGTTTTATTCTTTTAGTCGGTCAATGTTGTCACTAAAATTATTGTTGTAAACCTTTTGCTCTAAGTAACCTTATAAAAAATAATCTAATGGGGTTAGATCACGCGACCAAGCAGGTCAGGTCATTGTTCCGAAACGGCCAAGCCACCGTTGCCGTAAGTGAATATTTAACTAGTTTGTCACTCGTAATGTAGAGTGAGCAGGACATCCGTCTTGTTGAAAAATAAAGTTTCCTCTCACTCTCTCTCCTAATTCACTAACATGGTCTAATTTTAAAATCGACCTAGATTGACAATAGGGGGTTTAAATTGATAAGAGCAACAATAAGTTAAGCAAGTTTGGAATCTTAAAAATATAAGGATAAAAATCATTTCATTTTATTACTAAACCGCCAAAAATGAACAACTATCCTTGTTACCAAATTTAAAGCTTTATCTGTAGATTTTTATTGTTAGTATTTTTATATAAGCTTTTATTTATTGACTTATGTGATGTAAATTATACAAATATCACAAGCAAAACAAAACTGACCAACTAGGAGTTTAGGTCTTAAACTTTCTTAGTGAATCTGATTGTAAACCCTCATCCTTAAGTTCGATCATAACAAAATTGGTTAAAATTTCTATATATGAATTTTGATGATTTAAATTGTCTACTGAAAAATAAGGTCTAGTTATTTTATGATATATTACACATTTTTTAATTTTCGACTATGAGTGGCAAGTCTAAAATTCGGATTTCCCTATGCCTAGTACCTAAGATTTTGTATAGTAATAGTTGTAAAAATTTCCTCGTCGAAAAATAAAATATTCTCATAAAAGAATCTATTAACAAAAATGTGTTCACCCATTATTAAACAAAATTCCAAACGGCGAAAATAATCTCTATCTTGCAGATTGTGAATAAATTTAGGTTTAACCCTCAAAATTTGAATGAGTCTTTGCAACCCCACCTAAGATGTTTGGTCTATTCCTTAAGGATAATTTAGGATTTTAATTGTACTGAGTCAAGAACTACCAAAATGGCAGCGTTAACATGGTGGTGCTTTGTTACCTTCTTGATATTTTCACATCCTCAGTAGCATCAAATTTTTGAATTAATTCATTTGTTCACTCAAAAATAGGAATATATATTACAATGCATTACCTCAAAAAATTTTATTTTTAGGTGAAAATTTATTTTAATTTTTTTACTATTCTACATAAGTCACTATTTCGGAAAAACTTATTTAAATAAGTGTCCCCAGTATTGTATGCTCGAAGAGTCCTGAAAAACACAACTACGGTGTTTCGGATCATTGTCATGTCGTAGTATCCATGAGTCATAATCAGGTCTAGGACAGAGTTCAGCAGATTTTATTTAAAACTGTTCATATATTCTTTTCATTCTTGTTGTGTTCAGGTTTACAGTAAAGAGACACAATTAACTAAAGCCGTAGAGTTAGAAGCATCTCCAGATATGCACTTTAACAGGGTGTTTAACTCTTTTCTGAATAATTCTGTGTTGCTTGGTTGATCAAGCTTTCTTAACAGAGCTTCAGGCCCAAAAAGAAAATTTGTCAGTAAAAATAATATTTGACCAATCCCTATCGATATTTTCTTGTACCTAGGCTAAAGCTGCTTATAAGGCCCCCGTTCTTTACTTAAGGTCATTTTCATTAAGTCGCCATCAAACAGTATTTAGATTAATAAGTATTTCCTTTCGAGATAAAATACGTCGCAGATTGAAGATGTGAATTTTTTGGAATGCTTGAATAACTACTTAATCTTGATTTTTTGTAGTCACACATGTTATACCATGATCTGCAGTATCATCGATATTTTTTTCTTCTGAACGAGATATTTTTTCATTCATTCATTTCATATTCATTTGCAGCGACAGCATAAGTAATTTTTAGGTTTTTTTCATGTCTACGCAGAAAAATTGCTTCAAATTTTTTATATTCTGCACTCATTATGAATATGTCTGATAGGTTTCACGAATATCAAGCAAGTAACTATGAATATATATTAAGGAATAATTTAGAGTCTTGAGTGTTGGATGTATCAAGTAAACAGGCCCATATAATTATGGTATTTAAATACGCGGCAATACATTTTATGTTACTTAGGTAGGTATTCGTAATACAGGAATCATCCTCAGCGTAATCTCTCATCTCTTGAATGCAAGTTGAAATTTTACAATAAATTGACTTCTTAAACAAGTCGCTACTTGCAAATATTTGTTCGAATTATTTTACATTTTAATAATCGTACGAAACTTTTTTTGGTAAATAAATTATATAAAAAAATTACAAAAATGATAATTGTATAATATAACAGGTAATGGAAAAAAAAAATTCTTGATATTGTTTCGAGAAACGGTGGCCATCTTGAAAATTTGGAAATCATATAACTTCAATCAAAAGGTTCAGGAACTTTTACCGATTGTTCCCCCATGCCCCTTACATTTTGTGAATTTATTCGGAACAAAAGAATTAATTTGAAGTCCATAGACAACGATGTTTCCTGCGAAGTAATAGATATCTGTTGGACTTCCATTGTCTTTATTTTTTGTTGAGTATCGCGAAGTTTCGGCTAGTTGTTACCTCTAGCCGTTTCAGTTTCACTTGAAAACGGCTAGAGATAACTACTAGCCGAAACGTAGTGATATTCAACCAAAAATAAAAATAATCGAAGCCCAGCTGATATCTACTACTTTGCAAAAGAACTCGTGATCCAAATTTTAGTAGAAAAATTTTGTTTACTGGCTAGGTGTGCTTTATAAGATTTGGAGTCACCGAGCTGCACAACGAACATGTTTATACGGATGAAAATCCATATGTCATTAAAGTTGCACACCATCAGCATAACTTTAAAATTTCGGCAAGTATTATTGATCGCTACCTGATTGGTCCTGTTGTGATTTCAAACAGGATTAATGGAAATATCCATCTAAATTTTTTGCAAAACACATTACCTGTTTTTCTGGAAAATTTTCCTATTTTACTTCGGCGAGAACTATGGTATATGCATAATGATGTCGTACCCCATTTTTTCGTTGATGCTTGATAATATTTACACGGACTAACCTGAACTAATATCCCAACCGATGGATTGAAAGAGGCAATGAGGGATCAGTAACATGGCCATCACGTTCGCCAGAGTTAAATATTTGTGACTACTTTTTGTGGGGCGCTCTTAAAACAGAAGTATACAAGACTTCGGCGAATATTTGTGAAGAATTATCAATGCGCATTTTCAACCCTGGCAACCTATTTAATAATCCTAAGATATTAGATAGAGTCCAATTTAATTTTTTAAAGAGTGCTAGTAAGTGTATTCAGCAAAATAGCGGTCATTTTGCACATTTGCTTAATTCATGTTTTTTTTTAAGTTAGTTTTTTTAAACTCTTTTTGAAACATATACATGTTCTTCCAACATTTATTTAAAAAATTGTTTTATTATTAAAGTAAATTGGTGTATGCCTGTAATGGAAAATATATTTTTCTTGGCAAAATTGCTCACTATTTGTGTTATAAATATAAACGAATATGTACATGTATATTTATATATATATATATATATATATATATATATATATATATATATATATACATATATATATGTATATATATATATATATATATATATATATATATATATATATATATATATATAAATATGTAGATAAGTTTTTGTCCGTGTAATTTAAAATAAAATAGAATAAAATATTGGCGAAGCGGACGTGAAAATTTGTCAATCTACATGATTCTCGTATTAAAAAGTGCGGAGCACTCCAAAGTATGGAATAACTCCGGGTCCGACAGATGGCGACAGCGCTGTTTCGTCCTAATATGGGACTCGTCAGGCCACCGCAGTCGGTACAAACCATCATCTCGCCTTTGCATCGTATAAGCCATACTTATAATCAAAATACGGCAAATAAGACGACAAAGGCGACATCTCGATGGTCCACTTGATAATACAAGAACCATACAGATTAACAAAGTTTGTAAGAGAACCGTCATATGGTGGCGCGACGGTGAATTAAAACAGAAATATGTAAAATCGAGTACACGAAACGCGCTGCCCAAAAGATAGGGGTCGCATTTTTCGGTACTGGCAAGCAAGCATACCGCTATTTAAGCAGCCAAAGCCACGTGCCGCACCAAACGATCCCACCATGAGAGCATCGTTTAGCGTGTTTCAAAGCCATTTTTCACGTCCGCTTCGCCAATATTTTATTCTATTTTATTTTAAATTACACGGACAAAAACTTATCTACATATTTATTTACTTGTTTGTTGTTTTCTAGAAAATTAGGGAATCTTCCGGTATCGACCAAAAGGGTATATAAAGGGTCCAGATTGGCTTTCGTGGACAGTATAGTTTGAGAGATCCTCGACGCAACTTGAATTATTTTGAGAAGTTGTCAAAGTTGTGACAATAAAGAGATTTTGAAATAACAGAGTGTGTTCAGTAATGCAGTGTGTGTTCAAAAATCGGCCGTCCGGAACAAATTGGTGTTGGAAGTGGATCAAATCCAGAAGAGGTTAGTTCGGGTTAGAAAATTAGAAAAATAAAAAATAAAGTGAATTGAAATTGTATGCCAGTGAAAACTAGAAGACAGAAAGCAAAAATGGAAGAACAACTTCGACTAGTTTAAATCAGATACTGATGATGATACAAGATATGAAAATAAGCCAATATGATGTGAAACAAGAACTTCTGACACTAAAAACAAGCTAAGATGATATGAAACAAGAATTAACGACAAGCCAAGATGATATGAAGCAAGAATTAAAGACAAGCCAGATGATATGAAACAAGAATAGATGACACTAAAGATAAGCTAAGATGATATGAAACAAGAATTAAAGACAAGCCAAAACGATATGAAACAAGAATTAAAGACAAGCCAAGATGATATGAAACAAGAATTAAAGACAAGCCAAGAGGAATTTGTCTTGTTTGAAACATTCCAAATAACAAATCAACTTGAGACATTATTTTGTAAAATAAGTTTAACCATGACAGGAAACTCTTGCTTTTGAGAATTTTGATATACTCCGATGATTGTTTCGTAGTACTAACTTTTTTTACTGTTATTCTAAGATTATTTTCCATTGTCTCTAGAATGCTGTCTTCGTATTTGAATATGGTATAAAGAACCCTAGAATTAAAATTCCATCTTGTTGGGTCGAACGAGGTAAGCGTTTGTTAACAATTTGATCTAGTAGTGCAGTTCTTTAAAACTATTTGAAAAAAAAAGGAACAATCCCTTGTAAATTGCAGACATTTTCTTTGGCGAATGCAGCGTTTTACATTACCAAATTTGTGTATCAGAATGCACGTAAGCAGCATGTTCATAACCTCTTTAAAACGTAACAAAATATCTTGATCAAAGTAAAAACATAGTCATTTTCACAAAAATTCACATACCGGTACAGTAGACATTACGCATAGAAATACCGGCACAGTAGACACCACGGTTGTGTTCTAACCTGAACTAAAGGAATGGTTTAACTGCTGCTTGAAGAAACCTTTACTTGATAATGGCAGCGCCACGCGCAACTGGAAGCAAAAATACTCGTCCAGTGGGTTGCATAAGAGAAATTTCTCCAGTAGAAGGATATTTTGTGGGGCAAATTAAATACAGATTTGCAAGGTGACTTGCAACCTACATGAAGCTTATGAGACGAAATTAATCTCCACGTCTTAGATAGGCAACTTCATATACGCTCCGATGAATTATATTGGATTGCATTAAAATTGCACCCCAGCAAAGCGATAACGTTTCCAGGCGTAACACTGTAATACAAATAAATTATTTAGGCGAAGTAAGTTAAATTATTTCAATAACTGACTGCTGTTCGCGTATAATCTAGGTAAAAAATGATTTAAATTTAATCATTAAATTATCCGTAGAAATGAAAAAATATTTGTACTTATATTTTTTAGTATGTTTTATTTTAATTCAAAATTTTTTTGCGGGTTGCGCAAACCTGCCATAGGCGGAAGGTGAAGAAATTCTATCACTCAGAATAATATGTCCAATGAATTATTAGTATCTACCAAAATTGAATAAAATGTCTAAAGCCATCTGAGACATATTATGGATCACTGATTTGGAAAAAAAGTACTTACGTTGGTAAAATTGAAATAGTAGTAAAATAAATAGAATAAATATAAATAAAAAAGTAATTTACTACTTTTCGCTAAAATTTTAGTGGAAAAAATATATTCGTGTGTAAATAATTTTCGTAGTTTTCTTTTTTAGTAAATGTTATTATGGTATTGTAAACTTCAGTTTGGTATGAATTTATTATTTAAAGATGTTAAGTTGTTTAAAGGATGTATCTAATAGTTGTTAAAGAATAGTGTGTAATCCTCTTCTAAAGTAGGTCTTTGTGAGCTGATGGTGTTAATGAAATCATATATGATGGAGTTTATATCTTTAATAATAATTAGGTGTAAAGTACACCAAAGCAACAGTTCCGAATTGGCAACAAATATATGTGAAAAATCATTTTTACAGGTTTTTCAACTACGCTGTATGAGTAACCTTTTTACGAATTTATGCTTTTAATAAAATAACATATTTCCGTGGCATTTTATATTTCAGTTTTATAACTAATTCATTTAAAAGTACAAAGCAACAGTTTCGAGTTTGTAACAAAAATTTAATTTAATTAAACTTTGCAGTATCCCGCTTCATATCTACCCTACTATATACTTCAGTGCGCAAGAAGTTTACATAATAAGGTCTTAGATAAGATAAGATAAATAAACAAAAGTTTGAAAATAGCAATCGGTTGTTCCTAAAATGAAAGAGAACGTATTTCGTTTACGTTTTTCTTTTACGTTTTAAAGTTTTAACTCATTTAATTAACAGTCCAAATTTAAATTTAATTTAACCTGTATTTTAAAAGGGTTATTTAAGCTGGATTTGTTTCATTCGGATACGTCTTAAATGCAGCCTGAGGTGAGATTTATCGACCACTCTCATTTATTTCCAGTTGACTTTTGTTTGAAGTGAATTTGAAATTTTAATATGAGTTAAAATGATCTATTTAATAAGTATAGTTTGGAACGATGATGTATGTGGATCACTTTCAAAGTTTTGAGTACGGTTACTAGACTCTCGGTAATAAATACATAAGAAAAGTATATATTTCAAGTCCGCGCTGTATTTTTTACAATTTTTGTTTGAAAAATTACTATAGTGGAATCGATCAGTCGCATTATCCGACTTAAAATATGTTAGTATATTCAAAATTTTCATCTCTAGAATGATCCAGAATTTGATAGGCCGACTGAGGTGACTACTGGTAAATGACAGCCATGTGACACCATCAGATAGAAGAAACATTTAAAATGAGTGTAGCAACTGTTCACAGCATTTTTTATGGGCCAGACTGAACGAAAATAGAATTATGTATTGTAAAGAAATGCTGGAACAATAATATCAACCAACCGTCATCATTGTGTCGGTTTTTAGAATATTATACGCCATCTTCCGGCACTAAATCCTCATTTCATGCTATCAATTCATAAATTTTCCTCTAGGTTTCAGTCTCTTATTTTCTCCAACTTTTTTTCGGTCATTCTCAACGTTTTTTCCAGGTGGCGTCCACGTCAATATTTGTTTATAGTTTTTCATCGGGCATTTGTTGTATGTGACCATACCATATTAATTGCGCTTTGCTCAGATGTCATCTACTATAGTGTGCGTGAAGCCATAATTTTCTTCAATCATTTCTGGTCCTACGTGGCAATATTGCATTCATATCTAACACGAAAAAAATAAATTTATCTGCTTAAATGCGGTCAAATAGTATCATCAGTTGATGATATTTGTGTATAACATATTTTTAATGTCATAGTTCAAAAAATTCTGAAAACAAATGTACCGAATTCAGATGCGGAGAGGTAAATAAATTGTCTTCGTGAAAGTAAAATCAATATAAAATGTTAGAGCTTATTTCTAGACATATTGGAAAAATGTTGTTAGCTAAAATAATAAACAAAGTTCACAATCATTGTTATTAAAGTGGGACACACACATAGTGAAATAACATAGTCACGTTTTTAATAAAGACTGGTAAAGAGCTTGGAACAGAGAATTGATATCTGACACGTTTTGTGTCAGATAATGATTTTGTGCAGCAAACAGTCGATTTACTTACAACCTAAATAACAAATCTTAAAATTTTAAAGCTATTAATATTCATTTTAATTGATATTTTACAATAAAATTGAAATTATTTGTGAACAGTAGAATCTCGAACTTACTGCTCTCGCGAAAATGTATCCAAGAATCAAGACAATTCTGTCTCTTTCTATTAGTTAAATATGTTCTTCTATTCTTAGGATACTGTTAAAATATTCATCAAATATCTGTTCGGTTATAATTTGCATTCAACTTGAATAATTAGATTAGAAAAATATTGTTTCTATTTTGATCGAAACAGTTACCTTGTGAGTAGAATAACATACTTTTAACAAATGCGCAGGATCTTTTAAATAAAACTTAACTGATAAGTTCTGCATCTATTCAAGTACTTTTTTTTATTCAATTCGTATCTTAAAATGTAGTTCGTAACCAAATTCACTTTGTACTGATAATTATGAGATTTAGAACATACATTCAGAGTAATAAAATGCATTCGAGCTATGACATTGATTTTGACCAAAAAACAGTAATAAGCAAAAATGATACTGAAACTAAAAATCATTAGAATATCAACAAAACAATGTAAAATTGAAATATATTAATGAACCGAGGAACTGAAAAGGGAGGAGATGCGAGGCTACTAAAGATATCAGATTAATTAGAAATTAGACGAGACAGATGGAGAATGTGAAGGAACTCTGGGAGAAGATTACAACGTACCTGACGACCACAACAGACGAATATTTAACTAGAATGATGTAGAAGATGTAGGTCTTGATGAAAGATGACAGAGACAGAAAGCAGGAGATAATGCCGAGTACAAACGATTAAACAAGATATAACTAAAGTGAATGAAAAATGGTAGTGGGTAAATGCACAACAAAGGAATGTAACTAACGACTACCACAGAAAAAATAAAAGAATGAGAAAACTATATTTCAACCCTGTATAAATATGTCAGAGAAGCTCCAGTAAAAAAAAAATCCTAGATGAAGGTCCACATATTCCAAAATAAATAGTAAGGCTAGTTATCAAATAGTTAAGTAATAAAAAAAAGTCCCGAATAAGATGAAGTTTACTTTGAGAATCTCTAGCTTAGAGAAGAAGATAATCTAAACCAGCTAACAAATGTCTTCAATAAAATCTAAAATACGGGAAAGATTTTGGAAAACTGGTTTCATTCGACATTCATCCCAATCCCAAAAAAAAAACATTATTCAAAAATGTTGTATAGCGATTATAGGCTCATTACCTTAATAAGCTGTGCGACACATATAAAATATTTCAAACAATAAATCAGCATGGAAAGTCATTATCGAAAATATTAAAGATATTAAGAATAAATTAAATGAATTTGTAAGCTTTGCTCAGTTATTAACTAAGCCCTACTTATTTAAAATACAGTGTGGTGATAGTACTAAGTGTGCTATACTTGTCTCGTTAACACATCGGTTACAACTACGACCATAATAACCAATTTTAGTCATATCACAATAGTAGCACAGTAAATCGTTGGTTCCCATAGAGGGCTAAAGATACAACGGACATTAAAAGTCTAATAAATTTGTCCCAAGAAATATTTGTATATTACTTATGCTTTGTCGTAAGTTAAGAGTTGCTAAGCAAATTTTTACCACCATAACGAATTCTAAGAGATAATGAGTTTTTTTGCCTTTAACTTTTTTTTTCTATTTCTTGTCTGTAACTTATTTTTTTTTTTGCTTAATAAATTGTACACAATTTCAAATTCTGATTGTTAGTAAAGTTTAATATTTTTGACTTTCCAGGGGAATCCTTATTTTTTTCTGCGTATAAATGTAAATAAAGCAAACAACAATTTTATATAGTAATATTAGATTAATTAATTTAATAAAGGTGAGTAAATATTCTATGTTAATTGTTGGCGAAATATTTGTTGAAACAATACAATAGGGAATCAAGTTAAAAAACCTACCAAGATATTTTAATTAAACTGAAATAAGAGTTTTCACCCAGCAAAGAAAGGCGGCCGCATCAAAGATAAAGGTAAATATCTCTGTTATTGTAGGGATTTTTTAAGTCGGCGCGCAAATTAAACATAAATATTTTCTTTGAAATTAAACTCAAGCTGAGAATGCAAAGATAAATAAAGTTTCGTAAACTTTTTTTTAAATTTAATTAGTATTAAATTATTTTAGAATATAGTATATTTATTCAGTAAAGCAAATTGTATAGCTTTTCTTTTCCAAAACTACATGGAATACTTGTTTAAATGAATTTAATAAAGCCGTAGTGTTATAGGTTGCTAATATTCAAGGTACTCAAAAGGCAACAATTTAAGTTACGAAATTTTATAACTGTGTAAGGTTTAGTTGTAGAAATGTGACCCAATATTATTAAAATATGGTTGTTATTTAATCGTACAACATACCACTAGCCCTGTTTTTGTTAACTATGAAAAGGTATTCGACAAAGTTGATTATCATATTGCTACACTCTTCCTCTGTTTGATAGCAGAGGGTCGATAAGATTAAATTAAAAGGTGCTAAAAACAAACAAAGTGGCCCTGCAGGAAAAAGCAGTTTGGTAAAGTAAGTAAACCACCGGCTGCTCAGGAGAGGAGGTTCGAATTAAGGGCGCCAGCAGCTCTAAACCTGCAGAGCTGCAAGCTGCCTAAGGTGGTCGCGGTACCTTTCCTGCAGTCTTCACTCACGTAAGGCACCAAAATTCGCTAAATAAAAAAAAGGAAAATAAATAGTCAACATTCAATATTCCACACTTAACATTTATTGTCAACTCTGAAACTTTACAGCACAAAACAACAAGTATGACGCTGGGCAAACAATGGATCACATTACCAAAGATTAACCTCTTTAAATTAATAGATAATAAATAGCAATTACATCAACAGACAAATAAATTAAAGGTGAATCAATAAAATATGCAGGTAAATTAAAAGTAACTATATGTTCGGTTTATCTGTGTTCCTTGGGGTAGATCTTCAATAAGGGGCAGCAAAAAGAAAGAAAAAGATGTAGATCTTGAATAAGAAACACTGGAAAATGAACTGCAACATGAAGGACTTCAATAAGAAGTCGAAGAATAAAGATGTAGAAGAAGAAAAACTGGAAACAGAAGAACTTGACGTAAAACCCTTAAGGTTTACAGATGGCCGGTAAACTTAAGAGTTCTGGGTAAATGAGGGCCGCGAAAATGTTCTTGAGAACCCTCAATCCTCGCAAGTTGTCTCAATAGTCTTTGTGGATAAATCCTTCCAAGAAGAGCCTGTTCATTAACACCATAAAAGCAAAAGATAAGGCAAGCAAACCAAATAACAAAAATTAACGAACAGAGGGCAACTTTGGCCGAATATCCCAAAATATTAGATTAAAAATTTCGGGCACTCGTTGCTTCCACACTTAGGCTGTTTAAGATCAAAATGCACGAGGAAAGCGACTTTTTCTTCCCAATAAAATATTCACTTCCAGAAAAAAAATCAAAAAAAAAACAGGACAGAAAAAATCACCCATGATGGAGTCGACCAGTCTGACAACAATTGCACGTAGTACAATATTCTAGTACGATTGAAACCGTCAAAGTAACTTTTCAAACCAACAAAAAAAAATAAATAAAACGAGGCTGTCGGCATCTCTCCCGTAACCAATGTGACCTCTAGATGAACAGAACCCAATTAACATCATCCTATTGCAGTTCAAAGTTAGAATAATTATTATACTATTAATTTTCGGTACAATTAAATAAAATTCCTTACATTAACCCATAAAGGCAACAAACCCTAGTCGATAAAACAGAACTCGATCCTTTAGGCCATTTCGAGCAAAGCATAAGCTACCTGCCCAAATTTCCCTTCGCAAGTACGGAACATTCAGAGCAGAAACTGCGCACAGCGTCACTATACTCTTGAGGCGGTGTAGAATTTCCGAACAATGCAAAAAGAAGAGAATGACCCCATAACCTAATAAAACAATATTGTAAACAGAATTTGCGAAATTAATTAAAATAATTCTCGGCAAGACGTTAAACCGAAATCTAGGAAAAAAGGAAGGTACGGTAAATATACTTCTAAAAAGAAAACAGCCAGGTACGATGTAACAGGATATTAACGTAAGTAAAATTGTATTTGTAGTGTAAGAAATTAGGATACAATTCAGAATTGTAAAAGAAATTAAACACGAAATGGAGCTAACAGGGTTCAAAATATAGTAAAGCTGAAAGTACAATAAATGGATTATTGAGAAATTCTAAAGGAAAATGTCACCGTGATTGTCC
This sequence comes from Diaprepes abbreviatus, assembly GCA_034092305.1. NCBI lineage: Eukaryota > Metazoa > Arthropoda > Insecta > Coleoptera > Curculionidae > Diaprepes > Diaprepes abbreviatus. Next base: position 279,293 of record JASJET010000304.1, read on the forward strand.
ATACCGCGAGTATTTGCATAAACCAGGTAAAATTAACAGAACTATTTATAATGAGCCTAAACGGAATTTTGAACTGTAACAATATAGTATTCCAGGCCTATGAGGACCGTAGAATTGAATTTCGATATATAGATATCATTAAACATGTGTGTCACCATAAGACTTCATAAAGATACTTCCAAATTCATAATGGAGAGAGGCATCCATTAGAACAGCGGTCCCCAGCCTTTTTTTTGGAGATTCTCTTCTTAAACCGGAATAAATTGACGAACATCCCGCGTAGTCTTTAGAAATAGCAAATGAAACAGTAAAATTAGGTTATTATAATTTATTTTTCATATTGAATAGCAGTTCATAACGAAAAACTAAAACATAATAGTAAAACATTTTTAAAGTAATTAAACTAAAGTAATAGCTTCACCTACAAAAAAAAATATTAATACAAAATGAATACAATAATACATAGCTTGAAAAATACTCTCAAAGGGATATTTGTGCCTGTTTGATGGAACCAAGGAATTAAAAATTTGGTTCGATGTCTGAAAGTTTGAGTCTTAGATCATTTCACTTGTTTCTGTACTTAACTTTCAGGTAGTTTATGTTGAAAATCCTTTTTCACCTAGATATGTTGTACAAAAAGGCAATAAAACTCTAATGGCTTTTTCCGCCAAAATGGGATACTTAATTCTTACACAATCAGTTACAGGGTGATCTTTAAAAACAGTTTTTGAGGAATTAGAATAGAATAGAATACTTTATTTATGTTAGTCACAAGAAGTGTATCATACGTCCAAGGTAGTATAAAATAAATATAATAGAAATCTATATAAAAAGAAAAATTAAAAACAAAGATATACATTTTAAGATAGATTAAAAATACAAATACAGTTTAAAGATTAAAATTACACAAATCACATGGTTAAAGGAAAGCATATAAGATGCAAGGTACAAAATAAAAACATTAATAAAATATACACTCCCTGGCACGAGTCATCGTGAATTGAAAGTAGTTTAGGCAAAGTAGCAATTTAAAAATTTTTCTGTGCTATAAAACGCATTTTGAACTAAAATATTCTTTATGGTTTTTTCAAAGTCACATTCATCCATATATTTAATTTCTTCCGGTAATATATTGAAACATTTTATTGCCCAGTATCCTGCTCCAGTTTGGCACTTCCTTAACCTTCAGTAGATACGAACAATGTTTTATTTGTGTTTGTCTCATATGTGTGAATGTCATGGTGAATTTTATAGGTCAGAATATATTTTTTTAAATCCCGGAGGTTTTCAAAAATATACTTTCACTGCCTTACGTTGAAAGGCAAAGACTCGCTTGGCGTTTGCTGCGTGTCCCCATACCAAAATAGAATATGACAAGTGAGAGTGGAATAGCGAGAAATATGCAGTCGTCAATATCTCTCGAGACACACTGTTAGAAAGATTTCGCAGAAGGAAAAGATACTTATTTAATTTTTTGCATAATAGCTCGATGTGAGGTTTCCAAAGTAGTTTTGGGTCCAAGTTCACTCCCAAAAACCTAATATCGTTCTCATCCACTCCCTCATTCATATTTCCCAGATTTCTTAGTGAGAAGATGATGATCAATATGGCGGAAGGTGATGATGTTTTGTCAGAGGCGGACAATAAAAAGTGCAAATATTGCAAAATCAATGTTGAAAAAAATGGCGTGAGGTGTGGTAATTGTGTAGGGTGTTACCACCATTCGTGTGCCGTAAAAATAACGGGGTTGCAACTTACTAGTGGCATCAGAACCTTGATTAATTGTGCAGCATGTGCAAAAAAAGTACGGGAAGAAGAAATACAAGGAATTATCCAAGAAAAAAATAGAAAAATCGATTTGTTGAAAGAACAAATTGCAATAATGCAGGAAGAAAATAATCAACAGGGCGTTTCTAGCCAGTCATTATGCAAAAAACTAGAAAAAATGGAGAACAAAATCCTAGAAAGAATCGTAGCCGTAAAAAAAAAGGTAAACATAAACAATAAAGATTCAAAACTAGAATCAAAACAAACAGCTACGCATACAGGTCGGTCGGACGGACATCTGAGGAGCAACGACAAGCAGTTAGGATGGCTGAAATTCCAAAACCTAAACATCTACAAGGTCAAAGAAAGGATGGAAATAGGATCGATATCGATAGTTCGCCATTGTCGCCAATGCCATTGGCACCAACACTAAATGGAGCTACAAGAGAAGCGGTACTTCATAGAACCCACGATTCTCTCGAAATGGAAGGTGAAAATTCAAATAATTGGTATCTGGTTACTAACAGAAAAACCCGAAGGCGGAATTTAGAAGAAATCAGTAGACTTAAGCCCCTAAAGGGTGCAAAACAAGAGACGCGTTCATTAAAAGTTGCACAAAAAATGGCGTTCTTGTTCCTTACTGGATTGTCAACTGAGACAACTCCTGAAAATGTTAATGAATTCCTTAAATCCTGCAAGTTGGGTAGTGACTGCACATGTGAGAAAATAAAAACACGAAGAGAAAAGTACTGCGGCTCATTCAAGCTGACGGTTCCCTTAGCGGAAAGAACAAGCAACTTAGGTTCAGAATTATGGCCCAATGAAGTTATTATAAACCATTTTCTGAATTTACAGAGCCAAGGGAGGTAATGAAGTAACTCTGAGTATTGTACAAGTCAATGTTCAATCCTTAAGGAAGAAAACTAATGTGCTTGAAGCATTCATTATTGACAAGAAGGTTGACATCCTTTGCATTACAGAAGACTGGATGACTGAAGATAAACTAAAGGTGATGTATCTTAAAGGGTTCAAACTAGCGGCTTATTCTACTAGAGTAAAACAAGAAGGAAGTACTTGTATTTTTATTAGAAGTGAAATAGATTTTAAGGTAATAAATTTTAATGTAATCAATACTGAGCAATGTATAGAGTTTTGTGGGTTGTTTTTGAGTAATTTTAATTTAAATATTGTAGTTGTGTACCGCAGCCCTTCTGGTTATTTTGGCACCTTTTTGGCCTGTATGGGGGGGATTTTGGATTCGTTAGACATCTCAAAAACAAATTGCTCTTGCAGGTGATTTTAATGCAAATTGAAGACAATGCAAACAAATCTAGTCTACAGGATTTATTGGTTGGGTTGGGAATTGTCAAAGGATAAGTCAATGACCTATTCATTTTTCAGTAAAGTTAAAAAAGTATCCTTGAAAAGGATTACGTATCCAGTTGTTCGATCCAGATATAACAGGTTTATTAGGAAAATGGCCTTTGAAAGTTAATTGAAGTTGTTTCAGATACTCTTTTTAGTTTAGTTTCATTTTCTAATAAAATTGTACTGAGAGAACCAAAGTATTTGTAGTCATTCAGTAAGAAAGTTTTTGCAGCCAAAGAATATCAGATACACAAGAGAGCTAATGAAATGGATGCTCAAGAAAAAATGCTTGAACTTTAGACTTCAATTCAAACAAGCGGGTCAAAATCTTGTCATGAGGAAACTATTTAACTTCTATATGAAGTAGTAAAGAAACGTAAAGACCTCCAAAGCACTCACAAAGTGTACGGAATAGACGAAAGTATGAGATTTTATAAATTTACAATTTTTACAGCGTCAATTAAAGTACTAGATAACTCTACAGGAATGCGCTTATGTGCCAATGAGCCCATTCAATATTCTCGTTGACTTTCTTTACCCGCACTTCAAGACCAGAAAATGTTTCGGTTAGTAATTTTGCACCATCAGTGCACACAGCAAAATAAAAAAAACAGTTATCTCATTTTTACATATAGTCATTGATCATATCGAAAATTGCTGCACCTGCCGTGGAGGTTTTCAGTGGTCTTGCAAATAATGTATCATCTTGAATGGAGTTATCTAACATAAACAAGCAATACTCCAGCATTTACTTCATCGGTTGACTCGTCAAGCTGAATAGCGAAATAATTCAATTTTATTGTTTTTAAAAGTTTACTTTTCATATCATTTGCCAAATTATTAATTTTCCGCTATACTGTATTGTTTGATAAGGGAACAAGGTCAATTTTCCTTACCGCTTTTTTTAGAAGCATATACTTCGTGATGTCTTTAGCACATGGGCCAGTCAAATTTTCTGCTAATGTATGTGCTTGTCCATATCTTGCAATTCTGTAACAAATTCGACCCGATTCCTCCATATCCATATTACTGTCTTAGTTTAAATCTATTAGAAAAGAAGAACCACTAGATTTTCTATTACCTACCAATTTTCTTTTAAAATACTCAACATGTTTGTCCTTGTAATCTAGATGTTATATTTCAAGGTGTCTATGAAGAAGAGATGGTTTTGAACTCCGATTGGGCAGGACTTCATTCCAGTTTACACAAAGCGGTTTATGTTCTGACTCCTCCTCGGTAAAATAAAAGCCCATTTGTAAATACTCACTGTCATATTTTCGTTCTTTTCTTTTTCTCACTCTTTTCGCCTATTTTTTCCTTGCTTTCACTTTGGCGAGATGGTAGCTCACTATAACTGTGTTGGTTCCAAGTCAGGGACTGAAGTAGAGGAAGTAGAAGTAGAAGATTGCTCGTCCAGCTTTTCGTTAGACTTAACCAAATTATCCGTTTTTAGTCAACGACCGATCATACATTTACTGAGCAAATTACTCACCTTCACTTCGACGTGCTCAAGTGCGATTTGGAAAATTTGGATATTTGCTATAATTTATTTACACAAGACGAAATCACAAAACCTCTTTACACTACTAATATTTATATACACACGATGAATTAACTACTAACATGAGTTAAATGTTATCTGTGAAATTACTCGAGGTTCTTAAGCGAATCATACGATTCAGTTTGACACTACTGTTCCTTATATGTGATTGTCTTGTTTTTATATCGACAGACGTTAATCTCGTTATTTCATACGCATTTGAAAAAGTCTTGTTTCTCCGAAGTATAAGTTATCGCCTCGTTCAAGAATGTACTCGAATTACCAGCGGCGTAGCGGCTCGTCGCGTTACAGATTATTGTCTGTTGCAATGTTTAATTTAAAATTCCGTCATTACAATATTTTTTTCACGAATCCCCTTCATAAAGCTCTCAAACCCTTACAGGTTCGCGAACCACTGCTCGGGAAATACTGCATTAGAGTGTTTATTATTTTTCTGGAATATATGTTTCAACATGCATGTTTTGTACCTGGAAATAAAAATTAATGAAGATGAGTTAAACTATATTCGCTCAAAAGGTTTAAAATTGAAACTCGATTTACTTTCCAAGAAGTTAGATCTTCTATTGGGGCCGTTTTGTTTTGCTTATGATAGGTAACAGTTTACATTATATATGTCAACAAATAAACCTCTATAGATTAGAAGCAAAGATAAAAGCCTAGAGATGAAGCTTTGGAATCGATAAGAGGAATATCTGTTTCCAAAAAATAATAAAACATTCTATTTTTGCCGGTCCAATATTATAAGGCAATTCTTTTGAAGGTTCAAAACTTATTTTTGTACTTGTCAATTTAAACTCTTTACTTTCAACTTAAATCAGTTTTAAAGTTACACCTTGCTAGTGAATTAGGAGGTTAGATATTTATTTATATGAATTTCAAACCTGAAACTTTTTTCTTAATTTTTCTTTAGTCAAAATAAAACTACGGATAGGGCTAAAAACTATAACCCCATTTTTAAATTCTTCATATAAGGATTTTTAAAAAATTAGGCTCTCAGATCGTAGTTAGGGCTGCAAAGAAAACACAAGCTCGTCTTTAAATTGTTATATATCAGGGTTTTAAAAAGAGTAAATGTTGTAAAATTTACTAATTTGTTCGTTCAAGTTCTTCAATATTTTATTCCTATGACGAGATGTATAGTGACTTGTCACATGAAGAACGTCAGTTAGTTAAAAAAATACAAAACACTTAGCGATAAAAATAGGGTGTTCTTTATTCAACAAGTTTACGAAAGCGACAACTACATTTTATTTTAAAAGATTTAATATTACTTAAATGCAAAATAGCACAAAGTGAAACGTGATCCTGGAAAACAAATTTTTAAATTAACGACTGACAATCTTGGAACTAACTTGTTTACTTTCATCTATTTTTTTTTCTTGGTAAAAACAAGACATCAACAAGGATATATTTCAGCATTTTCTCAGCAACTAATTAAAATTGATGAAATACTTAATTTATTATTGCAAGGAATAATTCAAAATTTTTAAATATGAAGTTTAACGAAATTATGATAATCCAAATTTAAAATTAGTTATTGTATGTGGTGTGTTGATATAAATTATATTTAAAAATATTGTATCTAAATAGTATCAGAGTACTAGGGACCTAATTAAAATTTGGTCCCTAGAGTTGTCATGGCTGATCGAGGTTCATGGAGTTTTATAATTAGTTCTTAGGTATTCTTAGTAGTTAAATCCAAATCTTCAACATAATATACTCTTAGGTGAACAGAAAATTTATTATTAACAATGTAATTGGTTATACCGGAGTAAAACTGTTAATAAATGAGGTATAGGTCTTAAACCTATTGTTTTAAATGTCATCTTTAATGACGAAAACAATAGCATTTTTGAAATTAAAAGAGTTAATTAGAAGCTGACATATTGCTAAATAAGCGCAAAAAATGACATGCGTGCACAACCTTCCAACAAAATCGTGGATAAGCCGGCTTTTAATAAAAATTTTCTATCGTATGACAGCTCGTATTAAAGGTAAATACATATCTTAAGATAATATGCCCTTTAAAATGATTTTTGAATAATAATAGACCAACTAAGATGATGTAAATTTAAAATTTTTGATATTTTTTGCTACTTCCATGGTTTATGATGGAATAGCAGATAGTAGCATAAAGATGAATAGAATAAAAATTATATTAAAACATTGTATCTTTCTTACAGATTCAGGACTTTTTTGAATTTTTGAGAAATATTGAATAGAACCAAAGTTAGGCGGACACCTCAGATTGTTTATTATTATCCAAAAATCATTTCCGATGGCATATTATCTTAAAGTAAAAGGGGGAAGCCTTTACCATTAAAATTTGCTATCATACGCATAGATTAATCAGATATGACAAAAGGCATTCTCGCCAAAAGGCGTTCTTTCCAAAAGGCATTCTTGCTAAAAGGCGTTTTTGCCAAAACTAAATTTCTTTGCGCATTGCGCGAACAGAGGGTTATCCACCAATTTTTGGTTGAATTCGGATTGAGTCGGATTATTAGACTGAAATAGAGCTGGGAATTGCGAAGTAGTAGATATCTGTTGGACTTCCATTGTCTTTATGTTTTGTTGAATATCACGACGTTTCGGCTAGTAGTTATCTCTAGCCATTTTCAAGTGAAACTAAATAAATCTCTTAGCTACATGACTATTTATACTAAAAGTAAATCCAGTGAAGTGTGATTGAGATAGGTGCAGTCATGCCTGCTATGGCAAAATCCCATTTTTTATGCTGCATTTAGTTTTAGTTTACAATTATTAAGAAGTGGTTTCCACACTTCTCTTATATCTAAAGATGGTTTACTAAAACAACTCGGGTTCCTATGTATAACCGCGGCTTCTTTGAATTTCCGTTTTCTCCAATGTTGTTCTCGGTGTAGTATTTTAGCTTCAGACCATTTTATGTTGTATCCATGAGTCCAGGCATGGTTGGCGGCACCAGATTTTTCTGTTTCTCCTCGACATGTACATTTTTGGTGTTCCTTGATCCGCCAACGTAGGAATTGGCACATTCACATGGTATCTGATATACACAGTTCTTCATGTCCCTTTGAGTTGTTGGTTTGACCCTAGTGAGCCGACTTCCCAGAGAGTTAAGAACTCGCAACATTTCGTAGAAATTATACGTGAATTAGAAGTACAACCGGAAGACCATTTTATTAGTTTTTATTAGTTTTGACGTGGAAAGCCTATACACCAACGTTCCAGTTAAGGAGTCACTAAAAATTATAAGAAAGAAACTTGAAGAAGACCAGACCTTAGCAGAAAGAATATCTTTACCACCGCACACCATTATGGACTTGTTGGAAAGTTGTTTGAATAATTTCTATTTTCAAGAAAAGGAAAAATTCTTTATCCAGGATGTTGGACTACCGATGAGATATTCACTATCACCGGTGGTAGTAAATATTTTCATGGAATGGTTCGAGACGTTTGAAATTGAATCCAAAACTAAGGAATCGAAATTATGGCTCAGATACGTAGACGATATTTTTATTATTTGGAGTGAAAATGACGAAGAACTTCGAAACTTCCTTTTTGATCTCAACAATACAAGCCCATCTATTAAATCATGGAGAAAGAAGTACAAAATAAATTACTATTCTTAGATGTCTTAGTTGAAAGAAATGGCAGACAAATTCGAGCTTCGGTTTACAGGAAAGCCACGTACACAGGACAATACCTTAATTATTCATCTAATCACTCCAACAACACCAAACAAGGAATTATAAGAAATCTCGTAGATAGAGCCTTAACTCTTTGCAACTCCAACGAGAACTTGATGAAAGAGATAGATTACATTAAAAAGGATCTGACAGCCAACAGATATCCAGTATATCTAGTGGATACATTTCTTGAACAACGCAGAAATAGGACAATATCGGCAACGAATGAAGAACGAAAACCAGTATTGAACACCCCTATGTTAAAGGCATTTCAGAAAAAGTCAGAAGGATAGGAAAACGATATAAAATCAACGTTGTTTTCAATTCAAATAACCCTCTAAGAAGTCGGCTCACTAGGGTCAAACCAACAATTCAAAGGGACATGAAGAACTGTGTATATCAGATACCATGTGACTGTGGCAATTCCTATGTTGGCGAAACAAAGAGACCTCTTGACGTAAGGATCAAAGAACACCAAAAATGCACATTTCGAGGAGAAACAGAAAAATCTGGTGCCGCCAACCATGTCTGGACTCATGGATACCACATAAAATGGTCTGAAGCTAACATACTATACCGAGAACAACATTGAAGAACACGGAAATTCAAAGAAGCCACGGTTATACATCACAACCCGAGTTGTTTTAGTAAACCATCTTTAGATATAAGAGAAGTGTGGAAACCACTTCTTAATAATTGTAAACTAAAACTAAATGCAGCATAAATAAAAAATGGGAATTTGCCATAGCAGGCATGACTGCACCCATCTCAGTCACACTCCACTGGATTTACTTTTAGTATAAATAGTCATGTAGCTAAGGGATTTATTTGGTTTTATTTGAAAACGGCCGAAACGTCGTGATATTCAACAAAAAATAAAGACAATGGAAGTCCAACAGATATCTACTACATCGTTGTCTATGACCTTCAAACTAACATTAGAATTGGGAATATAGCGAGTTTTTGATAACTAGTGACGCAATGATAGTGATTTATAAATCGCCCTGATTCTTAACGATGCCTTTTCACTGCTGTTATTTTTACTCACAACGCGATGGAAGATGGCGAATGGGGCGTAATTGCTTACTTCCCGATACTGATATTCGAATTCAGAATCGATGTGAATATTATAAACGCATACAAATTTGGAAGCAAAATTGATATTACTTGATTTGGTTAGTTACTGTGAGTTAAAGATGGTATGAATTAAATAGAACAATAGTTTTTTTTTCGTAGGGAAGAAATTATATTTAATGACAAAAATTATTATGCCTTAAGTAGACTTACTTGATTTAATGGGGATCCGGTCGCAGTGTTCGATATATCTGTGATCGATATATCGTTTGGCAAACTTTATATTGAACCAAATTTTATTGCTTATATTACATTTTATGTGTCGTTTATTTTTCTAGTTTATTCCCGTTTTATGTTTATCATGAATATTTTTGCTTAAAAATGGTTTGAAGAACTTCACGGCCTTGCCATAACTGTACAACGAAAACTAGAGAAAATATGGGTCTTAAATTCCCTAAAAATCCCATAAGACGAGCATTTGAATATCTGTTGTTAGAAATAATAAAGATAATACAAGAAATAATGTGATAGTACAAATTAAAAAAAATTGTATTTATTTTTTTTTCCCACTGTAACATTGGTATTCTTCCTAATTTTAATTTTTTTTTCCAGCATAATATAGAGGGTCGCGAAGCCTTCAAAGTAATGAAAATGGGACCTTTCAAGTTCAAAGGCACACGTTCATTTTATCATGAAAATTACAGTTTTGATTTCTAGTACTTCAAAGAAACTACATACAGAATAAAATATTTATAAAAATACAAAGCAATTTTAGCTAGTTAATTATATTTTAATACAAAATTATGAAAATACTTTAATTAAGAAGTTAGAAAACTGAAATCTCCATAAAGCAAAGAGTATCAGTAACAGGCATTTTGAAAGGCGAGAACATCGTATTACACGACTTGACATTACGTGAAGCTTCTACCAATCCTGTGACTTTCGTGAAATAACAGGTGGATCATATTGTATGAAATTGTGTAATCCAACTGTAAAACCGACTATTCTAGAACTTTAACTTTTAATTTACAGATATGTCAATATTACCCTAATATTCGGCGTTTGGATTAATGATCTGTTGCTGGATGAGAATAATGTGCAATCTAGTAGGAATATTTGATTTTAATTCGATTTAGTTACCAAGAAACTTTACGATGAGAAAGATTGCGGCTCGAAAATGTGAAATAAGACCTCTGAAATAGAGAAGAAAAGCTTTCTTAACTTATAATTTTTAAGGTCTAACCTTTAGTTATTACATTGTCGCATTTCTCAAGTTTTAAGGCGAAACAATTTTTATCACTACTGACTTATATATCACTGTGCCTGTTATTAAATTGTTGTTATCATAAATTTGGTTATTACATTAAACACAGGTATGGATATGCTGACGAAGTTTAAAGTTATAAACTTACCAGCCTCCAATTCTAGTAAGCGTAAAGCCAAACTTGGATTCTCGGTCCACTGAAACACGTATGCCAACTATTCCTAATCCTTGGGGAGATACCACCTGTCCCCTCATAACTGCAACTCGGCTATATTAAAGAGAGAATAAGTAAATTTCAAATATTGGATATGCACACATAACATTTCTTAAAAACATATGTAAAATATTTTGTGTATCAGAAACCACCTTTAATACCTAAACTATAAAAATATTACATTTATTTGATAAATTACTTCGTGAGTTTTGACTCTATTAATGTAAAAATTTCATCAACAGCTGCGAAATGGTTCAATGAATTAAAAGAAAAGTGAGGGAAAGACCGATGTGGACTGTATTTAATAGATTGCTGATTAATTTGTGAATAGTAAATACAAAGTTAACAAATGAAAGTTTAAAAGGAATACTAGTAAAGTTCTTCGCCTACCTTAATATCTCGAGTTTCTAGAGCTTCTTTATGACCATTAATCTTTAAGAGCATGTGGGAAAACGAGAATTGCCGATCAGCTCGAGTATGTGGACGTATGTCTACCTTCGTACTATATGTACTAATCGTATTAGTTAGTTTTGCGTGAAGTTTAACTAAGCTAATCAAGTTTACTGCATACTGCGAGACAAAAAAAAAATGAGAATCATATATGATAGAAAAAAAAAGGATGTATTCAATTTCATTCCATATGATAGAGATCTATGTAGAATGTTGGAAGTAAGATCTTGGCTACTGATTGCGGGAAAGAAATGGGATAATTCTGTCAAACCGCCTATTTTGGGAAGGCAATGTAGGAAACTTCTGAGTATAGGAGAAACCAGAATGAAGTAACCGATTGTCCACTGTGAGTACAAGACTGATCTCGACAAAAAGGCTATAAACTCTGAAAAGGCAATTGAGAGTTTTTCGCATAATGAATAAATTGAAGAAGATCAACTAATTCTTGGAAACCTCGAAAGGGGTGAGAACTATCTAGAAGAGTATTTAAATAAGTATAATTTTTTTTCTCTCTTAGATAGGTTCCCAGGGTGGTCATTACAATAATAAATTAGCCATTTTGACGGATCGAATTTAGTCCATTAGGAACAATCCAAAAGATCAGAGCGAAAAAAATTACGCGATGTTATATCGACCGATAGTGAGGTATTCGCTTGAATTATTGCAAATTTGTTACGAGGAATAGATTTTTAATGAAGGAAAATCCTTTATCAATGAAAAGTCACCGAAGAATCTAACCAAGCAAATATTTTCTTGACATTTTTCTTTTCTGAGTAGAGCCTAAAGATTACAGCCATAAGATAATGGTTCGATAGACAATTTTTTCTGAATGCTCCTAGAATAATTTTGTTAAAAAAATATAATCACAGAACGAAAAAGAATTAAACAGGTTAAAACGTGAACTTTAGCAAATTATGCGTTTTAAAGAATCAATTAAAATATCGTTTTGCCATGACAAAAAATTCAGCCCAGAAAGATCATATGAAGAAATCGTTCAAATAAACGAAGAAAATGAATATTATTGACAAAAGAAATTCTGATAAAGTTTTTCACGTACCGTAGTTTCTAGAGCCTCTCTTTTAGTTATAGATTACGGAGAAGCACGTAAAATAGCGCAAATTGTCGAGCGGCTCAAGTATGTGGAAGTTCATCTACCTTTGTACTTTTCACACCAGTTCTGTTGGTCAGTAGAACTTTTCTGAGATAAACCAGTATCTTAAAGGACAAAAGAAGTTTGTCTAAACTAACCAAGTCAGACAAAAAAATAAATAAACCCATCATAATAAAAATATAATCAACCGTTGCCTATATTTCTTAGGAGACAATAGTGTGTGGCAAGAACAAAATATATTTTTGAAATTCGTTTTAGGGCTAGATCCAATCAACACAAATTTATAGAGCCCTTAGTATGGAAGCACCTTTTATTTTTTCCAAAATACATAAGATAAAAGGTTTCTTAATAATTTTTTTTGGCTTTACCCACCCTTCTTTATACTATGTAATGTAATTTTAGTACAATATTTACTTACAAAAACAATATATTGTTAAATTTGGATATAACGTGCAGCAGTGCTTAACAATAAAAATTAATAAAAGTTTTATAGATGGTGCATAACAATTTATTTTCTTGGTAAAAAATAAATTAATTACTTAAAATACTTAAGTTTATTTAAAACGGTCCATAAGATTGAAATACCAAAATATCAATTCTTGAATAATTTTAATAACCAGATATAACGCAATAATTATTATGATAATATTGTAAAAAATAAGTCTGTACAAATTTACATGACAATTTTCAACCAAAGATGTATATTCACGAATACGAACTGACTTCAAGTACTTAAATAATTTTTAAAAAATGATATCGAATTTAAAACCCTTGTCAAAATGATTAACCGTCATGCTAAAGTCCTCGTTATTAATTTTCCTAACCGAGCTTAAAACCCAACTAAAGACAGGTATTTGGTCGTCTCAAGTCTTGTTTTTAGCTATGTATTTTCCGGAAAATTAAATTTGAGCAAGTCTATTCCGGTAGATATAGGCAGATGAAGTAAATAGGGGTTATTAGAAAACCTATGCAACATTTGTTTTAGAATGAGACTAATGGTAGTATTTTGTAACCATTCTTACACTGCTGGGAGCTTATAGCAACCAAGGAATTTAATAAATAATTAACTTACTCATTCTTATTGCAATATAATTTTAGAGTGGTGTAAAAGTAGGTATAAAGCATTCCTATAAATGTCATTATTTCCACTCCAAACACTATGTTTTTAAAAAGGTATTTTGTTTAAAGTTTAAAAACAAATTATGCAGGATATCGATTTTTCAAAATAATTAAACCGCTACGAGATTTTATATTCAGGATGATTTAGAAAAATTGAGCAATCTCTCGGTGGCGTATAATTCACATGAAAATAATATCATATGTTCAAATTATTTTTATTTTGAGAAACGTTTGCATGCCGAGATATTCGCTCTCAAACGCAAGTTGTAAAATGTAGTTTTCACAAAATCATTTAGCTTCAACTTGATAAAATGTAATAAAACTTTGGTTAAATTTGTAATAAATGAATATCCTTACAACAGTATAATAATTTTTTTTATTTCGTGTCAGGTGAGCCGGGGGTGCTATACCCTTTTTGATTTTTTCACTAAATCTTAAAGCCGATGAGATTTTTACTGTAACATCAATTTTTTAGTTGTTTATTCTTTTCTTAGAAAGAAACTACTCTTTTTAATATCAAAAAGATAAATGCATTTCATTGCATCCAAATTGAACGCAGTTTCGTAATTGAAATAACTGTTAATTTTAAATAAAAATGTTAGCTTGACTTTCAATCCCTTATTATTACTTACTTAAGTCTGTGGCATTTACCTTAATTTATAAACTGGAGGTAAAACAACAAGTATTTCTATTACGATAATAAATTCAAATTAGATTGAGTGAAATGTTCAAAAGTATTTGTCTCGAAAAATATTCACTTTTTTGAAATTAACATAGAACACCTTTTTTTCTCAGAAAAGATTAAGTAATTAAAAAATGTAAATTACATTTAAAATATTTGACCGACTTAGAAATTTAGAAAAAATACAGAACCCCTGGCCCTGACATGTAATAAAAAAATTGTTAAATTGTTCTAAGGAAATTGATTTATCACAACTTTTACCAAAATTTGATTGCATTTTGTTAAGCAGAATAAAAGTTATATTGAGAAAACTATATTTCACCATCTATGAGAGTCAATATTTCAACATGGGGACGTTTTACGAAAGGAAATTATAAAAACTTATAATGTTATTTTCATGTGAATTACACGCCACCGATTGATTTGCCACCTTTTCGCAATCACCCTGTATATATGTAATAAATGTTTGCAGTCTATATACTTTTTTTAAAAATAATTCAAAGATGGTTTCTGTTACATTAATTAATAAAGTCGATTTTTTACTGTAATGCAATGACAAATGATATAAATAAACTTCAAATAGAAGAATTCATGCAGAACCTGTAGCGTTTATCTTAAAGCATTGTATATGTAAGCTGCAGATAAAAACTGTAACAATATAAAATTTATCGTAGATACGTGATACAAAATATAAAATATATTTACTACTTCGCTTTATATTATTACAGCTCGAAAGAATTTACGCAGGCAGTTGTTAACATTACTAATAAATTAGCGTAAGATTCCTATATTACAAAAGTACTGATAGTGATTTTGATTAAACCTATGACATTCATTCTGTTTTATGCTTAGTCACTATGATTAAGCAGAATATTTATAAGGTAAAATAACCAGTTCGCGTAATATGTGTTAAAAAAACAACAGTAAAAACATAGTTTTATTCTAATAAAATAAAAGTAGTTACTTACCCTTCCTCTCTTAAAAAAAGTCTTGCTAAATTTTGGAAAATTACAATTCAAACGTATATAAATTACTCAACAGCTGAAGAGGTGGTTTTCAGCAAAAACATTCTTTTTGAATACATTAATTAATTGTTGAAGAATCTTAAAATATAATAAATACATTAACAAAGACCACAAAAATATTAGCTAATCCTTCCAAAAATGTTGTTCTAGTTTTCAAAATTATATAAATAGTAATATTTTACCAATTTTTTCGGTATTCAGGATGATTGCCAATAAACACGTCATTGAACATTGTTCGATGAGGTAGTAAACTACTTAACTGATAATTTAATAGTTAGTGATTACGAAATGCTGATAATAAATATACTCTAATCAAGGTAAAACTTTTGGATCTGAAGTATTTAAGATCACGTTACCCTCCTTCATCTATGGTTTTTTTTTCAATTTATTTCATAAGTTTGAAAGCATCCTTCTTTTAGGTAGGTTAATTTATGTAGTAAACAACAATGTGTAGCAACACCAAAAACTATTGTTTCTTTTTTAATTTTGAAAGAATAAAATATAGCTTTTAGAGTTTAGTTGTTTGATTTTACTTTTCCAAATGTACCCCGGTGTTCGAATGCGGCTATATCGATGAAAAATTTGATAGGCGGAATGTTAATGGGATTAAAGGGGGTACGTTTAAAAATATTTTAGTTATTAGAGGACGTCCCGAGAAAGCATGGTGCACAATTTTTTTATATGTAACCTACAATTTCTCATCTCATCAAAGTTATTAAACCCATTCTTCAACCTTAATTTTTTTTTGCGATAAAATGTGACATCGTCAAATTATTTCATTTCAAAATATTTTTTAGCCCAAATTAATATTTACTTAAATTTTAATAACTATGCTACGCTTCTTTACATTTTTATGAAAATTAATGAGAAATTTTAGCTCACTATAGTTCAATATTTAGTTATATTGATAGAGGGTGTCCAAAATTACTATTTAAATATTGACATTTTCAATTTCATTTTAGATCATTTTTTAAGGTTAAACATCTTATATTTAGTGCCATGTGTGGATAGAGTATTTATTTATTTTCAAATTGATATCAACCTCTTTGTCTTACGACTTTAACGAGAATATGTACCAATTAAGGTTTTCTAAACTCAATAGGCACTTTCTCGCTCTATATTATTCTCTTTTGTAACATTTACAATAATAAAAAAATAATACTTTTAATAGGGTGTTTATTTAGTAGATGGAGTATAGCGCTATTTAGTAGACGGGATATTAATGTAGTTAAAGGCAGAATATTTTGAAAATAGCTTAGCTTGTTCAGGATGTCCCTTAAAAGCATGGCGCGTAATTTGTATTTTTCTTTAAATATTTATTTTTCTTTATCGAAGTTGTAGTCTCATTTAACCCCCTTTTCAATTCTAATTTTATTTGTCTTAAAATGAGATATTGCTAAATTATTAAGTATTCAAAATATATTTTGTCTGAAATCAATGTTTTACTTAAATTGTAATATTAACACCGTGGTTTTTTACTTTTTTCCAAAAATTTTTTAGAAGTCTTGGCTGGGATTATTTCATCTCACAATACTAAAATATTTAGATTTTTATACAGGGTGTCCAAATTTTTGGTTCAAATATTGATATTTTTAAATTTTTAACGGCATTTCTAAAAGAAAACACCAGGTATTATATGGTCTTTAAAAGTCAAAAGTGACACATAGTTAATATAATATATTAAAAAAAATCTTAGTCACATATCCATCAAACATTTTCTGATTTTTAAATGAAATAAGTATTAGGAATCAAAATAACTCCTTATTTTTATTAATAGTAATCCCCAGAGACTTAGCCTCTTCCTCCAGGATACCATATACTCAGATATTATAAGGGCTCTGTAGGAGCTCTTTCTATGTTGTTGGGTTCTAAGCGATATTATGGTCCTCTGCATTTCCCATAAATTTCCGGACAGTTCGAGCTCTCTCAAATAGTACTACGTCGATTGTTGATAAAGTTATGAGGATCATCCCGATACTACTTATTTTTCAATGTCTTCTTATTAGTGATGTAAAGTCTCTGTATTTGGCAATTTTTTTATTATACTTGTCCTTTAGATTTTTGTTGTTAGTGATGGTGCATTCTATTAGTGCTCGATTGGATCTTTTATTCACTAATATGGGATCTGACCTGCTAAGTGCAACTGCATGATCTGTAAGCATCGTTCAATCCTAGTATAGTCTTCAACTCGTTCTACAGTGTAGTTTCCGAGCTATATTCATAGTTTGATATACTATACTATACTCCAATAGTTTCAATTTCTCTGCCAATTCTTGATAGATGATTTTGGCGGCTGAATAGTATCTCTTCTTGTACTCCGATGCCGTAAATCCTTGGCATCCTCCTGTTATCTGCTGGAATATCTCTGATGTTCGATATCCATGTCAGTGTTAGTCGTTCTGACTGGGATGACCTGATCATGGGAGTTAGTAGGAAGTCTTTTATTTCAGGGAATATTTGCCTTGATGTCAACTAGTAGTTCGACTCTAATTTGTCGACACTTTCGTGGTCGACCTCATGGTGCTTCTGTAGTTAGACTTGAAGCTTCTTTTGGTCTGGCTGGTAACGAGATGTCAGTTCTGGTTCTTCAATCGCAGCGGTGTTGAGTCGTCTACCTCGTATAACAAAAGACTTTGTTAGCCCTGAATATATCAGCGTGGGTTTGCAAGTTATTGATCCAAATGCTTATCTATAACCACCCCTTGTCTTCCTCTGTGCATTACTTTCTATTCTAATTAATGCTAATAATATTGATTTTTTTGTTATTGAAAAATGTACAAAAGACAATTATATAGAGCAATAAAGCGCTTATTGGATTTTTACTTTATGTAAACGATAATTGTTTTTTTCCTAATAAAAGTTATAAAATCCACCATTTTTGTTTAATAGAAATGTTTGAGAAAACTATTGGAGATAAAGGCAAATATGTTGGTATTAATTTGATCGACACGTGCTACTAGATATAGGATGTCCTAGTGTTTGTTTGAAGGTCATAGAAAATGATGTTTCTTGCGAAGTAGTTGATATCTGTTGGACTTCCATTGTCTTTATTTTTGTTGAATATCACGACGTTTCGGCTAGTAGTTATCTCTAGCCGTTTTCAAGTGAAACTGAGTTTCCAACAGATATCTACTACTTCGCAATAGGGTGTCCTATTTTAAAAAATGACCTAAAATGAAAATGAAAATATTAATATTGATATAACAACATTGGACAATTTGTACATAAAAAAGCAAATATCGGACTATTATGAAACAAAATGATCCCAGCTAAGACTTGTAACAAATTTTAATACAAAAGTAAAAAACTGTGATATTAAAGTTTAATTGAAATATTGAGGCTCCAAAAAAAGGGAGGTCGTTGCATTTAAAAAAAAATCTTGCATTTCTTGTACACTCTGTAGGTAAACTATTTTTAAAATGTACCATCTTTAAACTCATGAACATTGCACCTGTAAAATTTTTCTCCAATTTAATGACATAGCCGCAATCGAATACAGGAGTATAAAATGAACACCCTCTATATGTTTTATCAACTAGAATTCATCAGACATAATACAAATAGTTGATAATAAAAACAAATAGTAGGATTGATGATACTAAGTAGATTAAAACGCTATACGTAATTTACATTAGTGATAAAATTGACTGAAATTGAGACTCTTTTATTCTTTTGACCTGAAACAAGTTATTTTAAAAATATGGGAAGTTTCTTTCATAATAAAATAATAAATAATACCCTTAAAAATGAATAATTTAAATACTTAGACTTAGAGCTTTGTAACTTTGTAGAAGTACAATTTAGACTTTATTTATACATACAAATTCCTAAGGGTATTAATATTTAATATAGTGTTAAACCTTAAAAATAATTTTATTTAAACAACAATCTATAATTAAAAACCTTTAATAGTAATTTTACTGTAAATATTAGCAGTTTGCTCTGTAAGATAATTAGTCATACTATCAAATTTTCATAATGACACAAGGCGACAACAATAACTACAATATCACGGTAAATAAAATAAATTATCCACTTGATAATTGTTTGTCAAGTTTTCACGCCTTATAAATACTCATTATCATAGTGACACAGCAGTTAAACTTTAACAGTGTGTATGTGAATATTGGACAAAATGCAACGATGCAGAATAAGGGTCTCTTTGGGAGTATTAATTATAAAAGGTACGATAAAGGATACAGGGTTGTACAAAGGTTATGGGTTAACGTGTAAAGAGCTAGCTTCACAAGGCATAAATTAAAACAACTACAATAGTTAATTGTTTAGTTTAAATTTTATATTAGCAAATAATTTCCTTTCTTTCTTTTTCTTTAGTTATTTATATACCTGTTTGCATTACTGCAGAAAATACCCAACTAATAATATATTTTTAAGATAAAGATTATTAAAGGAGAAAAAGTTATAACATGTATAAACAGGTTACTTTCTATCATTGTACATAACAGGTAAATTAATAGCGATAGAAAAATATTGTAGGAACATTAATGATGCTGATTTAACTCTAAAGTTTTCCCAATTTATCCCTTACGTAACTAGCTCTAGGGGATGAGACTGACACGAAGACAAGGGTAGGAAATCGGTTGAGCCGTCATATAATATAAAATTGTGTTTAAATGTTTTTGCTTGTTAATATTGAAGATGTGCCAATAGGATGTGTAAGTTATTAGAGACAAAATTCGAGGTAAAACCTAATATACAGTTCTATACTTAAACACAATTTTTGTGTTGTTGATATATTTCAACTTTATGTTTAATGTTTTTAAGGTCGATCTGCAGTGGTAAAATTTAACGGAACCTAAAATGAAGTCGGCAATAATAAAGTAAAAACTTCGGTCTTATTAAATAAAGTTTACTATTAGTTTTATTTATAAAGACTTGTTAGACGGAACAGTTATTTTTCAGCAGATTTTTCTTTTTATTGAAAATAGTATTTGATAGTCGCATATCATATAAACTAAATAAAAAACAATGAATATATATATATATATATATATATATATATATATATCAGACTAAAATAATACAAGTTACTCTATTTAATGATGTCACAGAAAAATACAGACTTATTTTTAAATGTTAGTTTTTACAACTACTCAAATTTAATTTTATTCATGTTGTCTGTTTAGGAATAGTCTTTACTTACTTTACTTGGTAGAAAACCTTGCTTTCTTTTGAATCCTTTGTTTCTATAGCAGCCCATAAAAATATTTAGAAGAACCCTAGTGAAATTATTAATATTAATAGTTAATCCATATTTGGGCTTCGATATAAATCTATCGTGTTTATATAAACTTGATATATGGATAAAGCTTATCATTTTAGCTAAATTGATTGCATTTTATTGATTAAACTCTGTTTTCTCAATTTTCCATATTGTTTTATGTAATGTAATGATGGTATTTACGTTTTTATTACTAGATTGAATATTTTTGTTTGAATTCCATATTAATATTGTGTACATATGAAGTTTTTAGGGAATATTTGTATTATATATTATCTAAATTGCTTAGAGCTGATCTAATAAAAAATAACTTATGTTTTAAGTTTGGAAGTTTATTTAATTTAGGTGATATGGAAGAGTTATGGAAATTTATAAAACCTTCTTTGAAGAAGGTTGTGCTTTTCTCTTATTAAATTCCCGGATCTTACAATAAATTTAAATTTGTGATATTATGATTTTTATTGGAATGTTCAATGAAGGACATACAACTAAAAAGTTATTATTTAAGAAATTAGGTTTTTTGTGATTTGGAAATTACTAAATTCGTATAGTTAAGTGCGGTCACTGCGTCATAACGCGTAGGTAAGAAGCACGGGATCAGGGAATAATACCCAGTTCCAGGACAGCGAGCAAGCAGAATATGGGAAAAATGCTAGTAAGGCATTAATACCTTCTCAAATAAATTACAATATTTTCAAAAAGCCAGCACTATAGTTCGAAAAAATTAATGACTATACATTAGAAGAAGACTACGCCCCCATCCTAAGGAAAATTGACGTTACTTGTGATAAAGTGGGAAGAAAACAAGGAGGTATACATGAATAGAAACTTTACAAAAATCAGAGTAAATGAGAACAATAATATCTATCTCAAGGTCGGAGGACATAACTGCGAAGGAATAAACCACAGTTGAAAACTCATTACTTACCAAAAGTTCACAGTTTATCCGAAAGAGGTTCCTATTCTTGATATAATTTTATTATATATATTAAGATTCTTTCAGTGAATAAAGGAAATGTCACAGCTGTAATGATTGTTGAGATATATAAACATATAAACTGACGAAGTTTTAAGGAAAGGAAACTAGATATCTCTTGCTAAAGATCATACATCTACAAATGAAGGCAGAATCTATCGCGTTTTTCGGAAATATATTCCTGAGAAGACTTGGGCTAAGTTGACGCCACATCACAGCCAAACTCCACATTTTTATGGATTCCCAAAGATAAATAAACAAGACATGCCTTTACGACCTATCACGAGTTCCTGGAACCCTGCAACTTCTGAGCCTGTCAAGTTCTTTCTTTCAATCCTGAAATCATTACATTACAATTATATTACAAGGAAATACATCGTCCTGGATCAAGAACTCGCAACATTTCGTAGAAATTATACGTGAAATGGAAGTACAACTAGAAGATCTCTTTATTAGCTTTCAAGTGGAGAGTGCATTTAAGAAGTTACTAAGGATCATAAGGAAGAAACTTGAAAAAAAAAGACCTTAGCAGAAAGGGTACCTTTACCATCGCACGCCATAATGGACTTGTTGGAATGTTGTTTGACCAATTTCTATTTCCAACAAAAGGAAACGTTCTTTATCCAAGATAATGGACTATCAATGGGATCTTCGCTTTGACTGGTCGTCGCAAACATGGAATGGTTCGAGACCTTTGCAATTGAATCCGCAAATAAGAAACAAAAATTATGGCTTAGATAAGTAGATAACATCTTCATTATCTGGAATAGAAATGACAAAGAACTACATAATTTCCTTTCTTATCTCAACATTATTAGCTCAACCAGTAAACTCACTATGTATGAAGAAGTATTAAATAAATAATCATTCTTAGATATTTTGGTTGTTGGCAGGCAAATTAAAACATCAGTTTAGAGACAATCCATATACACAGGATCATAACTAAACTATTCATCTAACCACTCCAATAACACCAAACGGGGAATTGTAAGAAACCTAGTATATAGAATACTATCTCTTGACAACTGCAATGAGAACTTGATAAAAGAGATAGATTAAATTAAAAGTTACCTGACAGTTAATGAATACCCAGTAAATTTTATGGATGAGATTCAGGAAGAACGTAGAAAAAGGATAAGATTGACAACGAACGGGGAACGAAATCCATTGTTGAATATTCCTTATCTAAGAGGTATTTTGGAAAAAGGTAGAATAGGAAAACGATATAATATCAACGTTGATTTCAATTCAAATATCTCTCTGAGAAGCCAGCTTAAAAACAATTGAAGAACTATGTGTACTATATGAATGTGGTAACTCCTATATTGGCGAAACAAAGAGATCCCTTGAAGTAAGAATCAAAGAACACATTTCGTAGAAAAACAGAAGAATCTAGTACGCCAACCAAGCCTGGACTCATGGATATCACGTAAAATAGCCCGAAGCTAGAATTGTACACAGAAAATAACATTGGAAATTCAAAAAAGTCGTGGTTATATATTATAACCCGAATTGCTTTAGTAAATTGTCTATAGATGTGAGAGAAGTGTGGAAACAAGTTCCTAATAATTGTAAATTAAAACTAAATGTAGCATCTCGGTCACACTCCATTGACTTTTAGTATAAATAGTTATGAAGCTTACGAATTTGTTCAATTTCACTTGAAGACGATTAGAAAGAACTACAAGCCGAAAGGTCATGATTTTCATCAAAAATAAAGATACAGAATGTCCAACAGATATCTACTACTTCGCTAGCATTTACTTTATTTGGTTTTACTTTTTTTGTTGTATATTATCTGTTTTTTGCATTGAAATGGAAGAAAGATTTGTAAAGCAGCAAAGTAACAATATCAATAAAATTGATTTTTATGTTTTAATGGAACTTTTTGTTTAATATTAGTGCAAAAATAAAAGATTAAAAATTCTCCTTATTAATCACACTCTGAAATCTCATTGATTATGGATTATAGATGGCTCGTACAGTGGATATTTGATATGCCGCTCGGCCGAATAAAAAAAAAAATTTCACCAAGCTTAACTTTAATTTGTAATACCACTGTAATTTTTTGACATCTTTTTTATCACAATGTTACTCCATTTTGCCATACCCTGCGAAGCGTAAATCAAATCTACTAAGTCTTTTCTATAGTTATCTTGTAAAAACTCGAAAAATAATAGTGAATATTGAGATATCATGGTTTCACGTCTCAAAAAAACGTGTTCTAAATATAGATAAACAAATTTAAATTATTTAAAACCTAAAAAACATGGGAATTAACTCTTTAAGTTAAAAGTGAGTAATTAGCATTATTTAGCAAAAAATGGTTATTTTATTTAAAAAAATATTTTGTTAAGCATTGCTAGGTAATTAACTCTTTCCGAAATTGACAAAATGAATAAAAAACTAACGTTTCTATAAAATTTGAGCATTTCTTGGTTTATTTGGATGTACGTATGTATTTTATGTACAAAAAAATTAGGTAAAATTGACTAATTATAATTTTTGAGAACAATAACCTAATTTAAAAGAATATCCTATCATACCTTGCCAACTAATTTATATAGATATTAATTTAAATTAAAAATTTTAAAATTGAAAATGATAATAAATAATCTTATTAACTTACCATGCAGAGATGACTATTCAAATAAATAACGTTTTGTAAAATATAAATCTCATTTGATGAAATTTTACCAATAACAATTTGAAAATTAATTTGTTACTTGCTTAATAACAAAGATCTATTAAGCGAACTGATATAGTTTGGATTTTGTCAAATTGTATTTTAGGTTTTACCTTGCTCCGTGACGTTGTAAAATGCTTTTCTATTGCTTACCTTCAAAAATATACTAATTAGAAAAACATTTAACTTGCATTATAAAAATAATGTTACCAATAAATAATTAAGTTTTGTTGAGCAGACATCTAGGTAGATACAAATTTCTGCATTTTCCAGAAACTCAAACCGTCGTTTCCAGAACTACAAATCATTGATACCTAATGATGCATCAAGATAGTACCAAGGCGGAATACTCAAGTGACTAAAGTCAAAATTCTCAGTATTTAAGAAAATTTTGATAATAGTTGTAAAAATATAATAATTTTATAATAAAGATTACAGAACATACCGATAAAGTTATAAACGCTACAATTTTAGACTAAAAAAAGACAATAAAACGAATTCTTGTTATTCTATCAATTTTTTATTGCGGTGTTATCACAGATTAAATAAAATATTGTTATATTCCTATCTGGTTTCATTGTCTTTTTATGTCTGAACTTCTAGCATCCGATAACCATCTGTATGTGTTTTATTTTGTCTGCAAGTTTTTATGTCAAGTGATATGTGGTAAAATTAACTTCGTTGTTCTTTCCGTAGAAAAATTTTTAGGCACAAAATATATTTTAATGGCTAGTTTAAATAATTAAATATTACATCATATTATTTGTGTAAAAACAAAGAAAAATAAACAAACATGTGAGTATTTCAGAGACTCTGAACTATTTAAGTAAGGGCAATTTTCAGTTAATGCTTTATTTGTCGTTCGCATTTATTTATTGATAAAGTACTTTTAATTGAAGTTGGACATTGTTTCTAAACCAATTTTTAGGTAAATAAACGACAAGCTCAAATATTTTACATAATACTTCATTAGAATTAAGTCTAATTCAATATCCGACTTTACTACAAATCAATTAGTGACATTTTTGTTTTTATCGTAATATTGAAAATATTCAAGAGCAAAAATATAAAGAAAAAAATGAAGAAAAGTTTGCACCACACGGGAAATTTGTTTATCTCTTTAATTTTAAAAGAATTATTATTGTAGCTTACTGTTGTATAATTGAAAAAAAGCTGAAATATTGAATATATTCCATTTGCTTTCATGTTATTTAAAAATTTCAAATGTTCGAAAATGATTAAGAGAAAAAGTTTCTGTATACATACATATTCTAAATCTAAAATTTATTTTTTCCTATATTTTGCCAAAAAATTGTTTTTTTTTTCAGTGTATATGTCTCCAAAATTTTCGAAAAAAAAAATAAAAACTATATAAAAAAGTTTACATTAAGTAAGAAAGTTAATTTTCCAAAAAAAAAATATGTTATGAAAAAAGAAAATATTTCACGATCTTGTACGAGAATGTTAATATAATAATTAAAAAGGTAAACTACACATAAGTGATATCTATTGATTGAGCCTAAAATATGCAATTGTTACTTATGAAGTAATGAGGGTTTGAGAAAAACCATCATTTTTTCTAACTTTTAGAAATATTAAGGAAAATTTTATTGAGCTTGAATTGATTTTCCAATTTTTCGCTCAATATGAGTAAGAAATAAACATTTTTTATTGATTGAAAATATGAAAATAGTCCAAGAATATCCTCCAGTTTTCTTAATGAAATCTTTTATTTTAAAAAATCTGCATTGTTATAAAAACGAAAAAAACTCTCTTTTTTTATGGTAACATAAGTTTTAATTTGAAATTCTAGACAAATATACGCTGAAAAAAATACAGTTTTATTTTCTTGGCAAAATACGGGAGAAAATAAAAGTTTAAATTTTGATACCACATTTTGAACATAGAAATACAAATAACTTGTTCTTATACCTTCTCTTCATATTTGGAAAAATAATGGAATATTGGGATAGTTGAAATTTTTAAATATTATTTGCGGATTAAGGTAAATGAGATATATCAAATATTTTAGGTTATTTCTTGGTTTTTAATTATATAAAAATAAACCACAAAAATTATTTTATAAAAATTAAGAAAAAACACAGGGATTTTCTATATGATGCAGACAGAACGTAGTAAAACACTACGATTTAATAAATATTAATTATAAAAACAAAATAAAGTTAAAAAAATTACTTCATAATTGGCTGTTATCTTGAAATTTGTTTCAGAATTTTTAAAACTTACAGGTAAAATAGGAATACAATTATTTAAAATTACCTGAACTATTTTGTCTTTTAAATAAATATCACATGATAGACTATGCCACAAACTTCCAATAATAAAATCGATATTATTTGTTCATACTAAATTTACAGTACCTTTCCAAAACAGTTTAACATTATCACAAAAGAAAAAAAAATGTAAACATACTGTGTAGATATATACAAACTGAATACAAACTATAGGAATTCTCATATATATTTAATCTTTCTAAAAGCCTATTTTCTGAAAAACAACATATTTCATAAATTATAATATATAAACTAGCCATTCTTTAATTGTGTGCCTTTAAAGTTGATTATTCAGAATTCTAAATAATACGATGTCAACAAAAGTTAACCTTAAGAAGCTAATAAAAATGTATGCATATTATTTTTGTAATCTTAATGAGCCTCACGCCTTAAAACCTTAATATTCTAAGTGGTAGTTTATGTAGGTCGGTGGTAACATTAGGATAATTATGATAAAGATGAGTTATGAAGAAATTTACAGATGACGCAGCGAGAGAGCATTCATTGCAACAAAAGAGGAAACATCTCTTGCAGATTATCTGTTTAAATTTTATTCTACTTACTTGACAACTAAGCTCTGGTTTTATTAAATTAAATATTCAAGAAATATAATAAAAATACCATTTTCCTTACAAATAAAGTACAGCTGTAATTAAGTTTTAACTAACTGAATAAATAAAACCATTTTTTATTTTTCCATCTCAATATTTTTTATAATGGAAAATGGGTCGATGTTGAAGATAAAAAAAGAAAATGTGCTATATAAGAGAAACCTTAGATATTTGAAACATTGATCTTCCTAAAGTTTCTTACATAACCATAAGATTCAAAATAAAAGTGCTAAAATGGCAAATTCAATGAATTATTGAGAAGTTCTCTTGGTCGTTTGGCGAAATTAAAAAAAAATCGATGACTCGAACATCCCAGTCTCTCAGTGTTAATAACAGATCATTTAAAAACTGTGGTAAATATTACTGTTACAAATATCTCTTAAAAATCATGCTTCTTAGTCCCTTAATGTTGATGTGACCATTTTTAAAATGTCTGATATTTTAATTTGTAAAACTTCTCAAGAGTTTTCGAGCTATGATGTTATCATCCAGGTATAGAAAATTACACTGTAATGCAGTATAATATTCATAATTTTACAAATGGTAGTTATTTTAATATATAAATTATCTTGAAAACATGAATCTTTATTAATTTTGTATTATAAATGGTCGGTTAATAGTAATAATCAAACAATTTATTTTATCAATAACAACTAATGGAATTATGTGACTATTAACATTTTCGGATTGATACAAAGAATATAAAAACTTGCATACTGATTGATTACTTTATAAACCATGGAAGATGTACAGGATTGTTGCAAAAGTCAAGATGGATCAAAATATGTTGTTTTGTGAAATTTTTTTGTATATTCCTGAAGATTCTTCAACATAATCGACCTGTTTATCTATATATTTCAACTTTTAGATAGAACAGAAACCGAGTGTCATTTTGATTCATAAGATTATCTAAATGTAGAAAATGACTTCCTTCTGCAGCTTAACAATATTCTATATGACAATAAAAACTATCAATGACCACTTTTAGCACAAATGCTGTAGCGTGGCACTATTAAAAATTTGTATTATTAATATATACGATGTAATTTAAAAATTTCTTCAGCGAATGGATGTAGACTGGGTTTTTTGAGCCTGGGACAATAAAAAACTTTTTTCTTATTTGGATGATCTTTTTATTAATGTTTAAGTTGTTATATTGTGTACTTCATTAAAATAATTAAAATCTGGAAATATCTGGTGTCTGTTTCATTTTTAACAACTTCATATAAGGCTTAAATTAAAAACATGCTTTTGAATAATATCACTTATTTTTAGATTTAAAAGGACATACAAGTTTAAAAAAGCGTTATATGAAATACTATTAAAAAGCATCTTTTTAACTTGTGTCTTACGTGAAGTTATTAAAAAATGAAGCAGACACCAAATATTTGCAGATTTTAATTATCTTGATGAAGGTCATAATGTAATAACTAAAACGTCCATTAAAATAAGATCATCCAAATCAGAAACCCGGAATTAAAAAAAAAAACAAGAAAAGAATATATATATATATATATATATATATATATATATATATATATATATATATATATATATATATATGTTGTAACGTAGGTTTTCACGGATGGTGGAATGTGCATTGGTGTTTTTCCGGTTTTCAATCCGTTCGTCAATAGAAAAATCTCAGCTGGCATTTTCAAGTAATGATGATGGCCGAACAGCCGTCGAGGAAGCATCACTTGAAAATGCCAGCTGAGATGTTGGCGAAACGTCATGAAGATTTTTCTATTGACGAACGGATTGAAAACCGGAAAAACACCAGTACCTATATATATATATATATATATATATATATATATATATATATATATATATATATATATACACTGCCCGTCAATCACTTTTGTCATGTCTACAATTCTGAAAAAACCATTTAAAAGCTCCTTGCGAGTACTTGCAGATGACATAAAGTGTATTTTTAATTTTTTTTAAAGGTTTAAATGGAGAATGAAAAAAAAAAATTTCGACTTTTTTAAATTCAGCGCCATTTTTGTAGAAACGTTCGTGAGAAAATTCTGATCAGACATTTTTTTAGAGTTTTACAAGGGGTTTACATAACTTTTTTAAAGTTTTATTTAAGTGCATTTTTGACCAAAATACGGCTCTTCTTACGGAAAAAAGACTTTTTTTCAATGTTTTGTATATTCTTAACTGAACTAGATAGAGAAAAACTTCAAAGAGAAAAAATGCCTGTTTTTACATACAAAATGACTTCTCTTAGTTTCGAAATGATTTCCGCGAATTTCATTTTTTAGATTTTTAAATTTTTTTAGATTTTTTAATTTTTTTGAAAATTAAAACGATAATATGTTGTTAACGACTGTTCACTCAGTATGATACCAACGCGTAATTTTCGGACAATTCTGAAATGTTTTTACATGAAAAAATATTCAAGATAAATTATAATTCTATGATAAATAATTAAAAATTGGAAATCACGTAGAGAAACCAATGTAAAAACATTTGAAAAATTGTCCGAAAATTACGCGTTGGTGTCATACTGAGTGAACAGTCGTAAACAGCATATTATCGTTTTTATTTTCAAAAAAATTTAAAAATCCAAAAAAATTAAAAAATTAAAAAAATGAAATTCGCGGAAAACATTCGGGACCTAATGAAAGTTATTTTGCATGTAAAATAGGCATATTTTATCTTTGAAGTTTTTATCTTTCTAGTTCAGTTAAGAATATACAAAACATTGAAAAAAAGTCATTTGTTATTAAAGAATGGCCGTATTTTTGTCAAAAATGCACTTAGATCAAACTTTATAAAAGTAATTTAAACTTCTTAGAAAGCTCTAAAAAACTGTTTGATCAGAATTTTCTCACAACCTTTTCTACAAAAATGGCGCTGAATGTAATAAAGTCGAAATTTTTTTTTTTTTTAATTTTTTTATTCTCGATTAAAACCTTTAAAAAATTAAAAATTGACTTACACTTTATGTCATCTGCAAGTAATCGTAAAAAGCTTTTAAATGCTTTATTTTTTTAGAACTGGCATCCGATGATTCCTTACTAAAATACGGAACTTTGAAGTTAGACATGGCAAAAGTGATTGACGGGCAGTATATATATATATATATATATATATATATATATATATATATATATATATATATATATATATATATATATATAAGTTCGCTAAATAATTTGGTACCTTACAACTTATAGAAATTGCACTGTAAAAGAAAATTCCTTTTAAAGTTTACACAGATCAAAAGTTTCATGATATATTGTATATAATTGAGACAAATCAAAATGCTTTATTTTTTACAACTGTAATGTATGTAACTAATGAAAAATCTAGAGTTTTTAGTATACCTGATGGAAAAATAAAAAAGAAACCTTTACACCAATAAATGCATAATTTAAAAAAATTACCATTCAAGAAATCGATAATTATCGATTATCTTAAAACCAGGAGCCAGTTAAATTAAAATATGAGAAAAATACATAATTGTCAAAATCTGCAAGAGATAAATAAATGACATACCATAAAAAAGCATGAGTAACAAATAACACACAGAGAACAATACACAAAATGTTGGACGAACAAACAGAAAGGTAGGTATAGATAAGGTGTATACTGTATACGTTTCAGCTTTGCAGGCTGTAAATAATATGTAAAAATAATGAAATATCTATTTCACAAAATAATATTGTGTACAATAAGAAGCACCGATATAAAGAGATTTTTTTAAAATAATTTAATATTTTCATACTTTTTATATATTTGTTCAATTTATATTTATTATTGTATTAGTTGTAAATTAATTATTTTCTAATAAACTTGAATATAGTTGTTACCTATCAATCTTTATAATAATGACAATATGAAATTTTATAAGGACAACCTTGGAACATTATTAGAAAACAAATTTACCATGTTAGTTTATTTAACTGAAACTTAAATTAAACTAATATTTTTCAAGTAAACTCACCGGGATGAAATAGATCTTAATTTCAACCATAAAAGTAATTAAATGAAAGAAGTAGGCATTTCTAAATATATTGAAAGAGCTTAATTTTATAAATTATAATATACCATGTGTGTTTTGTAGTTATTAAAGTTTATGAAAGTAATAATTTATCCAGATGCAGAGTGTACTTTAGTGTTGAAGGTCCATATAATCTGCGTGTTTTATAATAACTAAATCTATTTAGGCGAAAAACTAGTATTGTAAAATTTATTATTCGGTTCTTCAGGGTGCAAAAATAAAATTTTATGCCCATGGAATTATAAAATTTTATGCCCTTGGAATTACTGATGTAATAAAAACGATGTTCAGTTTTGACCCGGGAGCAAACATTGTACTTTGAGTCGAGAGTAATAGTTTATCCGAGGGTCAAAAACATAACATATCACTTACGTTAGTAACGTTTTATATTGGAGAACTAGTTTATATAAATACACCTCCTTTAAAGTAAATATATTTTCTTATTTAATTCTTATATTACTATTTTATGTGCTGTGCGTTAAAAGTAGTCTTTGCTTTATATTGCTGTATTTCAAATAATTAGATATGTTATTATCGATTCTTTTTAAATAAACATGTCGGGTGTCAAAATGAAAATCTTTTAGGTGCAGGTACCATCTGATTTATAATATTTATAATTTTAAAATGTAATGAATTTTTTTTATCAAAGAATTTAATTCCTTCCTTAAAAGTTGAACAGCTAGAAATATTTATTTTCGCATAAAATTTAGTTTTTAGTTACCCCAATAATTTTTTTACGTTATAATAATTAACAAAGCATTTCGATCAGTATACCTGCTATCTGGAGCTTTATAAAGTTAAATTAAATTAGTATGTAGTAGTATTAGGATTTAAAAAAAAAACATAATCCAATATTTGTACTTGTATTTTTATTATAAAAATATAGAAAAAAGATTTTCAAATGAAAATTTTCTTTATTGCTATGGGCTATTTCATATACAGTGCCTTCATTTCAAAACGAACCATCCTTAATAACTTTGTTAAATAGAAAAATTTTAAAAAAAGAAAAAACACGTCAATTTAGATATACAGGGGGAAGTTTAATTTTGCATTTGTTAAAAGTCTGTCAATCACCTCCTCACCTCCAGCTAACCTCACTTTGATATGTCAAATGGGAACCCCCACCTTGTGACACATCATTGTAAGCAGCATAAAATTGTCTATCCAACCGTATAAAAAAAATTAAATCGGTTGACGTACAAGCGAACAGTGTGCAAAAATGTCTTGTAATAATGCATAATATATCGGCCTCGAACTTTAGTATGTCAAATGATTACCCTATAGTGTGATACATCATTTTAAAGGGCATACTATCTCCTATTTAGCCAATAAAAAAAAAACAAAATCTGTTGATGTACAAGCGAATAGTAAGAAAAGATGTGTGGTAATAATAGACACCTTATCACATTAAACTTTATTATGTCAAATGGCTACTTCATAGAGTAAAATATTATTTTAAATTTAAAATAAATATTTTTTTAAAATAATAAACAGTTAAAATATTTGCGAGAAAAAAACTAAGCCTGTTTTAAAATTCATCGCAAAATTCATTGCAGTCTAATCAATCTAGTGTATTTATTTCAATGATATTTTTTGCGGTACCTGATAGGTACAAAAAATCACTGCAATAAATAAAATTTTTAAGATCTTTAAACACCAGTTGTTTATTATTGTTAAAATTGTCATTGTGACGCCTAGTTGAAACGTGAATATAAATGGTGTATACGGTAGCCGAAAGAATAGAAATAATTTTTCTCTATGGAGCTGAAGATCGGTGCGCTCGTAGAACCGCCAGAGCATTTAACGAGAGGCATCAAGACAAAAACGTGGGCCATAAATATGTACTCGAATTGGTACGAAAGTTTGAAGAAACGGGATCCGTTTGTAATAAAAAATATATTGAGAAAAGGGTTGTAGATGAAGCATGCCAAATGGAGGTACTAGGACAGTTTGCAATAGATCCAACTTTATCCATCTCAAAGGTCGCAGATTTAACCAACATTTCTGCTGGCTCTGTGCATAAAGTTTTAAAACAAAATAAGTTTTTTCCCTACAAAATTCAAATTCTTCAAGAACTCGGAGAAGACGATTTTGATAGGAGAATTCAATTTTGCGAATTAATGTGCCAACGAATTGACGAGGACCCCCATTTACCTAAGAATATCTGCTTTAGTGATGAATCAACTTTTTTTCTAAATGGACTGGTTAACAGACATAACTGCAGATACTGGGATAATGAAAATCCGCACCTTTTCCGAG
This sequence comes from Diaprepes abbreviatus, assembly GCA_034092305.1. Lineage (NCBI taxonomy): Eukaryota > Metazoa > Arthropoda > Insecta > Coleoptera > Curculionidae > Diaprepes > Diaprepes abbreviatus. The sequence continues at coordinate 312,688 of JASJET010000304.1, forward strand.
AAGGGCATACTCAATATCCCGAAAAAATTAACGTGTGGGCAGGAATTTATGGCAATGAAATCATCGGGCCATTTTTTTTGGAAGATAATTTAACTGGTCAAATTTATTTAAACCTTTTAGAAAACACAATATACCCTGCCATTGTGCAATCTTTAGAAAATCAAGTGGATGAAAATGCTGTTATGGTACTAAATGAAAATAATTTGCATTTCCAGCAAGATGGAGCTCCCCCGCACTACGCTTTGGCAATTCGAGAGTGGCTTGATGAACATTTTCCAGGGACGTGGATTGGCAGACGTGGTGCAATTGAATGGCCAGCACGGTCTCCAGACCTAACCCCTCTAGACTTTTTTCTTTGGGGGTATTTAAAAAGCAAGGTTTATAAAACCCCACCTGAAAATATTGACGATTTAAAAGATCGAATTGTTCGGGAATGTAGAGGAATTAGCAGAGAAACCCTTGCCAATGTTCGTGGGGAATTTTAAAATAGGCTTTTTTATTGTCTCGCTAATAACGGCGCACATTTTGAACATTTAATAAAATAATTTTCTTCAACTGAATAAAACTGAATAAACTGCTTATATTTAACACACATTTTTGCATCCTAATTGCCTATAACGTCTATTAACTTAATTTTTTTTGACATCGTTGGATAGCAGATCGTACGTCCTTTAAAATGATGTATCACACTATAGGGTAATCATTTGACATACCAAAGTTCGAGGCCGATATATTATGCATTATTACAAGACATTTTTGCACACTATTCGCTTGTACGTCAACCGATTTATTTTTTTTTATACGGTTGGATAGACAATTTTATGCTGCTTACAATGATGTGTCACAAGGTGGGGGTTCCCATTTGACATATCAAAGTGAGGTTAGCTGGAGGTGAGGAGGTGATTGACAGACTTTTAACAAATGCAAAATTAAACTTCCCCCTGTATATCTAAATTGACGTGTTTTTTCTTTTTTTTTAATTTTTCTATTTAACAAAGTTATTAAGGATGGTTCGTTTTGAAATGAAGGCACTGTATATATATTTTAAATAAAAGAAACTGAAATAACTTTTATAAAATAAATACAGGCAGATATCCTGTTTCGATTAAGTTAAATAAATATCCTTTTATGGCTTCTATTGTAAATATTGTTTTGTAAAAGAGTATTTTTACGAACAAAACTGAAAATATGTAGTATCACAGAAAATCTAGCCAAGACTCAATTTAATTTGTTAATGTCTTTAGTGTGTATATATTATGGTAACATCTACTTAATACAAAAGATGTTTTTCGACTATATATTCACACCAAAGAATAAGTTCGTTGAAAGCTGCGGTTGTTAAGTTCCTCAGCTAGATTTTTTCAAATATGTAACAGGCGGTACATGGATAAACGGACAAACAGACAGAGAACGAACATGGGAGTATGCTGCGACTTACCGCGGTGTAAAGGAGTTCCAGAACTCGCTACGGGTTGCAGCAGCGACACAGGGAACACAAGAGACAGGACAGTTACTAACCACACAGTAATACGATAGGCAATACATGCACGTTTTATATTTTTCGTCGGTATTATGTCAGTGAGCTCATATTTTTAAGAAACGATAATAGGTCGAGTAGTCATATTATTTAAATAATTTAAATGTTATTCATTTGAATAAAAGAGAATAAAAATATGAGTTAACTAACCAGTAACGTAGGAAATAGGCAATGCATTAAGACCAACTCAGTACTTAAGCTAGCTATACAAATTGGTAGGCGGTAGCTAGTCTACCCAGATTCTTTCTTTCAGATTGTAGATGCTGACCGAGCGAATATAATAGCTACCTTTACATATTTTTGAAACACAAAAAATTTTTTTTAAATATATTTTTTCACTGCAGCAAGAATTCAAAATTTTTGAGTTCCTTTTTTTTTCTTAATGGATATCAAAAGATTCTCTTGAGAATTTTATTAAATTATAGTCTCTTCACCTTAAATGCTTATATCTACAAAATCAATATCCTATAAAAAATTAATTCTCCAATAGCTCAAGATATTGATAAGTTGGCCTTAATAAATTTAATTTTCTATGTCTTATGTCCGTAAAATCAATAATATATTTGTGCATATTCTTAAAGATACCATGTATTAAAAATATTAAAATTTAAAGTTATCTATTATCTCAAAAAAATAGCTGTTCATAACGATTTGAGAAAAAAATGTGTTATATTTTTCCAACCTTTGGTTTAAAATTTTTTAGTAGGAGTTTAATCGCATAAAAAATCTGTATTTTTTTTTTTTAAATACGGAACATAGGGATTTGTTTAGTAAATATTTGAAACTTTACTAGACATATTTTTACTGCAACGATCTTGTGATTCTTAGAACTGATGTAATCTGAAACCTAAAGAATACATTTTGTGTAAAAAAATGTTCTGGATATACCTAGCGCTTCAGTTTAAAAAAAATATGCTTCTTAGCTATCTCCAATTTATTGTTATTACATACCTTTGAGAAAGATGAATTTCTTGACATCTTTATCAGTAAGACATTTTCACTTTTATATCAATTAATACGAGAAAGCTTAGGAGTGTTTTTTTTTTAATTTCAAGCGTCTTCTTTGGCATTTCCTAAACAGTTTCATACTGATTCTTTTAGTAAAATGTGCCTAGTCGAATTTTAAATATTTACAACCTAAAACCCTATATTTCGAGTTAAAAGAATGCACCGCATGTAATAAATATCAGCATATAATGTAGGTTATAGGGTAAGCAATTAATGGAAAATTAAGTTTCAATTGTTCTCTGACGGGAAAAACTGTAATTTCATAATATCATTTGTTTTTTATAAAAAAATAACCAACAAGTTTTTTATTATACCCTTATCAGCATTGAGCTTAGAAACAATAAAAAACTTTTGATTTACAAAAAAAAATGATGGAAAAAATTGATAGTTTTCTATAAAAAAATTAATTTTATTCTACTGTCATATAAATATTATTGTATTTCTATTATTAAATGCCATTTTATATCAAAAAAATAATTGAAATATAAGAACTCAATTTATATAGAAATTTTGAAGGCAATAAAAAACCAAAAAGGAGATATAAAATAAAAGAAAATATCTGAAAATTTTGCTAATTTAAACGATCTGTCTTCAGAAGCAACTGATGTTCTAATATAATAATTTAACTTCAGGACAAGCTTATATAAAAATATGCACAGATTATTATATAGATGAAAAAGACATATCCTTAAACCTAAGAATTTTTCTCTTGAAACCCATTTTTTCTATCATAAAAACGTGCATGGCGCATATGTATTACAATTTCATTTAGATCGTCAAGTTTTTCTTTCTATTTTTAAAGAGTAGATAATGACTATGTAATGTTCTTTACAGGTAAAAGGTGGAAGATTGTAATCTTTACTGAAACGATTTTTACAAGGTTTTTATAGTTTCTACAAAGTTAGCCATCATTTTAAATAGAGTGGTCTAGAATTTGAAGCCTTTATATCCCTGTTATATTATAGAAATGTTATATTCGTTGGTAAAATTTCAATGTACATGTGAATTTTTTAAAAAAGATAGTACTTAATTTTAATTAATGTATATTTTAATAGTTCCTTATAGTGATTCGTTATTAAATCAAACAATAAAGAGAAGTTCTATCGAACTAGATCATTGATAAAAGTCATATAAACAAATTTTAATTTTTTATTTTCTCAAAAATAATGGTGATTTAACCTTGAGCTTTTTACTATTTTTGATTGTAACAAACCTATTGAAATTTTAATAAAGTTTGAACTTAACAATTCATTTTTCAATCATTATCATTAGGTTAATCTTTTTAGAAAATTAAATTTTTCATAATACTTAATTCCGAATATTTTTCTTCTAACATAATTCGTTACTGGAATCAGTTATTAAAATCCGATCTAGATTTATCACTAGGATTATTAGTGGAACCAGAAAACAAACTCAATATATAAAGATATAATCTCTCAGAGAAAAAAATAATAGAAATTTAACATCAATCACATTATATTTTGAGACAATATTAGAAAGAAAATTTTGTATTTTTGATATATTTCTTAACTTTATTTCAGTTTAAACACGAGTGCCATACGACGTGATTTTTGGATCTTCAAGTTTAATAGATGGATTTAGCAATTGAAACAAATTTGTCTGTGTCGGGACTCTAAGCCAATGTTTTAAATTTGTATCCTTTTTACAATTTTCTTTTATTTTCCTTTTTAATTTTAAAAATTAAAGTATAATTATTAAGTCTGTATAAAATATTATTTGCTAAGCGATGTTTGTATGTATAATTTTTGAAATTAGGTAATTTAATTGTTGTTAAATACAAGTGCTTAACAGGATAAAATAGAAAAATACTAAATGTACTCATATTTTAATATGTGTCATTTGCAGCAATCGTTTTAACTGTTAATTAAATAATTACCTTCTATTATTAAATACATTGAACAGTTAAATCCATTTAAAAGGTAATTAATTCATAAAAACAAAACTATGAATTATAAGTTAAAAATTTAATTTAATTATTATTTGATATCAAATATACGTATAAATAACAATATTAACTTTAAATATTGCGTAATAATTATTTTAATATAATAAAGTCAGTAGAATGATTAACAGGTTGATTTTTAACTAAAATACACAAATAAAATTGTTTACAAATTTACAAGCAACAAATACCTTAGAAATATGTAAGTAAAATACAAATTTATTGATAGAACCATTTCATAATTAATTATTGGAGTTGGAATGTTTAATAGTCCGAGTTACCATTTGAAGAATGCCAAACTACATACTGTTTGCTAGAACATTTAAGGTTCCAATTTGAAAACTTTTTGCCTTTAATGTCTTTGTCCAAAAATAAATATTGAAATTCGGGAAAAATCGACGATCTTTTTATATCAGTAACACTGTATAATCACACAGTTTGTAAATGATGCGTATGTGCAAAGGGTGCAAGAAAAGTTCACTCTTAAATAAAGGACGCACTGAATGGCTCATGTGATTTAAAATAATCACAGAAAGCTGTATTTTTGACAGTAAAGCAATATGGTTGCACTCAGCGAGTTGGCGACAGTTTCTGTTTTTTAATACTGCAAACGGCATAAGAGAAATTACATATTTATAGACAAAATAAATTCAAATCTTCAGATCTGCAATGTAATAAAGTATAGAGTACCAATTGATTTCTTTAGAGTTTAAAACCTTGAGAATAGATTTAGACCTGTTAGGAACTTTTGGATTCCTCAATGGATTGGGAACGAGAGAGGTCACATTTGCATTCAATGTACTTGCTCAGAGATAATGTGCCATAAATCAAGAAATATATGCTTGCTTCATAGATTGCAACAAGGCATTTGAGAACGTTAAATATAAACTATATTCCGATAATATCTAAGCTCTACTGGGGACAAACAGCGACAATAAAAACCAAAAAATCTTTGTCTGAAGAAATTAGCATACAAAATGTTGCCAGACAAGGCTGTTTTTTATCACCCATGTTGGAATGAATATGCCGATGACTCCATTTTAATAATAAATTCTCTAGAGGATCTACAAACGTTAGTAGAGAGCATAATAATCGTAAGTCAAGAGTACTTTCTAAACACAAACACCAACAAAACAAAACTGTTAGTTGTATCCGAGAGTACACTATTGGCAGATCTATTGAACAAGTTCATAATTACGAGTATTTATGTACCGTAATAAATGAATACATTTAATACAAAATAGCCAGATCCTTTTTTACTGAAATAAAAAAACTACTAACAACACCAGATCTTCCCTGTCTTTAAAAACAATGGTTCGATGCTTCGTATTTCCGGTACTCCTTTAGGGTTCGAAGGGTGGATTCTGAATAAATAAACCACCAAAAAAATCGAAGCATTCGTGTATGTGGGTGTACAGGCGAATGCTACAAATCTTCTGGATGGACCGAGTTACGAACAAACAGGTTCTTGAGATAATAAATAAAGAACTAGATATCCTGTTTACGATTAAAAGAAGAAAACTGGAATTTCTTGGACATATCTTACGCAACAAACGATATGAATTTTTGCAACTTATCATGTAAAGAAAAGTAATGGACCGTTGAAGTGTGAGTAGCAGCAGGAGCTTCTGGTAGTGCAACCTTTGAAAATAGTATGAGCTGAGTTGTCTGTCATCAACGGAATTGTTCCTAGTAGCAGTATCCAAGATTACCGTGTCTCTGTTGATCAGTAATCTCTAGAGGAGACACTAATGGAAGAAGAAGAAGGAGTTTGGTCATAATTGTCCAATAAAAGTTTCCTACTTGCAAACAAAATTGATGATGTTTTTAATTTTTTTTGAAATAGAAATATTAAGGCTGGAAGTCTTCATATTAACACCCTGTAAGTTTAATTTATACCGAGAATTTGGCATAGGCAGTAAACGACATAAAATATTAAAGAATTAAAAATTTAAAAATTTTTTAAAATAAAATCGTAGGTCGTACTTATGTAGGACTAAAATCTCATAGGAATGTGGGTTTATATGAAAGTTACTTGAAATACATAAAAGTAGACATTTATATTTAGAATGCGTAATTGGTACTTTATGTATTTTTTTGGCTTATATTTTTTCTTGAAAAGAACTTTTAATTACTAAAACTGAAGATTTACGACTTTGCTATTTACGTCCAGAAAAGTTTATTCAATTGGTTGAATAATAAGTATATCAGTCCATCTAAACGTGAGACTGATCTAGAATCCGAATAAAGTTATAAAAAATATTAATTCGAAGCAGATAACAAATTTAATCTTAACTCAATTAAAAGATAAAAATTAATATTTTACCTTTTACCTTGTTAAAACGTCTTTAATTAAAAGATATTTTATCTTTTATATTGAAAAGGTATTTTAATAATTACTTGACGATTTAAATAAGTTTTCAGTTTCAGTTTACTATCGCACTTCCATCTATTCTTTCAGTCAACCGATTTATGACGAGACAATATGACGGACACACAATTAAAATAAAAATCAAAAATAAATCCAAACTATTATCTACAGACAAATGACAGACACAAGTTAATGCAAATATAGGTTTAGTCTACGGCAAAAATAAATTATGGCTCTTTTAAAATTTTCACTACGTTTGAATAGAAAATACATTGATAATATATTATATAGGAATGCATTTGGGTGGCTTATTTTGTATGTATACATTTTATATTGAATAATAAAAATATAAATTAAAACGATATGATCACTTTTGAGAACATACAGTATGAAAATCCATATTAGATTTTATATTCATGGTTCTATATTCGAGTTAGAGCGTTTTCTTACCCATAAGCTAGTGAATCCAGAAATTTATTTTAAACAGAAATCTGAACTGGTAGAAAGTATTTTTCCAAATATTTCTAGGTATATTAGGTGACCTAAAAAAGTGTACTTAACTAAACTGGCATTTAAAAATGAAAAATCAAATAGCCTATGACTGAGTTGTTTAAGCACATTTCGTACGATTCCTAAATAGTTTTCGAGATATTAGTATCTGAAAAGCGATGGTTTGCTTACTTTCACAGGTCGCTCAGGTCGAAAAGTGCTACTTTGAGTAAAATGAGTTGCATACACATGCTGTTAAACTGTTAAAAATCTTGTTAAATTGTTGAAATTTATTAGCTTTTTTATCTTATTTCTTGTAGGTTTTTATTTAATGCTGTATACTTTATCAATTTCTAATTTAATACTGTATATTTTGTTTTTGTGATTTGTCATTTTTAGTATTGTAGTATTGTATACTTGTTGCATACCATCTCTAATTTTAGTGTCATCTCTAAATCAAGAGTTGGAATAGCTACTCGAAAGCTAAACCTGAAGCTTATTGATGACACATTTCAAGAGATTATATATATTTTGTAAATGAATCTTTATACCAAAATTAAAGTCGTTCTTACTGCCATTACTTTTTTTTTCGGACATCTAGGACTGCAGGTTGAACGAAAAGTGGATACTTTTGGAAGAGAACGAAAAGCTCATTTAGAAATGGGCAACTGGTTTTCCCACCGGAGCAAGAAAAAATAATTTTTCCCACAGTAATATTCTGGAAATATTTAATTTCGGTAGAGAGTATGTAACATGGCAGCTATGACTGGATAGTAAAAATATAGAGTGTAGAAGTATTTCATTTAAAAAAAATTGATCCTTTTAATAAACAATTCGTATTTTGATTCAAAACAGAAAATAAATGTTTTACTACCAAAGAATACCAGAGTTCTGTCAGAAGCAAGAGCAAGAAAAAATAATTTTTCCCACAGTAATATTCTGGAAATATTTAATTTCGGTAGAGAGTATGTAACATGGCAGCTATGACTGTGGATTGTAAAAATATAGAGTGTAGAAGTATTTCATTTAAAAAAAATTGATCCTTTTAATAAACAATTCGTATTTTGAGTCAAAACAGAAAATAAATGTTTTACTAGCAAAGAATACCAGAGCTCTGTCAGAACGCCTTGTATAATGTTATTTAAGAATATATTCATTGAAAAATCGTTCTAAAATACATATTTGATTTATTTTAAAATATCATGTAAAATCGAACGTTTAGGCTTGTTATACGTATGTACTGAGTAACAAATCTTAAGAACAATAAATATGCATATCTCTAGTCGATGAGGAGATCTGGATATCGGTCCCGCTTTGGGACGTTATCCACAGCTTTATATCAAATAATCTAATGTATGTGGTAACCGCGTACAGAATGGTCGAGAATATTTGTGTTTGGTAATTAATTTATATGTAATATCGCAATGCGGTTGGCGTCTACATTAACAAAATTATTTGGTTTGTATTACTAATTAATTAAATTTTCACAAAATTAATAATTCTAGCATTGCGAAATTTCTAATATAGACCAGTTAATAATTAAATATTTGGACAGACAATATCACAGCTTTAATTTTAACGAATGAATTATGTGGTTTTTAGTATAATGTTAACAAATATAGGTACACCTTAAATATTTCTAAAATTAAAATTAATATAAAAATAATAAAGCAAATTGATATATTTTAGAAATAAAGCCAGTTATTGTATTCATTATAAAAAAACCTGGACATGTGATGATCGAACACGTTTTAGGGATCCGTTGGCATTTAATGTAAGATCGGAGATTGAATTAAATTTGTTTTTAAATTTCATATATTAGTTAACGTAACAATTTTAATTGAAAATATTTACCAAATGTCGTTATGACAATTTTTTCAGGTATTCAAAATCTATCGATGAAAAACAAAACGGGAACACAATAAATTTCAGATTTATGTGTAAAACAAATTAGTAAAAAAAATTGAAAGTTTAAATGTAAATCGATAAACTCATAAACGTCGTAGAAACCTAAAAATATAAAAGCACAAAAAAAAATCATTTTCTTTTATTACTAAATCGGCAAAAATGGAGAACTTTATTTATTTTCGATATACAGCTATTTCTTTTACATATTTCAAGGTTTTATAGCTAGATTCTTATCATTAACATCTCTATAAAAGCGTTTATTTGTTGACATGTGTAATATAAATTATGACAATATCATAAGCAAAACAAAACTGGTCGACTAGAAGATCTATTTTTCATGGAAACTAGATCGGGGCTAAGTCTTAAACCGTCTTAGTGAATCTGGCTCTTAATTTTTAAGTTTCTTACAACTCCGGTGTATGTATAGATGTCGCTTGACTATTAATATTTTGATTGTTGATTTAGGTTTAACATCCTGCCAACTGTCAGATTATTAGGTGATCGAAACGTGTATGCACTGGGGATTCGTACAAAATATGCCTTCTGTCTATTTTGGTGGCTTAGTAAACTATTTCTACGGTGATAAAAATTTATACCTTTCTGAAATTTCAAGAGTTATTATATAAAATTTTGTCAGATTTTAAAATTTTACCGCTAGAATATTACGTTTTGAAGGCTTATATTTCGCAAATGAGCGATTAAAAAAATGAAATAAAACATTTGTTTTTAAAGACCTATCGAATTACACCCATATCGATGGAATGAATGAAAAAAAAATTTCCATTCCCAGTTTTCACCCAAAGAGAGGTACTCTAAACATATTCTTTTCTGTTTCGCTTCAGATTTGTTTTTGAATTACTAAAATACACGTTTCTGCAAATATCATTGCAAAAAATTAAAAAATGACGAAGTGATAAGTCTGGAAGTGACGAAGGGACTGACGGACGGTTCGACAGGACGAAATTATAAGTGTTCCTAAGAAATCTTAATAAAGCCAGTATTCATACAATACATATAAATAAAGCTCGAAGAGATATGAGTAGCTTTTATTTTATCATTTGTGAGACAAATCTTTTTATTTAAAACAAAAGTATATTTAAACAAAACAAGTACATTCGAACCGTCTTTATTTACCTTTGCTGTTTGGCGTTTTAATTAAAAATTTGTTTTTTGTTTCCATTTTTCCTTTTATAACAAGGAAAAATATTTGTCTTGTCCTGTACATTTAATATGCATCAATGTAAACTCTCTATTGAAGCAAAAGGCGAACTCTGTTTTTATACGGCATATATTGATCTTCCCTTATATTTTGTTTCTTCCGTTCTTTATCACATAGCGGAAGTATTCTGCGGGAATGGTATTAGTCTGGAAAAAACTGTTTATTTATTTTCGCAATGTCGCATACATTGCTGATAATAAAGTAGGGAGATGTACGCAATTTACTTTTTATATTTTAACTTTTTTTATTATATCTGAACTATGTAAGGATGGCAAAAAAGGGGAAAATAGAATAAACTGTTCAAGATGTTGCTAGATAAGTTTTAAAATCCTCATCGAACTCTGTAAGTTACAAATAAAAGATAAAAATTATATTTTTTGTCATAAAATGATAATTATTTTCACCTTCTGCAATTTTTGATTTGATTTTTTTTCATCAAAGGAGGAAGTTATGGGAACTACGTAAAAGTCAGAATATTTTGTATATGAAAAACTTCTACCAAATTGATGTTATTTGATGATTTGCCATTTAATTTGTAAAAAAAATGATTTCGGAAAACCAACATTTTTAAAGTACTTTTGAAGGAATTTTTAGGACAGTATAGTATTCAATAGTTTATGTTATAGTTAAAATAAAGCAAAGTTATGCTTAACACATTTATCATTTTTGTTATTTTAGTCTTTTAATTTTATTTTTTAAAAATCTGTATTCGAAAACATCTACTAAGGGAATAATCTTTCGAAATAAATTACGATCTTGTTTGGGGAGTGAGGTATTAGTGAACGTATTGCTGCTACTGCTTCAGATAACGCAAGGTACATTATTTTAACCCTTATTTTGGGAAAATACCACATTCCCATTCTATTAATGTATTAACATATTTTCCTCCCGTTCTTGAAAGTATTACACGTCAATAAAGTTTGGGAAATGAATTTAGTGACAGTCTGTATATTCATATTGTATATTTATTTGAAGAGTAAATTATATTTCCAAATTATACGTTCTAGGAAAATAAGAAACAAAAAACAGATAAAAAATGTTTTCATTACTGCCGCTAGGACGAAACAGTAAAAATAAAACTTTATTTATTCAGTTGAATGTTGAAGAAAATGATTGTTGTTATATGAATACCATGAAGTCAGAAATCAGTCCTCAGTGCACTTCATACTGATAAAAGAAAACTTTATGGAATAGTAGCTCCAACTGACTGGCTTAAGAATTATAGAATTTGATAAATTCCATCAAAAAAGGAAGTGTTGAGGTTTAAATGCAGCTTTATTTAGTTCCATCTCGACAGATTTTTTTTTAGAGAAGAAAGAATTTTTAGTCTCCGTGGTACTATTGTAAGCAATTATTTCTAACATTTTGTAAAAGTTTTTATATTCATAGCACAATTTTGAAAAATTTATAAAATTGTGTTATATGGAATTGTAAGTGTACGTTTTTCATTTACAGCGACATCTTGCGGTTTAGATTAAGAAAAATATGACTCGAACATATATCATAATGATGCTGAGAAGAAAGAAATAAAATTTAAACATTCATTAAAATATTTATTTAAAAATTTTTCTGATTACTGCTACATTTGCACTTAATCGAAAACAAAACATTAAAATACATCTTTTTTCCCAGACTAAACCAATTTATTTGGCCGAATAGAATAAAAAGAAAAACAAAGAAATTCAAATGATAATGTATCTGATTGCGATGTAAATTGTTTGCTAACTCTGGAATTGATTAAATAATTTTTGAAACTCGAATTGCAGAAAATTGGTTCAAATTTTCTTCGCATAACAAATTAGATTTCAATGCACGAAAAACAATATCGTTGAAGTAAACAGTATACTTAATTAGCATTTATTTTAAAGCTGGTTCAAAAAAATAAATAAAAAAGGAAAATTTATCAGAGTGCGAGGAAAAAAATTGTGGGAAAAGTGAACTATGTACTTAAAATAATTGATTTTTTTAAATATTTAAAATTGCACCTCCTCCGAGAGTCAGAAAGTCAGCCTGCGGCGCGCGGAAAAAATTGTGACTCGGAAGCTTCAAATTCGATATGTTTTGTAGTCAAATTATTGTTAAACATAGCAATAAACAAATTATTGCACTTTTATACATTTTATGCATAATTTATAATTTTACCACACTTACGTGAATAAATAAATAAAAAATTATATTGATTTTTAATGTTCTATTAAGATTTATCAAGATATAGCATGAAACAAATAGCAACATTTATTGATAGCATTATTATTTTTCCAGATGCAAACTAAAGTACCTTTGACGATTTTATTGTAAGCGATTATCCAATCGATAATTATTTTAATATTACTTTCAAAGACGATGAAAGTAATAGGGGAGAAAATAATTATGAATATGATAAGAATGATGATGTTGATGATGATGATAATTCCGTCAATGATTAGAGTGATGATGATGATGAGCGTAATAAAAATGATGACGATGAGAGTGATAATGATGATGATAATTGTAATGATAATAATAAAACCGAGAATGATTTCGAAAATAAATGTCCATCGATGTCTAAGAACCGGAGAACGGAATAAATGTTTTGTATAGATTTAGGCAAAAAATATGTATGGTAGCACAGAATTTTGTATGGGAAAAATGTTCATCCAATAAAATAAACAAAAAAGTTAACATGTGTTTTTCTTGTACAACCAATAATTTGGCGGCAAATGACAGTCGCAATTTGTTTCATGCTATAACTCCATAAATATTAATGGTACTTTCTGATTTTTAATATTTCTAATTAGTAGTACACTATTAACCACTGTACCATTTTTTTCGCAATTTAAAAAGCATATACAACAATTTGTTGCTATGTTTAATAATAATGTGACTACAAAAACATATCATTCATTGTTCATATCTCGTCGAGAAACTACAAATTAAAAAAAAAGATTCTATGACCAATATTTGCCGAGATAATTCAAATTTTTCCGGCGTAACGAATGTGAAGCGTTCGAATCACGTTTTGTTCCGCGCGTCGTAGGCTAAAAGAACGCTCCTCCCTCCCCTGCTCACTTTCTGACTCTTGGAGTAGGTGCAACTATAACTATTGCAACATCAACAATTTTGAAATAATTCTATCTCAGCGTTTAGTGGTTGTACAGAATTTTTTTTTTCGAAATATGCTCCAAAATCTCACCTATCACGTCCACTTATCGGCATTTCAATATCAACAATTGTCGAAGAGTTACTCTATTTGTTTATAACGAAAAAATCAACCACAATTTTGTTTATCTGCTTCAACAATTTAAAATCAACAATTAATTTGGTTCTTTTTTGTTATTGTTAGTATAAGTCTCGAGCTTTCATTTGCGCATCTGCAGATCACTGTATATACATTATAAATAAATTCACTCTGCCAAAAACTATTAAATATTTAAACTTGAAATTTTGCGTACTTGTTTTATGCAACAAGAGGCTTTTTTAGATGCAGTATAAAGTTAATGCAATATATTTTTCTATGGTTTGTAACCAACTGAAAAACAGCAAATTTAGTAGGTTTTTTTTGCAATAACTAACGAACAAATTGTCCGATTTAGATGGACCTTAACTCATTTTGTAGGTATTTTTAATGCGCAAACTTTTGTTTGAAACATTTTTACTGAAAAATGATAGTTTTTCCTAGAACTTGAAAAAACTGTTTTTTTTTCACATCCTAATTGTTATATAAAAAATTTTCCCCAAAAAAAAAATGAGACATAAGATACTACATAATTACTATTATCATTCTGAAGGTTTCTACGTAATAAAATGTCTACTAACAAAAATTTTTTTCCAGATGCTAATTCCGCTGGCCTAAGAAAACAAAGCGATTACTTAAGTATAAATATATTCTTGGAAACTAAAGGTTCTAAATTCTTCAGAAACATCATGGCATAAAAATATTTGCCATTAATCTAGAGTCTTTATTTAGGTCTGGAAGCCCAATTGACTATATAAAGAGTTGGCTGTCACACATCGTGTACAGTTATGAAAATAATTAAACAATAATTTTAAAACAGTTACCAGATTGCATATCATTATAATCTAATAATCAAATTTTAATCTATGTAAAGCGGCACTCAAATTTATCAGTACTTGGATTTGTTTTATATTAAGGGTGGCATTAAAGTTCTTATGTAGGCGTTGAAATTTCCGAGCACGTGTTTGAAATGCGTAAATCGGATCGGAGTACTCAATGACGTAAATGTCGCTTAAACATAAATAAAATGTTAATAAATGTAAAAGTGATCATATGTTTGGAAATTTTTAAAAATATTACTACTATAAAACTGATAAAAAAATATACCAAAAAACAAACCGATAATGATCTTTGTAATGTAAATAATTTAAAAATATGAAGTTCAAATTAAACAAGTTAACATAAATAACTAAATTTTCATTTTTGTTATTTTGTATGCGGGTGTTCAAACCTAAATTGGCCTCTATTAACCGTCATTTTTCAGATTTGCTTCAGATTGAGAGGGTTGTTAAAGATATCAAAATAACGAAGAAATCCAAAGTTTGAGCATTTTTGGTGCATTTCTTTGTTTTTGAATGTATAAAAAATAAAATAGAAAATATTCTGAAAAAAATCACTACATATTCTTCCGAAAAAAGTTTCTTTTACCAATTTTCGTCTCGAAAATTAATATATTTTTTTATAAATATATGATTTTTAAACTACATTTTTTAAAAATTAAAGAAGCAAGCTTTATGCAATTTATGATAATTTAACGTTTAAGTGCACCGAAAAATTGCAATCGCAATGAATATTATGGTTAAGCGACACGCACGATCTGATTGATGGTTTTTTGTGACATAACCTTTGAGACATGAAAATAATATGATATCAAAAATTGTAGCTTGATAACTATTGGCTAAATGACATATAATCAAAAAAATTTCTTTTAGGCTTTAGATACTTTATTTAGTTTGTTGTTGTAGATGTTTTATTCATGAATGAACAGTCCAAAACTTATTTCATATACGTTAATAATGTCATATAATGTTATTTCCACCAAGAGCTTAAATAACCTTTGATGTACTGCATAAACGTATTTATTGGGTAAAAGAGAACATTTGTTTATATAAATAAACAGTTCATAAAGCATTTAGTAGCTCTTTGCGTTACGAGTTAAAACTATTCACTTGAGGAAGTGATCAAACTAGTCATCACAATACTACTAACTGAAGTAATGTAGTCATCATTTTTACGAAAACAAATAGTTAATTGATGTTCCACAATCATAAGCAGGTTCAAAATAAGATGTTGTCCAGTTCATAACATAAAAGAGGTAATTTGTCAGACTGAGAGTACGTAACATATGATTAAAGTAACAATAGATTAGATATGAAGGTCATCGAAGGTTATTTAGGGTCTTAATGCAAATAACATTTGGGAATTACGTGTGATTTAGCGCGTACGCATAATAAGTTCTGAACTGAAATATGGAGAAAACATAAAAAATCAAGTATATACAGTTATAAGGCCATACTTCTATAGTATATTATTTCCATATAAAAGATAAGTCACATAGGCCATCAATCAGAACGTGCAGTTCCACGCGCACTGATTTACAAAAAATTAATAACTTTTGCAAATTTGAGTGACTATAAAGTTGAATTATCCAAATTTGTGCAAAGCTTAGTACTGTAAGCATGCTTTTTTTTCAGATTAAAAAAAGTTGTTTATTTTAATAATTTATTAAGGGAGTTCACTCGAGAAACGGCTTTTCTTAGGAATGTGATCGAATTTGAATATATAGTTTATAAAAGTGTTTTTTACTTAATTAAAAAAAAATACGAAATTTTTTAATCGTCTGTGAGACGAAATACTAAAAATTAAAATATGCATAATTAACATGCTGGAGGTTACTACATATAACAAAATGCTAATAAATTTTGGAATATCTTAAAAACGACTTTTACCCTATTTTTTAAAAACTAATGCAATGTAGCTCCAAAAATTATGAATTTTTTGAAAAAACCCGGAATTTTTTGATTGCTCTGTTTAGAAAATACAGATTTTTTAAATAAAAATAATTTGAAAACATCTGACGCGTAGTGGGGTACAGTGATCACAACTTGGCAACGTGCGATAATTCAAACCTAAGTTAGTTAGGTTAGTTCTTCTGAATGTGACATTTTTTAAAATATATTTCTCGATATTCTAATTTACTGCCTCAATGTGCTGGGATGTCAACATAAACTGTATAAGTATGAGACTTACACTATATGAACGTTACTATACACACGTTTACTCTGGAGACCATTCAATATAGACATTTGCGGCGCTGCCAGATTTATTACATTTAAAGTTATTACTGTATAAGGATGTGTCTGTGTATTGAATGTTACCGTGTGTTGGGTACAGTCTCGTACAAAAACAAAATTCTTTAGGCCTGAGACTCTTAAACTTTTGGTACCTACTTGAAGGCTATAGTTTTGTCTATAACTGTCGCGAGTGAACCACCCTAATTTTTTTAGTAATTTTCGTGATATTTATCGAAAAAAAACTTTATTCAAAGACAGCTTCATTAAAAATATGTGCGAATGTTTTTAGATTTTCCTCTGTTTTAGTTTGGATATATTCGAAAACAAAGAAATTCGTTGATTTGTATTGTATACCCTGTATTCCAAAAAAGGCACCAAAAATGATCAAATTTTGAATTTCTTCATTATTTTGGTACCTTTATCGTCTCCTTAAATTTGAAGCTAAACTGACACATGACATTTAACAGTAGCCGATTTGGCTTAGAACGCATATATTTTAAATCAACTCTAATTTCCTAAAAATATTTAATCCATTTCTTGTATATTTATAAGTGAAGTTAATTTCGATATCGGCAAAAAATTTCCATCAAGAAAAAGAAACCAGGTTAATATTTACAGAAATGCAATATTAATTTCAAATGTATTTAGATCAAACCGTAGGAACGTAGAACTCATATTTATTGCCGAAACTAAACATAATTCATCTACATAAAAACTAAGCAGCAAATAAAAAAATAGGCCAAAGTTAACAAAAATCTACTCTCAGGGTGATACATATAGTTAACTTTTTTATTTTATTTTCCATGTATTTAGGCCAATGAATTTATGCTAAAATAAAAGATAATAAATACTTAAATACCCTTATAAACGAATGAGACTTTTAAGACATTTATAAGGTTGGCTTTGTTTCTAATTAAATATGAAGAAGTAAAAGTTTCTGTAAATAGATTAGATGTAAAGCCTACTTATATTATATAAATTGGTCTCCTACTTTAGCGTCGAGCCATAAAAATTTTATATTTTTGGTAAAATCATGATTTTACTTAACAAAAATAAAAAAGTTTTTAAATTTTAAATATTCATCACCCAACATTTCATTAGATCATAAAGGAAAATGTCAAAAGGAGTTAAATATTTTTCAAGATAACCTGAATGAGTTTAACATAATTGTTGTTTCTGTCTTCCCGTAACACGAAAAAAATGATTCGGTTGTTGTATCTTATTCTGTATTTATATTTACCTTAAATGAGTAAAAATCAAGAAACTTGATAAGTTTAAAGATTCATATTGAATTTTTGTAGTAATTGAAAGTAAAAGAGGAATAATAAAATTCCAGTACGATGAATAAAAGACGAATATTTGTCAAACTTCCAGTATATTTAACTAAAAAACTTGACGGGTTTCGCTAACACTGTAACGTCATCAGAAGCTCTATTTTAAAATAGAACTTCTAATGAAGCTACAGTGTTAGCGAAACGCGTCAAGTTTTTTAGTTAAATATAGTGGAAATTTGACAAATATTCGTCTTTTATTCATCGTTGAATATGGATTTCCATCAAGTAAAAGCCAGCACCCTACTTAAAATTCGAGTAGTTCTTTAATAAAAGAAATACATATAAAAAAATACTTTTCTAAATTTAAAAATTTGCCTTGTGGTAAAGTTTTAGTTTCACTTAGTTAATAACTAAAACCTTCCAAAAAAATCATTTTTCAGTGTTAATAGGAAATTCAAACAACAATTTTCATTCACGTCATACTTGAGGGCTTATTCAACACTGTCCTTTGGTTAATAAAAAGTTAATATTTAACAGCCAATTTCATTTTATTATGATTATAAATATTAGTAAAAAGGACTTATATTAGGTGAAAACGCAGAGAAAGTACACACATTTTTCTTTAATACATTAAACGCATGCTCAACTTGTGTCCACCACTATGTCTTTCGATACAAACCTAAAATGTTATTACAGGTTAATTACAAGCATTTAATTACCTATCCGAAATTTTAAAACTAATATCCAACATTATTATTGTTAATTAAGAAAATACGCTTTTGTGTCAAATTTTTATAGGTTTGGTCCCATAAGAACACTTGAACGTTGATCTGTGATCCATTTATTATTACTAACCTGTATTAACTTTAAAAATGGAGTGTCTTTTGACACCCAAGTCTCTATGCAAATGTACTGAATATTTTTCCTTCATCTTTTTTTGCAATAAAATTATCGGAAGCAGATTATATTTAAAATTTTTTTGAAGTTATGTGAAAATATAATATATTTTTATTTAAAAACACCTGAATTTTTTTAATGTACTTTGAACTAACCTATGCATTACAATGTATCAATCTAACAATTTTGATTTTTTTCATATAATAAAATATAATGTAGATTGTCGCAGACGTCTGGAAATAGCTAAGTCATTTGAGTTAAAAAAATTTTTAGTTACAGATAAAACCTGTTAGTATATGATATTATCTCATGTTCGTTTTTCAGAACTAGAATATAAACGACACATCTAAATTAAACGACAAATTGTTAAGTCTATTTCATATATTATTTCGTTATAAGCTACTAATAAAATTTATAAAAAATATGCACTAAACATTTATATTGATTTATTCGAAACTATACATAAAAAGTAAGTTTTTTGAAATAAGAAACGGTTAACCAGATTGGCTTGAATTTCTGAATTATAGGTTTATGTAGAAAAATACTGATTTTTTAGATAAATGCTTATAATAAAAGCTATATGTTGGGTGGCATACTAAATAGAGCATCCATAATATATTAGTCTTTTTTATGGAGTATCATATGATTGTTTAATTGTTTTCAAAATGTTAGGATTTAAGAAATGCCTGTTCCCCATTTAAGAAGATTAGAGTAAATCCTTCTTCTTGGTTTGTTATCTTTTACATACGTTAATTTTAGATATGGATCAAAAATATAGATAAGTTATGCAAACCGGTTTTACTCCATGGAAATTAGATAAAAAAACTGTTTTGTTAAAAAAAATGTAAATTGTTTTTTTTTGCTGGAATGTGTTTATTTCGACATCCTATAAAACATATCTCGATGGTAACTCTGAAAGACCTGTGCAAAAAAAAATAGCGGACCAAAAATAGTTACGATTTTGAATTTTTTGAGTTTATCTCGAAAAGTAAAAGATGTATCGAAAAATATTTCAAACAAAAGTTGTAGAGAATTAAAAAAACCTATCGATAGTTATAGGTGGCGTTACTAGTTATCGAGATATATTTTTTTTCGACAAAATTTACTGTTTTGGTTTTTTTTTTTTTAAAAAGACTTTTGTTAACAAATTACCGATTTAAAATTTAACATAAATATAGATATTATCATTCTAAAAAAGTATGTCAAACCCGGAATCTGTGAGTTCAACCTCAATTTTCCGCTTTCCTAATTAAAATACAATGTTCAATTTTAATGGAAATTGTTTGTATTGTTTTATATTTTAAAGATCTATTAAAAAAAAATTTCAATCGTAGGCCGAGAAATTTTGCGAAAACCAATTTTTGCACCAAAAAAATTGCGATAATTTTTCACCGGAGGGAGATAAAATTTTTTAATGCGTGCGCTGGATTTAGATGTCTCATGTCCGATCCCAAAAAGAAAATAATTTTGGATGAAAAAAACGTTTTTTTTTTAAATTCATAATGACGTGGCAAATGAATATTAAGGGCTCAAATTTGCAGGAGATGCTTTTTAATACTTGTACTTTACCTGAATTTTTTGGATCCAAGAAATACACCTCCATACGATCTGTGAACCTTCGAAAATTGGGCCGAATCTAATCGAAAATAGCTGCTGCAGGCCATTGTCGGCGGTTTGCTATAATTCAGACGCATTATTCATTGGCGCTTCAAGGAAACTTATGCATCACAATTAATATTTACAATATTGATGTTGTTTTATTAATTTATATGATAGTAACAATTTCTTTAGTCATACTAGTTATTAATTTGTTTATTAACAAAATTTTTACTAAAAATTATAGAGAAAATCATATAAATATTCAATTATATATTACATATTTTACTGTCTTTTTCCCGTCATTTAGAAAACGATGATGACAGTTCAGAGGAAATTAATAATATGTGTGAGAATGATTTTGACTATGAAAATGTTAATAATGATGAGAATGATATGTACAATGAAATTGAGAATACTGATGAAAATTGTATGTGCGATGTAAGCGAGAGTAATAATTACGATGATGAAATGGACACCGATTGCATAGAAGTAATAGAAAAAAAAGAAAGATGAATGTATAATTAATATATTATACTTGTATGATTTTTGCACATAATTTTAATGTATTATTAAATATTTATATGACGTATTATATATTATTATTATATTTTTATATGATTTGCTTATAGAAATTTTCATAAAAATTTTGTTCATAAACTACTAGGTAATAATAACGTAAAGGAAAAAAACAGTAAAATGTATAATATATAATTGAATGTTTGTATGATTTTCTCTATAATTTTTGTAAAAATTTTGTTAATAAACTCTTAGATAATAAAAATATAAAGGAAAAAACAGTAGAATATGTAATATATAATTGAATATTTGTATGATTTTCTCTATAATTTTTTGTAAAAATTTTCTTAATAAACAAATTAATAATTAATATGACTAAACAAATTGTTATTATCATATAAATTAGTAAAACAACATCAATATTATAAATATTACTTGTGATGCATAAGCTTCCTTGAAGCGCCAATTAATAATGCGCCTAAACCCTGGTAACGCGCCGACCGCAGCCTGCAGCAGCTATTTTCGACTGGATTAGGCCCAATTTTCGAAGGTTCACAGATCGTATGGAGGTGTATTTCTTGGATCCAAAAAATTCAGGTAAAGTACAAGTATTAAAAAGCATCTTTTGCAAATTTGAGACCTTAATATTCATTTGCCACGTCATTATGAATTTTTGGAAAAAAAAACGCTTTTTTCATCCAAATTTTTTTTTTGGGATCGGACATGATACATCTAAATCCAATATACGCATTAAAAAATTTTATCTCCCTCCGGTGAAACGTTATCGCAATTTTTTTGGTGCAAAAATTGGTTTTTGCAAAATTTCTCGACCCACGATTGAAAAAAAAATTTTTAATAGATCTTCAAAATATAAAACAATACAAACAATATCCATTAAAATTGAACATTGGATCTTAATTAGGAAAGTGGAAAATTGAGGTTGAATTTTCAACTTTGACATCGCATTTCTCGAAAATAAAAAACTCACAGACTCCGGGTTTGACATACTTTTATAGAATGATAATATCTATATTTATGTTAAATTTTAAATCGGTAATTTGTTAAAAAATGTCTTTTTTTTAAAAAACAAAAACCGTGAATTTTGTCAAAAGAAAAATATATCTCGATAACTGATAGCGTCACCTATAACTTATATCATATGAATCGATAAGTTTTTTAATTTTCTACAACTTTTGTTTGAAACATTTTTCGATACAAGTTTTACTTTTCGAGATAAACTAAAAAAACCGAAAATTGCACAGGTCTTTCAGAGTTACTATCGAGATATGTTTTATAGGATGCCGAAATAAACACATTCCAGCAAAAAAGCCAATGTTACATTTTTGTTACTGACGAAAGTCTATTTTCCATGGAGTATTTGAGTACTACAGCCAGTTAAAGTTTAAAAGAATGTAGTTGCAGATTTTGACGATTCAAAAACAACAGAGTATTGCTATTTAACAACATATACAAAATATGTGTGGAGATGAATGAAATTGAGTTAAAGTTAATATTTCTTTCTAATTTCATACAAAATTTCAGATGTATATTTGAATATAAGTATAAAAGTGAAAATAAACATAAAGTTCTTGTTTTAATACACCATGCATCATGGTAAAAAATGTCTTTCTGCAGATTAGTTTTGTGTTCCAAATGCTAAATTCTGTATCGTATTGTATAGCTGTCTCAACTATTTCCAAATATCTGAGCGTATGTAGATCGTAGCTTTAGGTTATGTATCTTATTCAACAAAATTACGTAAAGAAAACCAATTGAATATATTTTAAAATTTTATTTTATTTTGCCTGCAAACACGATAATACTTGAAAGATAGCAGGGCATTATTTTATATTTCGTTAAAACTATGAAAATCTGCTTCCATGTTTAAATGCAAATAATAAGGCCCCAAAGTGCTTTGTAAAAATGAAGTAAGAACAAGCAGTACTGCACAAACGTTTTACTTTTGATAAAAAATCATTTCTCCCTTTAAGTCACAAAAGGGTCCGTTCAGAGCGACAGCTCGGCAAGGTTGGACTGAAAAAGGGTAAAACGCACACAAAGGGATTCAAAGACGAGACACACGGGTATTTTCCGAGGCGCCACTTTGAATTTTTTAAACGGATTAGTAGGCAACTGTGCGGACGTTCCGGATGAAATTTAATTTTGCATTTTTATATTTCTTTGTCATTTAAAAAGCGTAAGAATTTAAGAAGATTAAGTGAAGCAAGAAAAAAAATTAAATATTCATTATGCAAATTGTTTTTCGTAGATATGGATTTATTTGTTTGCTCCGTTTTAGGAAAGTTACGGGAAATTAATAATTCCGTATTTTAAACAATAATTATGTTATCATGCACCAGCATTTCTTAATAATAAAATCGCACAGTCTCCTAAATCTATTAAAAAACGTTTTAAAGATGCAAATTATCTTTAATTAATAATATAATGTAATAAATTTATCCCTAAACAACAGAAATAAATTTCTTATTATCCTTATAATAATTTTAATATACTTATAAATAAAGTGCGTGATTTACATATAAAAATTTAAGTAAGAGTTTAGTGTTATTTGGATTTCAAGTAGTCAAAATTGAAGCAAGTTGTATTTTCATTAGAGTTACAAATTGTGCTGGATTAAAGATGGACTTTTTCTAATTTTCCATTATTTTTGTGAATAACTACTTTGATTTTAAATGATAATCTGTAACTACTTTTTGGTTTTTGACCACCTAGTTATAGATTACTATTTTTATGATTGTCTATCTATTAGTTACATCATTTAAACACAATCTATAAGATGCTGTATCTAGGAAACAAAGAGCTTTTTGAAATTAGGCTTATAGAGCGTTTTAATAATACCACACTAAGCCTGAACATTTAAACTGTGTAGGAACAATTAAGAATATTTTTTTAAACCCATATTGATAGTACATAATGCAAAATGTAAATATATACTATAAGTATAAAGAAGGCATTCTTTTATTAATATGTTACCATGTAATCAGAAGAATATAGATTTGTATAGTACAGCGAATAAAATAATGAGTTCACACATACTCATAGTAACACCAGTCACGTGCTTTTCTTCAGTTAATGTGATTTAAAAATGGCATTGAGTTACAATATTATATAGTACTCTGCATCCCTTGTTTTGAATAAAAACTTATTTTTAAAATACGATATTTTGAATTTTTATGCATATTAAATTTATTTAAATCAAATGCCCAATTATCCCAAACTAGTTACCAACACATGACATATAAGCCAATTCACGTCCGGAGTCCTCACAGTTATTCTACTCACAGTGCAATTTACTTCCTATTTAATTAAAGTAGCGTCCCGGGGGGATAGAGGGTGAAATGGGTAGAGAGGGAAAAGATAGGCCAGTCAAGGGCAATTTTTCCAGTATAAGTCCCAACAAGCTGAATATTTCATGTAGGTAAAATTAAAGTGTCTAGAGTAATTTGTTATTTTATTGACATGTTCAGGGCTTTATAAATAATCTTGATTTTTCATGTATTAACACATTATGGTATTGAACAAATATTACTAGAATTTAAAAGCTTACTTTTAATATAAGGCAATGTCTAAGGTAAAATTATTCCAATAAATATTGGTTATATTAAATATTTGATTGATGACATAATATAGAAAAACAAAAAAATCAGTGAATATGGAATCTCACCTCGATTCTTATAAAAAAATTAATGTGTTGTTAGTCGTATTGAACTATCTTTTCTAACAAAAATCAGTGAAACTTCAGAAAAAGTACTTTCAGATTGTTTTAACAGATTTACATAACATATAAATTTAGCGATGATACCACAATTAGCCTGAACTGTTATGTTTCCAAAATTTTAATACATGTATGAGCGACCCCATACATTAAAATGAGGAAATATATTTAGATACAATATGATATATGTATAATTAGAATGTTTATACGAAAACGTCAGTTTATTAGAACTTAAAAAAGAGAGAAAAATTTGTCTTAATTGGCCTATAAGAGCTCGGCCAGGGTAGGTGCGACGCCCGAGCTAGTAGAGCGATCAGGGTCGTGTGCAAAATGAACACGACTTTCGCTCAAACGTGCACAGCTGAAATTGGACGATAATTTAAACATGTTACAATTTTATTTTATATATATGTATAAAAAAATAATACAAAAAGTTGATCATATACTAGAGAATGATGATAAATAAAAGTATATGGAGATCATATATCAATCTATTGTGCTATTTTTGAAATAAATGTATCGTAAAATACAAAGTTAAGCAAAAGATTTTGTAAAATGTATGACTGTATTTGATAAAAGGTATTTAAACAATAAAACTGTAACATGCTACCACAATAATTCCGGTGAGCGGTGAAAAAACGCGTGGTTTGTCCTCTTTGGAATTTTTAGTAATTTCGTTTTTTATTGGAAGTGCTGCATTATGGAAAACAATTTTTAATAAGAATATATATTAAATTTAATACTATTCAAATAAAAAAAATATAAAATTGAAAAACATATCATTATGAATTGTCAAATTTGTTAATATATTTTATAGTTAATCCATTATTATTTCAAAACTTGATTTTTAAGATAATGCAGAACAACTTCATAAAAAACAAACACTGTAAAGATTTTAATTTTTGAAAATATATAAGCTCTTATATTTAGAATATGTATTACTTAGTTAAGTTATAACTTACCTTTCCGTATACTCATCCATGTGTGCATACGACTGTACAGAGTTTTCTTCAATGAGAAATTTAACTCTTTCATAGAACGAAGCGGTTACCGAAGGCGGTTGTTTTCGAAGTAAAACTTCCACAGGGTCGTTACTTGAGATGCACATTATGTGATCAGCACAGCTTGGATGCGTGCAACATTCGCTGTCTGAACAGTCTACCATTCCATCTAAAAATAACATGACATTGAATTTTAGTTAACTTTCTCCCAATATAGATAAGTATTATTGTTTTTCCATTAATTTCTGTATTTAAATTAGTTATTTTTAATAAACATTTAATTTAGCAAGCCAAAAAAAAATGATTGCTGTTTTGGAATCTAGATTAGTTTGGAAACGACACATCTTAAAAATCTTTATCTAACAAAATTTCCCGTTCTTCGTTTAATTTGATAAGCTTTAGGGACTTTTTGGTAAACTACTTATGAATGTAATGTTTTTTTTTGTGAATGAAAATATGTTTAACCAATTTTTTGATATGTAAATATATACCAAATAAGATTACAATATACAGAATAACAAAATTTATAATATTTTTTTAAGGCTGCTGTTATCAGATACAATAACTATTCTCACAATCAAGAAAATAAAGCAACATTTTAATATTTTCCTAAAAAAATTAAGTTTTTGGTAAAAGCATGATTTGTAATAAAGGTTCTTGTGTTAAATTAGGACTACCAATTTCGAAAGTATTAAAGCAGAGTGCAATGAATAAATTTTTGGAAGGTGCATCTGGATGCAGCGTATTCAAAATAATTTCTTGTTATAATGAAAGAGGATAATTATAAAATCTATCGAAATCAAGAAGATCAAGAAAAAAAGACAAATCGACAGGTGCATTAAAATAATTTCTTGGAAAAATTATTACTGAATTTTCAGCAATTAGGGTTAGCTTACAGACTTTTTAAAGGAGATAGGTAGACACAAAGCTGCTTAGTAGACATTCGGCTAAAAACTCTTTATTTCGGGAACAAAAAAGTCGCAAGGCATGTGGTTACACGTCAACATTTATACTAGATTCTAGATGACAGGAAAAACGTTTAATAGAGATGGAATGCATTATAAGATTTTTGATTGTGGGATTTAATTTTAAATAAGTTATACAAACAGTTACACGTTGATCTCTCATGGAATAGGTTGAGCCTTTTAAATTTCATTTCATGGATCGATTTACCTACAAGGATATAAGGCAAAATGTAATGCAATCTTATGCTGAGTGAAGTATAATTATTATTCATTGTGTTTGAGGTTTTTTTTTTTGTTGTAATGCCTAAAATACAATACTGTTGAAGATAATTTTGAATGCTTTATTAATGTCGCACTTTTTACACAACTTAGAAATATTTTTCAGTTTAAAGTTTATCGTAATTGATATATTACTAAAATTGGGAGAATCAAATTTCAATATAAATAGTTATTGTTTACTATTTTGTTTAATTCAAAGAAAAAAAGCATATACTACTCTACTTTTGTTTAATAGTGTAGATATGTCAAATACTTCCCACTAAGATGTAAGCATATAAATTAAAAATGTACCATGACTTCCTTTTTCATAAAAACTAATACTAATTTACTGCATGTAAGTTAATTTAAGGCACTAAATAAAATATTAATACTATAAATGAATGAAAAGATTTTTCTTGTGTTCAATATTTATATAATATTTTACAAAGCATATTATTCTTTTATTTACTTCTATAGTAATTGATTTTACTTTTTACAAGAAGGGTCAATTTAAAAAAATAATAAAAAAGCTTGTGAAGTAGTAGATATCTGTTGAACCTCCATTGTCTTAAATTTTGTTGTTGAATATCACGACGTTGCGACTAGTAGTTATCTCTAGTCATTTTCAAGTGAATTTAAGCAAATTCTTAAGTTTTAAGTAGAAGTTGCCACATTCACCTGATATCTGATGCACACAGTTTTTCATGTCCCTGTGAGCCGTTGATTGGTTGTCCTATTTCTGTGGACAATATTAAAAGTCGGAGGGGAATGAGGGCCAGTGTTGAACATCCCCTCTATTAGAGGCATTTCGGAGTAAGTTATAGGAAAACAATATAACATCGACGTTTTTTTTTCAATTTAAAGAACTCTCTAAGCAGTCAGCTCACTAGGGTCAAACCAACGACTCAAAGGGACATGAAGAACTGTGAGTATTAAATACTATGTAAATGTGATAACTCCTACGTTGGCGAAACAAAGAGACCTCTTGAAGTAAAAATCAAGGAGAATTAGAAGAACACATTTCGTGGAGAAACATAAAAATCTGGTACCGCCCACCACGCCTGTACTCATGGACATCATCTAAAATGGTCAGAAGCTAGACTCTTGCATCGAGAAGTGGAGAAAACGGAAATTCAAAGAAACCACGGTTAGACATCAGAACTAGAATTGTTTTAGTAAACCGTTTTTAGATATATGAAAAATGTGGAAACCACTTCTAAGTAGTTGTAAATTAAAACTAAATGCAGCATAAATGTGACCTTAGCGGAGCACGGATGACTGTACTCATCTCGTTCTCACTTCATTGTTTTTACTTTTACTATACATAGTTGTGTTGCTTAAGAATTTATTCCAATTCACTTGATAACGGGTAGAGATAACTACTAGTCGTGATATTTAAAAACAAAATTTAAAACAATGGAAGTCTAATAGATATCTACTACTTCGCAAGAAGCATAGTTGTCTTTGATCTTCAAACAAACATTAAGAATGCTGATACAGAAAACTATTGAATACATTAGCTTGTAATTTGAATTAATAAAAATTCAATATTAAATATCTTCAGAAAACGTTATAATTTAGAGAATAGTACTTTTATGTTCTTAAAAAAAGCTTATCATCTCTAAGATGTAAATGGCAAAAAAATTTTGAAATAAATTCTCCACTATTAATTTTTAAAGTGGTAAATGAACTAATATTTCTTACTGATGTGCAGATTATATCTTAAGATTTTACCGTGATCGTTGTCCATGTCATCTTGACATTCAGATTCCAAGGGTATGCTACAATCAAATCCAGCCCATCCGTCTATACAAACACATTTGTACAATCCTTCTTCCAAAGTACATTGTCCATGACCAGAGCAGGCATTCTCGCATCCAGCTGAAAAAAATTGTATTAAACAATCAACAGATACAAATCATAGAACGGTATTGAGTCAATATAGTAGAAATAATGACAAAATTACAGTATTTGAACATATCTCAATGTTTATTTATTGGTTGATACCTTATAATAATAGAAGTTTCTATGTACAGGTAAAAGTTATTTTTATGGAAACGTTGGCCCATTGAGAAATGGTCATTCACATCTGTGTTGTTGGCAATACTGTAATACACAGTGAGAAGAAATGAATCAGCAATGATGCTACCGCCCGTCAATAAAACAACTTTTTATGTTATCGGTACCAGTCGCATTCATTTCGCCAGTTACCGTCTCGGTGTACGTTAGAAATTGATATTTTTTGCGATTTGTTAAAAAGGGGCAGACTTTTGAGGAAAAAATTCAGATTACCACGATACGCTGCTCTAATAATAGTGCTCAGGGGGTAATTGGTAGATTTGTTTTTCACTTCGAAAATCAACACGTCTTGCGTTTTCACAGACAGTAAAAAAGTTTGAGAGGAGTGGATGTCTCATATTCTCCACTGTGCCTTATTCGTTTCGGATCTGAGACATTACCGAAGTAATTGTTGGTAGCATTCCCAAATAACTGGATAGATGGGAACTAAACCATTGACGTAAGTTATGTAACTCAAAACCTGTTTTTCGGATGTCCCAAGTGGCCAGAAAATATTCAGATAGATCTAAGTAATTTTGCTCATGATCAACATATTCTTCGAAATATAAGGTATGGTAGCGATGAGCTGATAATCTTGTAGAGCTGATGAGGAATTAAGAGAATATTCGACATTGTTAGCAATACTGGTCAATGTTCGTTGATGTATACACTCGTACGATACTTCAGTTACCTTAGTTAAACTCAAGATTCTCTAATGTTTCCGTAAAAATTTTCCGTACTTGTAGGAAATGTTTTTAATATGGGATCTTTATGTTAATTATTTTCATTCCTACGCAGAAGAAAACTCCTACGTATCTTTACAAATAAAAAGTTTGGTCATTATAAGTACGTGTACAAAATAAATTTCTTTATGCTACACCAATAAAAGAGAAAAAACTTATTTAGTATTATGCTAATTTTTATTTAATTTTTCCCTATACAGGATAAGCTGTTAAACTTAAGCTTTTGAGTTACTGTTATATTTTAAATGAACGATGCTATTTCTTATTATTATTCCATATGTCGTTAGAGTTGCACACCATCAGCATAACTTCAAAATATTTCTTTGGGCAGGTATTATTGATAGCAACCTTATTAGTCAAAATATGCGGTTGTCGCTGCTCTGACCTCGTTATTTGAAGGGAATTTTTGTCCAGCGAGTCATTTTTTTAAATTTGGGAAGCCATGACTTTTTCTGCAGACGGAACCGTCTTTGCTTTTTTTGGTGCACTTTTACCTGCCCCCACCCACTGTTTACACTGCTGCTTTGTCTCTGGCATGTAATGGTGAATCCATATTTGCTTTGCTATACCAGCAAGCTCTCGTACTTTCAGTCGGCGGTCATGAAGTATGACATTGTAAATTTTTGTGACAATTTCGTCAGTTGTAGCGGTTTTTGGGCGTCCCAGGAGTTCATTATCTTGAATTGATGTACGACTACGCTTAAATTCAGCAGCCCATTTTCTTACTGTCAACAACAAAGGAGAAGAATCCTTTAAAGTAGAATTTAACACATTTTTAATGTCCGTAGGAGTTAAGCCCTTTAAAACAAGGTACTTTATAACAGCTCGAACTTCAATTTTATCCACTTTTCACAAAATATCGAACCTTATGTGTTCACTCGATCGCCACAAACAAGTAACTGAACGCAAATATCTGAAACTTTGCAGAGCGTCATCTCAAGGTTAATGCTTACAAAATATTATAGTTATTTGATCCTACTAGCGCCCTCTCTGTTTCAGGCCGAGAACTTATCGAACAATCCTCGGATATGCATGATGGTCACCCAACCCATTTTTCTGTTGCTATTCGGCAATATTTACACTACCAATATCCCAACCGATAGATTGGAAGAGGCAATGAGGTACTAGTAAGGTGGCCACCACGTTCTCCAGAGTCAAATATGTGTGACATATTTTTGTGAAGCGCGCTTAAAACAGAAGTATAGAAGACTCCGGTGAATACACGTGAAGAATTATTGATATGCATTTTAAACGCTGGCAACCTTTTTAATAATCCTAAGTTACTAGATAGAGTTCAGTTCCAAAAAAAGGAGGTCACTTGGTACATTTATTTAATTAATATTTTTTATAGTTAGTTTTTCACAATCTATTTAATACACGTAGTTCCAACATTTATTTTAAAAACTGTTTTATTATTACAGCAATATTTCTTTCGTAGCGAAACCGCTCATCCAACGAACATTTTTCAAGAGGTAAAAAAGCTTCCAAATACATGCGATTATACGATAGAAATATCTAGGTTGGTATAACGTAGATGACGTAAAAAATAAGAAGCGATGTTTAAAAGTGACGCCATTTTATAGCCTGTCGCTGTATCACTGGAAACGTCATATTATAGTATTAACCCATACACCAAAAATCAATAAATTCAGTTACCACGTTTTCTACCGCCTAAATGACGGGGCATCGGATATAACTAAGTTGACTTAAATAGACTTATTTTGACGTCAATGGTCTGTGAGCAAACCTTGTACACGTATTTTTTGGACACCCTGTATTAGGATGCTTCACTTTTTGAAGGCAAGGATTAAAAACATAATTTCTACTATTAATATTTTTGAAAAAACAAAAGTTTTGAAAATATGTTGGTGATAATTTATTTAATATTGTATACAAAGGAACGAACTAGTTTCAGTTTATAAAGTTAGCTTCTTGCTCATTATTACAGCATTTTAAAATTTAAATGTTATAACGATACCATAATTTTTAACAAGAAAATTTTTCTACATAAAAAAGGAAACAAATTTTTTCCGAACTGTTGGAATGTTAAAAGCAGTCCATTGTTAAATTTCAATATAGCTATTATGTGCTAACTTGTAAGATTTTATTTTTCCTCTAAGAAAGTTTTCTAAAGATCTTGCAGAAATCAGCTAATTAGTATTCCTATATCGTGTAAGGTATTATGAAACTCGAGACTGATTCCATCATAATGGAAACTTCTAAAGCTCCGGCAAAGCATTTTTACCGAAAATTGGTGTAGCGATTTCGTGTATAATATTTTAGGGAAGTTAGAGCTACCCACTTAATTTCACGAATTTTACGAGGTGGGATTAGGGTCATTAAGAGGAAAATGGGAAGGAAATCGATGTTAATGATAATAGTGAAAAATGATATCTCATTAAATATGACTCCATCTAAAGATTTCAGCAGCGACAAGGAATTATAAAGGTACGTTAGGCATACTAATCACAATAAAAAAAAATGAAAAGGCTCTTTTGTAACATGCTACTAAAAAGGATAAAATTCTTGCATGCATTTTTAAATTAATTGAAACTGCGTTCTAAAAATTATATTTATTTTTGAAATAATTGAATTAATATTTTTTTTTTAAGTAGCAAATAATTTGATATCTAAGTTGAATAATATTGAGAGAGAATTTTTAAAAAGAGCTTTAAAATAGGAAATAATAGTAAATGTTTAATAGAGGATTCAAGCAATTTTGGGTGTTTTATTTTATATATTTATTTATTAACCCAAACAATAATATTGTACAAAATAGTAATTTTCAAAAGATTATAGTACATTTTAAAATAAAAGACGATATGTGTCCCATGATGAACTGCGTGATCAATTTCGCAGAAAACAGTTTTTGGAAAAATTTTTAAATTTGGCAGTTAACTAAAGTCGACGGGTCATTGGGCTAAAATATTTTCAAGATGGTCGCAGTTCCGGTTATAACAGAAGTTGATACCTTCTTGCTTATTTTAAAGAGAACACCCACTGTAATATTTAATTTTTAGATTCCACGCAAAATAATAGACATATTTCATGCATTATGTACTATACCTAAGTCTAATTGTTTATGACATACTTTAAATTTTATGTCAAAAATGGCCTTTGCGGGCTTAAATATAAATATGAATTTCTACTAAATTATTATTTAATTGGGGTTGGTTTCCTTCTAGAAAAGGATCTACTTTAGTGTTTTGTGTTGATATTTTGATAATAAATAAATACAGGGTGATCAAAAACTAACATTAAATATTAACTTGAAAAAATCGTTAAAAGTCATTTTTTTAAACGTAAATCTCCTATTTTCTATATTGTTATCTTATCTAGCATTAAAAATAAGGGTGATTTTATATAAAATTGTATTGACAGAGAAGTTGATTATATGAAATTTCAAATTTCCAATTTGTGTAAAAATTAAAAAATAAATTTTGCTTCAAAGAATGGAATTAAGGTAGCAAAATAAATCTTACAAGGAAGGTACCTGAAGTATCCGGTTCTGATTTTAACAAATTATATTGTAAACGGTACAAAAATAATAGACATCCCTAAGAACAGTATTTTTGAAGTCTCTCAAGTTCTAAGAGAGATATATTTACAAAATGAAATGGAAATTTCTTGTTATTTGAAATGTTGTTAAACTATTGTATTTTCACCCTCAGGGTATTTTCACCCTCTTATTTCTTATAACGGTAAATCATAAATTACGAAATTTAATGAAATTGTTTCAAAGTATTTTTTTTTCAGGAATACTATAATTAACTCAAATTGACATGTTTTGGGGTTCCAGTAAAAGAGGGTGAGTCACCTCGTATAGATTTTTTTCAAATTTCAAATTCTAATTGAGATATCTTTACAGAACAAAGTGGAAATTCCTTGTTATTTGAAGTGAAGTTATACCATGTTGTTTTAACTCCATAGATATCATCCTTTCCTTTTATGAGGGTTAATCTTGTAATTCATTTACATAATTGAATTCTGGACATTACGAAATTAAACCAAGTTTCTTGATAATATTTTATTTTTTTTTTACGCATACAATAAGTAACTTAAGTTGACGTGTTTCGGAGTTTCCGAAAATAAACTGGCAAAACAGGGTAAGCCACCTACAAATACGTTTTTTAATATCTCCAGTAAAAATTAGTTGTTATTCGAAATGATGTTAAACTATGGTATTTTCACTCCCAAAGATATTATTCCCTATTTTTTATAAAAGTATATATATATATATATATATATATATATATATATATATATATACATATATATTGTTATTCTTAGAGTTAGAATTGTCAAATTTTAATTTAAATGAACGCTACAGAAATAGAAATCACTATTTGTCATGAATTATAATAATTTACAGATATGAATGCTTAACCAATGAAATAAGTGTATATTTTCTTATTAATTAAAAGAAAAAAATTCAGTAAGCTCTATAACGTTCATATTAAGTGAAATTTTGTAAAGTTATCTCAATTAGAACTTGAGATATAAAATAAGTATTTGGATGTGGCGCACCCACTTTTATTAGTTTATTTTTAGAAACCCCGAGACACGACAACTTAAGTGACTTATAGTATACGTGAAAAAAATATTTTTATACAAATCCATTAAATTTCATAATTTTTAGAATTAAATTATTGGCATAAATATAGGATTTACCCTAATAAAAAATAATAACTTGAGATAATTATGGTATAACAATCTTAATAAATTTCGTAATTTTTAGAATTAAATTACATGCGCGAATCGATGATTTACCCTTATAAAAAATAAGGGATGATATTTTTGGTGACGAAAATACCTTAGTTTAATAACATTTCAAATAACAAGTACTTTCAATTTTCTTTTGTAAAGATATCTCAATTAGAACTTGAGATTTAAGAAAAAAAGTATTTGGGGTGGCTCACCTCTTTTACTAACTATTTTTAGAAACCCAGAAACCCGTCACCTTAAGTTACTTATCGTATTCGTAAAAAGATATTTTCAAACGATTATATTAAATTTCGTAATTTTTAGAATTAAATTACGTGCGTGAATAGATGGTTTACCATTAAAAAAATAAGGGATGATATCCTTGGGGATAAAAAAACCGTAGTTTAACATCATTTTGAACAACAAGTAATTTCCACTTTATTTTGTAAAGATATCTTTTAGAATCCGAAATATTTCAAAAATACTGTTTTTAGAGGTGAAATTTAGGGGCGGTTTTCACCCCGTTAAAATGAATCTCTGGAGATAAAAAAATATGTGTTTCTGCTTTTGTACCCTCTACACCATATTAAAGTTTCATTAAAATCGGAGCCGGACACTTCAGGTACCCTCTTTGCTAGTAGAGACCTAGGATTGATTGATAAAATATTAATTATTAATCACTTTCGGTTTTAGCGGAAACTGTACACTCATTTTTATCTGTTTAATAGTCAGTCACTAATACTTTTTAACTTACAAATGTTTCTCATATTTTCATTTCTTTCTCTGTTCAAAAGAGATTTCTTCATTATTTTTTGAGGTACTCTTATTTCCGATAGTCTTTTAGCTCTCAATATTTTTGGTCTGGTTTCTGCAGTATATGTCATGATAGGTCTTCTTGTTGTCTTATATATTCTATATTTTGCTTCTGTTCCTATGTCTTTGTTGTATTCTCTCCCATTTCTTATCCTTTCAATGTACGTACTTTTTTTTTAACTCATCCATAATAATGTTGAAGAGAAGCGGGCTCAATATTATTAAAAAAGTTTTGACATATTAGACTGTAAAGCCAGCGACAGATTTTGCTAACCAAATTCCTTTCGGGTGATAACTCGTGATATGCTTCAGAGAGTTCATGTGTCATGAAGCCTCGTGAACGTCAGCTGCGGCGCCGTGGGTGGGTTGAGCAGCTGCAACTCCCCCCCCCCCCCCACTCATATAGAAATTTTTTTTTTAACCAATTCCTACCTATTGAAAATTTGTCAAATGATAGTCGACACAATACTGTATATTCTTGAATATTTTTAGTTGAGTTCGTTGTCCGCCAGAGAGCGGAGCGCCCGCTTGTAAGTATTCAAATTGTACATTTGCTGTACCTCGTGTCGATTTCCGGGCGTCCTTCTAATACACTTACTGTTTTTTCCTTCAGTTTCTGGGCGTCTTACTTTCGGCAACGTTGTATGTCTTTAATATTTATTCTCGTTCGGAAAGTTGTTAATGGGTTTCGACACTATAGAGAGCATCGCGCACTGCCATTAGGTCTGTCGGAGTCCCGCATAGACTATATTGTTAAATTTTACTACCATATGGGAATAGCAAAAGGCTTTGTAATGCTTACTTTTTGGCAAAATTGTTTATATTCATTTCCAGAAAAAACTAGTCTGCAAATCGCTTTAATCAGTTTGTTCTTTATTATTTTGAAATTTTGATTTTAATTTGAATGTTAGTTACATTATTGACGACAGTTCAAACAATTTCTACAGATTAAAAATTTACCCCTAATTCACTAACATGGTCTTATTGAAAACAGGTCTAAGTTGATAGTGAAGGATTAAAACTGATAAGTGCAACAGTAACAATATTGAACCCTAAAAATAGAAGGATAAATATTAATTTTATTTTATTTCTAAACCGACAAAACTAGAAAATTCTGTTAGTTTTCAAGTAACAACTATAGCTATTACTGATTTTAAAGCATTGTCTCTATATTTGTATCCTTGATAATCTTATATTAGTATTTATTTGTTGACGCATGTAATATAAATCATAACAATATCATAAGGAAAACAACACTGACCAACTATAAGATATAATTTTCATGGCAACTAGACGAGTTCTAAGTGTTTTTTTTTTCACGTTCCTGTTACCAGCTGATATATAGTCCACCAATTTACAGCTAGTTAACTGTTTTTTCTTCAAAGTATTGTGTCAACTATCATTTGACAAATTTTTAATCGGGACGAAATGATTAAAAATATTTTTTTTCTATGTGAGTGGGAGGCCGCCACTGCTCAACTCACCCACGGAGCCGCGGCTGACGTTAAGAAGGCTTCATGACACAACTTTCTGAAGCATTTCACGAATTATCACCCGGGAAGAAATGACAAATTCTGTACTTGGCTCGTATACCATATAATTCTAATTCGAAATAACACTGCTTGGCTTTCACTGTTCTTCTCTGAGAATTTTCGATTTGTATCAAAATTAAAAAATAAATTTTGTTTCGAAATAACAATACCAAACTCTTAATTCCAACTAAAATTGTTCAGATAAATATAATTAAATTTTCTTATCTTTGGATACATCATTTCTCGACACATTGTGAAAATAAATAGGGAAAAAGGGCTAATTACACTTTTAACCGATTCCCTATTAATTTTATTAATTTTCTTATCAGTAAAAATGGATTTACTTTTAATTTAGGTAGGAACACCCGACATTCAAATGACAAGGCGTATTGATTTTATAAATTTGGGTCCGATCCTATCACTTGATTCCCACTTCTAATCAAATTTCACCCCAAAAGCAGAAGGGATGGCCCGCTTTCTAAGGGATGATTAAACCCTTTCATTAATTAAAAATCTAAAAGTCTGTCGTTAACGTTTTCGGTAAAATAATGAGGCTTTTTCAGTTCGTAAAATTTATACTTAAAAGATAATTAATTTTTAAGAGTCGAGTTACAGCAAAGGAGTATAGCTATTATACTATCTTCATCTTGATGAGTTCAGAATCATAATAGTAATTTTTGATAATTTCTGTGAAAATTGGTTAGATGTGATTGACACATATTTTTTCAGGTAGAGACATCAGCAATTCTCAATGGTTTTTTAACAACAATTTTGAGGCTTCTGAAAAAAGACAATTAACAAATATTTTTAAATTTATGGCGATTTAAAAAAGTATGAAGAAATAACCATTTTTTGCTACTATTTTTAAATTGTACGGGGAGTCCGATTTTCAACACTTTTAGGGGGTATTGGAGTTATTGTCAAAAATAAAGTGTTGTGGTTTTCACTTTAGTATCCTATTTTTTAATGAAGCGAAAGATTTCGGTTTCAAATTTGTCATGACTCTCTTAGTTTTAATCTACAGAGTGATTTTGAAAATCTCCGTTTTTATACACTCTCTCGTATTCCATTTGTTCCCAAAAAGTTTAGTTTTTGAGATATTACCTCAACTTATGATTTTTTAAATTGGGTACCTTGTATATTATTTCAGTTATTGATTAAATATAATTTAAGATTTTCAAAAATATGTACTGTGTTTATTTTATTTTGAAAAAGAAAGTTAGAATTCGATATTTTCAATAATTTACTTTATTTTTAACAGTAGCCCATGGCCAATTTACAAAAAACAAAAGACAGATGTCCAAAACTGCACAGTTCTGTCAGATTGTTGTTATTTTTGAAATATTTTTGTTACGTAGATGTTTTTATTTTACTTTTTATTTATTTTGAATTTACAATGGCAGTTTATGATAATTAGGAAAAGTATGATATGTTATTATGTTTTATACAAAGCAATAAGAGTCCCCAACAAGTTTCTGAATTATATTTCAATAGGTAATATATTTAAAGCGTTATCATTAAGATAACTTCTCATATCTAGCGATTGTTTTTGTTCATGTCAGGTATCAACCCTTTCCAAACATATTGGCTCGTTTAAAAAGAAATCTAGTTGAACACGGTTCTTTTATTCAGCCACAGCCAAAACATACATCAAAGAAGACAGGGAGAGAAAAGAAACAAATATGTTCTTTTACGCAGCAGCAACAACTTCATCATCCTGTAGAAAATAGAGGAAGAAGTTGATGTAGCAAAATCTGACACTGAATGAATTTTGAAGAAGCATAAATACCATTCTCATAAATGTGAAATAGTGCAACATTTTTGGTTTGGTCAGTGGTATTTAGGACAAATCTGCACCAACGAATCTTTTGGCAGATTTGTCATCTGGTCTAAGGAATGTTATTTATGCGGGAATTTTTAATCATCACAACACGAGGTATTGGTCTATAGAAAATCACCATTTAATTTTCGAAAGAGCACAACAAGGGCGTTTCGGAGTTGGTGTTTCGTGCTTTATTTTAAGCCGACGCAGAGCTTACAGGATGTATGAAGGGGGTCTCATAGCACGTAGATACTTAGAAATCCTTGAGATACTTATTCCAGACTTGCTTGAAAATGTTCCATTGACCCATTTTAATTTCATTTATCTTCAACAAGACAGTGCCCCGAGCCACAACTCTGGATAGGTACTCATAGGCCAGTGAGATGGCCCCAGGATATCCCGATCTTTCCGTTTTGGATTTTTTTTGTGGGATTTCGTGCAGAATCAAGTATATAAATGACATGAATCTATAGCGGAACTTCATAAGGCAATTAGATTGGCCTTCTAAACTTTTCATAATGGATCTATAACTCTTTTAAATACAATGAGAAGAATAACAAAACTGTGTCGATATTGCATTTGAGAAAACGGCCGTTATTTTGAAAATCATCTTTAAAACAACTCTTGGTTGTTTTAAGTTCCAGTGTTTCTTTTTGTTTATGTTATTTTAGTTTTATGATATGTTGTTGTTTCTTTGCAATCAAATTTCAAATGGTTTTATAATAAAAGTGTTGTTTATAGTAAAAATTAAATAATAATAAAGTATTTACAATTAAAAATATAGAAAAACACTAAAATTAACTTATAAAGTATCTAATCGTGGTATAATTATTACTGTCAAAATTTTGTATTTGTTTCGTATAAACTGGCCATGGCCTACTTTTACAAATAAAGTAGATTATTGAAAATATCGAGTTCTGACCTTGTTTTTTAAAATAAAATAAACACATTCCATATTTTTGAAAAGCCTTAATTATACCTAATCAACATATAAAATAATATACAGGGTATCCTATTTAAAAATCATAATTTTGTTTAATATCACAAAAACCAAATTTTTAGAAAAAAATTTACTACGCCACTGAACTCTACGTAAAAAACTCCACAGAAATTAGTTTGTACTATTTTGATAAATTAAAGCATAACGAAAATACAAAATGTCATCCTGTAGATTAAAAACTAAGAGAGTCATGACAAATTTGATACCGAAATAGTTCGTTTCGTTAAAAAGTAGGACGCTAAAGTGGAAACCGCAACACCTTATCTTTGATAATAACTCCAATAACCCCTGAAAGTGTCGAAAATGGGACCCCCCCCCGTACAGCATCATTGTGTAAAATACTGTGAGTTAAACTTCTTAACATTAACAAAATGATATTTTTCATAATCTAACTAAGTTAGTTTCAACTTTTCTCTTATATTTATAATCTCGAAATTTACTATTTTCAATTATACAGAATATTGCTATTTTTGAATATAAATAAAGAAAGTGTAATCTCATATCAAATGCACTCTTGAGGAGATCAAAAAGTTTTAGATCAGATTTTTTATTTCCTTTGTATATTGACATCGCCTTAAAATCTACACAAATTTTGCCAAAACATCTTTTCTGAAAACTGGACATACCTCAATTTAACTTTTTAACTGATTATCAAAAAAGTTCTTCATACTTCAACAAGATGTTTAACAATTATTAAAAGTTAAAATGGTTCGCTAAAAACTTATTGCGAATAATAAGGAAAGAAGCAACTAAACAAATTATTAAACTTTCATAGTCTAGTCAGTAAATGTAAAAAATGTTTACTTGTTCTAGTTAAACCAGCAATTAGTGAAATTTCTGGCATAGCAATTGGACAATGTTTAAATTAATATTTGGGAAGACATTTGCTTGAATTTGTCAATGTACATAATATTATTCAAAGACAATATCATTTGAAGAACGGAAGCTTTCATCATGGCTTGGTCAAGTTGAAAATCATGGTTCTTGGGTTTAGACCGTGTCAAATTGGAATTATTATCCGACGTTACGCCTACGATTGCACGAGTCATCTTCAGGGATCTTTACTCTACGAGATTAGAATACTGAATGACTATCGAGGAGCAACAGCCCGGTATTTATACCCGATTGGTGCTCAGCGAATCGTGATCCAGCGTTACAATCGATTTCCATGTATGATGTAGACTGTAACCCGCATCTCTAGTAATATTATTTGGATATTTACAAATTTCGATTGATTCTCTAATTTTGCGTTTAAAGAAACTAGGCAGTAATGCTAGCACCTTAGTTTCTTGTACATTAAATGTGTGACCTGAGCAATGCTGGTGTTCAGCTGCTGCAGATTGTACAATTTATTTCTTTTTTATACATCTTTCTTGTTCCTTAAGCTTAGTGTATATAGACTGTCCTGTTTCACCTACGTACACTTTACCACAAGAGTACGGTATCTTGTAAACGCCTTCTGTTTGAAATGGAATTGTGTCCGTTGGAGACTTCAAACATTGTCCAATTTTTTTTACGTGTGTTGAAAATTGTCCGGATGTTTGATTTTCGGAGCAATCTGGCAATCT
This sequence comes from Diaprepes abbreviatus, assembly GCA_034092305.1. Taxonomy (NCBI): domain Eukaryota; kingdom Metazoa; phylum Arthropoda; class Insecta; order Coleoptera; family Curculionidae; genus Diaprepes; species Diaprepes abbreviatus. The sequence continues at coordinate 353,957 of JASJET010000304.1, forward strand.
TGTCGGTGGTTCCGTGTATGTAAGATAAGACAACACTGTCCATAGGAGGTTCATTTATGACATTTTGTTGAGGAGTTGGGTTTTTATATTTATTAATAGAACGTCTTATATCTTCAGTGCAATATCCGTTGCCTCTCAGAGCATTAGTCAGTTTTTCTGTTTCTGATTTCAGTGACTGTTCGTCACATATTGAAAGTGCTCTATGCATCAAAGTGTTTATGACGGATTGTTTTTGAGAAGAATGATGGTGTGACGTTGCATTGAGATATCGATTTGTATGTGTTGGTTTTTTGTACACAGAATGTCCTAATTTGCCATTTTCTTTCCTTTGTACTAGTACATCAAGAAAGGGAAGGGCACCATTTGATTCAGTTTCCATAGTGAATTTTGTGCTAGGGTGTTGATTTAGATGATTCAGGAAATTATGAAGGTTATCTGCTCCATGCGGCCAAATTACGGACGTATCATCTACATATCTGCACCAGAATTTAGGTTTTAGAGGAGCAGAAGACAAGGCGTTTTTTTCGAAAGTTTCCAAGAAGATGTTAGCTACCATAAGTGATAGCGGAGATTCCATGACCGCTCCCGAAGTCTGCTTGTAGAAAGTTCCTTGAAGAGTAAAATAAGTGGAAATCAGACATGCTTTAATTAATTCTAGTAGGGTGGAGTCCATGTTGTTCTTTCGTAATATGTCAGATATTATAGAAACCGAATCATCTATAGGGACATTTGTGTAGAGGGATTCTACATCAAAACTGACCAATATGTCTCCGGGCTCTAATTGGATGGTTTTTAATCTTTGGACAAAGTGTCCAGAGTTTTTAACAAAGGATTCGGTTTTTCCTGTAAAGGGATGTAAAAGTTTGGCCAGATATTTACCTATTTTGTAGGCTGGTGAGTCTATTGCGTTGACGATTGGACGTAGTAGTACATTTTCGTTATGTATTTTAGGCAGTTCGTAGAGGCATTAAATCTTAGAGCTGCTTGATTTAACGGCTGTCTTTTCTTGTAGAGTGAGGCTGGAAGCGTTAATTAGAGATGTGAGGTTCCTTTCGATTTTTCTTTGTTGGATCCGTCTGAATGACTTTGTAAGTATTGTCGTCCAAGAGCTGGTTTATTTTTTCAGTATATTTGTCCTTGTCCGTAACAACAGTCGCGTTTCCTTTGTCAGTTGGGAGAACTAAGATGATGTCGTCCTCCGCTGACTAATGCTCTGATAGGCAACGGATATTGCCCTGAAGATATAAGACGTTCTATTAATAAATATAAAAACCCAACTCCTCAACAAAATGTCATAAATGAACCTCCTATGGACAGTGTTGTCTTACCTTACATACACGGAACCTCCGACAAGATTGCCAGATTGCTCCGAAAATCAAACACCCAGACAATTTTCAACACATGTAAGAAAATTGGACAATGTTTGAGGTCTCCAAAGGATACAATTCCTTTTCAAACAGAAGGCATTGACAAGATACCGTGCTCTTGTGGTAAAGTGTATGTAGGTAAAACAAGACGGTCTATATCCACTAGGCTTAAAGAACATCAAAGATGTATAAAAAAGAAACAGAAACTACAATCTGCAGTAGCTGAACACCAGCATTGCTCAGGTCACACATTTAATGTAAAAGAAATTAAGGTGCTAGCATCAGTGCTTGGTATCTTTAACCGTAAAATTAGAGAATCAATCGAAATTTGTAACTATCCAAATAATATTAACAGAGATGCGGGTTACGGTCTACGGAAATCGATTGTAACGCTGGATCACGGTTCGCTGAGTACCAGTCGGGTACAAATACCGGGCTGTTGCTCTTCGATAGTCATTCAGTGTTCTAATCTCATGGAGTAAAGATCTCTGAAGATGCCTCGTGCAATCGTAGGCGAAACGTCGGATACTAATTCCAATTTGACACGGTCTAAATCCAAGAACCATGATTTTCACAATATTATTTGGATAGATTATTAGATTCCACTATTTTATTAAAAGTGAAAGGACCCCATACTACTCACGTGAAAAACGTTTCCCTGTGAAATCGGCCAAAAAAGTAATATGATGTAGTTCTTGACTTCCCAACTAAAGGTTCTTATGGACTTAAAGTCATCCTATAGCTAAATTTTAAGATACAGGAGGGCAAAGGGTAGGATATTCGTAATAGGTTATAGTCTATTTTACTTACTAGAAGTTTATTAACTCGAAAATTAAGCGTCCTGGAGAAAAAGTTTTAAAACATAAGTTGCAGTCTGAGAAATTTCGCCAGTACGCTTTAAACAACTTAGCTTGCCAAATGTCATATGAAGATTATTTGAACATCGAATCTACATTTCTGGTGAATTTTTAACATATCAGCCTACAAATCGCAATGAAGCGTTATTGAGAACATTAAACATACAAAAGTCGAAGGAAGTTAAACGTGACATTCCATAATAAACTTGAAGTAAGTTTTGAGAGTAAGATTTAAATAAACTGAATTTTTTTATTGAAGGTAATATACAAGATTACCAAATGACTTTTATTACTCGAGAGGTTACATTTTCGTCCATAAATGGAGAACATTATTATTGGTCTTTCTGCGTACATTCAAAAATATTTTCCCTAAAGGAATGTTGAAAAAAAGCAGCAATAAACCAAATTAATTTAACATAACCTAAAAGAAGAAATAAATTTATATATATTTTATTTATTTAAAAGAAATTTATTGGTTTCCCAGGAGGCCCTTGACCGAAGTCCTTCGGCCTATAAGGTATATAATTTATATAAAGTTAAATACATCATTTATTTTTAAAATCTATTAAAACGTTTAAAACAAGTCGAGGAAAAAGTAGGAAATTATATATATATTATATATATATATTATATATATATATATATATATATATATATATATATATATATATATATACAGGGTGTCCAAGATAAGGATCCTAAGCATGGGGATCTCGGAAACAGTTGGAGATACGAGGTCGGTTAAATTAGAGAAAAGTTGCGCAATTTAGTGCTAAATTAAACGCAGTTAAAAAAATTTAAAAATTTCAAACGCTTCCGGAGATTTCCGGAAAAAAACGAAATTTGGCAAAATCGTTTTTAATTTTTGCAGGCTTTATTTAAAGAGATATCCGAAAATAAAAGGTAGATTCTCATTGCCACTTTTTATTTTTTATAATTTGGCCTAAACAAAATTTAAATCCGACGTTTCGTTTCTGAGATACCATCATGAACTTTCATTTTTTATATGGAACAAAAAAAAGTATCCCATGTATTTGATAGCATTTTTTTATTACAAATTCAACGGTGTATCACACTTGCATATCAAGTGTGTAGTTCATTGGCTTTTATAAAACTGATATACCTTTCTCTCTCGCTCTCACGGAGCTCTTATGGAAAGTACTTGAACTACGTATTCGATATGCAAGGGTGATACACCGTTGAATTTGTAATAAAAAATGCTATCAAATACATGGAATACTTTTTTTTGTTCCATATAAAAAATGAAAGTTCATGATGGTATCTCAGAAACGAAACGTCGGATTTAAATTTTGTTTAGACCAAATTATAAAAAATAAAAAGTGGCAATGAGAATCTACCTTTTATTTTCGGATATCTCTTTAAATAAAGCCTGCAAAAATTAAAAACGATTTTGCCAAATTTCGTTTTTTTTCCGGAAATCTCCGGAACTGTTTGAAATTTTTAAATTTTTTTAACTGCGTTTAATTTAGCACTAAATTGCGCAACTTTTCTCTAATTTAACCGACCTCGTATCTCCAACTGTTTCCGAGATCCCCATGCTTAGGATCCTTATCTTGGACACCCTGTATATATATATATATATATATATATATATATATATATATATATATATATATATATATATATATATATATATATATATATATACAGGGTGATTCAAAAATCGATCACGAAACTTAAGGGGGTGATTTTACTTGACAAAATAAGGGTAGAGCTTCATATAATTTTTTTTCAAAATGTCATTCGTTTTCGAGTTACAAGCCGTCCAAGTTCAAGTTTTTATTTTTTGTTTTTTGAATTACTCACTTACAGGAAAACCGATTTGACTAATATTTGAAAGATAGGCTAAGTCTTCTGCGCTTCATCATTTTAGTAACAATTCACATTGATTGTTTGCCGCTAGAGGGCACTTTACCTACATTGAAAATTGTTTTTTTGTCATAATTTTTTAGTGTTGACAGCTACAGTAGTTTTTGGCATAATTTCTGAAAGACTGATACCAGGCCTTTAAAAAAGGTGCTCTTTATATATGTAAGTTTTGACTTTCTTCTCGGTATGGTGGTACAGGTAGGCCATCATCTCGATGGTGGTTGAATAGGATGAATTGCGTTTCTTAGCAATTTGTTCGAACTGTGCAACCTCTAACACAGAAAGGATATGGTTGGAACGCAGTTTGCATTTACTGTTCGTATTTTACTTCATTCATATACGGAGCTGCATATAGTTGTACGTTAGCTGAATGTGATTTCAGCACTACAACGGTATAATGTGGATATATCCACTGCTATTGCATCTCAGACGGAGGAATCCGTGAAAGCCGCATAAACATATATACGCCATCCGGCGGGAGGTCGGCGAAGCCGCCTTCAGTATTTGCATGCTTCCTTCCGATCTGTCCTTTGCACAGTCAGGTGCATGTCGGTACCCTGATGAGTCTAGTAGAGACGAAACATGTACCTCTGCCGTATCACTGTGGCGGGGAGGGTAAGTTTTGACTTTCTTCTCGGTATGGTGGTACAGGTAGGCCATCATCTCGATGGTGGTTGAATAGGATGAATTGCGTTTCTTAGTAATTTGTTCGAATTGTGCAACCTCTAACACAGAAAGGATATGGTGGGAACGCAGTTTGCATTTACTGTTCGTATTTTACTTCATTCATATACGGAGCTGCATATAGTTGTACGTTTGCTGAATGTGATTTCAGCACTACAACGGTATAATGTGGATATATCCACTGCTATTGCATCTCAGACGGAGGAATCCGTGAAAGCCGCATAAACATATATATATATTTATATATATATATATATATATATATATATATATATATATATATATATATATATATATATATGTGTGTGTGTGTGTGTGTGTGTGTGTGTGTGTGTGTGTGTGTGTGTGTGTGTGTGTGTGTGTGTGTGTGTCAGTAGAAAAATCTTCATAACGTTTAACCAATGTCTCAGTTGGCATTGTCAAGTTATGCTTCCTCGACGGCTGCTTGACTTGGAATGAGCGTGCTGGTCCTCTGCAGACATTTTTATAGTTTGGCGCCAGCGCAAGTTATGGGTCTGTGGCTTCTCTCGGCTCGGTGTCCTCTTTCTCTGGTGTGTTGTTTATGGTTTCGTTTTAAGTAGGGTTTTTCATGTATTTGAGATGTTTTGTGCATCATCTCTCTTGTTAAAATTTTTAATGCTTTCTATTTCGAGAGCTTCTCTAATGATGCGCGTTCTATAGTGCCTTATGGGTGCGATCTGTTTGATTTCCTGGAAATTTATATTGTGTTCTGTCTCCTGATGATGTTGGAATATAGCTGATGTCGTTCGCTTATTCCTTATGCTATTTTTATGTTCTTGGACCCTGGTAGAGATTCTTCGGTTTGTTTGGCCAATGTATTCTTTTTCACAGTCACTATGTGGAATGCTGTACACTCCCTGGCATTCAAATGGTATTTTGTCTTTAGGATTGCCCAATAATTTGTGTATTGTGGTTTGTGGCTTCTAAATTGTGCATATATCTCATGCTTCCTCAGAATTCTTTCAATTACGTCTGGTACACCTTTTATGTATGGAAATGTGGTTTTTTGGTTTAGACTTGTCATCTTCTTCTTTTTTCTCTGCTATTGCTTTTTTGTTCTATTTTATGGCCTTTTTGATATTGTGCTATTTGTAATTGTTTTGTCTTAGAGCTGTTGTAATATTGTTAAGTTCTTTCCGCCGGTTCTTGGGTTTGGTTAGTTGTAAGGATCTGGAGATCTGTGTGTTGACGACCGATTGCAACTATCATAATTTTCTTGATTCCCCTGTGATCTGTCACCTACATCAGAGTTACCCTGTTATTCCTTGCCAATTACTTTAGTGCCTGACTGCAGACATAAGTTAACTTAAACTCGTAGATGCTTGTCCTGAGAGCTTTTAGTGCTGCTTGGCTACCTGATAATATGTATATTTTTGTCTTCTTAGTGTTTCTATTGAAACACCAGACAGCGCATTCTAACCCCTTCTTTTATTTTAGATGTTTGGGTAAACCATACCATTTTCTAGTCGAGGTAATCCCTCTCCGTACGATTGGTAGCAGTCAATTACTACTTCATATTTCGTGTGAAAATTATACCTTATCGACATGATATCTGATTTCGGTACGGATTTTTTTGGAATTGTATCCAGAATCTTTATACGTCCAATAAAATTTCCAGGCTTTCAGACTGAAACAGCTTGAGGGGAACTGTTGCTACCGGCCTCATCACAGCCATATACAGTAGAGCATGGCCAGTGTGAATCCTAGTCACTTGCCTAAATTAATGCTTGCCTCACCTTGTTCGACTTTCCATTGGTCTAAAATCGGTTATTAAGTAGAGGTGACTAAGACTGTAACAACTCAACAACTCAAAAGGTGCCCCTTGTACAACAATTGTCTCATATGAAATACCATGTACATATATTGTAAGTATAAACATTATAAACATATTCCATTGTAAAGATATTTGAGCGAGAGTAGGATATGTACCAATGATTACTAAAGAATTATTCATGGAAAATTTTCGTCGATTTAACCGAATAATATCTACTAATTAAGGTAAAGTTAAAGTCACTTACGCAAAGTACAGTGACGTCCATTCCATCCTTGTGAACAGACGCAAGTCCCGTTCTTACATTGACCATGTTCTTGGCATCGACTGTCGCAAGGTAATTGTTCGCAACGGGGTCCAGTCCAACCAGGATCGCAACGACATTTTCCTAGTTCACAGTGACCATGGTCACCACAATCCAAATTGCATAATGCTGAAATAAAAAATATAAATTTATTCAAACTCATTGATTATTCAGATCTTATTACAGTGAGTAAAATACCGACAAAAAACTTGATCAAAAAGTGTCTTTAAAGTATTTTAAATCAAAAGGCATCATTTCTAGGAATCGTACCCCCAATTTATTTCGTTTGTCGGTTTCTACCGGTAACGGTCTCTCTCAGTGGTCCGGGGATACAGTTCGATGAAAAATCCGCCCACACGAGTCCCGTTACGAAGAGTTGAAACCAATTTTTTAAATATTGGAAATATTTATCAATGAATACTATAAAGGTCAAATCTGAGAAAATCCTTTAGCCATATTTTTAATCACGACACGCCAACACAATTCTGTTTTTAGGGATTCATTGATTTGAACGGGCAGTTATACAGAGTGTTACAAATACTTTACTTGAATAAATATTTTCAAATAAACTGAAACTTCTATTTTTCTCCTACACAGTTTTTCAACAGATCAGTTTAGATTTCATGGATTTTATAAAATTCCATTTTTTTAAAAAAGGACTTGCTATTTTCATTATATTGTGAAAAGATGTTTTCTCTCCAAAATTAAATAATGTATTACACTGGCATGTAAAGTAAATAGATCTTATTCTTTTCATAAGAACTCAATGTACTAGACATATATAGAAGATTACTTTTTATAAAATATACATTTTCCATTTATTTGAAAAAAAATTGCAAAATTTGGAAACTTCATATCCTTGGGTGGCTCCTGGAATGAGGTGTGCCAACTATATTTGTACCTAAAGCAAGGCCCTCTAGATAGCTTCTTTTCTTGGAGAGGAAAGAACTGCGAATTGTGATGGTACTGTTGATAAAAATTGTAACCATCGAGGCTACCTTCATGAGATTGACATTAGGGATGATCTTATGTCTAGATGGTATCTAGAGGAAGATGGAAGTGTTGACCATCTCCTCAGAGAGTGCCTAACACCCAACGGACCAAGACAGAGACATTCGAAAATACAATATTGTCACCTAAAGCCGTTAGGCAGGTCCAGTTAACGAGGCTGCTTTAACTCTCAAAGGCGATCGATCTCGAATAACTTGCAGCCATGGTGGGATGTAAAAAGCTCAACGAGACCGAGACATCGAAGATCAAGTGATACCACTTTTTATTTATTCATTCATTTATTCATTCATATCCTTGAAAGTGTGTCCATAAAAGTTAATCTTCTTTCCCTCTTTAACACATAAAGTTCTTATGAAAAGGGCCGAAAATATTTACTTTAGGGACCAGTGGAATTTATCCTTAAATTTAGTCGACAAAGAGCCTGTTCAAACTTTAATACGTCAACACGTTTGTATTTAAGGAAATATAGTCTGTAATGGTTCATAGAACTCAAATCATAAGATTTATGAAATTATGGTGTCGTCCTGTAGAGGAGGAAAAGTGACAATAATAATGTGCAATTTATTTCAAATTATTTCTTGAAGTAAAGTCGGGAAAAAATAAAAACAAATAGTAGATTTCGATTTTTATAAATATTTTGGTACTTTCTAAATTTCTCAAATGCATTTAATTCGGCCTCAAATTCCGAATATATGCTCGAACTTTTATGAGATACTCAGCCATGGATCTGAACTTGTGACACTCCCCATGTCCTGTCCAATAAAAATAATGTTATGCTTTTTTACCAGGTATGTAAATAAGAGAAGTAGATTGAATTTAAGAAAAAAAAATCAACACATTATTATAAAAGCAATGGCAATTTTTAATGACGTCATAATAGTTTACACATAATAATAAATAAAAAGAAAACATTATTTTGGTAATTAACTTCTGTAACCATTAGTTATTCTGAATGTTACAAGATTAAAGTGGAACAAAGGAAACAAAGAACACAACCGTAAGAAATTTAGGAGCTTTATAGTTTGGAAAATTATTTTGGTATAAACGTCGTAGAAAGTAAATTTATGAGCCGTCATATTATTTATGTTTTTGTAATAATTATGGAAAATGTATTTTGTGGAAACAAATCTGAAATTAACTAGAAAATTAGCACTTGGGGTGTGTTATTATTATTTAATTTATAAAGAAAAGTTGATATTTACTTTATTTTAAATTCAAAATAAAAACGTTAATGTATAAAATTCATCTTTATTTAAAAATATAAAAAAGAAAACGTCAACATTTAATTATAGTTTGGCAGCCAGGAGGGTTTTTGTGGCTCTTTTACTCTCCCAAGAACAAATAAGTGCGTTCGATGTCTTTTTTCCCGCTAAATATGAAAATGAAACTTGTTTCGTTAGATAATTTGTTATTAACAATTTAATTGTTTAAAACGTCGTAAAAAGTTATCTGTGATAGGTATCAATATAAAACCAATGCATATCAAAAGATATTAATTAGAATCAAAGTTTTTGTTCATGTTAAAAAAAAATCAAAAATTGCGAGGTGTTTAAGCGTCATAACTTGGTTTTTAATCATCCAAATAAGTTCTACAAATATTCATTTGAAAGGTGGCATTATCAGCTTCCAAATGAGGCTTTATAAGTGACGTTTCTATTGTTTATAACAAAAGTTAAATATTAGGAAGGCAGGGGTCAGGAAAAAAATTGGCTCATGATCTATAAGACAAATAAGTTACACTGAGCTAAGCAAAGAGATGGTCAAAATATTACCTATACGAAATTTTTATTATTTGTTGAAAAATTTTAACTCAATAAATAAATCCGACTGACTTTCATAATATGACTACCATGGAATGGTACGAAAATGATTTTAAGAACAAATTATTCTCGAAATTTGTTCTTTATAAAATATACAACTATAATTACTATTTATTATTTTGTGTGTAAAATTATATAAATGAAAGCAAATTTCTATAATTTTTTTATTTCTTGTTTTTCGTGGGACAAAAAATTAAAATTTTTAAAATTCATGTTTTATATATATTTATTACAAAATATAATATTACCGAAGATTTAGCAAAAGGAATATACTTTTATCTGAATACCCAAATCCACTATGATTTGAATTTTCCAAATTTCATTAACAAATAATAAAAAAGCTTTCTATTCTTACTTTTCCTATTGAAATGTTACTTTAACTAATTTTACCATAATGTCTATTGAAATAAATGTTCTTCCTTTTACTGCTGTGGAAATGTTTCTTCTGTTGAAAATTTAATTAGTCGCAAGAATGAAATCTTTTTATTTTGGTATTTTTATTTTGACATAATTGTTCGTTAAAATTGTTATATAACGGATTTATGTTTTGTTATATGTAGATACTTGGCATAGATACTTGGGCATAGATAAACTATAATAAGAATAATGTATCCGAAACTATCAGTCATTAGAAGAATGACCTTAAATAGTGATTTTTACTTTTCTTATAGCTAAATTACGCCTAAACTATTTGGATATACATACGTTGAAAGTATTTTTAATAATTTTCAATCGACTATATATTGTTTAAATAATTTAGCTATTTATAATGGAGTAGTCAAAAAATCAGATGTGGCTTTATTTAATTTAGAGAGTATCCAAGGATAATATAAAATAACTAAAACGAATAAAGTATTTTTTTTAAATTCAATATTCTAAACCAATGGTATTATTATTTAACGTTATTCCAAAAGTTATTTTTACTCTGAGGAGGATTTCTTTTATTTGTGGGTCACCCACAGGGTGAAGTAATCAGATAAGGAATATATTATCACGCAAGCCTAAGTAAAAATTGATTGAGTAGTTACTTGGCTGAAGATCCACACTTATGTAATAAGTAAAAAATTAATTTCACTTCAAATTTTACTACATTAAATTTAAATAAATATCGTATATTTTACTAATATGGTCTAACTTTAAAACGGGCCCGAGTAGACTAAAAAGGGTTTAAATGGACAAGTGCAAGTCAATCAAGTTTGGAGCGTTAAAAATACAAGGACAACAAAATATTTTCTTTAATTACCGAACCATCGAATATGGAGAATATTGTTTTTATTTTTGAGGGATAACTATTCCTCCTACAAATTCCAGGGCTTCATCTCTGGATTCTTATTCTAAACTGACCAACTAAAAGATCTAACTTCCGTGAAAACTAGATCCGGTTTAAAACTCAAACTTATTCTTCTATCTGGCTATTAAAACTTAAAATAAAACATGTTTTGCTATACTGCAGATTCCTCAGTTGTATTCTAAATGGACAAGATTTATTATTATATTATTTCCCTCGTCGAAGAGCTATATAGATTTATGGGTTCTTCCATTTATCTTTAACATTATCGATGCTCATAAAATATTAGTGGAATAAGTTTAATCATGGGGAATTATGTAGATCAATTTAATTATTAAGAAATATAATTTTTTTCTCAGTGTTTTGGAATTGTTGGTTTTATGTTTTGCTTTTTTAAAAAGTAATGTATCTTATCGAAACTATGTCCGACAAAAGTAATTAATTACAAGTTGTTTAGAGCTTCTGTTACTAATGCATTTTTACATTTTCTCTAACACTTTACCCACTATCTTAGAATTGTCTCCATTATTTACTAAACTTGTTTAATAATATTAAATTCACTTTGAAAATTAATTTTGTTTATTGTGTTTCTAGTCTGTGAATTATGTTGCGTAAAGAGGTTGAATTAAATGGCATGAATGATTATATATTAGTACAAAGGTGTTAATACTTTCTGTTTATTTAGATCACAAGATACATAGTATTAGAACTATTTTGACTATCCAGTTAGTAATTGACTACAATAGTATGGTTTAATTAATTTAAATTATGCCCATGACCAGATAGTTATTGCTCAAGAAAAGGAAGATCTTGAAAATATGTCTAGGAAACTAATAGAAGAATACAAACAATGGGGTTTAGAAGTTAGTACAACAAAAACACAATATCTATGCATAGGAAGGGAAAAACCGCTCAGAAATTTATTCTTAGACAGTATAGACATTAAAAACTACGATATATATATATATATATATATATATATATATATATATATATATATATATATATAATCTCGGCTAAGCGGACATTTCCTTCATTAAACATTCTGTGTCTTTTCTTTTACAAATTAGCGCCGTCTCGTTAGCGTCACAGATACACAGACCCGGTGACAAATGCCTAAATAGATCATTGATAAATAAATAAATAAATAAATAAATATATATATATATATATATATATATATATATATATATATATATATATATATATATAATGAAAAGAAGAGATCTTAATACCGAACCCTGCGGGACCCCACACCGTACCGTCATAGACACAGAAAGCTCTTCACTTTATGCGACTGACTGCCTTCTATTTGACAGGAAAGATGAAAGCAAATCGAGGGGAACGCCTCTTACACCGTATCTATGAAGCTTTCTAATCAAAAGATCATGAGAAACACAATCAAGGGCACGACTGAGGTCACACAGTGAGAGCCGCAGCCTGAATAGTCGAAAAATTTCTACGAAAACCAAAATATGAAGGATGCAAAAAATTGTGATGTTCAAAATAACGACTCAAGCTGTTTTTCAGTATTACCTTAAATACTTTTTTTAATAACGGAATTAAAGATATAGATCTATAATTTTCCATGGAATCGTCATTCCCTTTTTTAAACAAAGAAACAATCCTTACTATTAAAGAAGGGAAGCTTTCACGGCTTTGGTCAAGTTGAAAATCATAGTTCTTGGGTTTAGACCGTGTCAAATTGGAATTATTACCCAATTTGACACGGTCTAAATTCAAGAACCATGATTTTCAATCCCTATTATCTTTAGACAATCCGGAAAATTACCCTGAGCCAGACTACAATTAAATAAATGCTTTAAAGGTTTGACCAAATAGACACTAATCTTCAGAATAGCGCTCCTTATATTATATGTGTCAAAAGAGTTCGACCTCTAGAGAGCATGTATAGCACTCCAAACATCACACTCCGTAACGGGCAAAAGGGCAAAAGAATTCCCTGAATTTGAGATCGACGAAACCATAGCATTTTGTATTTCTGCGACAATCTGTTGATCCTTTATAGTGTTGGGTACTATTTTACTAAAGGACCCACCAAAGTTCCTAGCGCTGAGCAATGAACTAGAAATTTTATGTGTAGATCGATTTCTCTCATAGTTAATAACTCTCCAAACATTCCTTGCTTTGTTCTTTGTAGAAGTAACCTTCTGTCTGAACTTTTTATGTATAAATTTATACAAAATCCCGAAATTCCGTGCTCCCATCACTCAAAAGCTTCACTACAGAGATTTCATCCCTCAATTTCCTTAATGTCTCATTAAACCACCGAACAGGAGGCCTATCGGTGAAGACATCTCTCATAGGAAGATGCTTGCAGATCAGCTCCTGACAAACCGAAACTAAATGCCAAGCGAGCCATTCAGCGTTGACATTTGACAGAAAATGTCTCAGTCAATCGCACTCAGGTCACCTAAAATAGAATCAACTTCCTTTGTTGTTATTGGCCTTAGTCTAACCAGTTCGGGAGCACCGATCCCCATCTCCATATTCAGCTCAATGAACTGACCACGATGATCGGAAAGTTTACACGGCTTTCACGGATTCCTCCGTGTGAGATGCATTAGCAGTGGTTATATCCACATTATGCTGTTGTAGTGCTGAAATCTCATTCAGCAAACATACAACTATATGCAACTCCGTATATAAGTGAAGTAAAATGCGAAACAGTGAATGCAAACTTCGCTCCACCATATCCTTTCTGTGTTAGAAGTTGCACAGTTAGAATAAATTGTAATAACACACAATTCATTTTATTCCACCGCCATCGAGATGGTGGCCTACCTGTACCACCATACCGAGAAGAAAGTCAAAGCTTACCCTCCCCGACACAGTGATACGGCAGAGATACATGTTTAGTCTCTCACTAGACTCATCAGGGTACCGACATGCACCTGGCTGTACAAAAGGGTAGATCGGAAGGAAGCATGCAACACTGAATGCGGCTTCGCCGACCTCTCGTCGGATGGCTTATGTATGTTTACACGGCTTTCACGGATTCCTCCGTGTGAGATGCATTAGCACTACAACAGCATAATGTGGATATAACTACTGCTAATGCATCTCACACGGAGGAATCCGTGAAAGCCGTGTAAACATACATAAGCCATCCGACGAGAGGTCGGCGAAGCCGCATTCAGTGTTGCATGCTTCCTTCCGATCTGTCCTTTTGCACAGCCAGGTGCATGTCGGTACCCTGATGAGTCTAGTGAGAGACGAAACGTATCTCTGCCGTATCACTGTGTCGGGGAGCGTAAGCTTTGACTTTCTTCTCGGTATGGTGGTACAGGTAGGCCACCATCTCGATGGCGGTGGAATAGGATGAATTGTGTGTTATTACAATTTATTCTAACTGTGCAACTTCTAACACAGAACGGATATGGTGGAGCGAAATTTGCATTTACTGTTTCGCATTTTACTTCATATATATATATATATATATATATATATATATATATATATATATATATATATATATATATATATATATATATATATATATATATATAGTCTCGTAACTGAACTAGTTAAGAAAAAGCCAACTAAACCGAGAGGTTCAACGCACTTTTGTTGGGCTGTAGTCAGAAGGATGTGCAGTGTAAACTTTATCTATTAAAACGGACTTTTAGCGTCAACTGTCAAGTGTTAAATTCATTCTTCAATTTAAAATCGCGTTTCAACGATTTCCAAGTGCTAAAAAATTAGTTTCTTAAGTAATTAGATAAATTTTGCATTTTAAAACATTTATTTTTATATTTTGTGATCTTAGTGTTAAGTGCTAACGACTGTATCTGTTGAACAAAACCTGGCATTTCATATATACTCACTTTAGTAGATCTTTTTTCTTTATTTTTATTTTATAAGAATATATTTAAGGAAGATTATTTTCTCTTTTGTAGAAGTCCTGATGAAGAGAATAAAATTTCTCGAAAGCTATACTAACAAAAAGAGTTTTCTTTTCTGGACAATCATCCTTTTGACGGCAGCCCTACAAAAGTGCCTTACACCTCTCTCTCTCTCTCTCTCTCTCTCTCTCTCTATATATATATATATATATATATATATATATATATGTATATATATAATAAAATATTAATATTTAAATATTACTCTTGTGGCAAATAATATATTTTTTGTAAAGGATGGTCCATAATTACAAATAAAGTTTAATCATGAATAAAGGCGACAGTCACGCGGTACAATATTAATTATTTTGCTTAATGTGGTATATACACAGGCATTTTAATTAACAGCTGTCAGGCCAAACATTCCTAAGGCCATTTCAAATACCTTTGCACATTTGCTATTAATCTGATATATCAATTAGGTCACGATCTAATGCTCTTGATGTTTAATAAATAGAGCTTTCAGATTATTCGTAGGACATCTAAGAAATATATATTTATTGTCAGTTTATAATATAATTTTGAAAATATATTTTAAAAAGTAAATATTTAGTAGTTAGTGGGAGTGGGTATCAGTTGAATCGAAAAACAGTACAGAAAATTTTTTTCTTAAGTATACTTTTACAAAGTGGAATTTGGAATTGGAAGCGAGAATTACTCAATTCACCCCTTTAAGTTTAAATTACCAATTGATTTCTATACTTATAGAAATAAATATGAATTCGCGCGAGCTGCTTTAGCTTCGCACAAGTAAAATTATGGGGTGAAATGAGAGCTATGTTATAATTATGGTTTTCTAAACGTTTAAGTATCCAATGGTACAAATATTAATTATGATTAACTTATTAAATATTGTTTGACGAACGGTAAATTCTACTAAATCTAGGAACTAAATAATCACTCTGTATATGGATTTTAACCATGAAAGCTGACAAAGTATATTTGATATTACCACCCAAAGACTCATAAAGGATAAATAAATCAATTAACAAACTTAGCCATTTTTGTTAGTTTTGTGTCATTTATGAATCATGAACCACTTTACAGAGGTTCATAAGCTGTGTAGCTCATATAAATATTTAAAAATATGTTTTAAAGATTTTATCCTTGTCAAATATAAATGTAAATAAAATTTTTATAAAAAAAATTAACCGACTTCTAAAAGTGCGCTAAAAAGTGAAAAATAACTATACATTTTTATATGAAATTGAAATTTTTGAAGTCGGCCCCAAACTAATACCTAATAAAATGTGATTCGCATATACAGATTAAAAACGCTTTATTTGTAATTGTTTTCTTACCATAATTTGTATATATTAGTAGTAATTTATTTCTCTAGAAATAATTTGGCGCCGACTTCAAAAATTTCAATTTCATATAAAAATTTATAGTTATTTTTCACTTTTTAGCGCACTTTTAGAAGTCGGTTCAATTTTTTTATAAAAATTTTATTTTTTGATTTTTAGTTCTGAATTTATTATGATATCCATAAATTATTTGAACTAAGTACTAATCGAAATTAATGTATCTCGCAATGAGGTAGCAAAGAAGTACCCATTTTATCCAAAGTTGTAAATCACCCTAAAATGAACCATAAAAATTCTTTAATTCTTAGAGTTCTCCAAATACCAGTGAAATTGTGTCAAACAAATAATTATCTGCGTTATCTTAAATTTCAAGTTAATTTTAGATTGGTAATATAGACCTCAAAACCTTTTAATATCGATATTTAAAGAACATAATATCAGATCTGAAAAAATGCGAACAAGGTCAAATTTTCAACCCACCATATTGGATCCGCCATACTGAATTTCAAAAAAGTAATTTTAACATATTAATCTAATCTAAATCTAAACCCTTCAAAGCTCCCTAGTACCAATTTTGGATGAAATCTAGAAATTTAAAATTTCTAGACCATCATATTCCATCTGACATATTAGATTTTCTTAAAATAATTTTATATTCGCTATTTACATCCTCGAAAACGATTCTGTCCCACTTTTGAAGAAAGTCGAAAAATGTGAAATTTTTATTCCCCTATATTGGATATATTGAGTCTTGAAAAAATACTCCTAAATTCATAATTTACACCCTCAAAACCCCTGTATCAGTTTTGGAGAAAATCGAAAAATGTGAAATTTTTAGGACACCATATTGAATCCGTCAGATCGAGTTTTTCAAAAAATATTTTAAATTCGTAATTAACACTAACAAAAATCCCCCAATAGTTATTTTAGATAAAATCGAGAGATGTAGAATCTTTTATCCCATATCTGAAAATAATTTCAGATTTGTAATGTGCGATAACAAAAACTCCCTCATCAATTTTGAAAAAAATCGCACAAAGTTGATTTTTTCGTCCGCCATATTGGATCCGCCATATTGAATTTTTTAAAAATAATTTTAGATTCGTTATGTGTGACCCCGAAAACTCCCCCGTACCAATTTTGGAGAAAGTTAGACAAAATTTATTTTTTTGTCTGCCGTATTGGATCCCCCATATTGAATTTTTTAAAAATAATTTCGGATTCGTTGGGTACAATCCCGAAAATTTCCCCATACCAATTTTTGAGAAAATCGGACAAAATTAATTTTTTTGGCCGCTATATCGTCAGCGCCATCTTGGATTCTACTGTACCAATTTCGTCCAAAAAAATATGGGACTACCGCAGCAACTTCCTTTACATAACGTAAAAAATTTCATTTAAATCGGTGCCGCCATTCCGGAGTAATCGGTGTACATACATAAAAAAAAACATACATAGTCGACGAATTGAGAACCTTCTTCTTTTAGAAGTCGGTTAAAAATTAAGTCAAGGATGGATTTAGCATCATATGGCCTAACCATCTAGAAACAAAAGAATAATCAAATAAAATTGCAATATATTCGTTTGTTTACATGTAGAAAGAATTATTATAATCACTGTTTTTCCTATTAAAACAAGATTTAAATATTTCCGAAATTTGTAGACCAAAACATAACTATCGATTTCTCCTTTATTATTTAATTGGGGTTGATTTCCTTCTAGAAGAGGATCTTCTTTAGTGTACTATGTCGATATTTTGATAATAAATAATTACAGAGTGATCAAAAACTAACATTAAATATTAACTTGAAAAAAAGTTAAAAATCAATTTTTTTGAAATGTTAACACTGTATTTATTAATTATCAAAATATCAGGACAGTCCACTAAAGTAGATCTCCTTCTAGAAGGAAACCATCCCCAAATAAACAATAAAGGCTTTCATACAGGATAAATTGATAGTTATATTTACGTTTGGAAAGGCCATTTTTGACATGAAATTTAAAATATGTCAAAAACAGTTAGACTTAGGTATAGGACATTATAAATGAAATATGTCTATAGTTTTGCTATGGTGTTACATTTAAAATAAGCAAGAAGGCATCAATTACTGGTATAAACAGAAGTGCCACAATATTAAAAATATTTTAGCCGAATTGCCACCATCGACTTAAGTAAAGTGTCAAATTTATAAAATTGTCCAAAGTCTATTTTCCGAAAAATCGATCATGGTATTTCATCGTGAGACACCCTGTATAAGGTGTCTCTAACAGGTCTGTACAAGAGGCTAGTACAAATTTCTAAGGCTAAAATATGAGAAACCAACCCAATTTACCGTAGTCCAAAAGTTGATAGTTTCGGAAATCGAAGATGTCAAAGTTATAATTATTTTAAACTAGTAAATATTTATCACAATAATGATACTTTGTGATTTTTTAGAATGATTTGATTATAGTTTTGATGTACATTGCAGAGGGCGCCAACACCAGCACTTTATCTATATCTAAAGCTTCATAACATTTTGGTGCATTGGGATAATAAATTTGTAATTAAAAATTCTTATTCGCTGACATCTTTTATTCAAAAAATTTATAAGTAGGTGTCACTTCGAGCAGCCGTTTCTTCTGAGATAATCGTATTTAATCGTTTTTTTTGCGCACTGAGACTCGTCGTAGTCCCCCTTCACACTTTATCTAGGCTAAAACTGATCCCAGATTTTGGAGCGTGTTTAAGCGTCAATGGACCAACTAAAATAAAAATTGCATAACTACTAGCTAGCAATGATAACAATGTAAGAATGAACTAGCAAAGAATAATTAGAATTGCCCAAAAGTCAATAAGAAACTAAAAAAAATTTTTTATTTCATTTTTTAATTTTGTATTCGTGCCTACAATTCTTCTTCGGTGTTTACATGTCTACAAGATAGCGTCTATTTAAAAGTTTTCCATAAAAAGTAATCCATAGGCCTTAAATCTGGTGAGCGGGGTGACCAATTTTGCAAGAGAGTCATTTCCTCTGTCGATTTTAAAAATCTTTATTAATGTGAAGTGGGGTGCACTGTCGTGCGTAGCTAGTGAAAGATCATCCGATAAATTTGTCAAATTTACTATGTGTTCTAGGTAATTCATATCATTTAAACGAAATAGTATGATGACAGGACCAATAATAAATTTGTCAATGATCCCTGTCCATACGTTCATTTTAAATTTAGGTTGATAATTCACAACCTTTATTGCATGCGAGTTTTTTACATTATAAACATGTTCATTATATAAATTTGTCATACCCCTTCTTGTAGAGTAAAACTCACTCATCGGCATATAAAATTTTTTTATGAAAATTTACATCATGTGCTGTCCGTTCATAAATTAATTGACAGAAGCCTGGTCTCACTTTGAGATCGAGAGGTAAAATTAAAATTTAAATTCGATTATCTTAGATATGGTAGGTCGAGGCAACACAAATTAGATATAAATTTTTGGATAAAAGATGTCGTATTTCGAACTCTATCAAATTTTGGACTAAGACAAATTGAGATAGATCCTCATATGTCAGCTTCAAGAATTTGCACTAGGGTTTTGTATATAGCTTTAAGAGTTACCTTGTATAGATGTCGTTAAACCGCTGATATTTTACAGTACGGCATTGAAAATGTGTACAGATTTAATATTCCACTGACATGTTTCGAAATTAGTATTTAACATTCATAATTGTTTCTTGTAAATTTTGCTGCTGGTTCGTTACAGCTCCACTGAAAAGACCATTTGGTGGTTGAAACTTGATAAAGAGAGAAGCAGAGTTGGATTTGCAGGAAATAAACGGTATGTCTTTTTCTTTAACAGTTTGAAGGAGAAAAACAATAACTTATTAAACTGACCAAAGCTTGCCGTATAGAATTCGCCATTTGAAATTTTTTGCGTGTAAAATGAGGAAGAAGTTTTCACAAGGCAAGTTATCGTCAGGAAGACGTTAAAAGATTAATTAAAAGCAAATAAAAAAAACACACCCTGCAGAGTCTACTAGATTAGAAAGAAACACGCCTACATTGCATCTATTTTTAGTTTAAAGTAAACAAATAGAAATATTTGAATAGAGACAGAACATTTCGAAGCAAGATTTCTTTCTAATCATAGTTCAAACATCCTGCCAAATCTCAATTAAAATATTTATCGTGATAACATCTCCCTTGTCAACCCCGGGGAAATTAATAAGAATATTAATCCGAAAAAGGCACCTTGATATGATTTAATAACAGGTGAAATCCTAAAGAAACTTTAAAGAAAAGCCCTGGTCAAACTAACTACTCTAATCAATGCTTGTATTCGGCTAAAATATTTACCAGATGCATGAAAAATCGCTGAAGTTATCATTATACCAAAACGTGGCAAGAACCTGAGTAAACTGGAATCATATTGACCCATTTCATTATTGCCAATTATGTCTAAGTTTTTTGAGAAATTGATTTTGAAGCTCCTCAAACCTAATCTCGACCCAAGAAACTGGATACAATCTCATTAATTTGGCTTTAGACATAACTCAACCATTAACCAAGTGCATTGTATCACTGATGTTATTGAAAAAAACATTCGAAAACAAAGGTATCTACTTTGCCGGATTTCTTAAGGCCGCAGAGAGTATAGTATAGAGGTGTATTCGGACCTAAAGCTGATTAGAGCTGGGATAAAACAAGTGAGTGTTTTGGGTCCAGTCTTATAATGATCTTCAAACAACATTGTACAACACAATGGCTACTTTCGCTGACGATATGGCAATTATTACAGTGGAAGTGTCCGTAGAAAGCTCCGCCAGAAAACTGTAATCTGCTCTCAACAAAGAAAACAAGTAGACGAAGCAATCATACGCACAGTATACGAACTGAATTCCAAAAACACCATGGTAATTAAAACAAATAACACTCTAACAGAGGAAATCCCTCTATCCATAGGAATAAGACAGGGTGATAGCCTAAATCCAACACTTTTCAATGTAATCATGGACGAAATCATTGATGAGGTAAAAAGCACAAATATTGGGTACCCAATGGGACACAACACCGTTCAGATTATATGTTTTGCAGACGATGTTGCCTTGACAGCAGATAGCGAAGACAACTTACAAAGAATGCTTTTCCATCTCAATCGAACAGCCAAGCAGTATAATATGAAGATATCTGTGGAGAAAACCAAAGCAATGGTAATAGCAAAAGAACCGGTAAGATGCAAACTAATGGTTGATGACAAACATATCGAACAGGTTGGGAAGTTTAAATACCTGGGAGCACATATAACAAGTAACAGGGCAGTAACGGAAGAAGTACGCACACAGGCCAACAAAGCGGTCAAGATATCAGGCCAACTAAGAGACATAATCTGGAACAATAAACATGTGACGGTTGAGAGCAAAGCAAGAATTTACAAGGTCTGTTTAAGACCGATATTGACCTACGGCGCAGAAACAAGAAATGAAACCACAAAGACAAAACAAATTATGAGAACCACAGAAATGAAAACGCTGAGAATGATCACGGGAACAAGTTTAAGAGATAGAATAAGAAACGCAAAAATACGCGAGGACAGCGGAGTGGGAGATGTTGTGAAGTGGGTTCGAAACCGTCGTAGGTAGTGGAGAGATCACGTGGAACGAATAGACGATGACAGACTAGCAAAAACCGTGATGAGAGAGAAACCAAACACCAAACGGCCGCCAGGACGGCCCCCCCAAAAGATGGAAAGACAGCTGGATTTCGACTTCGAACGAGGATCGATGAGGCATTGCATAGATAACAGAACTTGGTTCTACCTAGAAGAAGAAGAAGAAGAAGAACAAAATTGCTATCTGGACAAAGAAATGGAGCACTAAACTTAACGAATCAAAATCGACGCATATTGACTTCACAAATAAAAAGATTGCACAGCAACGAGTCTACACTAATCGCACGCAATTACCATATGCCAACGCAGCAAAATATCTTGGTATGATTCTCGATGCCAAGCTTCGGGTTGAAAGAGCATATTAAGAAGAAACGTGATGTACTCAATATCAAGTTCAGAAAAATATATTGGTTGTTCGGCGGTAATTCTGAGCTATCAATTCACAATAAGTTTATTCTATATAAACAAGTACTAAGTCCTATATGGAGTTATGGTATCTAGTTGTGGGGTTGCGCTAGTGAATCCAAGATCCAGGTGATCCAACGTTTCCAGAACAAAGAATATGTATAGTGAATGCGTCTTGGTTCGTGCATAATAGTGACTTTCATCATGATCTAGAAATCGATGTGATAACAGATATAATTGCTAAGTTTGCTAACTCTCATCAAAAGAGACCTCAAAATCACATCAACACCGAAGCATCCAGACTTATCAGCGTGCGAAATATTACTAGGCAGCACAAACGAGTAAAAACATTTGAGCATGTTAAATGACAGAACACTAACTGATTCAGTGGAAAATATCTTAGTCTGTACTTTTTATTATATTACGTCAGATTCATATTAATCATTAGTTTTAAATTAAACTTTTTTAAAGAAAGAAAAACAGACAAAAGATTTGATGACTGTTGATACTGTCAGTCTACCCAAAAAATCAAAAGTGTTGAAAAACATCCTTTTAAACTGAAAATGGAATAAAAATACTTCCTAATAATTTAAATTTTTAATTTGGTGTTCCTATTTGTCTACATTATATCAGGTTTGAACGTGGGCGTACTAAGTGTCAATAATGCAAGAAAAAATGGTTTGTAGTCATGCCGTCCTACATCTAATCACTTTGGGAAGTAATGAGGCTAAATCGGTTATCGACATTGATTAATTGAACCGACGTTAGGTTTGTTATTATTTTTCCATTATCCAAGGCAATACCGTTTTTGCTATCACAAAATTATTTCAATGATTAATTAAAAATAATATGAATTATAGAAATATTCATATTAATTTCACATAGCCCAACGTAAAATATTATTTTCGTTAAATTAATATAAATTTAATAAAAAATTTTTAAACAAAGAAAATTTTTAATGACGTGTAAAATGGTAAAAATTTTAACTGGTAATGAAATAAAATCACAAAACAAAATGTTGAACTTTAAGCTTTTTACAGGCAAATTTCAGTGATCGGTAAATTATAAAGTATAAATAATGTAGCTCAAAGGGCTCTAGGGTGACATTGATTACTTTTGCAGTTTTTAAATTGAAGGCTTATGAATGATGCAATTTGGATTTCTGTTTTGGTAATGACGTTACATTATTATACAGTTTTTATCGTGGCTAATCAATCCACATAAAAGTGAATTTAGTAGTATTCTGTTTTTTGGTTCCACGTTTTTACATTTTTCACAAGGTATATGAGGGTTACTTAATAGAATTGAACGTACCCCAAATAAATATAATTTTTGTTATATGTTAAAAATTTATTCACAACTTATAGTACTAAGTATAAATTGATGTTTTTAAAAGAGGAAGTATAAGAAAATTAATAAATTGCGGATAAAAATTCTTATAGAATTGTTGGTTTATTGACAAGATGTTCTTCCATGGCGGTTTCGCCTAAATTATGTTTCACAACAGTAATATATTTGAAAGACTGGTAGAAATAATTGACGTATTTTTAAGGGTCTGCAGAAGCCAACACAACTGCTTGAGTGGCTTGCTACAGAGTTGCCAGATACAGAATTTGAAACTTCTCTAAATTGAATTTTATTTTTCCCCAAAATGATAGTATTCTCATAAACTTTTCATCAATCGTAAATTAAAAATAAATAATGACAAAAGACAATTTAAGCTCGGCTATGATGAATGTGGCTGATGGTTGTTTTTGTAAAGAGCTTTAACTTTTTAAGGGGTTACCTGAGTTTCAGAGGCTCAGAAAAGCGAATTTTTACGACTTTTTTTTTTCATATAAGGAAATGTTTATTATAGCTAAACTTTTTACAGGTAAAAGAGCAACTATAGAACTGCTTTCAGTAAAAATTTCATCTAAAAATCTTGAGAAATGAGCCAATGCGACCTGATTCTCGAACACGCTTCGAAAAAAAGGGACTTTGCGGTGGACATGATAACTCGAGATAGCCTTATCGGAAATCAAAAAACCTAATATGTCCTGTTAGTACACTAGTATAGCTAGGGAGTGGACGAAGGATTTTGTGAAAAATTAAAAATTTTTGGCAGAGTTGCAAAATAAAATTTTAAAATTTCGTTAAAGCTCTGCCAAAAATACAAATTTTATTTTTTTGCAAAATCCTTCGTTCACTCCCTAGAGAATCACTTTTAGGAAAAACATTTCCGGCCGATTTTCACATCCATATTGTGGAAAAACATCAAAATAGATAACATGCCTTCAACAGATAAAGCTATGTATGCAGTAATATAAACTATTTTGGAGCCAGCCGGAAATATTTTCGGAGTTATCTTCCAAATTAGTTGCTTAAAACTTTTGTTATTATTTTGTGTGAATCCTCTAACACATCGCTGCAGAAGTTCGTCGTTGCTTAGCTCATCGTAGATCGGCTTGATAGCTGCCAAGACATCATCTACCGAAAGTTCATAATCATGCTTGAAACCTTCGAGGCTATCGGTAGCTGCAGCATGTTGCCAAACACACCAAAAATCAGCTCCTGCTGGGCACTTCTTTTCGTGCTGCGGATTTTAATCAATCGAAGTATAATGAAAAAACGTTGCCCATATAGCATGCTTCATCTTTTCTACCTTCGTATAGCCAGGTAAGTTTTCCTTTATCGGAACGCGATTTCCTGCGGATTGTTTTCCCTTTTTCAGCTGTCGTTTCAACCACACTTTTGTTTACAAGATCGCGTAAACGAGTGCCCATTCTCTTTTGTACGTAGCCTATACATATCGTACCAGCTGGTTATACGTGATTAGCATTACATTCATTATTACTTGTATGATTTTCATACCACTCTTCAAACTCTGCCGAATCTACTTATTTTTTCCAAGTTTCACATAATTTACAATATGAACTGTTCACATTTATATCTTTTACTTTTCCAGAATAGTAGCCTATCAACGCAGCCACACCGAATAATGAAGAAAATCCCCGCTTCTCCACGAACCATCGCCTCATGCAGTCACATCTGTCGTATTTTCAGTCTCGTTTTTTTCGCATGTAAATTGTTTTTCTTCTTTTGCAGCAGAAAAAAAAGACTCTTGCCAACGCTCTATACATATTCGCATATATTTTTAATATAAAAGTCGTACGTTGATTGATTTAAAAAAGAGCTACATATATCCAAAGAAGAACAGCTGCGTCTTTATAGCTGCTGTGCGCGGACCGACCAAGCGACACTGACATGGGCGGACCTTCTATAGGCTCTATTTCCGAAAGTTTAATCCCGATTAACTTGTAATTTTCAGAGAATATTTCTAAAATAGTGTATTTTCCATTGTTTCCATTATTTTTTAAAAATTTGAAACCCATGTAACACCCCTTAATGCAACATAACTTAACAATATATATTACCAGCTCAATTATTTTACACAATAAAATGATACAAATTACAAATGATGAAAATATCATCATACCAACATGGAGACAGGCGCGATTCATTTACTCATTTACGTAATATTGTCTGTTCTCCCTAAGATTTCTCCATAATTCTTTTTTTTCCCAATAATGTTCCTTTACTTCAATTTTCTTCAAAAATTTCAAAAAAATCTCCTAATCTGGCAATCCTTGCTTTCAATGAAGAAAGATCATGAGAACTTAGCGGCTCGTCACTTAGAGGCTGGAATGATAAATGCTTATCTGAAGATTATTATTACAGTAGACTCGTGTTGGTGTGAACACGCGCTCTTGTGAACGTTCCAGTAGTATGAACAGTTAAAATGAATGTATTGTATATATCCAGTAGTATGAACAAATAAGCATTTCGATAGTAGGAACCAAGTGTCAAACTCCTATTGACTGATCTATAAGCAGTATTTCTTATCATTGGTTATATTTGTGTAATTCGGTGTTTTCCCTCGTGTTTATTGGGATTTACTGAAGAGACACGCGGCGAAAGAAAGCATGGAAATCTCTGTATAGTTAATTTTTATATTGTTGTGGTTAGTTAGTAAGCTTGTTAGTGCGTTTATAATTGTGTAAAAAAGTTTTAAACTTTCGAGATCAGAATTATAGGAGATTATCAAAAAGATGTGACGGTAATAATAAGAAATTGCCAAATCAATCGTTTGTATAATCATTAAAAAAAGGACAAGATCATGAAAGTTGTAAATCAATGTCTTAGGCAAAGTAACATTAAAAAACGCACTCTTAAAAACGAGTGAAATTGCCTTTTATAAGTGATTTGTAAGACAAAGAGAATTAAGTTTGCCAGTATCCAGGGGCGGATCCAGTCTCTTTTTTTTTTTGGGGGGGCAATGATATAACAAAATTATAGTATGACAAGCCAAAGCAAGTTGTCGACGAGGGGCGGGGGAGCAACATTCTCATTTCTAGTGTAAAAGAAAGAGTCGGGTTTATTTTTCAGAATTTAAAGCTTTTGAGGGGAGGGCTACCGCAAGAAAATCAAGTAGCTAACGGGGGAGGAGTGCCCACAGCCTACACATTCCTAATATAAAAGGCAGAGTCGGTTCTATTTTCCTGAACTCAAAGCTCTTGGGAAGGGGAGCGGTGATCGCAAGCATACACATTCCTATACTCTATTGAAGAATTAGAAAGAGTAATAAAGCTGTTGCCGAAACCTCCGACGTAACTGCTTCAGTGCCGCAGGTAACTGAGGACACCCATAAATCTAATTATATTAAAATATTATAAGCTTTTATAAATTTACTGTAACAATAAAATTTCTGATAATTCAATTTAATTTCTGTCAGTGAACAAAGTACACCTTACAGAGTGTCCTTAGTAATTTATCTTGTTTGTGCTTGTTTTTATATATTATTTGAGATTAGTGAGATACCCAAAAGATATGGCTTCCACCTTTATATTTATTCCAAAATCATTAAACCAGAGCGTTTTTTCCTCAACGAAAAACTTATTACGATGAATGTTTATGATGCTTTAAGATATCAATATCTAGATAATAATAGCTCTGTTGAAATGTATTCCAACATGACAGGAGTTGGAAAATCTACTATGTACCGAATACTGAAGGAGACAAAAACGACTGGAATTGTTAATACTTCCAAGCCACATTCGATCACAGGCAGACGAAAAACTTCGTTGGAAAAAAATATGTAAACTGCAATGAAAGGAGTTGTACAGGGTGAGTCAACGATTGGATGAAGTAGGTTTGTGTCTTTTTGGTGAAATTAACAAAGAAACTATATTTATTGTTTGATACAGTTTATTTTTACGCAGATTTTAAAAATATTTAGGACTCTACAGGGTGAGCCAAAAAAACTAGGACAGCATAAAGTTGTATTTTTTTAAATAGAACACCCTATATATGAATCGTATTTTCGATTTAGCTTATAATTTTAAATCTTTTTTATTAATGGTTTACTATAACAAAACTTTATAGTTTCTGAGTTAAGTAAGTTTAAAGAAAAAAAGTCACATTTTCAAGCATCAATTCAATCCTAAATAACGTTTTCAATTTTGTGACAAATATATTCAAATTTGGAATTTAGCAAGGCTAAGGACAAGTTAACATAATTTTTACCTAACATTTGCAATAAAAGCTACAGGGTGTTGAACACATCGGCTCAAATTTGAACAAGTTTAAATGAATAAATATCTTTTTTTTTAAATGGTACACCCTGTATATTTTCATGCTATTTAATAGAGTAATAAAAACCCTAAAAGTTTTGTTCAATATATCCTATACCTATTTATAATAGTTTTTGAGATATTTCAGTTTTTCTTATTTTCCATACTTTTTTACAGAAATAGTCTTCATTATCATAGTAGCCATGGCAAAAACAATGTAAAAGAACATTTTTCTGTGTGTCAAATTTATAATCGCAATCGCTTCTTTTGGTTTTTATGTAGTGTAGTTTGGTTTTTTTTGCATTCATCTTATATTGTAAAATGAATTTTCCAAAGAATGAGTTAATAGATATGATTTATACAATAGGAGAGGCTCAAAAAAATTGTCTTCTTGCTCAAAGAATTTACAAAATGAAGTATCCTGATCGACGCCAGCGTAATACCCATACTTTTCAAAACTTAATGCAAAGATTTGATTCTTCTGGTACTGTTGATTATCCAAAACGTAAAGTGATCAACAAACCAGTAACTAATGAAGAAAAAGAACTACAAGTATTCTTAAATCCTCAGGAAAATCCTTATATTGGTAGTCGTCACTTAGCAGCATTATGTGAAACATCACAATCCACCACTAATCGTACTACCAAGAAATATAGGTATCATCCATATCACATGGAATTACACTAAGAATTGCATGGACAGGATTTTGAAAGTCGTGTAGACTTTTGTCGTACGATAAATGCGGAGATTCAATTAAATCCAAATTTATTATGCAAGGTAATGTATAGTGATGAAGCTACTTTTAGAAGTAACGGTGCCGTAAATAGATGCAACATGCATTATTATGCCACAGAAAACCCATTTTGGATTAGAGAGGTGCAACATCAAAACCACTGGTCATTAAATGTTTGGTGTGGTATTCATTATAATCGAATTATGGGACCCCACTTTTTTAATGAACCACTAAATGGCCATAGTTACCTGAACTTTCTACAAGAAGAACTACCCCAACTGCTTCAAGGTCCCGATAGGGATGAGCTCGACAGTATGTGGTTCCAGCACGATGGTGCGCCTCCGCATTACCATCGTGAAGTTCGTGCGTTTTTGGACCAACGATATCCGCAAAACTGGATTGGACGTGGGGGTTTCATTGAGTGGCCACCAAGGTCTTACGACATCACCCCATTAGATTTCTTCCTATGGGGTTATATTAAAAATAAGGTGTATGTTAATCCACCAACAACAGTAGAAGATATGCGAAACAGGATTAGGGATACCTGTAGAACAATAACGCCACTAATTTTGTCCAGGGTCCGAGAAAATCTGCAAAAAAGACTAAATTTGTGCATTGCACAAGAGGGTCATTTATTCGAACACTTATTAAAAAGAAATAATTAATCTCAGTATTTAATAGGTAATTTTTTTGTTTCAATTTAGTATAAAAGTAAATATGTATTTGCCTTGTCGTTATTGTTGTGTTAATTTTTTCACATTATATTTAATTAAACTATTGCCGTTGTAATATAACGAATAATGTATTTCATCATATTTAACCACATTCTGTTTGTTTCTGTAGTTTCTTTTTATTATTTTACATGGCTACTATGATAATGAAGACTATTTCTGTAATAAACTATGGAAAATAAGAAAAACTGAAATATCTCAAAAACTATTATAAATAGGTATAGAATATATTGAACAAAACTTTTAGGGTTTTTATTACTCTATTAAATAACATGAAAATATACAGGGTGTACCATTTAAAAAAAAAGATATTTATTCATTTAAACTTGTTCAAATTTGAGCCGATGTGATCAATACCCTGTAGCTTTTATTGCAAATATTAGGTAAAAATTATGTTAACTTGTCCTTGGCCTTGCTAAATTCCAAATTTGAATATATTTGTCACAAAATTGAAAACGTTATTTAGGATTGAATTGTTGTTTGAAAATGTGACTTTTTTTCTTTAAACTTAATTATCTCAGAAACTATAAAGTTTTGTTATAGTAAACCCTTAATAAAAAAGATTTAAAATTATAAGCTAAATCGAAAATACGATTCGTATATAGGGTTTTCTATTTAAAAAAATACAACTTTATGCTGTCCTAGTTTTTTGGCTCACCCTGCAGAGTCCTAAATATTTTTAAAATCTGCGTAAAAATAAACTATATTAAACAATAAATATAGTTTCTTTGTTAATTTCACCGAAAAGGCACAAACCTACTTCATCCAATCGTTGACTCACCCTGTACATACATTTTATTATGAGAAGCAGATCCCAACCGTCGACAAAATTCTAACTAAGATCAATGAAGATCGGAATTTACCTGAAATTAAAAGAACTGAGCTCTGGAAATTGCTCAGAGAACTTAAGTTTTGCTGGGAAAAACCAGACAGGAAATCTGTTCTTATAGATCGTCCGGAAAATGTCCGTTGGAACAGGAAATATCTCTCTCAAGTAAAAGGTAGAGTTGCTAGAAATAACACAACTTACAGTATTAGTAATTTAACTAAACTTTTGAAAGATTTCTTTGAATAAAGTTACTGCATAAAATTGTGAAAAATCCATATAATAAAAAAATAAAAGAAAATGTGGAAACTCGATCTCATGATCGATAAGATAGAGGAACCAATTATAATTAATTTGAGCGAAGATAGCTTCACTGACTTTGATTACGAATTAGATACGTAATGTTTACCAGTGTGAACACAATTTATTATTTAAATTTTTGTTTTTGTTGTATTTTGTTGTTTAAATATTTTTTTATTTTTTTTATATATTTTTATTTTAGCGTATCCCACTCTTTAATTTTATATATATTTAATTCCAATTAGCCGTAATTTTTATATTATTGTATTTGTGTCTTTTTCTTAAGTGTGTAGAATTAACATGTTTATTTTATTTTTTTGGGATTTCCGTATAATAAAATGAATTAAATTAAGATGTTAGTGCAATAGAAATAAAAATAAGTAGGTCTAATTTTAACTGTAACATATAACATTTGAATCCCTTTTTAGCGTTTAATTGTAATCCTACAGATGGTTAAAGAAATAAATAAATTGAAACGTCAAATGCCCTAAAAATGATTTTAATTAATAATAAAATGACCAATAACCCCAAAAATTTTAATATTATATGAAGGAATTTATTTTTTATATATGTTTAACTTCTTGTATTTTCGTCAATGGGTAGTTTGGAAGTATTTAAATTACAACCTAGAATTTTTTGAAAGAATAAGGCTAAGTTTTAGTCTAAATATGCCTAAAACGGTTTCTAAGCCAAAATTAAAAATAATAAAAATACAGTTGTGATTTGTGTTAAATATGTCAAAATTATCTATATTTTCTAATGTATGTGAATTATTAAGAAATCATAACAAATAAAATAATATTATAAAAACTCCTTGTTTGAAGTTTATTATCGAAATAATATTCTATGCTATAAATACTTAGTGATAAAATAAAACTCCTTCCAATGCCTATGACAAGGATTAAAATCCTTTTTAACACTTTTCACACTTCCAAATATCTATTGTTATCCAACCCAAATAGTCCATTATTATAGATCGGTATTTTCGATTGTAAAATTTCTAACCCATTCCTATGAAAAATATATGTGTGTAACAGATTTTGCCAAATACACCGGATTAAAGAACACCACAGGTAGTTTGCGAAGAAAAAAAGGGTAAAAAACGATTTATTACTATCACTAGTTCTTGAATAAACTAAAATATAAGAGGCAAAATCGAGTCTATTTTCCTGAACTCAAAGCTCTTGGGGGGAAGGGGGAGGGGATCGCACCCACCGCCCCCCCTTGGATCCGCGCCTTCCTGTATCAGGTGATATTCTTAAACAACAAGCTATTCAACTACATGAACGTGTACGGACCAATATTGAAACATTTAATTTAAGTGATGGACGGTTGCAAAAATTTAAAGGTGTCTAAAAATATCTGGTGTGAAGTTATCATCAGCCTCACAGGACGTTTGTCCGTTTAAAATAGACAGAACTCTAACTTGACACATCTTCAAATATACAACGCTAATGAGACCGGATTGTATTGGAAATTGTTGCCAGACAAAACATTTGTTTTGGGTTCCGAAAAAACTGCATCAGGTTTAAAAGAGTCCAAGCAAATAATTACTTTTTTGGGCTGCGCAAATGCTACAGGATCACATAAGCTTACTCCTTTGATTATTGACAAAGCAAAGTCACCTCGTTGTTTTAGAAATTTTCAAAATCCATGCATTTACAAAAACAATCAAAATACCGGTATAAGTGACAGATTATAGGTGTAAGTGACAAGATACAGGGTATAGGTGATAGGTATAAGTGACAGGTTACAAAGTATAGGTGATAGGTATAAGTGGTGAAAAATTATAGGTGATAGGTGAGACGACAGGTGATAGGTGTAAATGATAGGTAATTAGACATTAAATTAATTTATCCTACACTTGATTTAATTAAAAGTTTAACGCTTGACTAAAATTAATTGAAGTAGTACCCTATCCGTACACTTTTTAATTTCTAGTTTTTTCCTGGCTGCAACCCAGTGCCTACTAATATTATCATTGTTAGCTCGCTATTATGAACATTTTGATTTTGTTGGCCTTTTGGGTCTTAAACACGCTTCAAATTCCTTGTACTAGTTCTAAGCCTGGATAAAGCGTATAGGAAAGCTACGATGAGTCACTATGTAATAAAAAATTTAAATTCGATTATCTCAGAAATGGTTGCTGGAAGCGACACCTACTTGGTATAACTTTTTGGATAAAGAATGTCAAGGAATAAGAGGTTTTAAATATGATTTTAATATATCGAGGAACAAAAAAGTTATAAAGTACCCTATTTAGTGCAAATCAAGCTATTATTCAGATAAATATTGACAAAGAAGTTTTAAAAATTATAACTTAACTATCAATTTTTGAGCTAAGGTAAATTGGGTTAGATTCTATTATCTTAGCCCCAGAAATTTGCTTTAGCATCTTATACAGATGTTTTCGAGACTTCGTGTATAATAACTTTGTATGATTTTAAAATTAATTAAATCACCGCCTACTTCAAAAGTTACTTTGAGACGACGTAAATCTAATGTTGGTTTTCCATTTGAAAAGGTTTTCTGAACTTCTGAATGTCAACTTACATGTTCAATTTTGGTATATTAACTGTTAAATTTAGAAATGTGCCAGATTTCTAGATTTCATAAAATAATTCATGGAAAGCTAAAATCAACTTTACCCAAGTCATAACAAAAAAATAGATTATTAATAACTGAGATATAAACTGTAGCGGTGAATTTCATTACATGAAATAACCAAATGCAAAGTCAAGCTTTAAAACCAATAAGAAAAATGGTTAAATATAATTTTACATTTTATCTGTTGATTCTTTCACAACTTTTCAAACTATACTATTTATGGTTGCAGTTGTTAATTTAAAGTTTAAACTTACAAATTAAATTTAGTTTATGTTGGAAACTCTTTGATATAGTTTAATTAAAACATATATTTAACTTATTTTGACTAAGTGTTTCATAATTACTTACGTTGTGAACAATCAGGTCCAGTCCAGTGTCGATTACATACACACTTAGCAGATTCCAAATCGTACACTCCATGTTCGGAGCATGTTGGAAGGCATTTATGAACTTGTTCATCGATAACATCGCAATTTGCTCCTTTCCATCCTGCTTTGCAGTAGCATTGCCCATGAACACATGCACCATGTTCAGAACAGTTTGGATCTTCGCAGTCGACTTCTTCGCATGCTTCTCCTGAAATAAAACAAATATATGGTAATAATGGTAGGTACCTCATATATATTAAAACAAGTTTTTCAAAAATCTTGGTACAAGTTTGGTACAAGTTGAAAATACTCATATGAAAAAATATAAGAGAAAGTCGGCTATTAAGCACCACACTCTTACCCTCCTGTGGGTGTCGGGACCCACCAAAGTAAATAAACTCTCAAGGACTAAAACATCCTTTCTGAGTCCTGAATTTTTTTACACGATTAGCATCGACGCAGTACTGTAAGAACTAAAATGCAAGGAAGATAATAGCAGACCCAATTAATGGATACTTTACAAGGATTAAGACAAGTACACCTTAAGAATATTCAAATAGCAGAGAGAGAAAAGGGTAATGTTTACGAGGAAGAGGGGACGAGATTCGTTCAGAATGTAAAACCCTAGAATGTAACACTTGGAAACATATAGAATAGAGGGAGATCTATTCAATCTGTAGCCGTCTCACATTCTAAGTTTAGTAAGAGAAATAGGATTGAGAAACTTGCTTCAGTAGACGAGGCATCATCAACAAGTCATTTTGCACACATACACCTTTATATCTATCTATCTATCTATCTATCTATCTATATATATATATATATATATATATATATATATATATATATATATATATATATATATATATAAATATGGTAAAAATTCTCGGTGTGCGGATATACAATCGTTAGTAAATATTACTCTCGTATTAAATATGTAGAGACGTTAAGTCGGATATTCCCACGGGTGTGATGTGTAATCGAAGGTTTTTCGGCATTCCATGTATGTGCTGAGACCCTCTCAAGACTGTAAGGCAGCTGACGTTTCGGTGAAATCTCATTCACCATTTTCAAAGCTAAACCGGTATTGGGTAAACGCAGAAGAGGAACACCTAAAGAAATAATCCCTCTAGAAAACCAGGGAGTGTACGAAATTCTATGTGGAGAATGCAGCTCATCTTACATAGGACAAACCAACCGTAAAATAAGCGCCAAAAGAGACGAACATGTACATGCTGTCAAACCAAAAACAACTTCTTCCGCACTGGCCTAACACAGGACATAAGATAAATTTCTCAGGAACAAAAATGCTATCGAGATGTAAAAACCTATCCACAAGAGTTATAAGGGAACCATCGAAATTGCAAAGAGGCCCAACAACCTAAATAACAGAGATGATAGCCAGCGAGCGCCTAATACTTGGAAAAATCTGCTTACAAAACATCAATCAGTAGTACTTAGTAACAAAACAGATTACAATTCGACAACGCAACCCCAAACACTGGCAACAGGGCCGCAGCAGGTCTCGCAACCTGATTGGCCAGAACCGTTCGGAAAACGAATGCAATTTATTTATTTTTTTTTATTTTACCATGCTCTAAAAAAACTGAAAAAACGCATAATTTTAATTTTATATTTAAGAGGATATTCAATTTTTGATGTTTATTGACAAGATCGAATATTTAATATTTTTGTTGAAATTAGGCTGGTTTAGATGTGGCTCAAATTTCCTATATTCTTTCTGTCGTTAACAGTGTTTGTCTCTTTTTTAATTTCTATCATTTCCTTTATCTGTAATTTTTGGCAATTCATATTCCTGCATGTGTTTGTTTACCGCTGTTCTTTAATAATTGGCTCGTCATGCCTATATATTTTCTGGGACAATTTTTGCAAGGGAATAGAAAAAAAATTTTGAAAATGCCTTAAATAGAGGGCGAAACGTCAAATTGTTTAGATTTTTTTGTTGGTTTTTGTTGGATAAAGAACTTAAACCCAAGAAAAGACAAAATAAATAAAAAAGGATATAATTTATGGTTCAAGAATCGGGAAAATATAATATATATATATATATATATATATATATATATATATATATATATATATATATATATTTATATATATATATATATATATATATATATATATATATATATATATATATATATATATATTTATATATATATATATATATATATATATATATATATATATATATACAGGGTGTCCAAGATAAGGATCCTAAGCATGGGGATCTCGGAAACAGTTGGAGATACGAGGTCGGTTAAATTAGAGAAAAGTTGCGCAATTTAGTGCTAAATTAAACGCAGTTAAAAAAATTTAAAAATTTCAAACACTTCCGGAGATTTCCGGAAAAAAACGAAATTTGGCAAAATCGTTTTTAATTTTTGCAGGCTTTATTTAAAGAGATATCAGAAAATAAAAGGTAGATTCTCATTGCCACTTTTTATTTTTTATAATATGGTCTAAACAAAATGTAAATCCGACGTTTCGTTTCTGAGATACCATCATGAACTTTCATTTTTTATATGGAACAAAAAAAAGTATCCCATGTATTTGATAGCATTTTTTATTACAAATTCAACGATGTATCACCCTTGCATATCGAATACGTAGTTCAAGTACTTTCCATAAGAGCTCCATGAGAGCGAGAGAGAAAGGTATATCAGTTTTATAAAAGCCAATGAACTACACACTTGATATGCAAGTGTGATACACCGTTGAATTTGTAATAAAAAATGCTATCAAATACATGGGATACTTTTTTTTGTTCCATATAAAAAATGAAAGTTCATGATGGTATCTCAGAAACGAAACGTCGGATTTAAATTTTGTTTAGACCAAATTATAAAAAATAAAAAGTGGCAAGAAGAATCTACCTTTTATTTTTTGATATCTCTTTAAATAAAACCTACAAAAATTAAAAACGATTTTGCCAAAATTCGGTTTTTTCCGGAAATCTCCGGAAGTATTTTGAATTTTTAAAATTTTTAAATTGCGTTTAATTTAGCACTAAATTGCGCAACTTTTCTCTAATTTAACCGACCTCGTATCTCCAACTGTTTCCGAGATCCCCATGGTTAGGATCCTTATCTTGGACACCCTGTATATATATATATATATATATATATATATATATATATATATATATATATATATATATATATATATATATAAGGTCAGTTAAGTAAATTTTTAAAATATATGAATGATATTTTAAAAAACGGCAAAATTCAATTACTTTTTTTAATATTATTAAAACTAAGAAATTTTTTGTTCTGATTAGTCATGTTAATGTTAGTGTGAAATAACAGGTAATCTTCTAGCTGTATCCGACGTGAACACGAGGAAAGTTCAGAGAAGAATAGTGTCCGAAATGTGAGGAGCACGCAAGAAACCTCTTTATCTTACCTCTCATAAACAAAGAAGAAATTATTTTAATCCAAAATTAGATCTGTTAAAGTCTTCGCATTCGTTTCGTGATTTACAAAAATTGATTGTTAGGACTGGTAACTGCTTTGGAGCAGAAGCCACGCAGAAGCATGGAGAAGTTCTGATCCTCTTGGTACCAGTATTTTTTGGAAGGTTTAGTATGTTCTTTCAAAGCGTCACTAGTGAAAACGAGATTTCACATTTTAGTAAAATAGGGTATAGAGTTTCAAAAATAAACAACATCACCAACACACGATCACGGATCGCTCTGGGGGAACTTAGAGAAAAAAAAAAGATTGGTGTAATACCAACAAGAATAAACGATACAACAGGTTGAATAATATGACCTCCCTATAATAAATTCATATCAAATGATGAAAAATCTTTTGATAAAATATTACCATTAGTACATATAAAATAATTTTACATGTAATAAACTTTCTGCATAATGAATTTCTAACATCAAACAAATAAACATTAAAGTTCAAAACAACTATCAGTAATTTAAATAACAAAACACTGCAGTGTATCCAAAGTTTAAAGTAAGAAAACCCTAGGTTCCAGAATGCTGGTTTTCAAAGCTTGTTTCTGCTCACTCTCCACGCTAAACTAATTATTTCGCGTTAGGGGGTTATTATTTTCTCTAAGAAAGCAATTTGCATCCGTGCCGTGGAACAGGTACAAGTTTTGGTTAAAGTTTGGGTAATTATCATTCTGAAACAACACGCCGGTCGAGAAAAATTATTACAAGCCTGAGAGAACTAAAAATATGTAGTGCACAAAATTAAGTTCAAAACTTCATGAAATATAAAAGACTTACTAATGATTTATATAGCTGGGCGTAATCAAACGAAGAGTATTTTCAGCACAAGAATAAAGAAGTAAAACCAATTATAATAAGAACGAGTAATAATTTGATGGCATTAAGAAAATTTCAAAACATATTTAGTGCCATTGTCACGATAATATATAGTGGCTTCAATTTAACTGGGCTTGTTATGTATTATGGTCTCAGAATTAAGTTTATAGAATCAGAGTGTCAAAGATATTGACCTCTACACGTATTAACCAATATGGCAGTATATGAATAACTTCCCGGAGGGGGGGAGGAGTGCCAGCCATATTCATGTTTCTATTGCAGCTGACAGGGACGAGTCTACGAGGTGTGTCAATTTGTCAATGAAAAACAAGCAAATTAAATTTCGGGCAAAATTTTATCTTTGATCTTCACAATAGTCTCTCTCTAACTCTACATCATGAATTCCAACGTTGCTCTTACGATTGGAAGTACCCTTGGTAATCCTCCGAAGTTAACCCGTTCAGTACCACGGTTACAGCTTTTTTGACCTTCTGTACGCTGCCATGATAAGTTCCCTTAAGGTCTGATTCATCTAGGGGAATAAAAAAAGTCACAGGGGGCAATATCGGGGCTATAAGGTGGGTGCAGAAATGTTGAAATGCCTTTTTTCGCCAAAAACTCTTGCACAATGAACGAGGAATGGGCCGGCGCGTTGTCGTGGTGCAAGATCCAGCCATTCTCGGCGAGTTCAGGCCGCACACGGAATCGCGTGCCTGCTGCCGCTTCAGGACGTCAACATAGAACTGTCTAGTTACTGTCTGGACAGCAGGATCATATTCACGATGAATGATGCCGCCGAAATCGAAAAAAACGATCAACATTGCCTTCAGTCGCGACTTGGATATCCTCGCTTTTGTTGACCGCTCCCCACCCTTTTCCACCTACTGCTGACTTTGTTTATGGGTCTCGGAGTTATACTCAAATATGCAGATCTCATCTCCAGTAACTACCCGAGGTGTGAAGTGTGACGTAGAATCCTATTTCGCAATAAAAATATGTATGTGCCATTTAAAAAAATGAACTGAGGTCTGAAAAACTCACTTCTGGTCGAAACCGGAAATTGCAAGTGCAATCAGTCGAAAGAGCGTACCAGACACAGTTATACAAATTTTTGAAAGTCTCAAAAACCCCTTTCCCTAGATTTTAAAAGGGGTGAACGGGTGGTCTGGAACACCCGGTATAATATTAAGTTTCTCAAAATGTTTCGTAAAATGTGTAATTTTTTTATTCAATAAGAACATTCACGCGGTTAATTTTGCGTGAGTGTAACAAAATAGTTCAACAGAAGAGTCATGACTTGACCATTTAAATATCAGTTATTCCTGAGACGTGAAGTTGTTGTGTGTGGTATAGCTAAGATCTAGTAACCTGTTCTCATTTAGCACTAAAACTAGAACAGCCCTAGAGGATCGACCAGACCTCCAAAGTGCCTTCGTCACAGTGGATTTTATCTATACACTGATTTAAGGAAAAGTTACTAAATAATATCGGTAAGCAGTAAATCATGAATTAAATGGTCATATGCTACCAAAATAATCCATTTCCAGAAGTCCATTCGTTCATATAATGTGCAGGAAGCCTAGATTATGTTGCATAAACTACAGGAAGTTACAATATAATTTGAACTAAAAATTAATAAGTTTAAAACTCAGTTCACGATAAATTTAGTATTAATTGATGCTGCAGAACTAAGCAAATAAAGAATCAAACAAGTATAAGAGAAATAATACTTAGGACAAGAGATCTCGATCAGGCAAGATAATTAAACTCATGAAATTCAATGCAGAAAAGCTTACCTTAGGCAGTTCTCGGTAGATTGAAAGAAATAGTTAAATACGATTTTCCAATATGGATGAAAAGCAAATTGTTCAACAGATGTGTATTAACATAAGGAGGGGAAAGACTGAAACAGAAGAGCATAAACACATATCCTTCACACAAAAAAAATGGAGATGTTGATGATAGAAACCACCCTAATAGAGAAAGTTTTAAATATGGCAATCAATCAAAGAACAGGGGTGAGAGATGCTGTTAAAAGAATGGTAAAATGGAACTGAACAATATATGTTGCTAAGATGACCGAAGACAGACTAACTCGAAGAACTGTAAAGTGGAGGCTTGGAAACGAAACTTATAGGAACATAAGCAGATCACCTAAGCAATAGATGGCTCATATTACAAGAGTAGCGAGAGAGGAGCGTTAAGGTAAGCTTTATTCAGTATTGGACAATATAAGGCTGTTGATGAAGATTGGCTGGTAGTCGCATTTTAGATTTATCAAATATGATTACATGAAAACAATTGAAACCGGCCAGACATCAAATCTCAAGAATAATCAAGAAGAAATATGAAATACCTAAAGTTAATTTAAAACTATAATCATACAAATTCTTAGGAGACATTTATCTAATGAAACTTTTATTATACAAATACAAAATGATAAATAAAGCAAAATAAATAAGAAAAATTCTAAAATATCAAACTCGCCAAAATACATTTATTATCTTCTGCAGTTACCAGATGATCATCAGCTTTCCTTCAGTAGTGTCCAGTAGTATATGCTAGGGATTTATACTAAGCTTCTTCTATCTGATGCTAATTGAAACCATGTCCTACGTGCTTTTCACAAAACAATTTTGCGTTTGCTCAAATCAATTCAATGGTATTAAACTGGCAGTATGGTGGTAACCGCAAAACTTGATAACCATGTTTTCGCAATATTGGATCGACATCGCATATTTTTTGTTTTTGCATAATTTTTGTTTTCACCAGAAGTTCACATTTTAATAAATTAATATATGTTGCTCTTTTTTCACCAATAATTTGGTTGCTTTTAGTGTCCGATAATGACAAGATGTATTGTTTAGAGCAATTAGCGGTGGTTCATCCAATTTGGTATACAATTCATTTTGTCGTGATTGTTAGTGCCACTTATTAGATTTTGAGGAAAAAATTAACTAACTTCCTGTATGATACCAGTATTTATGCACCGACCCAAACCAAATATTTTTCTCGTTTCATTGATTTTACAGAATCATCGAGATTGGATATGTTTTCTATGTGGAATGGAAACAAACCACTTAATTTTAGGGCTACATTTCTTAAAAAATATAACTATTCTTTCCATAATCTGAATTTTAGGAGAATCTCCTGATCGACTGTTAAAATTCTGACATGCTTGAATTAAGTTCATAGTTTCAAAAAAATAGGGCATTATTGATGGGAAACATTCGGTCTTAACAAGATTTTGTCGAAACAAATAAATAATAATTTCCTTTTATCTGTTAGAAAAAATGTTATATACAGGGTGATGAATTCTAATAGATCACTCATTGCTTAAAAAAATTATAATTTACGTTGGACAACCAAATAATATTAATCAACTATTATGGCAGAGGAAACTTGGTTTTATTACCACGACATACTGACGAAATTCCAAAGGTAGATGAAGAAGAGAATGGTTGTGGTTTTTGTTATAGAGATATGTATTTTGGATATTACTGAAGCTCTGAAAAATGAACGTCTTTACTGGAAAATCTATAAATGGTTTCCTGATCAAGATAATGCTTTAGTACGCCTTTTTGATTTAGTTATTATTATATTGTATTGTTTATTGTACATACTCGTTCTTTTGTTAGAAAAAAAAAACGTTCTTAGTACCTAAAGCTTCCATAAAATATATTTTTAATATGACTTTGGTTTCTACAGAAAGACTGAATTATAATATATAAAATAGTTCTGTCTTCATCTGAGAACCCATAACCCATATGATAACATAGTAAATTTATTTATTAGTAATGCTGGAACTGGTAATTTTAGTTTCTGAAAAAAAAAACTATGGGTTGGAAAGGTCCATTTTCATAGAAATTGCACCCAATGAAATTATTACTATCCCATTTTAAATTTTAGATTATAATTTAAAATGGTGTTGAGCTATTTGAAAGAAACTACTTTTCTGTCCAATAAAAAAGAGAATTTGCAAAATCAGTTAAATTCATGCTTGAACTTACAACAAAATATCAAGAAAATAAATTAAATTTTTATACGATCACCAGGTTTATTTTTTTGGGTCTAAAAATCAATATTTTTTTTATATTCTGTTTCAGCTAAAATATTAAGATGAAGACCATAGAAAAGCATACACATAATAGGAAAATATTATGTAGATAGATTGGAAAAAGGCTATATTTCCTGTAAGCTTTTATTATAAAATGAAAAATGGACTATCTTTATTCTCTCATACCTCCTCACATTTGTCAAGAATAGAAGTCAGAATTATTAATTCCATCAAATTGAATTTTCCAGGTTTGAGATTTTTCTAATAAATTTTACGTTTTCATTAATTTCTAAAAATTGTAAATTGTAAATTACTCAAATAACATGAAATATATATATATATATATATATATATATATATATATATATATATATATATATATATATATATATATGGTACTAACACTGATGTACATGCGAGCTATATTCAGGGAAGACTAAAGTTCATACAAAAACTCCGTATAATAAGCTCACTGTAGTAATTGTAGTCCTACGTGCGTCTCAAAAGATGATAGTTTTACTGATGAAGTAGTCGAAACAAGTATGGAGAGAGGCTTAGAGAGGAATTTACAAAAAATAATCTTTCCTCCTTTAAGGTTTTTAAAAATAAACAACTTTTTGCATACACTCAAAGAACATACTTTTATTTATTTTTGAATTTTGCTATGATGACTGCTGGTATTTTACAGTTTGGTACCAAGTTAGCAAGTGCAATATCCTATTGACAAATTATGGAATGGTGATTTTAATTACGTAGTTGTGAATTTCGCTTTTAACGTGATACAGTTTCACCAAAACGTGTAGGTCAGGTCGAGTGTATAGAACACTAGCAATATAAAAATTATTTTCGTGGCCAGTTACAACTTACTCTTTTTAGGGTTGTGCAACCAATTAGAGACCCTTATAGTTTCGCCATGTTCGTCCGTCTGTCTGCGTGCCTGTTCATTCGTCCGTCCGTCCGTCCGTGCGTGCGTTTGAATGTGACAGCCAGATATTTTTTCATTTTTGCAATGAAACTTTGTAGACACATGCTTTCAATTAACATAAAAATAGTTAAGAAGTGAAACTGTAAAAAAGTGTGTGGGCACTTCAGCGCTTCAAAAATGCAATTAACTTTGTCATATATTATTTATCATCTAGTCGTCCCGTTCACGAAATACTATAGTTAAAGTTGCCAATAAGTAAACCAAATTTAGGAATTCGATTATTTGGTGGAGGTGCCGGACATGGTAGTGGTTGTGTTAAATATAAATTGTGTTTCTTTTAGAAGGAATACATGGAATGGAGCTCTTTGATTTGGAAGCGCGAAATATAAATGGGTTTATTTCCATACTTCTAGTTTCTGGCCCAGTGGTAGTAAAAAAATTTAAAGAAGATGGAATTACTCCTTCGTCACCACTCCTTTACTGCATTTTAATCGCATATGCCATATTTTTAGCCGTTTTTTTTCCGTTAATTGGTGTTATATTTGTTTGCTTAATAGTTACTATTATCTTATCTTCTTCAAGTGCCTTCTCCATTGCGGAGGTTGGCAATCATAATAGCTATTTTAATTTTTGAGGCAGTTGCTCTAAATAGTTGTTTTGAACTGCATTCAAACCATTCCCTTACGTTTTTTAGCCATGAAATTCGTCGTCATCCCACGCTTCTTCTGCCACTTATTTTGCCTTGGATTATGAGCCGTAAGATACTGTGCTTTTCTCCTCCCATAATATGTCCGAAATATTGCAATTTTCTCTGCTTTACTGTTATCTCGACTTCTTTTTCTTTCCCCATTCTTCTCAACACTTCGGCGTTCGTAACTCGATCCACCCACGAAATCCTCTGAATTCTTCTATAGGTCCACATTTCAAAAGAGTTAAGTATTCTCATTGCCTCTCGATTCAATGTCCATGCTTCCATTCCATAATATATACAATATATACGTAACATTTAGTCAGTCGTATTTTCAGGGCTAACGTTAGATCTTTGCTGCATATAACCTTTTTCATTGTAATAAAGTTGGCACGAGCTTTCTCGATTCTGGTTTTTATTTCGACGGTATAGTCATTATTTTCTGTTGTTAGGGTTCCCAAGTAAGTGTACTTCTTAGCTCTTTCTATGTGCTGGCCTCCTACTACTAGGGTTTCATTATTATTGGTGTTGTTTTTACTAATTATCATGTATTTGGTCTTTTTTGTGTTAAGAGAGAGTCCATATTCTCCACTAACTTTTAATATTTTATTTATTATCTTTTCTAGGTTTTTCAAACTATCAGCTATTATTACGGTGTCATCTGCATACCTAATATTGTTGATTAAAACTCCCGTTACTTTTATCCCTGCTGTTTCAGATGCAAGACTCCAATATGACCTCTTCGGAATAATCGTTAAATAGTAAAGGTGACAATATACACCCTTGTCTGATTCCCCTTTGTATTTCCACATCTCCGGATATTTCCTGTCCAAATCTTACTGCCGCTCGCTGATTGTAATATGGATTTGATATCAACCTTAAATCCGTTTTATCCAAATTTTTGCCTCTGAGAATCTCTATCAGTTTGTCATGTTTGACCCTATCAAAAGATTTGTTGTAATCTATGAAGCAGACATAGAGGTCCTGATTGATATCTAAGCATCTTTGAGTAAGCACATTAAAAGCAAATAATGCTTCTCTTGTACCCACCCTGTTCCGGAAGCCAAACTGCGTGTCACTAATATCCAGCTCCAATTTGGAATGTATTTTAGCGTGTACAATTTTTAAAAGGGTTTTCAAAGTATGTGACATGAGACTGATTGTTCGATAGTCTTATAAGGATGTTTTATTTAAAAAATTCTGTCTTGATTTCTCTTAGATATTCATTTTAAATTTTACTGTGCTTCCCTTTGGTTGTTGAATAGTAGATTTTAAAAATCTGCAAAATTCGAAATAA
This sequence comes from Diaprepes abbreviatus, assembly GCA_034092305.1. Taxonomy (NCBI): domain Eukaryota; kingdom Metazoa; phylum Arthropoda; class Insecta; order Coleoptera; family Curculionidae; genus Diaprepes; species Diaprepes abbreviatus. The sequence continues at coordinate 398,711 of JASJET010000304.1, forward strand.
TCGTACTTAGTAAATACTTTCAACAAAAATTGGTACGATTAAGTTTACTAATCATCTTCGATGCTTCAATATATTTTCCAACAAAAGTCCATCTTTTGTGATAAAATTTAGAAGGCATATGCTTTTAATTAATTCAAAGGTAGATCTACAATAAAATTGCAGGAAAAACTAATGACGTCAAAAAGTGCTACGAAGCCTAATATTATATGATCCCAATACGCATTTACCTAGTTTTCATTTTCTTATTATTTCTTTAAACTAAATTAGATATATTTATAGATTTTTGTAGTTAGATTTACTAGGAAGGCGATCGGCCTCGAATGGCCTCCAGCTATGATGGAATGTAAAAGGCCCAACGACGCCCAGGCATCCATGATCAAGTACACCACCTTTTGTTCATTCATTCGTCCATTTACTACGAAGGTTTAGGACTTAGATCCGATCTCGTTTGTTTTGTTTATGATATTATTATAATTTATATTAAATATGTCAACAAAACAATGCTTATATAGGAATATTAAGAATGAAAACTTAGACATATAGCATTGAAATAGATAACAGGAATAGTTGTAGGGGGTAAAGATTTAATTTTTTTGTCAACGTTCGGTGACATATTTTTGGAAATAAAAAATTAATTTATTTAAAAATTGTCATTTTAATTAACAACTTCATCTATTGCCAATTTTGATGCCATTTTCATTTTTCCTGGAATATTTTGTGTGCTTAGTTTTTATTACTTTTTTTTTAGGGGTCAATTTGATTATTTTGTCATATTTATGCGATTGTGGGTCGATGTACATTTGTTATAATAAATCAATAGCAGTCAGTATTTTTGACCTTTTTTCATCCCTTCAATCTATTTCAAATAGTTTATGAATGTTTGCATGCAAATATTGCAAGTACATTTTATAAATTTGAATCATAAATTGCGTGGGTAATTTATATCATTCCATTTGTTCACTTTCCCGCCTTCATACTATGCAAAATTATACATATCGATATCAAATTAGAGTACACTTAATGAACCAGATCAATTCAGGTCAAACTTATATAAGACTCAAGTGGAAATTTTTTAAACGATTAAGCTTCTCTTAAGCTGTTAGTTTGACTTAAGTCGAAGTCATGGAACTTGATTGAATAAAGCAAACAACTGCGGTTTTTACAAGATTATAATAGTTTTTAATTATCATAAAACTTTAACTTATTATGCTCGGATTTTTATGTAATTAGTATTAGTATACTAGGTGGGTTCGATATTACTATCTATGTTAAGACATGTATTAAAAGACCAAGTCATGAAAAAAAGGAGTGGTATATGTTAAGGGTTTTTCGAAATTCTTCCAGGTGATAAAAATGAACTTATTAGTTTTTTTTTTAAATTAAAAATGCAACTTAAGCATAATAATTACTTTGTACTTGTTTGTGTACGATATAGGAAATTATGTGTACGAACCGTTTAAGAATGCTACTGAACTTTGAATTAACATTTTCTTGGTCATTTTTATAAGAATAAATTTAGGTTCGATTATGTAAAATATATTAAAATTAAAAATGTTAAAGTATTTCAAATATTGATTATTATGATGTGCTATTAAAATTGTTCTTTTTTTTTACAAATAAAACTTTATAAATTTATTTACTTAATTATTGTTAAGTTCTTGAAGAGGACTATGCAAAGTTATTTATTTCTCTTTGAAAAACCCACAGTGCCTGAGTCAGCTATACTATATTTAGAAAAATGTAACGTAACCGTATAGTTACTACTTTGAAGAAAACGCTGAATTTTTAGGATAAAGTGAATCTTGAAAAAAAGGAATAAAGTTGAGTCTTGAAGGAAATCGGATAAATCTTGAAGAAAAATGGATAAAGCTTCAAGAAACTGGGATAAAGCTTGCCTCTGATTTCAGTGCAGATCAATCAAATTAAATAAATCAGAAAACAGTTGTTTAATGATTGTGTTCTTTAACAATTCAACATGATTGCATGTTTGGCCAGTTGCAAAATAAAAGGTTGAATAAGCAAAATGTCAAAATTAGACTCTTAAACAAGCAATTTTAAAGAGATTTTCGAGAGCACGGGCCTAAACATTAGAAAAATATTAGACACGACTTATTCCCAAAATTAAATATTATCTGTCTAAAAAGTGCAACAGAAATAGATAATCATTTTACTGACATGATCATCGATAAAGGTTACCAATAAGGAAACCCTGTAAAGTCGTGATTTTAGTTCAGGTTGATCCCAATAGATGGCGTTATGTATATAATTTTCGGCGGAATCTCGAACTTGAAGAAAACAGGCGGTAAGGTAAAAACCGACTGCTTTTATTATGGTGTTTTTTGTGTTCCTTAATGGCTACGTTTTCTGCCAATATTTTTATTCTAAAATCATTTTTTGCTTGTAAAAATATTATCTATTCTAGAAATTATAACATTAAAGTAAACAGCCAACATTTTATTGTGTCTAAAATATGCGAGTTCAAGAGAAATAATTTTATTGCATTACAGCTTGTGGTGGACGATACATGAAATATGTAGCTAAGTTCGAAAGACCATACCGAAATTTATGTTTGTATATTATACATAGTCAATACCCAACACATATAAATTAATAAACATGAAAATAAAATTTTCCTGAAATATTACAGGAGACACGGTTTGCGGAACCTTTTTTACATAACATTTGAGACAATTATTACAGTGACCCTAAGGTATCTACAAGAAAATAATTTAGTTGTTACTGTGTGATGCCCAAACAAATATGAGGTGACAGGTTAAAAACTGATTTTTATAAATTTTTTTTTCCGAGATGAAACAATAGAAATATTGAATAGTTATTGAATAGAAATCCTAAAATATGTAAATATTTAGGATAAAATGGTGTTTATCCTATTACAAGAAAAACTTTAACAATTTGTAGCCATTCATCTATAGTTAATGTTCGTCACTAAAGATGGTAAAATAGTGGGCTGTTTTATCCACATTAAGCTCACTTCGCTCATAAATGAGTGGAACTACCAGAGAACAAACATATTTTCCTTAAATGGTTTTAGAGGGATAAATCAACTTTCTAAATGTATTCAGAATCAGTTTTTTTGTTATTATAGGTTAAACTGTTTTCATAAGATATATGCAGGATCTTGTAATAACTAATATTAAAAAAAACTGTATTAAAGTTTCTATGAGTTAGAGACACCTGAATAAATTCAAAAATCATATTAAGACAAATACTTTTGTATTAAAACTATGATTTTATTCCAATCTTACAAATTCCACAAAGATATTCTATTAAAACGTTTTTCTCTCCTTTTAAAACATTAACTTGAAATGTTATTTGCGTTTTAGCGCCAATCCCATTTAGTGTTTAATCAAATAAGTGAAGCAAGGAATAAAAGACATTTAGACGTTTTACAGACGTAAAAGAGTTTCTAGAATTTTAATCAGAAAAAGTAAAATAGGCAATAGTCCATGAACTACCGCTTTTTCATTGCAGCGCAAACCCACTATCTACTATGCACTAGCTTGATGAAATATACCGGATGATTTTTAATTTTAAAATTCTTTTATCAGTTATATTTTATAAAATAATAGCAATTTTACCATTATGACATATACAAATAAAAATATCAAAAAAATTGAACCAACTTATAAACTTTTATGAGACTAAAATTTTTGAAGTCGGCGCCAAATTATTACCATACAAAATGTGATTCATATAAAAAGATATGCTTTATTTGTGATCGCTTTCTTACTGACGCTTCTATGTATATCGTAATAGTAGTTATTTGTTTCATTTAGCAATAATTTAGTGCCCACATCGAAAATTTCAATTTTATATAAAAATTTATATTGTTAGTTTTTTCTTTTTAGCGTCATTTCAATTTTTTTTATAAAAATTTTATTTTTTAATTTTTGGTTTTGAATTGGGTTGAGTTTCTAAGTTCGCAAAAAAATATTCAATTATATCCATAGTTACCACACTAAACTGAACAGCAAAAAATTCTTTGATTCTGATAATTCCCCAAATTGAACCAAACAAATATTTATTCTGCTATAGTAAATCTGCTATCTTGAGTTTTAAGAATTTAATTTTAAATTCGTAACTTAGTTCTCCAAAACCCCCCAATACCGATATTGAAAGAACTTGAGACATGTAAATTTTTTAGTCCGACCTATTCTATTCTGGATATTGAGTTTAAAGAAATTAATTTAAGATCCGTAAGATACTCCCCAACAATCTCCCCAATATAAATCTGGACAAAATTGGAAAAATGTTAAATTTTTAATTCCCCATATTATACCTTAAATTGTTAAAAATTAACTTTCGATGCGTAACATGCAATTACGAAAACCCTCTAATACCAACTTGAAATATATGTGGATAATGTAAAATTTTCAACTCACCTTATTAAATCCGCCATATTGAATTTCAAGAAAATTATTTCACACTCTAATTTTAATCTTAGTTTACAGCTTCGAAAACTCCCTGGAACCAATTTTGGGCATAATCCGAAAATACAAAATTTTTAGACAGCCATATTGCATCTGCCATACTGAATTTTTTTAAACAATTTTAAATTCATTATTCAAAAACCTCCAGCAACAAATTTTAAATAAAATTCTGAGATAATAAATTATGAGTCCTCCATATTGAACTTTTTAAAAATAATTTTTAATACGTAATTTACGCCGATAAAAAATCCCTATACTAATTTTGGACAAAATCGATTCATGGAAAATTTTTGATTCGTCATATTGAATTTTTAAAAAGTATTTTAGTTTTTTATATACAACTCCGAAAACTTCCTCATACCAATATTCGGGAAAATCGGACAAAACTAATTTTTTGTCCGCCATATTATCAGCGCCATCTTGGATTTTACTGAACCAATTATGGCCACAATAATATGAGACTACCGTACCAACTGCCTGAGCATAATGCAAAAATTTTATTCAAATCGTTCCGGAGTAATCGACATACAAACTTAAAAAAAACATACACAGTGGTCGAATGTAAAATCTCTCTCTTTTAGAAGTCGGTAAATTAAGGTCTTCAATATCCCATTTCAAAATATTTCTGTCCTAAAATATTAGGGTGTGGCAGGTATAACGTGACCTATTTAAATATCAGCCTTTGATATAATTGAAGAAGAGGATATCGAGAAAAGTCAATGTTAGTATTGAGAAACAAGGGGTGTCATTTCAAATTTTCTTTGAGGGAGTCAAGCAATTATTTTTATAGACTACAAGACTATTACAATCAACACGAAAATGGCTTGAACATGGAGTGTACTCTAATTTCATATTTTTATCTGTTTGTAAAACTAATTCATTAATAGACGTAATAATCAATTCTCGAGAAAAACCTCATACCCGAAAATAAATAATACGCGATAAAATAACAATATCTTTTTATATAAAATTTTTCGATGGGACGCATCCCTCTCAAGATATTTTCCTTTAAAAATTTGAGAACGGCACTCTTTTTTCAACAATATAATTTTTCTGATTGATGAAACTTGATTAAATTTTGGTGCTTGCTGCATTATAAGAAGCGCATTAGAATGGTACAGTGAACTTTTTTATACCTACGCGCAGGGCAAATTTTTATCAAATATTTTTAGACCTATATTTTGAAAGGTTTGCGTTTTTTAGATTATGTTGTATTCTTTTCGATTTCTTTGCCTTTTAACAACGTCATTTTGTTGCAAATGGTATTTATCATTGATTTATCAAATCTAAAAAAATATTAGAAACAAAATTTGGACCAGTTCTCGGTTTTATTTCAATGCCTAACAACTTTTCCACGAAACATTTATTAAACTATTGAAAAATTAAAGTTAAACTTACAGTCAGTTAAAAACACTGTAAGTAGGTTTAAAATGAGTTCCATCATCTCTGATACACCCTCGAGCACTACTAATTATTAACTGATGTACCCTCCGCAATTCAGCAGGCCTATCATTGATTTGATTGCAGTAAACAATAATTTTTGTACAGTTCTTCCCTGTCAGCTAGTGTAATGGAATAAGTTAAGTTCTTTAAATGTTCTTACAAGTACAATTGCACATCAGGAGATCGAGAAAGCCAAGCATTAATGCTTCCAACTACTACTACTTAAGATGAAAATTATTTAAATGTTCCCGCACAGCAACGCTAAAATGTCATGCATAAGACACATATTCCAATGAATTTCTAGCTGAACGTCCTCTAACGAATATTATTCTAATAAACGTACAGTTGAAGCTGCCCATTTAGTTACCCCCTTCAACATAGTTATCATCATTTCTATGCTGTTGTAAAATCGAATTTGCAAATTCTATCCTACTTACAGGATCATCAGGGCTAAGTGAATCTCATTTTTACAGATAATATGGGTATGAGGGTTGTTTTTTAAGAAAATTGAACCAATACTAAATACCACTAAGGAATTAAATCCTAAGAAAAAAATAATAATACTTGATATTCACTTAGTGGATGCAAATAATGTATAAGAGACTCTGTAAAAAGTTTTAAAAATTATTTTTATTGAAAGAAATATTACTGTCAATAGCTAACAAATTTTTAGTGGTACAGAATTATAAAATAAATTTGTTTCAAATATGCCAAATTTGATCGAACTCCTAAAGTCACTATAAAAAACTAGAACTAAAAAAATGTACATTGCGAACTAACTTGATTCAATAAATGAATGATATTGTATTGCAAAAGCGACATTATTTGTTGACGAATACTGCAATTTCCTTTACATTATGTTGGTATTACGTTTTTTTCACAAATTTACACAATTCAGCTACTTATCTATTTGTAAGTACTCATTCTTGAGTCACAGTCACCAAAAGATGGTCTCAAGTAAAAGGAATAAGATTGAAAATAGTACAACACATTGGATGTTTTAATATTTCTGCGAACCAATCGTAGAATCATGCAGTTGTCTTCTATGTAATTAATAAATGTGGTCAAAAGAAAAACAGATGCAATACATTCGCCAGAAACGTAGTTAATATCGGAGAAATATGTGGTATTTCTATTAAGGACAAATTTACTATATTTAGAAAAATGTAGCGTAACCGTATAACTATACGGTAGTAACTACTACTTTGAAGAAAACGCTGAATTTTGAGGATAAAATGAATCGTGAAGAAAAGGGATAAAGATGAGTCCTGAAGAAAAACGGATAAATCTTGAAGAAAAATAGATAAAGCTTCAAGAAACTGTGATAAAGCTGGCCCCTGATTTTAGTGTGGTCCAATCAAATCAAATAAAACAGAACACAGATGATTAATGATTTTATTCTTTAACAATTCTACACTAGTGCCAGTTGCAAAATAAAAGGCTGAATTCGCAAAAAATATTAATACGTGATATTCACTTTGCGGATGCAAATAATGTATACGGGGCTCTGTAAAAAGTATTAAAAATTATTTTTATTGACAATAATATTACTGTAAACAGCTAACAAATTTTCAGTGGTAGAGAATTATAAAATAGTTTGCTTCAAATATGCCAAATTTTATCTAACTCCTTAAGTCACTACAAAAAACTGGAACTAAAAAAATATACATTGCGAACTGGCTTGATTCCGTAAATCATTGATATTATAGTGTAAATTTCGTTAAATTATTCCATTTACTACAAAAGTAAATTTTTATCAGAATTTTGGAGAGAGATACCATTTGCAACAAAATGACATATTTCTCGAAAACAGTTCAACTTGCGTATATTTTTTCTTCTATCTTCTTTCTTTAGTAGCCCTACAACCCGGGGTGGGTCTTGGCTGACTGCACAACTTGCTTCCATCTCACACGGTCGTCCATGATAGTTGGGTCAGTAGGTAACCCCATTGTTCTTAAATCTGACCATATGTTATCTCTCTATCGCATTCTTGGGCGTTCTAAGGGTCTTTTCCATGTCGGAGCCTCCTCCCAAATTAACTTGGTAAGGCGTTTATTAGGGAGCCTATGGACATGGCCAGCTCCTCTTAGGCGTTGGGATTTAATTTCGTGTACGATGTCGCTAGCGTTATATATCTGTTTGACCTTGGTATTTGTTCTTATTCGGTATTGATTAGTATTGGGGTCATGATAGGGTCCGAAAATCCTTCTAAGGATTGTCCTCTCAAAACATCTAAGTTTCATTTCCATTGCATTTGTCAGCGTCCAAGTCTCACAGCCATACGTGAGCACTGGTCTAATCACTGTTCTATATATCCTGATTTTTGAGGTTCGTGTTATGTTCTTGGATTTGATGGTGTTGTTGAGACATACATCTGTTTGCTGCCTCAATTCTCCCCTTTATTTCCTCTGTGATATCGTTATCTGCGGTAATTGTCGCTCCGAGATATTTAAAACGCTCCACTCTTTCAAAGTTATATGTGTCTATTGTTACATTTTGTCCTATTCTATCTCGATTCTTTTGTCTTTTTATGCGCATATATTTGTTTTTTTTTGGTTTAACTCCGCCTGGAACAGTGAAGGGGTGAATTGAGTAGCTCTGAAACTATCATTGCCGGTCCCAAGCCTGGATAAAGGAGGAGGGTTAAGCGGAAGACCAACAATCTACCCTTATAAAAAACAGCCTGTTATGAAAACTGCAAACATGCCTGGGAATCATATTTTTTCTGCTAAAAGATAAAGAGAGTCATGTCATAAAAAACAGGGCAATAAGCAACTAAGACTTTCAATGGTTTTAATTGGATAAATGGTTCAATTGGTCATTTGAGATGAGAAAACCATGGAGTGCAATTAAATTAGAGGGTGCAATTTGGCGATAGGGGTGAAAATGCAATCATAATTTAGTTAGTTAATAGGAAACTTTTTGTGAACAAATGAAATGAATAAAAAAAACAAAAAATCCATTTTTTTTTACATTTTTGTTTGAGCTGAGATAGGTATAGGCATTGCTTCATAGAAAAAAGTAGAACAAATTTCCTTTAATATAGTGTATTGGAAAAGTAATTTCAATTCAAATTGACTGAGATATAGTTGCTCAAAATAAGTTACTTTTTTCGGATTTTATCGCGTTTGCCTTGATATTGTTTTAATTCCTATTTTTTACAAAAAACTTGTTTTTTACTTAATAAAAAAATATATTCCAAGTGTATTTATTAGTACTGAATAAGAATTTCAACAAGTCTCTTAAATTGCAATGGGTTTTTAAATAATAACGCAGTTAATTATACTAAAATATTGCTTTTTTCTATATGAAATATGAAGATTTGTATAAATATATTTGAAATTAATGTAATTCAAAATCTGTTTAATTTCTCTTTCATTATTTCTTAAGTCGCCTTTTACCGTTACCAGAGATGACTAGAGAGATGCGCGACCTCTATGTAAGCCGGGAAAATAAATTTTAAACGAGTCGAAGTCAAAAAACTGTATCATTTGCAAACTTTTTGTACCAACTGCACTGTACTTTTTGACGGCTCTTTTAGTGGTTTAAATATTGGTACGAAAAGTGCAGAAAGACTGCGCCGAACCCAATAAGTTGGCCCAGGAATTCAAATTAAAGATGAGTTGAAACCACAAGATATGGATCTTCTCGTCATTTTATCATAGTTACTAGAGCAATTTCGAAACGTCTATTTTCTGAAACCGAGTATAGGAAAAATAGCGGCAAAATTATAAGATCGTTTCAATTTTTCGCAACAATAACAATATCTTAGTTTTATACATGCTTTTAGCAGCTGTGGTACTACGTCTGCATTTTTCAACACTGGAAAAAAAATTATGAAATTTATAAATAAGAATATTCAACCAAAATCATATATGGACACATTTTTACGCGACAACGCAGCTAAAGATGACATAGCTTCTGCATCAGAATCCATTACAGTGTCTTTATATGAGGCAAAGTCGAATAACACTCTCAGTAGCTGTTGTTTCCAACTCTTTTCCAAATTGTCTAAAAGTGCTAAGTTTTCTCTGTCTCAATTACCGCCAAGGCGTGATGCCGTCAAACAGCGTGGCTTAAAAAAGCATTTTCAAATGCAGAAGCGGAACTGAAAAAAATTTTATCCTCTTGACTGGGGTTGGAAAAAATGTAAATATGGTTTGTTAGCCAATGGCAGTAACGAACCTCCTGCTCTGGAGATTCTGCTTATAACAAAGGCTTGCGGATATACAACAAGCTGCCACGGAAACTGTGATTGCCGAAAATTAGGACTGACTTGCTCTATGTTCTGCAAAGGATGTATGGGTATCAATTGCGACAATGTACAAGAAGCAGAGATTTTATAAGAGGATGTCCTTAAAGACGTGGATGAATATAATGAAATTCAATTTGAAAATGTTATAGAACAAAATGTTCTCAAATTTGTTAATTTATATAATTAACAAATATTGAATAATTTAATATAATAACATTTTTAATGCACAAAAATTCATCTTCATATTTCAGATAGAAAAAAAAGCAATATTTTAGTTCAAATTACTATCCCATTATTTAAAAATCCGTCACAGTTTAATAGATTTGTTAAAATTCTCATTCATTATTAATAAGTTAACTTGAAACACTTTTTTTAAGTAAAAATCAATTTTGTTGTAAAAAATAAGAATGAAGACAATATCAAGGCAAACGCGATAAAAATAAAAAAAACTGTCCTATTTTGAACGACTATATCTCAGTGAATTTAAATCAAAAGTACTTTTCCGGCACACCGTTTTAAAGGAAATTTCATCAATTTTTTTTTTCTGTGAAGCAATACCTATACCTATCTCTGCTCAAAAGAAAGTTACTGGTAAAAGAGTAAAAATAAAACAAAAAATTGATTTTTTTTATTCATTTTTTTTTAATATTTATCTGGTAAAAAATCGATTTTCATTTTCTTAATAAGTCATGGGAAATTTGATTCTCTACAAAAAGTTTTTCAACAACTATACCCGTTTTCGAGTTATATTTAAAAAACTGAAAGGGTTGCATTTTCTCCCCTATTTCCAAATTGCACCCTCTAATTTAATAACACTCTGCGGTTTTCTCATCTTAAATGACCAATCGCATAATTTATGTAATAAAAACCCTTGAACGTCTTAGTTCCTTTCTATACTTATGACATAATCAATGGCCTATATGTATTATCGCCTAAAATCTCAGATTTCATTGCAAAATATTCAAAACTGAAAAAGTTAAAAAGCTATGACTTGCAGAAGGAAAAATAGACGGACATGATGGAACTGTAAGGGTTCCTACGGAACCTCAAAAATTACAAAACACTAAGAGAGGTAATATAAATACCTTTAATTGTAACTAATTAATTTATTTTTTTTTATACTTAAACATCGTTGTCGTATGTACCGTTTACAAGATTTCAATTGTGAGCTGCAACTGAGATTGACATTTTTTTTAAAAGATATTTTTATCCATTGAGTCATCATCAAATTTTTGATAACAGATACATCTAATTCCAATAAATACAATAAATAGAAAGAAAGACGTAAGGAACAGAGGATACATCATAATGAAATACATCCCTTTCTGATATATTTAAAAAAAAGCTTCAACTTACGAACAAGTTATAACACATTTCTGGGTAAAAGATATATAGTTAAGAAAAATTACCATTAAATTAAACTTTTGCTAGAAAAAAAATTACCTTTCCATCCGGGCTTGCAATGACAGGATCCGCGGGTGCATTTCCCGTGGCCCGAGCAATCGGCAATGCGACAGTCGCCTTCTGGAATGTCGCATTCCGGTCCCTTCCAGCCTTCTTCGCAGTGGCAGATACCTCCACCGTACTGGCCATGACCGGAGCACAGAACCGGACATACACCTGAAAAAAACGGTAGTGTTAGGAATAAATTCAGGAAAATCATATATACCTGTTGTCGCAAATGATTGTCAATTCACTAGTTTTTAATAATGATTGTAAATTGTTTATGAAAAAATGTAAAATTAAAACATTTACCACAAATGATTTGATGGTAAATCAGAGTTTAGCTTTTGTTAAAGTTGCTCTTTGAAAGGCCAATCAAATCTTCCTTATTTCGACTACCCATTAAATCATAGACATCTATGTATTTAACACTGGAAGGTGTTATCGCATTTTTTTTTAAACAAACATCGGGCAATATATATATATATATATATATATATATATATATATATATATATAAGAAAAATAGATATCGGGAAGCGGTCTCTGAAATGAAACCTCAATTAAATTAAGAGAGATGCAAGTTAACAATAAAAAGTCTAAAATAACGAATACTTACAATGCTCATAGTTGCACAACAAATGTTGATATACACATGATTAAAAAATTCACAAAATACAAAAGGATTTTAGGCTGGGTAGTAAGTAATTTCGATGTTAAAACTCAACTAACATTGTATTATCACAGGGGCGGATCCAGCCTCTCTCTTTGGGGGGGGGGGGGGCGGTGATATCGCAAAAGTACAGTATGCAAGAAAAACCAGTTGTCAACGGGGGGGGGGGGGGGGGTTGCAAGCAGCATACACATTTCTAATATAAAATGCAGGATGGGTTATATTTTCCTGAACTCAAAGCTCTTGAGAGGGGGGGGGGCGATCGCAAATATACACATTCCTATACTCTATTCAAGAACTAGAGAGAGCAATAAAACTGTTACCGAAACCTCCAACGTACCTGCTCCAGTGCCGCTGGTAATTGACAACTGCCGTAAATCTAATTATATTTCATTATATTTAAATATATTTTATAAATTTACTGCAACATAAAAATTCTGATAATTTAATTTAATTTCTGTCAGTGAGCAAAGTACATCTTACAGTTTGTTCTTAGTGATTTATCTTGTTTGCGCTTGTTTTTATATATTATTTGAGATTAGTGAGATACCCAAAAGATATGGCTTTCACCTCTATATTTATTCCAAAATCGTTAAACCAGGGCATTCTTCCTCAACGAAAAACTTATTAAGATGAATGTTTATGATGCCTTAAGATATAAATATCTAGATAATAATGCTAAAAGCTCTGTTGAGATGTGTTCCAACATGACAGGAGTTGGAAAATCTACTATGTACCGAATACTGAAGGAGAAAAAACGACTGGAATTGTTAGTACTCCCAAGCCACATTCGATCACAGGCAGTTGAAAAACCTCGTTGGAGGAAGAAATGAAAACTGCAATTAAAGGGGATGTATATACATTTTATTATGAGAAGCAGATCCCAACCGTCTACAAAATTCTAACTAAAATCAATGAAGATCGCGATTTACCTGAAATTAAAAGAACTGATCTCTGGAAATTGCTCAGAGAATTTTTGCTGGGGAAAACCAGATAGAAAATCTGTTCCTATAGATCGTTCGGAAACTGTCCGTTGGAGAAGTAAATATCTCTCTCAAGTAAAAGGTAGAGTTGCTAGAAATAACACAATTAACAAAATTAGTAGTTTAACTAAACTTTTGAAAGATTTTTTTGAATAAAGTTACTGCGGAAAATTGGGGTAAATCCATGTAATAAAAGAATAAAACAAAATGTGAGAACTCGATCTCATGATCGGTGAGATAGAGAGACCAATTATAATTAATTTGAGCGAAGATAGTTTCACTGACTTTGATTAGGAATTAGAAACGTAATGTTTACTAGTGTAAACACAATTTATTATTTAAATTTTTGTTTTTGTTGTATTTTATTGTTTGATGTTGTTTATATGTTTTTTTATATATTTTTATTTTAGTGTGTCCCACTCTTTAATTTTATATATATTTAATTCTAATTAGCTGTAAGTTTTCTATTATTTTATTATTGTATTTGTGTCTTTTTCTTAAGAGTGTAGAATTAACATGTTTATCTTATTTTTTTGGGGCTATCGTATTTCCGTATAATAAAGTAAATTAAATTAAGATATCAGTACAATAGAAATAAAAATAAGTAGGTCTAATATTAATTACAACATAAAAAAAAGTAATTACATTTGAATCCCTTTTTATTGTTTAATTGTAATTCTGCAGATGGTTTAAGAAATAAATAAACTGAAATGTCAAATACCCTAAAAATGTTTTTAATTAATAATAAAATGACCCATAGCCCCAAAAATATTTTAATAATATATGGAAGAATTTATTTTTTTATATATGTTTACCTTTTTGTATTTTTGACAATGGATATTTTGTAAGTATTTAAATTATAACTTCGAATTTTTTTGTAAGAATAAGGGTACGTTTTAGTCCATTATTATAGACCGGTAATTTTGATTATAAAATTTCTAACCTATTCCTATGAAAAATATATGTGTTTAACAGATTTTTCTAAAGACACCGGACTAAAGAACACAAGTAGTTTGCGAAGAGAAATAGGGTAAAAAATGATTTCTTACTCTCTCTAGTTCTTAAATAAACTGTAGTATAACAGGAAAAATCGGGTCCATTTTTTAAACTCAAAGCTCTTGGGGGGTGTGAGTTGCCCTATTCTTCATGGCGATTACAGTGTTAAATTTTTGATTTTCCGGATGATCAGAGTGGTAATTGAGAAATCCGCTTGATGCAGATTCCTTTTGGTACCAGTCCAGAATAACTGTTCTGTTATTTAATCGAATCATCCTAGTTTCTAGGAATGGTATACTGTTGTTTATTTTTTGTTCGATAGTAAGCTGCATTTCTGTTAAAGGTATTTAGCATTAGTTGAACATAATCGCACGGGATAAAAGATACAATATAATCTACATATTTATAGATAAAAGGAAAGTTAAAAGGAAAGCCTGGAATTAGGTTTTTCAGCAAATGATCCAGAACAATCGCTGCAAGAATCGCACTTATGGGGGATCCCATGGAAGTACCAAAACTTTGTTTGTAAAAACTATCGTTGAAAGCAACATAAGTGTTAACAAAAATGAAATTGATTAGCTTAATAAAGTTATTCTTTCAGATTTTTGAATGTAGTTTAATTTTTCCCACTTCAGTTCCAAAATATCAACTACTAAATTCAGAGGTATGCTGTTGAATAATGAAACTGCGTCAAGAAAAATTAAGACGTAGTTTTGATGTAATGTAAATTTTTCCATTGCTATGGCAAATGAAAAAGTATCTTTTATATTGTAGTTATTAGTTTCTTCAAGAGTGATCTTGAGAATGTCAGCAAAATACTTTGATAATTTGTACCTATACCTATCTTGTGTATTTTTGCAAGATAATAGAACTTAGGGAATGAAGAATTATAAATACTAAAATTTTTAGCTAGTTCATCAGCAATTTCTTTTTTGGGCTTTAACCCTTTGATTAAATTGTTGTAGCTAGTCTGAATAGAAGAAGTAGGATCTCGAGTTAATTTAACATATGTGGAGGTATCTAACAACAAATTTTCTGTTTTTTTCTATATAATATCTCCTGTCCATATCGTTTTCTTGAATTTTGTATTCAACAAAGATGGCAGCTCAACATGAGAACACTGAAAAGATTGGTCACCACATTAGTTACTCTTGCTCTTAAAATGTGTTCTGTACCGTCCGATTATATTTAACTAACGCTAGATACCTTCAATTCGTTCAATAAAAATCTGCAATTTACTATCGAACAAGAAACAAACACCAGTATACATTTCTTGGATACTAAGGTGATTCGATTTATTGAAGGAACAGTTATTTTGGACTGGTACCAAAAGGAATCTGCATCAAGCAGATTTTTCAATTACCATTCTAATTATCCGAAAAATCAAAAATTTAACACTGTAATTGTCATGAAGTATAGGGTAACTCACATTAGTTATGAAAGTCTTTTACAACAAAATTAAAAAAAAAAAACTTTTCAATATTTTTTTGAACAATGATTACCCGAAACATCTTTTAAATAAACTAATATACAATTCAAATAGTTTTGATGGTCCCTTCGATGAATTAAATATTCCAATAAAATACAAAAAATTACCGTAAATGGATAAATTAACATGTTCCGTAATATCCCTTTTAAAGAGATTCCTAATATAAAGGTAGCCAAATATAATTACTCAAGAAATCAACAATTATTTTCCAATGTTAAACAAAAAACTCCCTCGATATTTAAAAGCAAAGTGATTTATGAATTATCCTGTATGGATTGTCAGGGTTGTTATATTGGACATACTTCACAGTGGTTAAGGCAACGAATCAAGCAACATAAAAGTGATTGCCATTTGGAAAAAAATAGATGCTCCACCGTAAAACAACATCAAATAACATGACATAAATTTAACTACGTTGATTTTAAAATTTTGGAACAAGAACCCAATTATAAAAACCGCTTGTTTTTGGAAACGTGTCACATAAATAAGAACAAACATTCTATTAATTCAAAGTTAGATACGAACAAATTAAGTTAAATTAAGTTATATATATATTGTAATATTTTAAACAGATTTTAGTTTAGAGTTGATGTCTATACCGTTTTTACTTTCAGACCAGTTGTGGTAAAATGAAAAAAAAATAATAAAAAAATTATTTGTTATGATAATACAATGCAAATTAATCTTTTCATATCTAGTTGAATTTCAACATCGGAATTACTACCCAGCCTGAAATGCTGCTTTTGTGTTCTGTGAATTTTTTAGTTTTTTTAGATTTTTGATTGTTGCTAACTTGCGTCTTTGTTAATTTTTATAGTACTCATGACGAAGTAGAAATAAAATTAACGAAATATGTAGTAATAACAATTAAGCTTTTATTTGACAGATCGCTTCCCCATATCTGTTTTTTTTTTTTAAATCGCCATTATTTCTTTTTTTTTGTATTCATCTCCGAGAATATGGACCTATTTACGAATTTACTGAGTTTATTGGATTAATTTTATCCTTCAGGAAACGTGGAAATTCGTTTTCTTTGGGATGAATTTATTTAAGAATTTTTGTATTAACAAAGTTCTAACACGAATTAGGGGCTGATGGTAAAGTCTCGCCAAACCTCTCGACTAGAACGAAAACTTTAGCCGCCTCACCCTTCTTCTCGCTCACCGGGATTGAAGGGGAATGAGTGAAGCAGTGAACATTTCTAAGGAATGTGCCAATTAGGAAGAGGTCAACAAATAACATTGATCCTCGACTTTTAGTTAATATTTTATTACGCATTTGACTTTTTATACACTGAATTCAGTTATTTTCTCCGCAAGTCAAGTTAGGGGTTATTTCACTCTTCACTGTCACGTTCGGGATTTATTTGTCAAAATCAGGTTTTCATAACTTTCTAGCCAACACAAAGCTGCGACTATTAGTCGCAATGTCGAATCAGGTTATCTCCACTTTGTCACGTTTTGGTAATTATTTTTAAGTCAAGACGTATTTTTTTCGGATTACTAAACCCTTCAGGACCGGCAAGAAATCTTTTGTTGTTTAGTTCTGCCGAGTATTACACTCGACTCGTAGCCCTTCTTAAATCGAATGTACGAGAGCTTCGATTTATCAACAAGACCCTTACTAAACAAGATTTAGTTACCGGATCCCAAATTATTTACCTTTTTCGTGAATGTTAAGTAATTCGTACGCGCCACTAACCTCGCCTTTTTATCGATGGTATCAATTTCAGGAATTAAGACACGTGCACGATCTTTAAGAACCACGAGCTGCTTAAAAAATAAAACAGTCAACGTCGTCTCAGAGAGCTATGCTCGCATCTGATGTTTCGCTTTTATAGCAGTGGTAACGTCGCGCTCTGAAATCGGGGAAGCACCGAATCAAAGTACCGCCACCGCGTTGTTTAATGTCTGGGTTTCCCCGCTTTGGCAACTTTAGGTTTTCGAGTTTTAGCACTAAATTTAATATTATGTTGTAAAATAAGCATATATTTGCAACAATGTACACAGGATCTCCCGAAAATACGTGTACAACATTTGATGACAGAGTTTTGATATCAAAATAGGTTGATTTAAGCCAACTTAGTTATATCCGATACTGCTTCATTTAGATGATAACTTCTGAGTTTTAAGAATATATTGATTTTTTCAAAATTTTTTGAAAACGTGTTAACTGAATTTAATGATTTTTGGTGTGTGGTCTAACATTATAATATGATGTTTTCTAGTGGTATAGTAACCAGCTATAAAGTAGTGTAAGTATCATAAAAGTGACGTTACTTGCACACATCGCTTCTGAAATTTTATGTCATCAACGTTATGACAGTCTATACATTCCTAGCAAATAACTGCATGTATTTGGAAGCTTTTTTTACCTTTTGAAAAATTTTCACTGGATTAGGGGTTTTCCTAAAAAAAATATTTTCAATTATATGCGTACACCAATTAACTGTAACAAGTAACAATCAAAAATTATTAATCTGCCCCAGATATGTAAGTCGTATTGGTGAGACTTTTTAGGAGCCCCCAACTGTATAAAGTTTTACCTTTCATACTTAAATAAATAAAAAAAAAACAAAATAAAATATATTTCAACTTTTAATGTCAAAGGTAAAGCTTCCAAAATGTAGATGAATGACATGACATTTGGCTTTAAAAGTGACAAATTGCTGGAAGAATTTAATTTGCTTGTTTTAAAAATGTCATACCAAATTTAAAAACTCTTAAAGCTGATTTCCCAAAACAAAATATATAGATATTATTAAGTTACACCGCGAGTAAGTTGGGCAAAATATGTAGAGCGGTCGAAAATATTTATTTAATATCATAAAACTGTTTGCTTCACAAAAAACCGCTTTTAAATAAGGCAGAAGAAAAAACGATATAATTATCTATAGAGGTCAGCTAAATTTTTCAAATATATATTTCTTATTTTATGTGTTGTATAATACACAATAAGTTACCATTTTAAAATAATTGAAAATAATAATTAGTTAATACATTAGGGTGGCACCATCTCCTTATTTTTCAAAAATTTGAAAAATAATTTAATAAAAGTAATATAATATGAAAATTTCTAGAATCAAAAAATATTTTTAATTTTATAGTAGATACACGTATGAGAATTTTTTTTTCAAGCGACACTATCGCAAAAGGTATCAAAATTTAAGGGCACTACCGAACTTTGAAGTCTTGTAAATTTTAGGTTTTTTATTATTGAAATTAATGAAACAAAGCACAAGAAACCAAAATGAACAAAATAAAGCTTATCATCAATAATAAAAACTTAGAATGTAAACTTGTTTTTGCGCCCAAAATTTGCTATTTCTGCTCAAGATGGCAACCTGGTTCGAATAAAGCCATATTTGGAAGTAGCGTCAGTTACAGTTCGTGAGGCCTCTGTTACAAGTTTAACACATCTTTCCACAGATTGTGTGTGATAAGGAGAGTCAACGATCTCCAAACTCTTCTCTTTTGCCAATAGAAATATGTCGAAGAACTGGCGGTGCTGTAACTTGACACTCGTGTCACATAATCATTTTGGTGTAATCTCTGACAGAGAAGTTAATTTTTGGTGGCTTAAATGGCCTCCGTTTAGTGGTACTTTCAGCTTTTATTATTCTTCTCAATGTCAGCTTCCGAATTTGGTCTCTGTCATCAAACAACATACTGATAACTAGGTTTTCTGATGCTTGTTGGGTGCGCAAAAAAGCACTTCTTTCGATAACAGAATCCACAACAGATCTCAAATTTTCCGGTAAAAATCAAGAGTACATAATTAGTTGAAAAATATGTTTGCAGTATCGTGACTTGGCGTTCTGTGTCTTAAATAAATTGATCTGAGTTCTGCTAAAATTAATATGTGTTCTTTAAAAACTTCTTTACAATGGTCACTATGCCATATTTTCTCATTTATCAGAGTCTTATCTTTTCGCCCGTCAAAGTAAATGCTTTTTATAACATTATTTCCTATGGCTTCTGAAGCTTCTGTCCTGGCATTAGATGCAGTTCTATGTATCTTGTTTTTATCGACAACCAGAGTTAAATTTTCGGTAGAAACCGAGCCGACGTCAGCCAAAACCACAGTGTATTCCGATTCGCCGTAGAAGTCGATGGTGTCTCTGATGAGGGCGCGTTTGTCAAGGATGCCTCTCTTGTCGGAGACGTTTCTGGAGAAGAAGATTCAGGCATCGAAGGCATTGAAACTTCATCATAATTTGCCGAGACAGAATCGGTTTTTTGAGTAGAACACGACTCTTTTGTTGCCCTTATTGACTTTGTCATTTGTCTCTGCTGTCGTTTCATTAATCTGGCCGTTTATTTCTTATCAATACTGCTTATAACCATTTTTCTGTCATTTCTTTGATCCAACAAGAAACTTTTCTCCTTGACGGGAACTTTCTTAGATTTATACAAGATTCACATGAAGTACATTTGCAAGCAACAACGTCGAAAATTTTTTCTCAGATGACTCTAAAAAACACTTCAATTTGTTTTCAAAACTATCATTTCGTTTGCTTTTGGGATATCTTTTCAAATTGAGGTACTTTTCGAAATAGGATTTCAGTAATTGAATAACTCATTCCTTAGTTACGATTGAAATCGAAACTTTGGTTCAAATATTGAAGATCTCTTCAGAAACAATCGCATAAATATCTGAATTTGATGGATTCTTTCCAATAACTTTATTTCAGATCGTTCTTGACAAACAAAATAAATTTAATGACGTCCCTTATAGTTGGTAGCTGCTGATTGTCAAGTTTTTTGTATAGTCCCAATATAGCACAAGTAGTCTCACTACGCTTGGAACTCATTATCTAAAAATGACAAAATCTGCTTTTAATACTGCAGTAATCGTAACTATACTTTTATAGTATAAAATAATTTTGCAAAACACTCACTAGTTAAGTCAAGAAAGTCCTCAAAACCAGTTCAAACTTGAAGGAATTTGCAGGTTGAAACCTAGCAAATTCTAAGTCGCTGGTAACGTGTGGTTGTATGAAGATTGAAACGTCGTGTATGTGTTACACCTAAATGGAATAAAAATTAATATTTTTTTTATATTTAGCTCAGGGGTCGAAATTAAGGATGAAGAAATTTATTGATATTTTTCAAAACTTTGATGATCGGTAGTACTATTTTATTTTTAAAATTATTTTGGTAATTTTCAATCAATTAAAAAAAATTTTGGGAGGTCTTGCGTTAAGGAAATCGACACCCTATAAATGACAGCGTGGTGCTAAAAATAGTTTTTTTTTTTTTAAATAGTATACCCTGTATAACTTAGCATATTTAGAATCTCCCAAGAACTATTCATATGATAGCATATCTGGTTTTGATTTTTTTTTGCGAGGTTGCCAACTTTATCAAAAAATGTACCAAATTTTGAAAAAAAATCATGGTTTTCTATAATCCACTATACATTTTGATCTACAGTACACAAAATTAACAAGGAGAAAGATAAATGTATTATTAGTCTAATTTAGCATATAAGCAATTATCTCATACAAGGTGTTTGCCAAAATTTTGTCTATTTTATGAAATGTAAATTAATTTTTCTTCGATTTTCTAAATGGAATACCTTCTATATAACTGTTTAATCATATAGAGTCTTTATATCTTTATTACGTTTCTTAAAGTTTTCTTATACCTATCAGCGCTAGTTTTTCCTGTAGATTCATTTTTATTAATAGTATACCAAAATACATTAACCTATTGATATCTAGTTATTCATGAGTATTAAACAAAAGAAGTAAAAGTCGAAGTAATATTTATCGTTTATCTGTTACTAGTAAAGGGTATTGTCGAAAACTTTCTATAAAATATTTAAGTTTCAAAGTTAAATTGCAGGTAGTGGGGGCTATCCAAAACCCTAATGTTATAATTCAATGTAAAATTCAATATTCATTTAAAACGTACTTTTGGCGTAGTTTAGTAAATACTTAAATTGTGGGGCCATAATTTTTTCGGGAAAATTTAAATCTCGCTGGATATTTAAAGTTCTTACGCAATCAATATAGCGATTTTCTCGAAGACCTGCTTTCAAAGTTAAGAGACAATCTTCATTTTCAACAAGATGGTGTTTTTATTCATAGCAGCTGGCAAGTACGGGAATGGCTAAAGCAACAATTCCTCAACAAATAGATCGGACGATTTTCAGAAAATCATTGGCCTTCAAGATCACCGGATATTATACCAATGGACTTTTTTCCGGGGTTACTTAAAAAATCAAGTGTATGAATATCGGCCTTTCAGAAATTTGGAATATTTGGAAAATTTTATTAGACATTGTATCGCTTGAATCAATCTTGGTTTCTTAAGGAGTGTAACAATAAAACAATACAAGAACTATAAAATGTATAGAAAATAGAGGAGGAAACGTTGAAGGTAAAGTTATCATTCTTAATGTAAATAATCTTATTTAATAGTTTTGTCCACTGCCCATTTATTGTTATTAGTTAAATTATTAAATTTTATACGACGATATAAAGATAAATTCGTATGAACTTAAAATGAAAATTATGCATTTTCTGATAGATATCCAGATAAACAGAAACCGTCACGGACAGTGTTAAACGAATACTGAAAAATTTTAAAAATTTTGGTACCGTGAAGGCAAAAATGCATGAAAGGATATTTATTCTCAATAATGAAAATGTAGAAATTGCAATTTTAGGATATTTTGCGGCATATCTTATGACATCGTTAAGAGATCTCTACAAACAGGAATCTCGAAGAGCTCCTTGCGTAAAATTCTGTTAAAATTCAACTCAACTCTTCTTCTTCTTCTTCTACTTGTATGAGATCTGTTGATCTGTTAATTCCGGTCGTGCCTCCCTATCATTTCCTGTGATGTGGACTGCCAGCTATCTCTCCATCTTTTCGGTGGTCTTCCTGGTGGTCGGTTTCCTGCTGGTTTTCCCTCTAGTACTATGCGGGGTAGTCTCAACTCACCCTTATTTAATCTATTTGGTTCAACACCTAAGAAATACTGATTTGCCAAAAAGAATGAAATTTTGCGAATTTAAATTAACGATGATATAAGACGATCCTTGATTTTTGGAGTGGTGAAGCAACACTTAAGAAAAAGAGTCTTTTTGACAGATACAATTTCAAGTTTTGGAGTGATTCAAACCTCATGCAGTAAGATTGCAGAATTTTAAAAAAAATCTTGCAATTTAACGTATTATGTGCTGTAAGAAATGATGCAATAGAAAAACTACATTTTTATGAAGAAAACTTAAGTGGTACGTCATTGATAATATAAAGAAAATTATATCCCCATTTTAAATTATGTATTAACTTTTGTAAGAGAAAGATGTTTAAATATTCAAGAGTTAGAGAATTAATATTTAAGCAATTGACCTCAGACGGAACTGAAGATTCCTTTTCTGTAAAATGTCGGAAGAGATTACCCGCAAAACTTGATGCCATACTGTTATACGGTTCATCAACAATACAAACAAACACATATCTAAATACAGGGTGAGGCATCTATCTTGAGACAACGGAATATCTCGGTGGGATCACATTTTTTCGAAAAATTGTTCATACAAAAATTATAGGCTGGCAGGGGAGCTAACTAGCGGTGATCTTGAAAATGATTTTGATTTTGTCCTTCAAGGTTATTTGAAGGTCAACTTTAAAATTTTAAATAGGATCCCCAATTTCGATCCGGGAAGTAAAAAGGGCGGAAAATTTTATCCCAGGATGTGACCTTGACCTTAAGGCGAAGGTTAAATATCAAGGTCAGTTCAAGGTAAAAACAAAAAGATCGCAGTATTTCGTGAAATGATTTCGTACAAGAGTTGTTGGGTGGCACGGGCGCCAAGTGCTAGTGACCTTGAAAATAATCTTAACCTTGACCTTCATGGTCAATTGTAGAACAATTTCTAATTTTGAAAAGGAAACTTCCAATTTGACCCCTGGAAATAGAAAAACAATTTCATAGTAATTTCATCATCAGATGTGTCCATGACCTCAAGGGCACGATGAAATTGACGTAGAACAGTTGATGACAAGCCTGTGGGTCCATACTTTCTTGAAGGTAATTTGAATGGCGCAAAATATCGTGATATTTTAAAAAATCAACTTCCACTTTTGCTTGAAGACGTACCCTTAGATCAATGACAATAAATGCTTTTTCCAACAAGTTCAATGTCCAGTGCATTATTCCCAATTAGCTCGTCAAGTGTCGGATCGCGAATTCAACGGACGGTGGATTGGTAGAGGAGGTTCAGTAAATTGACCCGCAAGATCGCCAAACCTTACGTCACCAGATTTTTGTTTATGGGGTTATTTGAAGAGCGAAGTTTATAAAGACGTGCAAACTTCTGGTGAAAACATGAAGCAGTGAATCGCCAAACCTTACGTCACCAGATTTTTGTTTATGGGGTTATTTGAAGAGCGAAGTTTATAAAGACGTGCAAACTTCTGGTGAAAACATGAAGCAGTGAATTCAACATGCTTGTGCCAAAATAACACCCAAAATACTCCATAGTTGTGTGCGATCTTTTGAAGTGCGGATCAATAAGTGTATTGAAGTTGACGGTAACCGTTTTGAACACTTACTGAGATAAATTCTGATGAAACCTTTAACATGATCATATAAAATGATGTGGAGCGAGGAGGCTCATAGAAAACAAGCACCCTGATGGTGAGAGGCGAAGGGACTCACCGAAAACAAACACCCCGATGGTCAAAAGCAAGGGGACTTATCGAAAACAAGCACCCCGAAGGGAAAACTTGGGGCTTCCTATACAAATTTTGAAATTTAGCTTCAAATGATCTTGAAAGTCAAGGTCAATGTTCTCTTTAAGGTCATTACCACTTAGACCCCGTGCCGCCCAAAAATTTTTGTACGAAAAATTTCGCGAAATATTGCGATTTTTTGTTTTTAACCTTGAAATGATCTTAATATTTGGCCTTTATCTTGAGGTAAAGGTCATATTTGATGGTAAAACTTTCCGTCCATTTTATTTCCGGGATTGAAATTGAGGCATTATATTTAAAATTCTGAAGTTAACCTTCGAATGACCTTGGAGAGCAAGGTCAAGGTCATTTTTAAGGTCTCCACTTTATTACCCTATAATTTTTGTATTAAACATTTTTCGAAAAAATGTGATCCCATCGAGATATTCCGTTGTCTCAAGATAAATGTCGCACCGTGTATACTCCCGAGTGGTAGGAAATTAATAAAAATTTTTCTGTGCATTATGCCCTCGGTTTGTTACAGTTCCACTGATGAGATCATTAGGTGGTCGAAACTAGTATGGAGAGAGAACCAGAGTGGAATTCGCAGCGAATAAATTGTTTGCCCCCTTTTTTAATGGTCATAAGGAGAAAAAACAACTTTTCATCTTACAACAATTGTGAAATTGCTTATTTCAGTTAGACAATTTCGTAAGTAAATTGTGAAAATAACTGTTTCATTAATAACTGAGTCTTTAGGTTTTTGTAGCGGTAAAGAGGGAACACACTCTAAATTAAGATCAAGACTAACACGATATTGTGTGTGTCTTCCATAAGAAGAAAAAAAGTAAAACGATTAAATATAAACAAATGGCAATAAAGGCGGAATTTAAAAGACAAAGACTTTTAAATTCTAAAGGTATGACGCAGCATTTCCGCTTTCGAACTTTCAAAAGACTGGAAAATGTAATTTACCCACTTTAAAAATCTGTCCACATTTTATGTCGAAACAAACCAGCCGTGGAGTTTTACATTTTGCTGGACGTGGACGGTGCTACAAATAAAATTCATAAAACGTTTTCTTTTGTGTGATAAAACTTCGGAAGCGCCCAATTTTCCATTGCGCGTTAGGAATTTTGCCGGAATCTGATAAATGATTTCTTTCTATTATATTCCTTTATACTCAACTTTTAATAGGGAAGGTATTATTCAGGCAAATACAATGACTTTGGTGGTTTTTTCGATACCGCCACCATTTTACAGTAATAATTTTAATTTAGGTGCGAAAGTGGCTTTGCATACCAAAGTAATTGGTATTTATGCACAAAGTGTAGTGCAAAATTATACAGTTGCTTATACTAAGCAGCAAAATGTACTATAAATATTTTAAGTAAGAGAAACCGATAAGTCTTAATAAGTAGCCTGATTTCTTACTTGATTTTGTCGTGTTTATTAGTTTATCATAATAGTATCCCGAACAACGACGAATTGGAATGTTGAATGTATTAAAAAATATATAATTTTGCCGCGAAACGCTAGTTTTCACAATAGAAATCCTAAATAAAATTTTTATAAAAAAATTGAACCGACTTCTAAAAGTGCGCTAAAAAGTGAAAAATACAAATTTTTATATGAAATTGAACTTTTTGAAGTCGGCGCCAAACTAATACCTGACAAAATGTGATTTGCATAAACAGATTAAAAATACTTTATTTGTAATTGCTTTCTTACCATAATTTGCATATATTAGTAGTTATTTATTTCATTTACAAATAATTGGCGCCGACTTCAACAAGTTCAATTTTATATAAAAATTTATAGTTATTTTTCACTTTTTAGTGCACTTTTAGAAGTCGGTTCAATTTTTTTATAAAAATTTTATTTTCCTATTTTTAGTTTTAGAATGCATTGTGATATCCATAAATTATTTGAACTAAGTATTAATCGAAATTAGTGTACCTCGCAATGATTTCAAGGTGGCAAAAAAAGTACCCATTTTATCCAAAGTTGAAAAATCACCCTAAAATAAACCACTAAAAATTCTTATATTCTTAGAGTTCTTCAAATGCGAGGGAAATTGTATCAAAAAAATATTAAGTCTGTCATAATAAATCCACCATCTTAAATTTCAAATTAATTTTTGATTGACAATATAGGTCCCAAAACCTTAAAATATCGATATTTAAAGAACTTGACACGTAAACCTCTACTAAATCTGAAAAACTATATTGGATCCGCCCTACTGAATCTCAAAAAAATAATTTTAACGTCTTATTCTAATCTAAATCTAAACCCTTCAAAACCCCCTAGTACCAATTTTGGATGAAATCCGGAAATTTAAAATTTCTAAACTTATATTCGCTATTTACATCCTCAAAAACGATTCAGTCCTACCTTTGAACAAAATCGAAAAATGTATGAAATGAACCACTAAAAATTCTTTGGTTCTTAGAGTTTTCCAAATACCAGTAAAATTGTGTTAAACAAATATTTTGTCTATCATAGTAAATCTACTATCTTAAATTTCAAATTAATTTTAGATTGGTAATATAGGCCCCAAACCTTCCAATATCGATGTTTAAAGAACCTGAGATGTAAATTTCTTAGCTGTATATATTTTATACTGCATATTGAGTTTGTATACGCCTCAAGAACCTCACAAAATCAATTTTAGACAAAATGGGAATATGTAAAATTTTCTGTTCCTCATATTGTATCTTATCAATCTAATAGTTGTAAAAAATTAACTTCGTGTTCGTAATACACGACCCCGAAAACCCTCTTATACCAAATCTGAAAAAATGCGGATAAGGTAAAATTTTCAACCCACCATATTGCATTCGCTATATTGAATTTCAAAAAAATTATTTTAAGTCTTAATCTAATCTAAATCTAAACCCTTCAAAGCCCCCTAATACCAATTTGGATGAAATCCGGAAATTTAAAATTTATAGACTTATATTCGCTATTTACATCCTGAAAAACGATTCAGTCCCACCTTTGAACAAAATCAAAAAATGTAAAATTTTTAGGGCACCATATTGAATCTGCCAGATTAAGTTTTTCAAAAAATATTTTAAATTCATAATTAACACTAACAAAAATCTCCCAATACTGACTTTAGACAAAATCGAGAGATGTAGAATCTTTAATCCGCCATCTTAGATCCGCCATATTTAATTTATTTTTAATAATATCAGATTCGTAATGTGCTATCCCAAAAACTCCCCCATATCAATTTTGAGAAAAATCTAAGAAAATTATTTTTTTTTCACCATACTGGATACGCCATATTGCGTTTTTTAAAAATAATTTTAGATTCGTCATGGGCGACCCCGAAAACTCCCCCGTACCAATTTTGAAAAAAATCAGACAAAATAAATTTTTATCCACCACATTGGATACGCTATATTGAATTTTTTAAAAATAATTCTAGATTCGTCATGTGTGACCACGAAAACTCTCCCGTACCAATTTTGGTGAAATTCGGACAAAATCGATTTTTCTGTCCGCCATATTAGATCCGTCATATTGAATTTTTTAAAAATAATTTCAGATTCGTTATGAGAGGCCCCGAAAACTCTCCTATACCAATTTTGGAGAAAATCGGCCAAAATTAAATTTTTTTGGTCGCCATATTGGATTCGCCATTTTGAATTTTTTAAAAATAATTTTAGATTCGTTGGGTACAACCCCGAAAATTCCTCCATACCAATTTTGGAGAAAATCGAACAAAATTAATTTTTTTTGGCCGCCATATTGTAAGCGCCATCTTGGAATTTACTGCACCAATTTCATCTAAAAAAATATGTGTCCATCGCAGCAACTTCCTGAATATCACGCTAAAAATTTCATTCAAATCGGTGCTGCCGTTCCGGAGTAATCAGTGCACATAAATAAAAAATAAATATAGTCGACGAATTGAGAATCTCCTTCTTTTAGAAGTCGGTTAAAAATAACGTACATACCTTATTTATCAATATGCAATAATTTTTTGCATACGTGTATATTCGATTTCGCAGCCACAAATGTTAAAACTTCAGGTTTCCAAAAAAAACAGGGAAACAATAAATAAAAGTGCGTATAAAGTTTTGGAACAAGTTTAGTACCAGAAGAAAATTTATTTAAACCCTATTGCAATATAAGTTCTGAATAAATATTTACCAAAAACATTATAGCTAGCACGTTATTCATAATTAAGGGTATACTGAGGGGTGGACAAATGGTTTTATAATGTAAGTGTCCTGTTTAGTATTTAAATATTCCAGTCACATTTCTACTTAAAACACACTTTTAAATCTCTCTTGAGGGCAAAAAAAGATCTCCGCTCGTTGGAACAAGTAACTTTTTTTGGAACAGACTAAGGTGGCTTTTACATGGAATGATAGATGTATCCTTACTTAAAGTCTACAATTTTAAAATGTAAATAACTAAGCTGAATTAGCACTGTTTTGTCAATGTATACGTTGTTGTTGGACCAGTTTTAAATTTGTATTAAAATGTCAATTTTCGTAGTCGTAAAAGAGGTTCCTATAGTACTCACTTCGATTTCAATACAGCGTGAAGTAGAAGTGGATATCAAAAGGAAGTATTTTCTCTGGTCTTTCTTATAAATCGGATTATGGATACTGACTTATAAGAGTATATTTTTTCCTAAGTGGTCTTCATAACTAGTGGTCGGAACGTAAACCAGAATCAAATTCTCAGATAATAAATAATCTGACCTTGTCTTAACGGTCTTAAAGAGGAAACATTTGTTTAAATATATAGACTGTGAAATTACTTATTTTTATTAATTTCTCGTATGCAAATTTGGCTTTTAGTTCACAGGTACACTTTTGAGACCCTTAAGTGATTGCAATGCGTCTGGAGATTATTCGCAGGGACTAAACTGTCCTTTTCTTAACGATTTTAACGAGAAAAAAAAAACTTCAGAGATATATATATATATATATATATATATATATATATATATATATATATATATATATATATATATATATATATATATATATATATATATATATACATACACCATGCATTTGTACAGTCCAGACTCAGATATGGTTTGATATTTTGGGGCAATTCCTGTGATATTAATAGAATTTTGATTCTGCAAAAAAGATGTTTACGATGTATTTTTGCAATGAAACAAGACAGTTGAAGGACTATGTTTATTAGTAACAATATTTCGACGGTTATAGGTATGTATATTTTGGATTCGGTGATGTTTGATAACAGGGATCTTTTTGAGGGTGCATCTATTAAACATAACTACATTACTAGAAATAAAACAAATCTGCTTTCTGATAAATATAACTTTAGTTTTTTGCGGAAAAATGTCGAGTTTTCTATAATAAAAGTTTTTAATTCTTTACCTGAAAATGTACATTTACTACCGAGAAATAGATTAAAGTGTGTCCTGAAAATCTTTTTATGTAAAAAACCTTCTGTACATTGGAAGAGTTTTACGAGTGTGATAAAGGCAGTATTGTCTCGAATTAGAATTTTTGTTATTGGCTGTATTATTAAATTTTAAATGTATGTAAGTGTACTTGTTATTTAATTTTTGTCTCATTTATAATATTGCTCTTTATCTTAAGTTTTAGTTGTTTCGTTTTTACTACTTTAACTTGATATAATTATTCAAGAAAGATATTTAAAACTGTATAATTATTGTTGAGGTTTTTTCTTTTTCATTTTTTTTTCTTTTTTTATCTACAGCTGAGAATGAACTATAATTTTTATTATGATGTTTATTACAGTAATGATTTTTTTTGACATTGTTCCATGCCCTTATAGGTTTTTTTGTAAGTAATACTTATTGGAATAAATAAAGACTTATCTATCTATCCATCTATATATATATATATATATATATATATATATATATATATATATATATATATATATATATATATATGAAGTAAAAAGCGAACAGTAAATGCAAACTTCGTTCCAACCATATCCTTTCCATGTTAGGGGTTGTACAGATTGAACAAATTGCTAAGGAATACAATTTATCCTATTCCATCACCATCGAGATGATGGCCCACCTATACCACCATACCGAGAAAAAAGTCAAAAACTTACCCTCGTCGCCACAGTGATACGGCAGAGGTACATGTTTCGTCTCTATTAGACTCATCAGGGTACCGACATGCACCTGGCTGTGCAAAGGACAGATCGAAAGGAAGCATGCAAATACTGAACGCGGCTTCGCCGACCTCCCGCCGGGTGGCGTATATACGTTTATGCGGCTTTCACGGATTCCTCCGTGTGAGATGCAATAGCAGTGGATATATCCACATTATGCCGTTGTAGTGCTGAAATCACATTCAGCAAACATACAACTATATGCAGCTCCGTCTATGAATGAAGTAAAAAGCGAACAGTAAATGCAAACTTCGTTCCAACCATATCCTTTCCATGTTAGGGGTTGCACAGATTGAACAAATTGCTAAGGAATACAATTTATCTTATTCCACCATCTTCGAGATGATGGCCCACCTGTATCACCATACCGAGAAGAAAGTCAAAAACTTACCCTTCTCGTCACAGTGATACGGCAGAGGTACATGTTTCGTCTCTATTAGACTCATCAGGTGGGAGGTCGGCGAAGCCGCGTTCAGTATTTGCATGCTTCCTTTAGATCTGTCCTTTGCTCAGCCAGGTGCATGTCGGTACCCTGATGAGTCTAATAGAAACGAAACATGTACCTCTGCCGTATCACTGTGGCGAGGAGGGTAAGTTTTTGACTTTCTTCTCGGTATGGTGGTACAGGTAGGCCATCATTTCGATGGTGGTGGAATAGGATAAATTGTATTCCTTAGCAATTTGTTCAATCTGTACAACCCCTAACATGGAAAGGATATGGTTGGAACGAAGTCTGCATTTACTGTTCGCTTTTTACTTCATTCATAGACGGAGCTGCATATAGTTGTATGTTTGCTGAATGTGATTTCAGCACTAAAACGGCATAATGTGGATATATCCACTGCTATTGCATCTCACACGGAGGAATCCATGAAGGCCGCATAAACATATATATATATATATATATATATATATATATATATATATATATGTATATATATATATATATATATATATATATATATATATATATATATATATATATATATATATATATATATATATATATATATATATGTATATATATATATATATATATATATATATATATATATATATATATATATATATAAATTATTTTCTTGGACTTTATAAAATACTGATTTTTTTATTTAGATGGTCTTATTTGTACTAACGTTTCGAATAATGTATTGTAACCTTAACCAGAATAATTAAAATCTAAAACAGGATGGAGAAAACTACTTAATAAAGTATTATTTACAACAATATATTTACAACAATATATGTACAAAATACCTGCAAATATCTGGTGTCTTGCCACATAGTGCATAAGTAAAAAACATGCATTTGGACGGTACACATTTATATATATATATATATATATATATATATATATATATATATATAAATTTTACTTAACAATATAAAGAAATGGCACAATATTATTAATAAATATTAGATGAAATTACATGATCAAATTTTTTATCTTTCAATCAATACTATTTCTAATCAATCTTACTTATTATTTACTTTTACCTACGATGCATTTTTGTAGTGTTGTTGTGTGTTTATTTTGTGTTCTTTTTCTTAACAACCCCTATCACAAATTTGGCAACGTTTTAGTTTGCAATCATCTACTAGATGGCTTTAGTGCAGTTTTAGATGGAACGCGTCGTTATTTCTTATAAATGATATTATTTTAAACAAATTATCGTGTGCTGTGTACTGATTCAAGTAGTTAATATAGTTTTACATCTAATATTGATGATGATAAATATGATTATTGTTCTAACAGGTCAGTATAGCAAAATATAATTTATTAATTTAATTATTGTTATTTTAAGAATAGTTAGGTTATTATTGGATGCTAGTTTTTAATGTCTACGAAAGATTAAATGCTTTATACTGCCATATCTAATATAAATACCTTTTTATGTTTTCTAAAAGTCCAATATGTTATAAAACACAATTTCAGTTTTTTTATACATTTTCTTCTGTGAAAACTTCCAAATCTCCAAAAATATTTTTTGTTGTCGTTTCCTATGAAGTAAGGAATTGATAAAATACTATCCAAAGTCTTATATTTTGTGTTTTAATCATTCTGTGTATTGATTGTGTGATTGATATCTGATAAACAACTAAACTCACCTGAGAAGGAGTCAATTTACAGGTAGGAACACATCTATATCTATATAGATAATTTGAAAATTGAAAATATTTAAAATTGGTAAAGAATGGTTATAATTTGTAATAATTATTTTTTACTTAGCGCTCAACAAATAAATATTAAAATTTTTAATTAAATTTTGGCAATATTTTGAAAATTTGAAATATAAATTGAAAAATAAATAAAACAGAGTTTCCTAAATTTTATTTAGTCGGGCAATTATTTTGTGAGCGGAGTGCGCAGAACACCCATGTTCGTCACTATATATATATATATATATATATATATATATATATATATATATATATATATATATATATATATATATATATATATATCATTTTTCTTTTATTTTGTCTTTTCTTGGGTTTAGGTTCTATATTTAATAAATACATAAAAACTGTTTGACGTTTCGCCCTTTATTCAAGGCATTTTCAAAATATTTGCTACCTAAAAATATATAATTAAATTACATCATATAAAAACATATTCACCATTTTCGAAAAACAAACAAGACACTTAAATAATAGTTAAAACTTTAAAATCTGTTAAAAATACTTAATTTTACCGGTACGCACCTTGACATTTTGGTGTTTTGTTTCTGAATAAAATTTAAATTTTGCATCGTTTACTGAGGATACGTGGAATGCGAATGTGTTTTATTTTTTTAATATTTTTATATTTTACAATGCATAAAAAAACAAATATGGTATATGTTTGGTTTATGTTTGAGGATATTTCATTTTTGATTCTTATTTGACTGGATCGAATACTTAATGTTTAAATTAGGTTTGCGTAAATGTGGCTCAAATTTCCCATATCTGTTCTGTCGTTAACCGTGTTTTTATCTTTTTTAATTTCAATCATTTCTTTTATCTGTAATTTTTGGTAATTCATATCTTTGTTTTTTATAATGGTACTGTTATAATCAAAAGTGTGTTTTTCGTCCTGTGTGTGTTTGTTTAACGCTGTTGAGGCGTTTTTTGTATATTTATGGCCATTCAAATCTGTTCTTTAGCAATTGGCTCGTCATGCCTATATATTTTTTGGGACAATTTGAGCAAGGGATCGAATATATTATATTTGATTTATTCATTAGAGGAGTTTTACTTTTTAAATTTGTGAACAATGTATTTAATTTATTATGTGACCTGTGGCATACGATGATATCATGCTTTTTTAAAATGTATTTTATTTTTTCTGACAGCTCACTAGTGTACGGTAATGCCACATATTTTTGTTGTTTATGTTCAATGTTTTTTGTTTTTACGTTATTATAGAACTTATATGTTCGTTTATCAATTATTTTGGTGATAGTCTTTTCGTTGAAATTATTATTCATTAGTGTCTATTTTACTTTTTGCAGTATTTTTGGTCGGAATTCTGGAGACGTAAGGGAGATAGCACGATCAGATAGACCGATTATAACGCTATTTTTTTGAGTTTTTGAATGATTAGAGAAATAGTTTAGATATCTACCTGACCAAGTTGGTTTGGTGTACCATTCAGTTAAAACTTTGTTCTTTCTGCGTATAAGCGTCATATCTAGAAATTTATTTTATTATATTCTCTATTTCGGAAGTGAACTGTAATTTTTCGTTGAAACTGTTAAACTCTTGGAGAATTTCATTTATTTTATTTTGTGGTACAGCTGCTATGCAATCATCGACAAAACGTTTAAAAAATATTATGTTAAAGTTTAATTTTTCTAAAACCTTTTCCTCTAAATATTCCATTACTAGCTGAGCAATGGTAGATGAAATTGGTGATCCCATAGCACATCCATCAAGTTGTTTGTAAAAGGTATTTTCGTACTGAAAGTAATTTGTATTAAGAACGAGGTCAATAGCATCCATAAAATTATTTTTTGATAGCGATGTATGTTTTTTTAAAATTTCCCATTTTTCTGCTAAAATAGTGTGGACAAGTTGATTTGGTATGTTTGTATACAAAGATATAACATCTAGCGAAATGAGTCTGTAATTTTCAGGTAGGTTTACTTTATCAATAAATTTTTTAAAGGCGAATGAATCTTTAATAAAAAAATCGTTTTTTTATTAAAGACCTATTGTTTCTTGTACACAATCGCCATTCTATAGTTTATCAAAATTCTTATCAGATTGCATTTCAAATATTACAGGCAAAAACGATTTTTTTATTAAAGATTCATTCGCCTTTAAAAAATTTATTGATAAAGTAAACCTACCTGAAAATTACAGACTCATTTCGCTAGATGTTATATCTTTGTATACAAACATACCAAATCAACTTGTCCACACTATTTTAGCAGAAAAATGGGAAATTTTAAAAAAACATACATCGCTATCAAAAAATAATTTTATGGATGCCTATTGACCTCGTTCTTAATACAAATTACTTTCAGTACGAAAATACCTTTTACAAACAACTTGATGGATGTGCTATGGGATCACCAATTTCATCTACCATTGCTCAGCTAGTAATGGAATATTTAGAGGAAAAGGTTTTAGAAAAATTAAACTTTAACATAATATTTTTTAAACGTTTTGTCGATGATTGCATAGCAGCTGTACCACAAAATAAAATAAATGAAATTCTCCAAGAGTTTAACAGTTTCAACGAAAAATTACAGTTCACTTCCGAAATAGAGAATAATAATAAAATAAATTTTCTAGATATGACGCTTATACGCAGAAAGAACAAAGTTTTAACTGAATGGTACACCAAACCAACTTGGTCAGGTAGATATCTAAACTATTTCTCTAATCATTCAAAAACTCAAAAAAATAGCGTTATAATCGGTCTATCTGATCGTGCTATCTCCCTTACGTCTCCAGAATTCCGACCAAAAATACTGCAAAAAGTAAAAGAGACACTAATGAATAATAATTTCAACGAAAAGACTATCACCAAAATAATTGATAAACGAACATATAAGTTCTATAATAACGTAAAAACAAAAAACATAGAACATAAACAACAAAAATATGTGGCATTACCGTACACTAGTGAGCTGTCAGAAAAAATAAAATACATTTTAAAAAAGCATGATATCATCGTATGCCACAGGTCACATAATAAATTAAATACATTGTTCACAAATTTAAAAAGTAAAACTCCTCTAATGAATAAATCAAATATAATATATTCGATCCCTTGCTCAAATTGTCCCAAAAAATATATAGGCATGACGAGCCAATTGCTAAAGAACAGATTGAATGGCCATAAATATACAAAAAACGCCTCAACAGCGTTAAACAAACACACACAGGACGAAAAACACACTTTTGATTATAACAGTACCATTATAAAAAACAAAGATATGAATTACCAAAAATTACAGATAAAAGAAATGATTGAAATTAAAAAAGATAAAAACACGGTTAACGACAGAACAGATATGGGAAATTTGAGCCACATTTACGCAAACCTAATTTAAACATTAAGTATTCGATCCAGTCAAATAAGAATCAAAATGAAATATCCTCTTAAACATAAAAACCAAACATATACCATATTTGTTTTTTTATGCATTGTAAAATATAAAAAATATTAAAAAAATAAAACACATTCGCATTCCACGTATCCTCAGTAACGATGCAAAATTTAAATTTTATTCAGAAACAAAACACCAAAATGTCAAGGTGCGTACCGGTAAAATTAAGTATTTTTAACAGATTTTAAAGTTTTAACTATTATTTAAGTGTCTTGTTTGTTTTTCGAAAATGGTGAATATGTTTTTATATGATGTAATTTAATTATATATTTTTAGGTAGCAAATATTTTGAAAATGCCTTGAATAAAGGGCGAAACGTCAAACAGTTTTTATGTATTTATTAAATATAGAACATAAACCCAAGAAAAGACAAAATAAAAGAAAAATGATATAATCTATGGTTCAAGAAACAAGAAAATAAATATATATATATATATATATATATATATATATATATATATATATATATATATATATATATATATATATATATATTTCAAAATAACTTTCAGCAAATTAAATTTACATTGTTTACTTCATAATCGGCAGTAAATGGTTCAGCAAATGCAGCGTTTTTCTTTTTTAAATGAAAAGCAAAACTACGGTAAATCCGATTTTATGCCGGGAATGACGTACTCCAAACTAATGTGTAATCCAATTAAAACTTGTCGAAATTCCCATTCAAGAGTTCGATTTTCCCTAGACTTAATTTAATGAGTTAAATGAGTTAAATGAAATAACCTTGTTTTCCAACGCGTTTTGAAATTAAATGAAGAGAAGGAAATAACTAGGGAATGCTTCGATTGATTTTAATGAATATTTTGTGTTGACGGTCGCGTCCCCGTGGAAATAGTTCAATTCTTATTATATTTAAATTTTAAGCTTTACATAATTTCTACAGATTATTTTTTATAGTTTATTTTATGATTCACAATTTACATATATAAATTAAATAATACACTAATTTGCATATGGAATTTGTTTCATAAATTTTTGTCTTGGAGGAAATAAACCCAAATTGATCTGATATTTTCTTAGATGGTCTTTTCCTAATGGGGTTGTGCATAACTTTTTTTTTATTAGTAATAGCTCAGGATCCTGTCAAAAAGAATATTTAAATTTTTTCATTATGTTAAACTCGTATTTTGATTTTCAAAATAATTTCTTTAATATTGACATGTTTTCCATAATTCTTTAATTTGCTGACATCAGTCTCGTACTCAATTGATCTTGACATTTCCTAAATTGTCACAATATAAATTTTACGATGGGACAAACAAGGCAATTTTATAGGAGGCCTATCCTCAATTTAGAAGTAAATTCAGAAAATACATTTTCAATCAATTTCAAGAGTTGCAAATTTAACATTCTTTGTTTAAAATACTATGGCACATATTACTATCGACGTCTAAAATTATCGATAGTCCATTTTCAATATATATATATATATATATATATATATATATATATATATACATATGTTATAAAATTGTGTAGTTTATCTCCTTTATATTTGGTTGGAGGTTCCGGATACAAAAGTTGATCAGAAAGTTTTTAGAAATAGACCCAATACCTTACATAATAAAGTACAAATCTGACACAAAAGACGACGTGGTTATAGATTGCGATCATGAGGTTGAAGAAAGAGTACCTCAGCTAAAGGGGGATTAATATGTACGTTATAAAGATAGAAAAATAGTTGAAATAGTCTAGTGGCCCGAGTTTCACGCTTGCAAAACCTCTAGATAATATTAAAACCATTTTCCAAGCAGACATACACGGCATATGCCTCTGGGACGAAAAAATAAGTATTTTACGAAGAACATCAGAAAGGCTAAAATTTATGTTATTTCAGAAAACTAAGTATACTTAAAGACGGACAAAAAAGAACTCCCTTCTCAGTCCATAACCTTCCTGTCGCATAAGGAGAGAGTTTTGGAACTGGGAACAAAATCAAGTAAAGATGCCTGAATTACGACAACAAAAAACTGATAAATCCATCTTCAAATAGTGGAAAAGGGCTTCTCGATCTCCCTGAAAATGATAATCAACTGATAACAAATTTTTATCACAGACACTGCTCTCTGTTCTCTGCGATATGATCTTGAAAAAGTAAAAAAAGCCGCAGACCATTTCTGCGACAAAGAAGTGGCAGCCAGCTTCAAAAATCTGGAAAAGATGAAGAATGCAGTTGATCCAGCTGAATATCTGCTTTGTTAGTTAATGGTCTTTTTGGAAAAAGACTAACATTTTTTGAAGCTGTCACTTTAACGCCAGAAGAAAAAATAATCTATTTCTCGGGAATTTCGCGAAAAGACCCACAAACTTCAGTTTTTCCTGAAAAACAAGACCATGTATGGGCATGGAATATATACTTTGTCTACGTAGAATCTTAAAGACACGACTTTAAGGCTTAAAATAAGTGGTATTTCGAAATTTCCGGATCATTGTAAAGACGTTGTGGTACATATCGTAAATAAATACTTAAAATCCTTCAATGGTTGGGCACTTTAGAGAGTGGATTCAGAGATTATAATTAGCAGTGTGTTTTTCAATACTAGATAAGTACCGTGAAGAATGTTTTAATTACGGTTGTAAGTGCAATTTTCATGAGCTAAACGAAATTTTTGTTATCCTCTGAACATGTCAGTAAGAGGAATGCGGACTTGCTCTTAAATCAAATAAAATTATTGATAATTGTTTCTTAAACAAATATCGTGGGTATATAACTTTATCAAAAATTCATATGAAAAGGTCACAACTGTGTCAACGATAGGAATGATATTCTAAAGAAGTCAAAGCAAATGTAAGTAGTCTATGATCTCGTCTGGCTTTCTTTTTAATCCGAAACTGCTCTAGCTCTAAAAAAGTTTTTAAGAGTATATAAAAATATAGGAACTGGGCATTACATTGGTCTCAGGTGTGGGTACAAACAATTTTATTTATTAGATTATTGATAAATATTATTCTTGTGTTAAAAAGTGTGGAGAACTCTAAGACAATGGAGAAGTTTCGGGTCCGGAATATGACGACAGCGCTTTTTCGTCCTCGTATGGGACTCACCCGGCACAATCCACCATCTTGCAATTA
The DNA here is from genome assembly GCA_034092305.1 of Diaprepes abbreviatus. Lineage (NCBI taxonomy): Eukaryota > Metazoa > Arthropoda > Insecta > Coleoptera > Curculionidae > Diaprepes > Diaprepes abbreviatus. Next base: position 437,983 of record JASJET010000304.1, read on the forward strand.
TGCCCTAAAAACTATTTTAAAATAAAACTGCAAACAAGGCACGAATAGAGACACCCGGACGGATCACCTAATAACAACAATGTTGTATAAAACCCCCATATCATGGCGTGACGGAGAATTAAAGAAGAAATGTGTCAAAACGCAATACATGAAACATGTTACCCAAAGGATAGAAGCAGCATTATTCGGCGCAGGCGATCGCACAAACCAAGAGTTCTGTAGTTTAAGCGGCTCTCATGGAGATATTGTTGGAGCGACACCTTGCTTGAACTACTGAATTGGTGGTTAGTTTGGTTGTCGGTGCCGAATGATGCGACCTCTATCCTTTATACAACATTGTTAGTTTGTGTTGCTCTCGTGTTATTAAGTCACCCGTCAAGATGTCGCTATACGTGTCTTGTTTGCTGTTTTTTCATATTAAAAACAGTTTATAGGGCACAATTGCGAGATGATGTATGTTACCGAATTCAATGGCCTGATGAATCCTATACGAGGACGAAATAGCGCTGTCGACATTTTTCGGATCCGGAGCTTGTCCACAGTCTAGGAGTTCTTTGCACTTTTTAGCACGAGAGTAATGTGTATCAACAATCTTATGTCCGCACAGCGAGAATTTTTTATTTTATATTAAAATTACACGGACGAAAGCTTATCTTCATATATATATATATATATATATATATATATATATATATATATATATATATATATATATATATATATATATCCGTTTAGGGTAATACCAAGCCCTATACTGCAGTATTGTGTGCGCGATTTCCCCATCCCGTCACTCGTCGGTATAGTAGGAACACGAAAGTGACCGAACTACCGATCGCCGTTCGGAGAAACCATTTAAAGTCGCGCTGGCCATTAATTTACTGAGAACTACACGTTCTTCATCCGGATGTAGAGTTCAAACTGGGAGTATTTAGGATAGTTATGGAATACCTCTACGCTGATTGCCTGACTGTCTGCAGGGTAGATATCTACCTACCAATGTCCCTCCGTCGTAGATTCGTGGATTACTTTCAGATCTAAAAACTCCATTATACTCCATACCCCGTATAGCATTAAACTCCATACACATTTCGACGACCACCTGATGATCTCGCCAGTGGAACTGTATTGAACCAAGAGCAATATTCGCAGGAACGACAGTGGATATAAAATTAATGTTAATTTTTAAATTTCGCACTGCTCCGGTGGATGTCTTGATGCCGTTTGACTGGCGACATTTTTCAGTCTGACATCAAAAAGTCGACAGGTTAATATCCTGTGTTTATCAATCATCAAAAAAGTGGCTCCTTAACCGACCATAAACAACGACCAAACAAACTTGTTGTCTAAATTTACCGATGATTTAAGGTAGCCATTTGATAAAAGCATAAATAACTGTTAGGAATAACAAGGTGACGAAATATTATGCTTTAGGGAGCTAAATGAAATATTCTTGTTTTACAACCTGTTTTGAGATTACACAAATGGCGGAAATAACTACGAAATGCTTCGATTGATTTTAATGAATGTTTTGTGTTTACGGTTGCGACCCTAAGGAAATAGCTCAGATCTCATTATTATTTAAATCCTAACCTTTTACATAATTCCCGAGAGTTATTTTTGGAATGTGTTTAGTAATTTTACGCTTCGTGATTTTTGTATGTAAATTAGGTCCAACTAATATAGTAGGTTGTATAGTTATACAAAGCTGGTGAAAGGTGAAGATTTGTACCCGGTTTATGGATCCCTTTTTAGCGTCATCTTTATAAACTCGACTAATTTAGGAAAGTATTAGTAGAATAAAAGCGCACGCGTAATATACTGTATTCAGTGAGTTCTTATAATCAGCTCTTTCGGCGCTTGACTCTCTCAAAAAATCCTTAATCTAATCATTAATATGTGACAATGTTTTCCAATAAATTTATAGTATTTAAGAAAGGCAATTTATATTAATTTTAATGTTTCATAATGTGATTTAAGTTATTATGAAACTGTACAATGTAAACATTTATGGGAATTTGCAGTTTTGGTATGTTGCCGTCATATCCAAAAATTATTATTTATAGATTAGATTGTAGGCTGTGCTGGATTATATATTTTATTTTTTATCAATCGTTGACATTTTTACGAGATTATTTGTTTTAGTTAGATTTGCTTATTCTATTTTATCATTTCCTTTTAAAATGTAGAATATATATTTGGCAACCTATTGTTCAATAGTAAACGCAAAATATTTGTATACATTTATATATATATATATATATATATATATATATATATATATATATATATATATATGTATATGTATATATATATTTATATACCGTGCTTCCATAAAGTAGCGGTCGAAATTTATTTTTGGCTTATAGTTTTTTGAGTTATACTGAAATATACAGGGTAAATTAAGAAGGAGCTAAGACGTCATAAATATATATATATATATATATATATATATATATATATATTATATATATATATATATACATATATAAATAGTTTGGTTATTCCGGGTTTCAATCCGTTCGTTCAAAAAATCGTTTTCACGACGTTTCGCCAAAATCTCATTTGGCATTTTCAAGTGCGGTTCGTCTCGTTACTCGCTGATCAGTTCTCAGCGAGTAACGAGACGAACCGCACTTGAAAATGCCAAATGAGATTTTGGCGAAACGTCGTGAAAACGATTTTTTGAACGAACGGATTGAAACCCGGAATAACCAAACTATTCATTCTACCATCCGTGAAAATCTACGATATAACATATATATATATATATATATATATAAATATATATATATATATATATATATATATATATATATATATATATATATATATATATATATATATATATATATATATATAAAGGGTGTTTTTTTTAGAGGTATAGAACTTTTAAATGGAATAAAACAAAGAGGAATTTTTTAAATTGACATGAAATTTACTTTATTCGAAAGATAACCTTCTGGCATTATAATTTAAATATGACTTCTGGTATATGACCGCCACGGCTGGCTCGGACGTAGTCTAATCTGGAGGTCCAATTTTCGATAACTTTTTCCAACATTTGTAGTCGTATATCGGCAATAACGCGGCGAATGTTGTCCTCCAAGTGATCAATCGTTTCGGGCTTATCGGCGTAGACTAGCGACTTCACATATCCCCACAGAAAATAGTCTAGCGGCGTTAAGTCGCACGATCTTGGAGGCCAATTCACGGGTCCGAAACGTGAAACTATGCGGTTACCAAACGTTTCCTTCAATAAATCAATTGTGGCACGAGCTGTGTGACATGTTGCGCCGTCTTGTTGAAACCACAGCTCCTGCACATCATGGTTGTTCAATTGATGAACGAAAAAGTCAGTAATCATGGCTCTATAGCAGTCACCATTGACTGTAACGTTCTGACCAGCATCGTTTTTAAAGAAGTACGGACCAATGATTCCATCAGCCCATAAAGCACACCACACAGTCAGTTTTTCTGGATGTAACGATATCTCAACATACACTTGAGGATTATCATCACTTCAAATACGGCAGTTTTGTTTATTGACGTATCCATTCAAACAAAAGTGAGCTTCATCGTTAAACAAAATTCGCTTATGAAAATCGGGATCAACGGCAATCTTGTTTTGGGCCCATTCACCGAATCTACGCCTTGCTAGGTGATCGTGTGGCTTCAATTCTTGCACGAGTTTGATTTTGTAAGCACGCAAACCAAGATCTTTCCGCAAAATCTTCCATAAAGTGACTGGACACATATCCAATTCCTGTGCACGATGGCGGATAGACTGATTCGGGTCTTCCTCTACGCTACGCTCTACAGCAGCAATGACTTCTTCTGTACGCACTGTACGACGTCTCTGTGGATGCGTATTATCATTTAGAGTAAACGTGGTGCGAAAACGTTCCATATTTAATCGAATTAATTGCTCTGATGGACGATTATGTTGACCGTAAAATGGACGTAGTGCGCGATACGTATTTCGAACAGAACCATGATTTTCAAAATAAATTTGCACAATTTGGAAGCGTTGTTCCGGCGTCAATCTATTCATGTTGAAATGCCAAACCAAACTAAACATAAATCACTTGACAGCTGACAAAATGGCCGCCACTTAAAAAAGTGTTGCCAACTTAAAGTTCTATACCTCTATAAAAAACACCTTTTATATATATATATGTATGTATGTATGTATTGTTAAAAAATTATCTTTTCTCTTTAAGACCGTTAAGAAAAAGACACACAAATTATTCTCTGCTAATTTCACTCTTGCTCTCTGTCCATCTAATAGTAGAGCTGTAACGAATCGAAATGAAAATTTACAAAAAGGAACTTTCTATTTAAATTCCTCATTCGGTATTGTGTTGGCAAAATGTTAACTGTAGAACTTGATGCCGAACAGTGTTCTTCTTATGTTACAGCTCCATTGACGAGACCATTAGTTGGTAGAAACACGTATAGAGAAAGAACCAGAATGGTAGTCGCAGAGTAAATTATTTTTCCATTTCTTGATGATCTTAAGGAGAAAAAAGAACTTTTTTAAAGATGTAAACTCTGAAATTATTTCTTTTTATTAATTTTCCACCGCCCTGGTATTCGTCTTCTTTTGATACCATCTCCTATCGAAGGTTGGAAATCGTCAAAGCTATCGTTACTTTGTTGGCGGGTACTCTAAATAATTGGAGCTTCCCAAGACACACACACACACACACACACACACACACACACACACACACACACACATATATATATATATATATATATATATATATATATATATATATATAGGAACAAAGTTCATGGTTGTCACAACAAAATATCGAATAACAACAACATTTTTATCATCGCTGAAATACAGAAAAACAGATTGAAACAATTTAGTAACATAAATGGCTTGCATATGGCTTACTCACAACTCTGGCCAACCTTAAGAAATAAAAATCCGCATAGAAATAGCTGAAACTATATCCGCAAAATTTAAAAAAGTACTTTGTAATCGTGATATTAAATTAATTACGAGAATATTACGATATTATATTTTCTCTACCTCGTTATTTGAAGCTGAGGAAGGTCATAAGTGTGTCAATGATAGGAACACTATTGTAAAGAAACCAAAGCAGTAGTAAGCATTCTACAATCTCGTTCTCGCTTTTGTTTTAATTTGGGGCTCTAAGAAAGTTTTTAAAAGTATAGATACGGGCTAGGCATTACATTGGTGTCAGATGTGGGGTTACAATAGGATTGATGGTTATAAAAAGATAAGTAGATAATTATAAATAGTTACATCAGGGTCGTAAAATTTCTGACTATTACGAAACAAGCATCTATGATTTTACTTACTATTGAAATAAAGAAAGAGAACATTTTTCCTCAATCTTCACTGATTGTAATAATCAGTAATAGTGTCCCCAACATAATTTAACTAAAATTATCAAAAGAGCATGCTATGCAGTGTCAGTGGATCCAATATTAATACAAGTAATGCCTTGTTGTTACCCCAGAATTTGACCAAAGACAAGACGGACGAGATAAGTTATGCTGGGTAAGGATACGCTTAAATCGTCTAAAGCTAAAATATTTCTATTAAGAGACATATTACTTGTGGCTAAATAGTAAATATATGAATATATACATAATTGCTTAAAACAATGAACAAATAAAAAAAATATTTATTATATGTCATAATTGTCTAGAAATATTAAAGAGATGAGACTTTTATTAAAATTTACACGTCAATCTGTGCAGATTAATTGTGAGAAAAATATCAAAATACTTGTGACAAATTGGAAAAAACGTTAAGGCAAGGAAATGGAAAACATAGTAACGTTACTATATTTTCTCTACCTTGTTATTTGAAGCTCGGAAATGCAGAGATAAAAAAGTCATAAGCCTTCGAGCAGTGGTGTTATCGAAAAATATTGCGATTATCTTGGATTTATTAATATAATATATATACTTTATTTTGCAAGAATACAAAATTCTCATTGACAAAGCCTACAAATATTATAAAAAAACATCCAGAATATAACGAAAAACAATAATGTCTTCAGTGCTAAATTGGAATTATTATCCGACGTTTCGTCTACAATTGCATGATGCATCTTCAGAGATCTTTACTTCATAAGATTACAACACTGAATGATCATCGAGGAGCAACAGCTCGGTATTTATACTCGACTGGTGTTCGGCGAAACGTGATCCAATCTTATAATCGATTTCCTCGTGTGATGTAGACCGTAACCTATATCTCTATTAATATTATTTGGATATTTCCAAATTTCGATTGATTCTCTAATTTCACGTTTAAAGAAACCAGATACTGATATTAGCACCTTAATTTCTTTTACATTAAAGGTGTGACCTGTGCAATGCTGGTGTTCAGCTACTGCAGATTGTACAGTTTGTTTCTTTTTAATACATCTTTTATGTTCCTTAAGCCTAATGGATATAAACCGTCCTGTTTCACCCACGTACACTTTACCACAACGTCAATGTATCTTGGTGACCAAACATTTATTACATGTGTTCAAAATTGTCCGAATGTTTGATTTTCGGAGCAATTTGGCAATCTTGTTGGTGGTTCCGTGTAGGTAAGGCAAGTCAATAGGTAGTATATTTATTACATTTTGTTGAGCAATTGGGTTTTATATTTATTAACAGAATGTCTAATAACTTCAGCACAATATCCGTTGCCTCTTGAAGCGATAGTCAGTTTTTCTCTTTCTGATTTCAGTAATTGTTCGTCACATATTGCAAGAGCACTGTGTACCAAAGAGTTAATGACGGATTGTTATTGAAAAAGATGATGGTGTGATGTTGCGTTGAGATATCGATTTGTATGTGTTGGTTTTCTGTACACGGAATGTCCTAATTTGGGATTATTTTTTCTTTCTACTGTACATCGATAAAGGGAAAGGTACCTCTTCCATAGTGAATTTTTTTGCTACGGTGTTGATGATCTAGGAAATTATGGAGGTTATCTGCGTCATGCTGCCAAATGAAGAAAGTATCATCTACATATCTGCACAAAAATTTAGGTTTTAGAGTAGCAGAAGGCGAAGTATTTTATTTGAAAGCTTCCATGAAGATGTTTGCTACCACGGGTGACAGCGGAGATCCGATAGCTGCTCCCGAAGTCTGCTCGTAGAAAGTTACTTGAAAAGTAATATAAGTGGAAATCAGATATGCTTTAATTAATTCCAGTATGCTGGAGTCCATGTTGTTATTTCGTAATATGTCCAATTTAGGGAAACTGAATCATTTATAGGAACATTTGTATATAGTTATTCTACATCAAAACTGAGCAATATGTCTCCTATCTTGTAGGCTGGTGAGTCTATTGCACTGACGATTGGACGTAGAGATACATTTTCTTTAATTATTTTAGGCAGTCCGTAGAGGCGTGGGATCTTGGAGCTGCTTGGTTTAACGGCTTAGATTTTGTTTGGTGAATTCGTCCGAATGACTTTCTAAGTATTGTCGTCCAAGAGGTTCATTTTTTCCAGTGTATTCGTCCTTATCTATAACAACAGTGGCATTTCCTTTATCAGCTGGGAGAACTAAGATGGTGTTGTTCTCGTTCAGATTTTTAATAGCCTTACTTCCCGTTGATGTAATATTTGAGTTAGGTGGCTTTGAGTGTTTTATGATCTTCGCTGTTACATATTGAATCATATCTGCTTGTTCTGTAGGTAATTTTATAATGGAGGCTTCGACAGTGGAAACTATTTCTTCCACTGGTATCCACCTTGGAGTGATGGCGATGTTCTGTTTACTGGATGAGATTGTTTTCTTTGCTTCGCTAAGTTGTATACTTGACAAATTGACGACTGCGTTCATTGGTGTGTTTGCTGGATTATTTTTGCCCGAAAGTCCTTCGAATTTCCTTTTTTTGCTTCATAGTAACTTGTTGACGAATTCTTTTTGCTTGGGCGTAAGTGATTTTATCGAGCGTTGCAAATTTGTCCTGTTCCATTATAGATGATAGTTTATAGAGATTACGAGCATTTGTATCCAAATTATGAAGATATCGTTCTTTAATAATGCAGACTTTAAAAATAATAACACACATATTAATAGACCAGCAATTAAGACATCATGGAAAGCAAAATAAAAAACAAATTAAGTATTGGAAGCTGAAAACTATCCTGGTGCAAAAATAGAAGAGAGTGGTTCAATCTAAGCTTCAATTATTCCGAGTAGCCTTCAACAAGAAAAAGACTGCTTTGATGATTTTCAACTTCCGATAGGAGACGGTACATCAAAAAGGGAACATAGTATTCCATGTTGGTCTTTATAGTACATATAGCAGAAACTCCATAGTTTTGAAATTTACTGATTTAAAAGTTATTTCGTTAAAAATAAGCGATTCAGAAGAAAATAGTTCAAAACCACTTGACGAAGAGGAGGCGGCTATATTAAGAACATATTATCTGTAATTTGAGAACATCAGTTAGGCAATATTTTACATCTTCTAAACGATTGTGTAAAGTAACATTAGCGTTTCAAACATTTTAAGAGTTTTATCTTATTAAATTTCAAAACTAGAAAATAATCTTGTTCCACGAACGTAAAAAGAATTCTAAATCTATTTCTCAAAGTCAAATTTATTAGAAGACCATGTATACAATTTTTGCAGAAAAAATTAGCAATCTACTGACTGAATAACATACAATTTTCACAAATCGTATTATGATAAATTATTTAACAGTTCTAAAAAAATAAACTTTTTAAAAACACTCGTAGACACATTTATCAAGCCAAATATGGACAGAATCGCATATTTTTTTACTTAGAAATAAATCCAATAAGAACACTGTCTCATGTGGCGATCATGTATTTTTTAGAAAATGCCCTATATTGTAGGATTGGAAAGGATACGCGGAAGAAACAGGAGTATTTACCTTTTATATAAGGGGATTTGGCCGTTATCGTTAAAGCTCAACTTTTGAGAAGATGGAGAGCAGCCAAAACTATTGATCTGAGTGCCTTATTGGGATTTTTTGTTTCGGAGTTTCATTCTATAAAATTGTAAAGAAATATTTGACATTTTAATAATTTGTTACCTTCTTTGAGGACATTATATGTTTACAAAATTATTTATGTAATAATGATAAATGAAATTGTTATCCAAATGTTCAGGTTACTTGAATTGTTTAAATAAAGTTTAAGTTCGACAAGATTCATTATTAGGAATAAAGGAGACATAATAAAATTTTTTATTATACTTCGCTTATAAATATTTTTTGTGATATATTATATGTTTAAATCTTGTAATGGTTGATATTCGTAGACTTCTTCGTAAAGAATTCAAATCTGCCCCATCAACATGTTCTTTTTTTCCTTGGTTCTTGAGACATTCAAGTCTCAATGTACTTAAAATGACTATTTTGTCACTTTTAAGTTAGATTATCTTAAAATCTTAGGCATGCTAGCTGAATTTAAATTTAGCGCACCAATTTATGTGGCGAAAATTTTTGTCATCAAAAAAGTAGTTAAGACTTGAAATTTGTCGGTTCGCATTTCTGCTTGTTAGTGGATCATATTTAGTAATTTTTGCTATTTTTTGCTGACCTTAAACCACTGTGACACCTTTTTTAATAACATTATTAAATTTTCTTATAGAAATAAAAATAAAAATTGTTTTACTGAATAACTAAATTTGAGCGGAGCTGTAAATGGGATATATAAACTTTTAAGGTGTTGACATTCTCTAGAATACTTATTAAATGGATGTTATGGATATTGTTAAAATTACTTTTGGACAACCACCTTTCATAATGGAAAATACATTATATACTTAAAAATTTACAATGATCCACAAAAGAATGACTTACAAAAGATTAATTTGTGATTTTCCAAATCCACCCTGAATTGTTTTTTATTGCTTTATTAACGCTATTTAACTAAAACTAATCATCAACAAAATTTATACTCTAAACAAAAACTGACTTAAGATATGTCATACTAGAACCATAATTCTTCGGTAAGTAGAAAAATTTTTACCCAATTGTTACAGACTTTTAAACAGAGTAGAAATGAATTTTCATGGATCCCAGTACATCATACCCGCAAAAGGTTCAACTTGACATTGGTTTTGAGAGCTAAAGTTCAAATGTACTTAAATATGGTCATTTTGTGATATTTAGTTTAGAATATCTTAAAATTCTGAGGCAGTTGCCAATTTTGGTAAATTGATTTGGATGGGCTTAACAAAATAACAGTATCTTAAAAAATATCACAAGTATAAAGGGAAACTTGCCCTATTCTCAATTAAATATGAAAATATTGATCTAGGGCAGCGGTTCCGAACTTTTTTTTCTTGCAGACACCGCTAAAAACCAGAATAAATTGGCGAACAACTTGACTAGTCACTAGACACAGTAAACGAAACACTAAAATTGGGTTATTAAAATTAATTTTCCATATTGAATAACAGTTCATATTGAAATACTAAAATATAATGATAAAACGTTGGCAAACAAGTATTATTAAAACGAAAGAGGTAACTTAACCTACAAAAAAGAATTAATACAATAATACAGAACTTAAAAAATATCCTCCATGGGATATTTGTATCTCTGGTGTAGGAAAGAAACTCAAAATTTAGTTAGACGAATTTTCTTTTCAAAATAGTCATGATCATATCGAAAACTGCTGCATCTGTTGGATATATTTTCCTGAATAAAAATATATCCAACATTTACAAGCAATACTGTAGAGTTTGCTACATGCATCGGTCGATCGTCAAGCTGAATAACGAAATAATTCAATTTTATTCTTTCTAAAAGTTCACTTTTCAAATCATTTTCCATTGTGTTGTGTCATAAGGGAACAACGTCAATTTCCTTTGCCGCCTATTCTCCAAACACACAGTTCAAGATGCTGTTAGCACATGGTCTAATTAAATGTTCTGCCACTGTATGTGTTTGTCCAGATAACGCAATTCTGTAACTAACTCGAAATACTGCCTCGAGAGCCATTATACTATCCTCGTTTAAATCTATCAGAATAGAAGTAACACTAGACTATTACCTGCCAATTTTCCCTCAAAAATACTCAACAGGTTTATTTTTGTAATCTGGATGTCTTGTTGCAAGGTGTCTACCAAAAAGAGATGATTTTAAACTGCTGTTGGTCAGCATTTCATTGGAGATTACTCTAAGCGGTTCAGGTAAAATAAAAACCCATTTGTAAATAATCACTGTCATATTTCAATTTTTTTCACTCTGTTCGCCTATTTTTTCCTTGCTTCCAGTCTAGCAAGATGGTAGCTCACTACAACTGCAACTCTGTTTTGGTTCCAAATTAAGGACTGAAGTAGAACAAGCAAATGATTGCTCGTCCAACTCTTCGTCAGACTTAACAAAACTTCCTCAATCGATCATACTGTTACGGAACAATAATTCTTTACTTTCACGTTCGAGGTGCACACGTGCAATTTGTAAAGCTTGGATATTTGCTGTGATTTATTTACACAAGAAGAAATCACTACATTGGTTTACACTACTAATATTTATGTACACCCATTAACTTCTTTATCTTTTTGAAATCACTCGAAGTTCTTAAGTTCATCTTATGATTCAGTTCGACTCTACTCTTCCTTATATGGGACTGCGGTGTTCTTTATAGGCAGACGTTATTCTCTTTCTTTCGTACACAGTCTTCATTCGCCGAAGTAGAAGTTGCTGGCTCGTTGGAGAATGTACTCCCTTCGCCGGCGGCGTAGCGACTCGTCGCGTTACAGAATGTTGCCCTTAACGATGTTTAATTTCCGCCGTTACAATATTTTTTTCGTGAACCTTGTTTATAAAGCACGCAAATCCCTTGGGGTTCGCCAACTATTGCGTGCGAAACACTGATCTAGACGATGATGTCAGATGCAACAGGCTGATTGAGGAAGTACTGACAATAACGTAGAAAGCAGACAGGTCGTATACCGTTAGATATAGGAAAGGAGAGTGCGCCAATTGTGCACCACTTTATTCATGAGCATCTCCAAGTGTGCAAACTTTGTTCATTCTGGGTACCATATTTGTTCTGAAAGAGAACAAATGAAGTGGTACAAAAAGATAATACAAAAGGTAATTACAATCAATTAAATGGTGTAAATTCAATCCTGATACCCGACGAAATTTGGTTTTGTTACCATGGCGATTCCAAGAAATTATAAAGTGTCGGTATTTCAAGATAAGTCAGGAAGATATGATCGAGAAACGGGTGATTCTTTTTGGTTTTTTCACGAATAGGGGTGTTTTGGTTTCCGTTGCTCTCGATAACCAGAAGACTGCTATAGCTTCCTAGTATTCAGAAGAATGTCTCTTCAGAGTAATTAAAGAACTGAAAATGAACGTTACAACTCGAGATTCAATATTTGATTCTTTCAATGGAAAAACGTAGGAAAACTATAAATTATTGAATGAAAATAAAAATCCGATTCAGTCAGATATTTGTAGCACCTGGCTCCATGGTTGTAAGCGTGCCTTGCCATTAATAAGAATTATTTGGAGGACAAATAGATATGCTGTGAGTATCACAAAACTTAGATAATGGGCTACGTACATTTAGTATTGGACAGCTTTAAACGTTTGGTAATAGTATTAAATTTTTGATTAAAAAATCTAATCTGATTTTTTTCAAACATTAATCTTTTTGTTCAATACATCCTTTAGGCTACCTCTGAGTCAGATGAACGATGCTTAAGTTAGAAAAAAAAGATTAATAATAGCCGAAGTTCAAGGACCTAGGAGTGAAAAGTGCGATAGTCTATATGGTCTTAGTACTTAAAATAACAGCCGGTCGTTATTATAATAAGCAGTTGTTAAAATAATGGTGGCCGTTAATTTACGAAATAACCCTAGCTGGAGACATTTTGATAAATGTTGTATACCTGATTCTGGAGCTCCTGCTAATTTTAAAGCGTATACAAATAAAATAAAAGATGAAAAGGGAGTTTATTTAGGGTACTCTAGAAACCCATTTTACAATATATTAAAAGGCATAAAGAAAGTTCCAGCCTGCTTCCCCCAATTGTATTTAAATATTAAAATAAGGAGTCTTTGAAAACTCAAAGCAAAAACAAATTCATTATGTTAAAATATTTAAAAGGCAATTTAAGAAGTTACTACTTAAAAATTAAACAACTGCCCATCAAAAACTTTTCCGTGCCGAGTTGAAAACGTGAAATCCCGAAAAATGATAAGTGTTAATATTTAAAGATTTTTCAAATAATAACGCCCAAGAGCTTTGAGAAAAAATATTGACATGGGTCGCAATGATAGCTGCCAAAAAAATATGTTTGCATTGTCCGTCAATTATAAAAAATGCAAGTCACATAAAATTTTAATTTCAAATGGACCCTTCACGAAGTAAAAAAATACCTTCGGCCAAAGAGGTTGAAATTTCGGGAATCAGTCTCAAGGTAGAACCAGCCGAAGTTCCAAATTGGGCAAAAATGTGTCAATCGCTTATATGCTACTTGCTGCTGCGCCATTTATTTGGTAAGAACATGGCATGTGCGCGTGCTTGCGCGTATGTACATAAATGAGTTGTTATTTTTTAAGATATTCGGTTCTGTAATACTAGTCTGGGAGCCCAATGAGTTTTTGTATCCTATGAAGAGAGATGGCGCTACCAAAGTTTTTTAAATGTATTTTGATCATGCGATTATGAATATCGAGTGTGGATTCCCGAAAAATCGTCAGGTAATTTGTTATAAACAAAAAAATTGTTAATAATCAAAAAATGTTTAAAAAGGAACTACTATGTTTTATACCCCTAAATTTATTAAGAAAACAGTGACTGCAGTTTCAACTCACAGAGTCATTTTCAAACTGAATTGCAAAGGCAGACTAAGTATTCAATACAAAAACATGAGAAAATTAAACAATAAATAAAAACTACCTGAGAAATTACATTATTACAAAGGGAAGGTACTAAATTTAGGGAACTAATTATTATTTGGCGACAACAAATAACGGGGAAAACCCAAGTTCTGTCTGGTCATTAAGCAAATTTACATTTTTATTTTTACTATGTTTATATATTTCTAAAGATTTAAGAATATTTAACTTTTGGCCCTTTGTTGAATAATGTAATATGTCAGTGTTGCTTAAATTATGAAAACTGTGGCTGTGTTCTAAGCAATGGTTGGCAAAGCTCGAGTCTGTTTTTTGTAGTCTATATGATCAGTGGTGTTCTGAAAGCGAGTTTTAAAGTAAAGGATAGTGGACAGATTGTGTTGAGATTTAAAGGCTACTTTTATGTTATGTTTGGAAAGAGTATTAGCTATGTTTTCTGATATGGTACCACAGTATGACAAAGATATATAAGATGAACTATCTTTATCATTTTTTATTTTGGGATATATTGAATTAAATGCTAGTTGTTTTTGTTTTTTAATTATTTTTTTTATGGTTTGTTGGGAGAAATTGTTTGATATTGCAATCCTTTCAATGATATTTAGTTCATCTTGAAGATCTTCTTCGGAGGGAGGCAAAGAGAATGCTTTATGTATCATTGAATTGTATGCAGCCATTTTGTGTTGTAAGGGGTGAAAAGAGTCATTAGATATAGTATTACCTGTAAACGTTGGTTTTCTAAAAATTTTAAAATTACACTGATTATTGAGGTGAGATATGGTGAGATCAAGAAAATTTATTTTATGGTTGTTTTCAGTTTCCAGAGTAAATTGAATTTTGGTGGCAATTTACTCTGGAAACTGAAAATAACCATAAAGTAAATTTTCTTGATCTCACTATATTTCACCTAAATAATCAGTTTAATTTTAAAATTTTTAGAAAACCAACGTTTACAGGTAATACTGTATCTAATGACTCTTTTCACCTCTTACAACACAAAATGGCTGCATACAATTCAATGATACATAGAGCATTCTCTTTGCCTCTCTCTGATGAAGATCTTCAAGAGTAACTAAATAAAGGGTTTTCCAATAAGAGGTGTCATTTTGAAAAGCTCGCTATTTCGGTAGATGTCACTTTTGAAGCTGTAAGTTTTTGACGTTTGACAAGTAGAAACTACGCCATAAATAAAGATGGAACGATACAAGCTTCAACAACGCATTGAAATTATTAAAATTCACTATAAAAATGGTGAAAATTTCGTAAAACTCGAACATTTTTGGGTCGTCATGAAGCACCTTGTCGGAGCGCAATAAAGAAATTGGTGAAAAAATTCGAGCTGTTGGGACAAGTTAGTTATGTGAAGAAGAAAACCCGTGCACGTCGCTCAAGAACAGCCGAGAATATTGCTGCTGTAGCCGAAAGTGTTGAAGAAAACCCAGGTTTGTCCATTCCTCGTCGTTCTTTGGAATTAGGGATTCCACAAACGTCATTACACCGTATTTTGCATAAAGATTTGGGTCTTAAGGCTTATAAAGTTCAGTTAACGCAAGAACTCAAGCCGGCCGATCATCAACAACGTCGTGCCTTTGCTGATTGGGTTCTTGAAATGCATGAAAATGATCTGGAATTCCATCGAAAAATCATCTTCAGTGATGAGGCTCATTTCCACCTCGGTGGCTTCGTCAACAAACAAAATTGTCGCATCTGGGGCTCGGAAAACCCAAGAGTTATTGTTGAAAAGCCTCTCTATCCTGAACGTGTGACTGTTTGGTGCGGTTTATGGTCCGGCGGGGTCATTGGACCTTACTTTTTCGAAAATGAGGCTGGAGCAACAGTTACGATGAATGGATTGCGCTATCGAGAGATGATTAATGATTTTTTATGGCCGGAATTGGATGGTATTTATCTGGACCACGTTTACTTTCAACAAGACGGCGCTACGTGCCACACAA
Source organism: Diaprepes abbreviatus (assembly GCA_034092305.1). NCBI lineage: Eukaryota > Metazoa > Arthropoda > Insecta > Coleoptera > Curculionidae > Diaprepes > Diaprepes abbreviatus. The sequence goes on from JASJET010000304.1 coordinate 453,794, forward strand.
GCAACGAAACCATTGATCTTTTACGGGAAAAGTTTCCGGGCCATGTTATCTCTCGAAGAGGTGATCACAATTGGCCACCGAGATCTTGTGATGTGACACCTTGCGATTTCTTCCTTTGGGGCCACATGAAAGACAAGGTCTACGCCAACAGCCCATCGTCGATTCAAGACCTCAAAGATGGAATTCGTGAGGCTATCGAGGACATAGGGCAGCCACTTTGCGATTTGGTTATGGAAAATTTCATGAAAAGGATATGGTCCTGTAGGCATGGTCGTGGTGGTTATTTGGCTGATGTTATTTTCCATCATTAACGGCATACCTTCCTCTTTATAATGTAATAAATATCCGATCATTTATCTTAAAAAATGGCATTTTTCTTTGAATATCAAAATAACACCTCTTATTGGAAAACCCTTTATCATTTAAAGGATTGCAATATCAAACAATTTCTCCCAACAAACCATAAATAAATTAATTTAAAAACAAAAACAACCAGCATTTAATTCAATATATCCCAAAATAAAAAATGATAAAGATAGTTCATCTTATATATCTTTGTCATACTGTGGTACCCTATCAGAAAACATAGCTAATACTCTTTCCAAACATAACATAAAAGTAGCCTTTAAATCTCAACACAATCTGTCCACTATCCTTTACAATGCTAAAGATAAAATTAATAAGTTTGGTAAATCAGGAGCTTATAAGTTAAAATCTTCAGAGTGTGATAGCTTGTATATTGGACAAAGTGGTAGAAGCTTTAGAACTCGCTTTTCCGAACACCACCGATCATATAGACTACAAAAAACAGACTCGAGCTTTATCAACCATTGCTTAGAATACAGCCACAGTTTTCCTAATTTAAGCAACACTGACATTACATTATTCAACAAAGGGCCAAAAGTTAAATATTCTCGAATCTTTAGAAATATAAACATAGTAAAAATAAAAATGTAAATTTGCTTAATGACCAGACAGAACTTGGGTTTTCCCCGTTAGTTGTTGTCGCCAAATAATAATTAGTTCCCAAAATTTAGTACCTCCCCTTTGTAATAATGTAATTTCTCAGGTACTTTTTATTTATTGTTAAATTTTCTCATGTTTCTGTATTGAATACTTAGTCTACTTTTGTAATTCAGTTTGAAAATGAATCTGTGAGTTGAAACTGCAGTCACTGTTTTCTTAATAAATTTAGTGGTATAAAACATAGTAGTTCCTTTTTAAACATTTCCCGAAGATGATTAACTACCACATAGTAACGGCTACCAGCATCAACTTTTTAAAATTCATGTATTTAATACAATTTAAAGTGAGTTGAACTTTAACTCTACTTAAGAGATATTTAAAAAAAATATAGTCTGTGAGGAAATTCGAAATAAACTTTTTGAAATGGGGCTATATCGAGATCTATAATCATTAAGCTTTGATTTTTATGGTCAGCTTGGGCAACTTTTAAGGGTTACTTTGGCTATACTACCACCTTTAACAAAATGTTCACTGTATCCAAAATTAGAATAATTATTGTACAGGGTGAGTCAACGATTGGATAATGTAAGTTTGTGCCTTTTCAGTGAAATTTACAAAGAAACTATATTTATTGTTTGATATAGTTTATTTTTATGCAGATTTTAAAAATATATAGGACTCTACAGGGTGAGCCAAAAAACTAGGACAGCATAAAGTTGTATTTTTTTAAATAGAACACCCTATATACGAATCATATTTTCGATTTAGCTTATAATTTTAAATCTTTTTTATTAAGAGTTTACTATAACAAAACTTTATAGTTTCTGAGATAATTAAGTTTAAAGAAAAAAAGTCACATTTTCAAGCATCAATTCAATCCTAAATAACGTTTTCAATTTTGTGCCAAATATATTCAAATTTGGAATTTAGCAAGGCCAAGGATAAGTTAACATAATTTTTACCTAATATTTGCAATAAAAGCTACAGGGTGTTGAACACATCGGCTCAAATTTGAACAAGTTTAAATGAATAAATATCTTTTTTTTTAAATGGTACACCCTGCATATTTTCATGTTATTTAATAGAGTAATAAAAACCCTAAAAGTTTTGTTCAATATATCCTATACCTATTTATAATAGTTTTTGAGATATTTCAGTTTTTCTTATTTTCCATACTTTTTTACAGAAATAGTCTTCATTATCATAGTAGCCATGGCAAAAATAATGTAAAAGAACATTTTTCTGTGTGTCAAATTTATAACCAAAATCGCTTCTTTTGGTTTTTAGGTAGTGTAGTTTGGTTTTTCTTGCATTCATCTTATATTGTAAAATGAATTTTCCAAAGAATGAGTTAATAGATATGATTTATACAATAGGAGAGGCTCAAAAAAATTGCCTTCTTGCTCAAAGAATTTACAAAATGAAGTATCCTGATCGACGCCAGCCTAATACCCATACTTCAAAAGTTAATGCAAAGATTTGATTCTTCTGGTACTGTTGATTATCCAAAACGTAAAGTGGTCAAAAAACCAGTAACTAATGAAGAAAAAGAACTACAAGTATTGTTAAATGTTCAGGAAAATCCTTATATTGGTAGCGTCAGTTAGCAGCATTATGTGAAACATCACAATCCACCGCTAATCGTACTACCAAGAAATATAGGTATCATCCATATCACATGGAATTACATCAAGAATTGCATGGACAGGATTTTGAAAGTCGTGTAAACTTTTGTCGTACAATAAATGCGGAGATTCAATTAAATCCAAATTTATTATGCAAGGTAATGTTTAGTGATGAAGTTACTTTTAGAAGTAACGGTGCCGTAAATAGACGCAATATGCATTATTATGCCACAGAAAACCCATTTTGGATTAGAGAGGTGCAACATCAAAACCACTGGTCATTAAATGTTTGGTGTGGTATTCATCATAATCGAACGCCACTAATTTTGTCCAGTGTCCGAGAAAATCTGCAAAAAAGACTAAATTTGTGCATTGCACAAGAGGGTCGTTTATTCGAACACTTATTAAAAAGAAATAATTAATCTCAGTATTTAATAGGTAATTTTTTTGTTTTAATTGAGTATAAAAGTAAATATGTATTTGCCTTGTCGTTATTGTTGTGTTAATTTTTTCACATTATGTTTAATTAAACTATTGCCATTGTAGTATAACGAATAATGTATTTCATCATATTTAACCATATTCTGTTTGTTTCTGTAGTTTCTTTTTATTATTTTACATGGCTACTATGATAATGAAGACTATTTCTGTAAAAAAGTATGGAAAATAAGAAAAACTGAAATATCTCAAAAACTATTATAAATAGGTATAGGATATATTGAACAAAACTTTTAGGGTTTTTATTACTCTATTAAATAACATGAAAATATACAGAGTGTACCACTTAAAAAAAAGATATTTATTCATTTAAACTTGTTCAAATTTGAGCCGATGTGTTCAACACCCTGTAGCTTTTATTGCAAATATTAGGTAAAAATTATGTTAACTTGTCCTTGGCCTTGCTAAATTCCAAATTTGAATATATTTGTCACAAAATTGAAAACGTTATTTAGGATTGAATTGATGCTTAAAAATGTGCCTTTTTTTCTTTAAACTTAATTATCTCAGAAACTATAAAGTTTTGTTATAGTAAACCCTTAATAAAAAAGATTTAAAATTATCAGCTAAATCGAAAATATGATTCGTATATAGGGTGTTCTATTTAAAAAAATACAACTTTATGCTGTCCTAGTTTTTTGGCTCACCCTGTAGAGTCGTAAATATTTTTAAAATCTGCGTAAAAATAAACTGTATCAAACAGTAAATATAGTTTCTCTTTAAATTTCACCGAAAAGGCACAAACTTACTTCATCCAATCGTTGAGTCACCCGGTACTTAGGATAAAAATTTATATTTATATCGTTGCAAAACTCTTTTAACTGACTTGTCGAGAATTGTCATTTTAATAATTTTTTTCCGATACAAATATCCATAATTATATTTTCGAATATATGTAATATAAAATACAGAAAAAATATCTCGCGTAGAGTAAACAATTTTTTCATCGTAAGCATATTCTGAAGTCATTTGGATGAAAGGTTAGCAATATTTTAATTTCTGCTTTTTATCAATAATAATGTTGTGTGTACGTTATTTAAAAACTGAGATCTCATTCTACATATTAATAGCAAATACTGTTTTTATAGGCGAAAGTTAATAAATTAATGTATTAAATCTTAATTAACATTAAACAGCCAGAGATAAGAAACTGTGAAAAGTAATTGCTATAACATACCTAAACTTCCTTTTCTATCTATATAGGCATCAACTAAACCTATTACAGTCAGGAAACCTGGAAGATATCTCACTCGTAATAGGACAGCTTTAGCATGAAGGGATAAAGCACTTTAACAGCAGTGGGTACCCTAAAAACCCCGATTAGCTTCGGCCAGGTAACAAGACCCTCTTTATAAAACGACGTGTTACTCAAAATAGTCTTTGTTCAGAGTTTAACACATTCCTGAATATCTTACTTTACTTTGGTCAAGTTTGTTGAGTAAAACAGTTATGTTAGTAAAAAAATTGTTAGGATGTTTCAGATGAATAATATATGATAATTAAATGATTTTAATTATTGTAAATATTTATTGTTTGATTTTTTTATTAAGCCAGTAGATTTGAACTATGTATTTACAGGATGGATCGTTTAGAATGTTTTTAGAGGCTCTCTGGTATCTGATAAAGTAGTTCCTAGCTCTTTTTTTGGGAAAATTATAATGACGAAGGCAAATTATTACTATCGCGATCAGTTTCGGATTTACAGAACGATTTTTGAATGTTTTCATTTTCTAAAATGTCCTATATTTTATTTATCAAAGCAACTACGATAAAACTAGTAAGGTGTTCTTAAGGTACTTTTTTCTGGAGAACCCAGTGGCGTAGTAACATTTGTAATTTTGGTTTTAATTACGGAGATATAATATCAGGCTTAAATTTTTTAAATGGAAGAGTATGTATTTTTTTACATAATTTTTCTGCATTTGGCATTTTCTTTAAGAATATAATATATTGTCAATATAAATTGACAACAAATAGACTAAAAACATATTTTTTATTTAGGTCACAGACCAGGGGCGGATCCAGCCTCTTTTCTTGGGGGGGGGGGGCGGTGATATCACAAAAGTACAATATGGCAAGCGAAAGCAAGTTGTCGATGGGGGGGAAGGCACCAGTAACATTCCCATTTTTAGTGTAAAAGGCAGGGTCGGGTCTGTTTTTCTGAAATTTAAGCTCTTGGAGAGAGGGGGTAATCACAAGAAAAACAAGTTGCTGACAGGGGGAGGATGCGAGCAGCATACACATTCCTAGTATAAGAGGCAGAATCGGATCTATTTTCCTGAACTCAAAGCTCTTGGGGGAGGGCTAACGCTAACAAGTTGTCAACGGGGGCGGGGGAGTGCCAGCAACATACACATTCCTTATATAAAAGGCAGAATCGGTTCTATTTTTTTGAACTCAAAGCTCTTGGGAAGGGAGGGGCGATCGGTAGCATATACATTCCTATACTCTAATCAAGAAATAGAGAGAGTGATAAAACTGTTACCGAAACCTCCAACATATCTGCTCCAATGTCGCAGGTAACTGAGGATAGCCATAAATCTAATTATATTTAAATATTATAAGCTTTTATAAATTTACTGCAACAATAAAATTTCTGATAATTCAATTTAATTTCTGTCAGTGAGCAAAGTACACCTTACAGGGTGTCCTTAGTAGTCTATCTTGTTTGTGCTTGTTTTTATATATTATTTGAGATTAGTGAGATACCCAAAAGATAAGGCTTCCAACTCTACATTTATTCCAAAATCGTTAAACCAGGACATTTTTCCCTCAACGAAAAACTTATTACGATGAATGTTTATGATCCCTTAACATATCAATATCTAGATAATAATGTTAAAAGCTCTGTTGAGATGTGTTCCAACATGACAGGAGTTGGAAAATCTGCTATGTACCGAATACTGAAGGAGAAAAAAAACGAATGGAATTGTTAGTACTCCTAAGCTACATTCGATCCCAGACAGATGAAAAACCTCGTTGAAGAAATGTAAACTGCAATAAAAGGAGTTGTATATACATTTTATTATGAGAAGCAGATCCCAACCGTCGACAAAATTCCAACTAAAATCAATGAAGATCGGGATTTACCTGAAAGAACTAAGCTCTGGAAATTGCCCAGAAAACTTAATTTTTGCTGGGAAAAACCACAAAGGAAATCTGTTCTTATAGATCGTCCGGAAAATGTCCGTTCGAGAAGGAAATATCTCTCTCAAGTAAAAAGTAGAGTTGCTAGAAATAACACAACTTACAAAAGTAGGTAATTTAACTAAACTGTTGGAAGATTTTTTTTTAATAAAGTGACTGCAGAAAATTGGGAAAAATCCATATAATAAAAGAATAAAAGAAAATGTGGAAACTCGATCTCATGATCGGTGAGATAGAGGAACCAATTATAATTAATTTGAGCGAAGCTAGCTTCACTGCCTTTTATTACGAATTAGATACGTAATGTTTACCAGTGTAAACACAATTTATTATTTAAATTTCTGTTTTTGTTGTATTTTATTGTTTAATGTTGTTTATATATATTTTTTATGTATTTTTATTTTAGTGTGTCCCACTCTTTAATTTTATATATATTTAATTCCAATTAGCCGTAATTTTTTTATTTTTGCATTGGTGTTTTTTTCTTAAACGTGTAGAAATAACATGTTTATTTTATTTTTTTGGGCTATCGGATTTCCACATAATAAAGTAAATTAAATTAAGATGTCAGTGCAATAAAAATAAAAATATGTAGGTCTAATTTTAGCTGTAACATATAAAAATGAATAACATTTGATTCCCTTTTTAGTGTTTAATTGTAATTCTGCATCTGGTTTAAGAAATAAATAAACGTCAAATATCCTAAAAATGATTTTAATTAATAATATAATGGACGAGTTTATTTTTTTGTATACGTTTAACTTCTTATATTTTTGACAATGGCTATTTTGTAAATTATAACTTAGAATTTTTTGAGAGAATAATGCTACATTTTAGTCTGAATGTGCCTAAAATGGTTTCTATGCCAAAATTACAAATAATAAAAATACAGTTGAGATTTGTGTTAAATATTTCAAAATTATCTATATTTCTTAATGTATGTGAAATATTAAGAAATCATAAGAAATAAAATAATATTATGTTTTATTTTAAGTTTATTACCGGAATAATATTCTATGCCATAAATACTTAGTGATAAAATAAACCTCCTTCCGACGCCTATGGCAAGGATTAAAATCTTTTTTAACACTTCACACTTCCAAATATCTATTATTATCCAACCCAAATAGTCCATTATTATAGATAGGTATTTTTGATTATAAAATTTCTAACCCATTCTTATGAAAAATAGATATGTCGAACAGATTTTGCCAAAGGCGCCGGACTAAAGAACACAGGTAGTTGGCGAATAAAAAAAAGGGTAAAAAATGGTTTATTACTATCTCTATTTCTTGAATAAACTATAGTATAAGAGACAAAATCGGGTTTATTTTCCTGAACTCAAAGCTCTTGGGGGGGGGGGCGATCGCCCCTCCATCGCATCCCCTGGATCCGCGCCTGTCACAGACTAGCTCATAAGAGCTGACGGCTCAGAGGAGCCAAGTAGTGTACGTCTATGTTAACACATGGTAAAAGATCAATAACTTGTTAAAATATACAAATGAAAAACGCATTTGAACAAAACTCAAAAATTCAAAAATGACAATAAAAAGCTAATTAACTTAAATTAAATGTTCCAACTGTTGTCCATGATTATCCAGACACAGTTGGCAACGTCTTTGCACTCCTCTGCTCAAAGCGTTATGTATATGAATATTAGTAATACTACGCATAGCCCTCAAAAAATTTTCTTGTAATTCTTATAAAATTTTATAGACCCCAAAAAAGAAATCTAGGCGGGTAAGATCAGGTGACCTAGGTGGCCACCTGACTGGTCCATTTTAGTGCAAAATTAGCGCTAAAGCATTCGACAATTCCCGTGTTAGGAGCCGAGGCTCCATCGTGTTGAAAATACAATCAGTTACTTTCCGCTAAAGGTAAATTATCCATAAATGGGGCGATATGTCTTACTAAAATGTCTAGGTAGGTTTGAACATTTAAATTCCCTTTATATTTCTCGTAGGCCATTATTCTATTACCCAACAAAGCAATCCACACATTAAATCCAAATCGTCCTTGTATTACCCTATTTATTTATTGGCGAGGATTCTGATCTGATCATAGATTATCATGGCAATTAAATATATCTTCACTAGTTATTCTTAATTCGATCAGGGTCGCCAGGGAGAAGGATCTGAGTTTTTCTTGTAACATCTAAACTTATTTTTCTTTAAAATTTTTCATCTGCCATGACACATGCAATTGCATTTATAATTTTATTCTCTTTATCTTCTTTTTCATACATTTTTGTCCGGGGCTTTTTAAGGGAACCAAAATTGATTAAGTTTTTTAAAAATTGTCGGGTTGGGTTGTTCGCGCTCCAGATACCGTTTAAATATAAATCAGAAGCTCTCTGCTTGTGCTTGTTACACTCAATATAACATTGTACTATATTATACTTTTCGAAATTTTGATATTTTTCCATTTAGAGTTTCTAAACAGAAAAATTGCAAGTTAACAAGCTAATAAAGATCAAACCTTAGTCGAATAAGTGATTCTTTTATTCATCTACATTCACAGCCTACTATTTTAAAACATAATATAAATTAAATTCATAGAAGTTAAAAAGTGTTCTTCGCAGTGACCTATGGAAATGATTTGAGTATTTAGATATTCTTTTTAAATGAGATCAGTTATTTATTTATTATATTATATAGTATAGGTTAAGAAATAGTGATTAAAAAAATGAACTAAATGATTTTATATTATATAAATATAGCTTCGTTAACAGACATTTCCTATTTCAAAAAGTTTACATATTTAATAAAAACTGTTTTTAGCCTATTTTTTGTCAATTTATATTGACAATATAATATTTATATTCTTAAAAAAAATGCAAAACGCAAAAAAAAGATGTAAAAAATAGTGTTCCATTAAAAAAATTAAAGCTTGGTTGTAATTAAAACTAAATTTAAAAATCCGACTACGCCACTAGATTCTACAGAAAAAAGTACCTTAAGAATACCTTATTAGTTTTATTGTAGTTGCTTTGATAAATAAAATATAGGATATTTTAGAAAATTGTAAAATTCGTAAATCCGAAACCGATAGCAATAGCCGTAATTTGTTTTCGCCATTATAATGTGCTCAAAAAAAGAGCTAGAGACTACTTTATCAGATCTTTTAGGGTTTCCGAGATAGCCTATAAAAATATCCAAAACGATCCACACTGTAGAACTTAAAAATAAATTTTTTAATTTAAAAATTTATTTCAAAATAAATATTTAAATTATATTTTAGTTTAGCCGCCGTTTAATGAACATTTTTTAGTTTTAAGAGTTTTGTGTGTATGTATGTGTGTGAAATCGGAGATCATTGTATTGCTACCTAATAGATCTATTGTGTTCTCCTTCTGTTCCCAAGTTGTTAGGGATACCTTATCAACTAGAGCATGTCCTCTAATCCTATCTTTCTTAGAAACCTAAGGATGTTGGATGGCTGTAAAGTGGGTAGCTCCCTTTCTTCTATTTAGTGTGCATCAAAGAACCGTATTCTAGGGTTTTCTAAAACGCTGAACTCTGAAAGAATGTAAATAGAGGTTTTGGTCCTCTTCTTCGCAGAATGTGTACTTTTCTCTTTCTGCAAATTCGAATTTTTTGAGGTATCGTTTCAGGCGGCAATGCCCCATCAGGATTCCTGACAGGACTCTAAGTTGGTGTTTACTTAGGTTTATGCATTCCTTGAATCCTCGAATATATACTCTGTGTGTGTGTCGAGTCCTTCTCAGGGCTGTAGGGTAGCTGACGTTTCGGTGAAATCTCATTCACCATTTTCAAAGCTCACTGTACGGTATCTGTGGGTTAACGGATGCATGCGACTTGGGTGCGATCGGTTTTGTATGTTTGTGGGGCATGTTCGTGAGCTGGATGGTTCTGGCCAATCAGGTTGCGCATTTTTCTGCTTGTCATGTTACCGAGTTATGATCGATTTCTTTACTACCTACTGATAATTGATGTTTTGTTAGCAAGTTTTTTCAATTATTAGGAAACCGCTGACTGTCGTCCCTGCTATTTTAGGTTTTTGGACCTCTCTGCAGTTTCGATGGCTTCCTTTATAACTTTATAACCGCGTTCAGTATTTGCATGCTTACTTCCGATCTGTCCTTTGCACAGCCAGGTGCATGTCGGTACCCTGATGAGTCTAGTAGAGACGAAACATGTACATCTGCCGTATCACTGTGGCGGGGAGGGTAAGTTTTTTCCTTTCGGTATGGTGGTACAGGTAGGCAATCATCTCGATGGTGGTGGAATGGGATAAATTGTGTTCCTTAGCAATTTGTTTCAACTGTGGAACCTCTAACATGGAAAGGATATGGATGGAACGAAGTTTGCATTTTACTTCATATATATTGAGCACTAGTCAGAGTCACAACCTAGCGATTTTATGAATTAATTTTTGTGAAGAGAGTTTACCCAGTGTTTTCGTTAAGCTGTATCTAGATTATATATAAAATGACCCGTCATTTAAATGGTATTTGTTAGGTATTAAATTATTTTAATTGTTTAAGTTTGTTAGGTGGAAAGGCTCACATATATTAATAAACAATTTTAGAATTTTAGAAATGGCAATATTTAATAAATAATTCTAAACAATAACGTAAAATAATAATGTTTGTTTGATTAAGAGGAATCATAAGCACCAAACTTAAGTTATTTGAAAATGCTAATATAATTCTAATTTTCGTAATTTAAATCTTTTAACGTTGAAGGTAAAAGGTGGATTTTGGGATTAAATGCTTATTAATAGGGTCTCATAAATCATCATTTTATAGAGATTTAGCCAGTGTTGTCGAAATTTACATTCATCTTAAAAAACAATTGTTTCCTTTTTTTTAACTGTTCAAATAGTATTTATAGAAGTTCTGTCTTTAATCTGATTAACGATAACAACAAAAATGATATATAATATGAATAACAACTTTCTTAATAAAATTCTGTAAACCAGTAACATATAGTTAAATAGACTGACGGATATGACAAAACTATGAGTTCCCACTTGGTAAAGGTACTCTGGAAAAATAGTATAGAGTAATAAAATAAATTTTACTTTTCAGGTCAACCTTTAAGTTTTTATCAACGACTAATATGTTGTGGTGCAACTAAGATATGTCATTAGTATTTGCATAAAACTTGACATTTGTTATCGCGAAAAGAGTTACAGGTTAGAAATTGACCAAGTAGTTTATAGCGAGATTTCATAAAAATACATTTTGTTAAAAAATAAAAATTTCACGTGCAGGTTTTCGTCTAATGTTTTTTTTTATGAATTTAATAAAGGTTCAATTCCACAAAAATGTATACAATCACTTTGTTCAAATTTTGGTAATGAAGAACTATCAGAAAAGACTTTTTTAATTGATTTGCAGAATTTCACATCGATGCTGTGCGCAATCTGATTAAAGGAAATTGGAGTGTGACTTACCGTGAGATATAGCCATTCTTAGGCATATTATAGGTAGCAATACATTTGATTTTACATGATTATTTAGTTGTAATAAAATTTGTTTCCGATGGATTATACATGATTTGACAGAAGCTTAAGAACACATTCGTCTTAATTAGTATAAGGGAATGCTCAATACAATCGATTGAGGAGCCGCAAATCAGTATATAACATCGTAATAGGCGACGAAACTTGGTCATATTCTTATGAACCGGAAACTAAGCGACCATCTATTGTGTAGTTGTTCCAAAATAAATCGAATTCCTCAAAGTTGTTCGTACACGAAGCCCTTCCAAGAAAATTATCCCTTATTTCTTCGATTGTACTGGACATGTAACCATTTCTTTAGAGAATTGAAGAACAGTTAACGATGAATGGTATATAATGATTTATTTGCCAAAAGACATCGACGAAATCAGTAGAAACAACAGAAAATGTCACATTATTCTTCATCATGACAGTGCCTACCCCATACAGCATGTAACATAATTAATTTCTTGAAGGAGAAAAATACCGAACTTATTTCCCTTATTCACCTGATTTATGTCAAACAAAAAATGTTTGAACAATGATTTTCATTACCTGAAGAAGTTGTTGAATTCTTTAAATGTCATTTTTCGAGATCTCAACTTTGGTTTGAATGGGTGCAAAAGGAAATAGATGTTAAAGGTGAATATTCTAAAATACAACAGAAAAATTTGTTTCAAATACAAGTTCTATCTCTTTTTGTTCTTGTTAAGATGGACTCTTAGTTTCACAATCAATAATTACTTGCTTAAAATCCGAGCTTCAATATACGTATATATTACTTATTAGTTAATTATATTCGGGTTGACTCTATTTATTACGTTGACGTAGAGCGCACATGGTAGTATTTTTAGACTTTCTCTCCTAACGCTACATTTTTTTTGAGTATATCATGTAATCGGAAGGAACATTAAACCCTTTTATTGGACTGTTTGTTTATTTTCATAATGATTGTTGGTTGCGTTTCACGTCATCAATCTCCATTTTATCACGAAAACACTCCTTTGTTGTGCATACACCTTCATTGGAAGTAATGGGCAGGTGCGACATACGATTATCCTACGACAGGCGGAACATAAACCATTGCACATCATAACTGAGATTTGACGTTGATTATAGTTATCTTTTTCTGTTCTTAGCCTTCAAGTTTTTATTGGGAAATAAATAATATATTTTTTAATATAATTTCTGGCTTGTTTCGGGGATATTTTTCTCCTTTTTCATTTTTATGTATATTTTTTTGTGTATCTTTAGTCTTATTACTTTCTGTTTTTTTATTGTATCGTGTTTTTTACATGCTTGGGGGTGATCAGGAGTCCAGAGGTATCTTATTTTAATGTAAATAGATGTGAAGCTTCCTCAGTGGGGAATATTTATAACCTGTTTTCCGGAGAAACTAGGGCATAGTTTTTTTTTTGTATATTCTAATTTTCTTTAAAACTGAAAGACATTTTTTTTAATGTTTCAAAATAGAGTTTGATTACTTGGCAATACCTTTGTATTTTACTGAAGTTTTCCAAATAGAGTCTATTAGGTAAGCATTTCTTGGTTTAAATTATTAGCACTAGAACTGCAGTTAATTTTATGTTGGCTGTACCAACCATTAACATATCAACACATTCTCCGCAGGATACTACAGTAGAATCAAATACAAAACACTATAGCTATCTTGTGATTTACATTTACCGATAAATATGATGCAGGTTCTACAGAAAACTATAAATTATTCCTTGTTAATACGTAGCCAGATCTCACCGACTTACTTTATTTATATATGACTTATTAACATTATAAGCTAAAAGAAATCAATCTTATAGAAATAATGTAACAAGTCTGCATTTATTATAAGTATTTTTAAAAAAATTAGATATGTTCTATATGTAACTTATGTTATTACCGTTTTTGCTATTGGCAAATTTGGCGAATTTCTTACAGAAACATGTTGTTTCTTAAAACTTAGCTCTTAAAAATCAAAAAAATGGATTTCCTACTATAGTACATTTAAGAACTTTCATAAATATTTTTTGGTAAACCTTTTTACGAAATCTTATAAATATAATTTAAGATTTAAAAAAATCTTTACACCGAAAACGATTTAATTTAAAACTACAAAAAAAAACGAGATGGTAAAACATCAATCTACTTACTCTTAGAACAGTCGATTCCCTGAAACCCGTCGATGCAATCGCACTTTCCCAGGTAGCAAGACCCTCTCCCTGAGCAGTCATTTGGGCAAGTGGTGCTTACGCCTTCCGCCTCGGAAATGACAAGAGATACGCTGTATGGCTGTAACTCATCATTGTAAACCGAGAGAAACCAACGGCCCGTGTCGAGATATTGCAGCAAGCTTACGTTCACCATCATCGATTCAAAGTCTGCCTCGCGTTTGCTGATTATATGACGTTCATCGTCAGGGATGCCTGAAATTAAAAAAGACGTATATTAATTTCGGTAGAATTGAAACTAACAAAAAATATAGGGAGTAATAAAAACACTGTCACATTTATGTGAAGTAGATTTACAGATACTGTTTGTTTCAGTATGTTTCAGTATGATGTTCATTTCATATGTGTGTTATTATTATGTATAATATTTTGTTAACGCCTCAAATTAAATCGCAGCTCAATTAAATATATTTTCGTAATGAATGAAACCTTAACGAATAATGCTATACTTAGTGTTCTTAATACTCATATGCAGAGGGTACATGACCCGATTTGCATGATTCTTGTTATATAATCAACTTAAAATATCTGTTTAGCAGGAGGAGACTTTAAATAATTAAATACGGGTGTCTCAAAAGAAAGTACACATTTGTTTTGCTTATTGCGTGAACGCAACTATTCCGAGCGGCGCGGGGGGTATGTTAATTGGTAACCTGGCTTTGGGAATTTAGTCGCTATGGAGCGTTTCTCGGGAGCGGACCGTGCTTTGTGCCTACGTGAGTTTTACAAAAACGGTAATTCGGCGACTGTAGCGCGTAGAAAATTCTGCAATTTTCGACATATTCGTCACACAAATGATGCGCCAAGCGCTCGGCTTATTGGAAAATGGGTCCAGAAGTTTAAAGAGACCGGTTAAACACTAGATAAACCAAAATCCGGGCGTCCGAGGTCTTCGAGAACGGTCGAAAATGTAGAGAGTGTTACTCAGTCTGTTCGTGACGACCCAAACGTTTCGATTCGTAAGCATGCTGTTGCTTTAAATGTGCATAGGTCATCATTATTCCGCATTTTACACAAAGATTTAAAGCTGAACCCCTATAAAATTCAGTTGGTGCAAGAATTGAAGCTTCAGGATGCTGGTCAGAGGCTTGACTTCGTAAACCAGATGACTGAACGCTTTTCAACGTTTACCAACATCTTCTTTTCGGATGAAGCCCATTTTCATCTTAATGGTCATGTAAACAAGCAAAATTGCCGCTATTGGAGTACAAACAATCCAAAACACAAACATCAGAAACCTCTACATTCGCCGAAAGTGACTGTATGGGCTGCGATGTTGGCGCGAGGAATTATCGGCCCGTACTTTTTTCAAGATGAAAGGGAACGCACAGTAACAGTGACTTCAGAGCGGTATGTGGAGATGTTAGACGACTTCTTCGTGCCTGAACTGTAAAATTTTCCTGGCTATAACCAAAGAACATGGTTCCAGCAAGACGGAGCAACTTCACACACGTCCAACATGTCTCTGCCACGAGTGCGTGAAATTTTTCCTGGCAAAATGATCTCAAAGAAAGGTGACATAAGTTGGCCTCCACGCAGTCCTGATTTATCACCTATGGACTTTTTCCTATGGGGTTATGTCAAATCAAAAGTTTACGCCAACAAACCGACTTCCCTGGCACAATTAAAAGAAAATACCCGCAACGAAATGGCAGACATCACGGAGAATACCTGCCGAGTCGTCATGGGCAATTTTAGTGCTCGATTAAATGAATGCCGTGAGCGCAACGGATTACATTTGGACGATATCATTTTTAAAAAATAAATTCCCAAACAATGTATTTTAATATGTAATAAACATTTTTTCAATAAAGTCCTGACTTTTTTTTAAATCGATTTTTTAAATGTGAACTTTCTTTTGAGACACCCTGAGTAGTCATACCGTCGCTATAGACCGGGCTGTGCCCCCATAGGCCCTATGCCGAGGGCCTCCTTTTAGCGCTGCGCCCCCAATTTTTTTAAGGGGTCCCCTTTTTAGAGCCCCTTCCGGGGGCCCCATTTTTTAGAGCTCCACCTGAGTACCCCATAGTATATTATTAGTCATTGGTTTTTACAGTGTTATCTTAAAATTACCATCCGATGTTTCACTTACACGAAATCATAACAATGAGTGGGCTCGAAGTGGCATTACAGTTTCACATTATCTTTATCTGTAAATAAATATGAAGGAATAATGCAGTGTAATTACCAAGACCGAAGATAAATTGGCCCTTTCTTGGAAACATTTTTCTTGTTAGAATCTATTGAAAATTTTCTCCGCAATTGTCCTTTCGATAATTTAAAATTGAAGTAATCATTTCAAATGGTAATAATTTAGTGGTTAGATTGTGAAGGTGTCAAGGGGCATTAAGAAATCAATTTTAGGTTAGTAAAAATCCAAAACAATGAAAAAGTAAATGTAAAATAATTAGACGTACTTTTTTCGTTTGAAACCAATATTTTATTTCATTGGTTTTTCTGGGCAGTTTTAATTTCTACGTATCAATGATAGTTTTACATTCGTTTTATTAGTTCTAGTAAAATAAAGGGTTATGAATAGTAAGGATTTAAAAAAAAACGTTTTTTTTTTGCATTTTCTAGAAGTTTTCACAACGGAAGAAGAACTATTATATGGCCTAGAAATAGATTACTTGGTGTAAGTAATTAAATAATTAGTATTTCTTTACACAAATCGAGTGTAATAATTTAAATGAGTTTATCTTGAAACTATATTTTCAGAGATGGTGACCATTGTAATTTGAACACCACTAGACGGATTTAAATAAAATTTATACAGCATATTGAAAGTATACAAAACTAGTGCCTGGACGAAGGATTTTTTTTTATTAAAACTTATGTGTTTTATATACAATAATTTTGTGATTTTTTCGCTAGTAAATTATCAAGGACTGCCATTTTATTTATTTTCAAAAAAAAAAATCGATCAGGCACTAGATTAATTATTAAATGAATGTTTTTTTTTGGTCAATTGATTTGAGATGAATCAGTAGGATGTTATGGTTGCCACCGCAAAGCACGACTTGTGGGTCAGAGTCCAACAAATAGACTTAAAACACAATGTAATAACGTTGTATTTGTTTTAGAAAATAAACTAAATTACTGTTAAAAAAATTTATTTAAAATAATCACTTTTTCACGCCGCTGACTACCCCTAAACCGTAACTGTCAATAGAGTTACATTTATTTTAGTTCTCCGCCTCCCTGTGGGTGGCGGACACTGTCATCGTTCAGAACAAAATACGTCTGTCCTTATAATATAAATGATTTTTTTTTCACTGGAGAACTATACTATATATATATATATATATATATATATATATATATATATATATATATATATATATATATATATATATATATATATATATATATTCAAATATTGTGGTTAATTTCTTGGACTGTAGGTTTATATATTTTATGTGGAGGGTTTTCTTGTGGTTTTTAGTCCCTTTTTTCTTTGTTTATAATTAAAATACAACAAACAAAGTTTTCTTAGTTTGGAACATATATTCACACGTCAATGTAACGTTTCGGCTGGAACTTCCCTAGCCTTTTTCAAACACAAATTTATACTGTATAATTTCTAATTTTAAAGTGTTTTGTTCTGTCTCCGTTTTGCTTTATTTTGATGTGAGAGTTCAAATTAAATATTTGAATGTAAAATGTTTGAAAAAGGCTAGGGAAGTTTCAGCCGAAACGTTACATTGACGTGTGAATATATGTTCCAAACTAAGAAAACTTTGTTTGTTGTATTTTAATCATAAATAAAAAAAAAGGATTGAAAACCCCAAATAATATATATATATATATATATATATATATATATATATATATATATATGTATATATATATATATATATATATATATATATATATATATATATATATATATATATATATATATATATATATACAACTATTTAAATTTCTCCACGTGGATTAAGACATTTAAGCAAGCTCATTATAGAATTGGGATTTTTTTCTGATAATAAAGTATGTTTGCTAAAGAGAATAAACTTAATTATTTTCATTACACAGCATGTTTTAAATTTAGACATTAGTTAGTGTTTTAGTTACTAGTTAATAGTGTGTTCTTTCATTAAATTTGTTATGAAGGTAGTAGCTTCAGTTTTTCTCTACAAAAGATGAACTCAAATGTAGTATACCAAAAAAAAACGGAATTCCTAGTTTAGATCAGTATATCCTGTTTTCTAAAAAGTGAATAGTAATTTAATACGTGCTTTATAAAATAAAATAGAAAGTTTAAGTAAAGATGTGTCTTGAAAACTTTTTTAATACCAACTACTATTTGGAGATCATATTAATCAACTCGATAATTTTACATAATAATTTTGTCTTACCTAAACATATCTAAACATTAAAAGTATGTATTAAATATGTCAAATGTCCTACTAACAGCCTATTCATAATCATTGTTTATAATTTATATTCGATTATAAATCTCATTAAGTTCTCCGTGAGTTAATAACGTAAAACATAGACACAAGTTTTTGTTTAATTTCCACTATATCTTGTAGCGTAGAAAATACATAACGCGTTTCGCTACGATGTAGCTTCTTCGGATGATATATGATACTATGAATAGTTACTCCTTAACATACAATTTTGTCTACCTATTCTAGGTACTAAAATTAAAATTAAAAGGGTAGATTACCTCAGGTGTTACAACAAATTAGATCGACCTTATACTTAATGCATTGTCAAATAAATTATTTGGCTTTTTCCTAAATATTATTGTTTTTTTCTACCTACTGCCATAAATCATACATCTACATAATTTTTTATATTGGTACAGATATGCAGATGATATTATATCGTGCTTTGTGGGAACAAACAGACAACTAGATGCTTTTCTAGAATACTTAAACTCAATACATAAAAAAATAAAGTTCACAATAAAAACAGAAGTGGATGATTCAATTAATTTCTTAGATTTAACAACTACAAAAAACTCAAATAAACATGAATTTTCCATCTACCATAAACCATCACACACGGACACAACAATCTATAATGCTTCTCTACATCCAAAACAATACAAATTAGCAGCATGTCACAGTATGATCCACAGGCTTACAAATGTTTCTTTATCTCCACATAATTGTAACAAAGAATTAAATTTAATAAAACAAATAGCAGTCAATAACGGCTACTCTCGAACTATGATAGATTCAATAACGTCCAATAAACTAAAAAACAAAGCCATTTCTGAAGTTTACCCCCTTATAAAAGACAAAAAAGGTCCGTTCAAAACAATATCTTATTTTGGCAACAATTTAGAAAAGATAAAAAAATTCTTAACCAAAAAAACCATAAAAGTCTCATACAGAAGTCATAACTCTCTAGAAAAATATATAAAAAATGCCAAACCAAAACAATAAAGAAAATAAATCGGGAGTCTACCAATTATCATACGGTTCGTGCCCCAAAACATATATAGGGCAAACATGCAGATCATTTAAAATAAGAAGAGCATAACGTAAAAGAAGTTTCCTCCTTAACAAAAATAACTCAAAATATGCAAACCACCTCATTCATGAAAACCATAATTTAAAATTTTACACCTATAAAAGAAACGGCAAAAACTAAATCTATATGAGAGCCTCGAGATAGACCGTTGAAAAAATTCAAAAATACTATTAAATGACCAAATCGACTTTAATCAATCAACTCTATTAAATTTTTTTGCATAATAAGATTTAGAGAAAATTTCCAAGTAATATACCATAATTTATGACAGTAGGTAGACAAAACCAGTAATATTTAGGACAAACCCAAATAATTGATTTGACAATGCATTATGTATAAGTTCGATCTAATTTGTTGTAACACCTGAGATAACTTACCCTTTTAATTTTAATTTTAGTACCTAGAATAGGTAAACAAAATTGTATCCTAAAGAGTAACTATTCATAGTACATCAAACATCCGAAGAAGCTACACCGTAGCGAAACACGTTATGTATTTTCTAAACTAGAAAATATAGTGGAAATTAATCAAAAACTTCTGTTTATGTTTTACAATATTTATAGTGGATTTTTATCAAGAAAAAACCACTAAAATTCAAAGTTTTTAAGTGAGTTGTTGATAGAATATTACACCTGTCCATTTGATATCAGACTGTGAAAAAAATTTTTTATTAAAAAGATTTCTTGTTAAATTAATTTCTTTTTGGTTAAATATAGTTTACGCAATTTTTGCTGGCGTTATTTTGCCACACTAACGAAAAATACCAGTTCTTGTATTAAAACTTGTCAAAAATTCAAATTTTCTTTTTTTATGTGTTTTCGCGTTAACATCTTTTAAATATTGTGCTGATTCAGATATAACACTGTTAAAAAAATTTCTTACAATTACTTAAAAGGTGTTCAGTCTATTATGCAAGCAATTTGTAAGAAAAAGTTTTTTGATTTTTTTAAATATCTACCGACATGATATTACTTTAAAACCAATCTAAGTTGACAGGGTTTAAATTGACAAGCGCAAGTCAAAAAAATCTAGGGCCTTAAAAATCCAGCAAAAAATTGTTTTTATTATCAAACCGATTCCAAAGTTTTATTTTTAGATTTTTATCCTGAATTTGAATTGACCTATATGATACAGATTATAACAATATCATACGCAACAAAAATTGACCAACTAAAAGATAGATAATGCTCATAGCAATTAGATCCTGCTTAAAGCTTATACCATCGTAGTTTATTTTTTATATAAATGCTTACTGGTGGTCGACTTATATTCTAAATTTCATAAACACTTAAAAATACTAACTTAATCAAATTTGATGCAAAAGTTAATCTAATTCTTGTAAATAATTATAAAACCTAATTTATTTCAAATTTTGATTGAATATTTTCTCGTTGCTACTTAAATCGAATTATAAAAAAAATATTATTGAAAACCCGATATTAGTACATTTCTTAAAAAATAAACCTGTATTCTAAAAACGATTGATAGCCAAAGAATGAAGATTACCATGAAAATAAATGGACAAAATTTGATAATCAAAATATTCTTGTGTCAAATATCAGTTGGCAAAAAATATTTAATTTGAATCACTTTTAATATTTTTTACTAATTAACAAATGTCAATTATTCAAGACAGAATTGAAATTGGGTTGACATGTGGCAAAATGACAAGTCATCAAAAAAAATGGTATTTTTAATGTTCGACCCCCTGGTGGGGATGTTAAGAAATGATAATGCTGTGCAGTGTCTTAATAGAGAATTGTTTTAAAACACTACATTACTTTATGAAAAATAATGAACATTCATAATTAAATATATGATTAATCACTGTAGAAAATGAATAAATAAGTACATAGAACAGGTGTTAATTGAAAGAGCGTAATTCATAAATTTCTTAAAGGAACGTGATCTCGATATACATACGTTTGTCAGATTTTCTTTTTGATATAAAAGAAAAAGAGAACAAAGTATATATTTTCCTTGTCATATCTTAACGACAGGCGTGGTCACCTTCCAACGAATTCCTCCGTGGAGTTAACATATCGCCAGAACTAGGGCCCGTTGGGTGATTGCTGAATAATGTGATAATAATGAAATATATTGATAAATAGTATAAGTTCTTTTATTTTTTATACCCAAACAGATTCTATGCTATCCTTTTCTAAGTACATTATTTAAACTAGTAAATCTTGCTGATCGGAACGTTAATGCGAGAATAAAGTAAAAGTGGGAATTTCTAGTTGTAAACAATTAATATTTTTAATATGTTAATAAGGTCTAACAATATTTAACGATGAAAATAAGTTGCCAAATCCTCTTTTTGTTGATATTAAATTTAAACTTCGCTTTTTTAGGAATTTTTAACACATAAAAATACTCGAGGAGCCACGAGAAGCAAAAAAAAATTGAAATTAAAATTAAATAAAAATATTTGTGTCTGTCAAACACCAGAAACGTCCTTTTCCACTGACCATAAACAACGTTCAAATAAATCTATTGTTATTTAAATCTACCGATATGATCAAAGTCACCTTCATATTAAATGGTGTGGAGAGCAATTAAAATTGTAAACAGTGGGTCAGTCCTTACAATAAAGTATTGTGATTAGTACTCATTGAAAACAAAAGTGTGATACGTTATGGAAGATAGTCGAATCATTAGATATCACTTTTTTAGACAAATTTCAAGCCCCCAGGACTACTTATATTTTTTAAATACCGAATATTTTGCAGCTCTAGAAAATATGCCTTTTGAAGTTAGAAATTCTTTGTGCTATCAGTGTGATAGTGGTCATATTCATAATTTAAGGAAAGTCAAAAAATGCCTTTTGAAAATATTTGTGGGAAGTGTAATTGGACTTAATATGGAGCAGAATTAGCCACCTAGGTCTCCTATTTGACGCAGCGGAATTTTTTTCGTTAGGTTTTTTTAAAAAAAAAATACTTTAATAAAAGCTTTTTTGCAATTTTGGCAATTATTTAGAGTTAATAGTATGTATTTTAAACGTAAGACCACAAAATCCCAAAGCTCTGTTAAATTAATTTGAAGAAGAACAAATATTTGTGTTGAACGCGATGGAAGGTAGACGAAAATATGATTTTTATTTTTATTTACTAGAGTTCTCTTTTATGTTTTTTTATTATGAAGCAATTTTTCAATTTTGAAATTAAATATCAAAACATAAAACCAGGTTTCCTAATAAGAAGAAATAGTTTTAATTTTTTGGGTAAAACTTATTTAATTGGGAGAAGTTTCAGTCAATCGTTTGTATTGGAGTCTTAAATTTTTCAGTAATGGATTAAGGCTTTTTTTTAATAGGATCCCAAATATTTTTTAGAAACTATTTAATATATACAGGGTGCGGTACTTAGCTTGAGACAACAGAATATCTCGGTGGGATCACGTTTTTTCGAAAAATCTTTTATACAAAAGGGGGTTTGACCGAGTTTTCAAGTTCATTTGAAGGTCAACTTCAGAATTTTAAATGGGATTCCCCAATTTCGACCCCAGAAATGAGAAGGGCGAGAAATTCTACCATCGGATATGACCTTGTTCTCAAAGTTAAGGTCAAATATCAGGGCTATTTCAAAGTCAAAACAAAAAAGATCGCAGTATTTCGTGAATTCATTCGTACAAAAGTTGTTGGGTGGCATGGGGGCTAAGTAGCAATGACCTTGAAAATAACCTTGACCTTAACCTTCAAAGTCATTTGAAGCTCAATTTCAAAATATGAAAAGGTAATTTGAATGGCGCATTATATAGTGATATTTTAGAAAATTAACTTCTACTTTTGCTTGAAGGCGGACACTTAGATGTAAGGCAAGAAATGTGGTGTCAACCAAATGGATGTCCAGCACATTATTCGCAATTGGCTGGTCAAGTGTGTTAGTAGAGAAGGTCCAGTAAATTTGCCCGTGCGTCATCATATTTTTACTTATGGGATTATTGGTAGAACGAAGTTTATAAAGATGTGCCAACAACTCATGAAAAAGATGAAGTAGCGAGTCAGAGATGCTTGTGCCAAAATAACACATAAAATGCTCCACAGTTATGTGCAATCTTTTGAAGTGCTGATCAATAAGTGTATTGAAGTTGAAGGTAACAAATTTGAGCACTTATTGAAGTAAATTCTTATAAAATCTTTAACATGATCATACAAAATGATGAGGGATGAGAGGACTCATAGAAAACAAGCACCCCGACGGTAAGAGGCGAGGGGATTTACCGAAAAGAAATACCTCGATGGTAAGAGGCGAGGGAACTTGCCGAAAACAAGCACCCCAAAGGGAACAAAAACTACTACGTCCACGTTGTTGTTCCTGGGTAGTGCTAAAAGTAGTTAATCATGCACATAGTTGTACTAAGTACAGTTTTTACCAACAATTGTGTACGAATGAATTTTTTCATGAAGATCGAGATCATCAACTTTGCAAACTTACAATTTTAGTATGAAACATTTTATAAAATAATGACGTTGAAGATATTTGTTTGGCCTTAGAATGACCTTAATCTTGAGGTCACGATCACATATGATAATAAAATTACTGTGAAATTGATCGGTCTTTCCAGTTCGCGGGTTTTCTTTTTTGAATTTGAGATTTAAATGATCTTGAAGATCAAGATCAATGTTATTTTCAGGGTCACTATGACTTAGCTTCGTACCCCCCAACAAATTTGTACGAAATATTTCACGAAATACGGCGATTTATTGGTTTTGACCTTTAAATTACCTTGTTGTTCAACCTTCAACTTAAGGTCAAGGTCACATCTGACGGTAAAATTTGCCGTCATTTTCATTCCCAAGATCAAAATTGGAAGATCCCATTTAAATTCTAAAGTTGGCCTTCAGATGACCTTGAAAAACATAGTCAAGGTCTTATTCAAGATCACTGCTAATTAGACCCCCTGCTATCTTATAATTTTTGTATAAAATATTTTTCGAAAAAATGTGATACCACCGAGATTTCCGCAGAAAAATGCCGCACCCTATATATATATATATATATATATATATATATATATATATATATATATATATATATATATAAATTTAAAAAGTAAAACACCTCTAATGAATAAATCAAATATAATATATTCGATCCCTTGCACAAATTGTCCCAAAAAATATATAGGTATGACGAGCCATTTACTGAAGAAAAGATTAAATGGCCATAAATATACGAAAAACGCATCAACAGCGTTAAACAAACACACACAGGACGAAAAATACACTTTTGATTATAACAGTACCATTGTAAAAAACAAAGATATGAATTACCAAAAATTACAGATAAAGGAAATGATTGAAATTAAAAAAGATAAAAACACTGTTGACGACAGAACAGATACGGGAAATTTGAGCCACATTTACGCAAGCCTAATTTAAACAAAAATATTAAGTATTCGATCCGGTCAAAAAAGAATCAAAAATTGAATATCCTCTTAAATATAAAACCCAACATATACCTTATTTGTTTTTTTATGCATTGTAAAATATAAAAAATATTTAAAAAAATAAAACACATTCGCATTCCACGTATCCTCAGTAAACGATGTAAAATTTGAATTTTATTTAGTAACAGAACAGCAAAATGTCAAGGTGTGTACCGGTAAAATTAAATATTTTTAAAAAATTTTAAAGTTTTGAATACTGTTTTTAAGTGTCTTGTTTGTTTTTAGAAATTGTAATTATGTTTTTTATGTGATGTATTTTAAGTATATATTTTTAAGAGGAAAGAATTTTGAAAATGCCTTGAATAAAGGGCGAAACGTCAATCGTTTTGTGTATTTATTAAATATAGATCCTAAACCCAAGAGTAGACAAAATAAAGAAAAATGATTATTTATATATATATATATATATATATATATATATATATATATATATATATATATATATATGTTTAAATTAAATTTTTTAGTTATGTGTACGAATTAAATTAATTTTGCAACCAACGTGAGAAAAATATTTATAGGTGTATATTTTTCTTTAAAAACACGTATTTAGAATAAAACTGAGTTACAAAAATATATCTGACAGGTGACCGTAATATTAAAAAATAGCTTTAAAAAGATTTGTTTACATTTAAATACAAAAAAAATTTTACTAAAGAGTTAAAAATTGGTATGCTAGTAAAAAAATAACTTTTTCCTGTGACATTTTTTGATAAACAATCTCATATATAATAGTTTTTAATAAAAAAGTCAAATTTGACATTACTGAAAGTCACAGGATTGCATCATATACGTTATTATATGCGTAATTTTTGTGTTGAAATGAAACATTTGAAAAAGAGGGTAATAAGTCGCTTAAAAATATAAGAAATCCATTTTGTTTGGAAACGAAGGTCGCCAAAATTTCAAGTACTCTCCTGTAGACATTTTCATTATGATATTTCTACTGAAAATAAATTTACCCTGTGGTATGCCCATAAAACTATATATCTTTTGTTATTAAAAACATTTTTCAAATTTTTTTGCCTGCTTTTATTTATAATTAATTAAACTCACATACACTTTTATTCAGTCTACTTATCAACAAGGTAATCATCATTACTGGGGCTGATAATAAAAATAACAAATGTCGAGCGATTAAAAAAACAGATAATGAAGAAATATTTTTCACAATATTTTACTTCCCCTGGGTATTTAAAACTCACAAGACACGTGAATCGATTTTAACGCAAATTTAATAAAAAATCAGTTACCTATATCAACAGTCGGATGCGGGAGATCGGCAGAAGAGAAATCCTTGTGGTAATTTATTTTTGTATCTTGGGGTACATAGTAGGGTCCCCTGGGTTCTGAATCGGCAAGGATTTTTCGTGTACCTTCATAAGAACTTGAGATGCTGTCCAATACATCACTCTTGTGGGAGTTGCGGCTTTCGTAAGAGAATGTGAATTGAGATAATGGACGCAGGTCGTCCGCCTCGTCGTTCTCGAATCCTAAAAAGAACGCTCCAAAGTAGATAAAAGCTTTTATAGAATACAATAAAATTGTGTTTGTGTTGCCTGGGTTACTATATATTTTATGTGGGCATATTAATATTATAATTAAATATTTTATGTATACGATATGTATAAAATTACTAAATTATAAAATAAATTTTCCTATAAATTTAAATTTAGAATAATTGCAATAAAAAGATTATTTCGAATAAAATAATTAAAATCATTTTTTTTTCAAGCGGTAATAAAATAAATGAAAAATATAATTTGTGTGTTCATTTTTACAAATATCGCTTCGAATCACTTGACTTCAATATACAGTATATCCCAAATTTAATAATTATTAAATTTAGAAGCTGTTTTTTAGGAACACTAATAATACCGCAAACAGAACTTAAACATTTTCTTCTATTTTAAATATACAGGCTAAAAGTCAAAAGTTGACAATTTTTATAATGTCCTGTGAAGTCCTTATTAAAATAGATATTACAACACTTTAACGACTTATTTTTATAATATATTAAGCTTAATCTAACTTTGTAATCATAACTTTAATACGAGGTTTGGTTAAAAAATTATTCGTTCCAATTTGGTTATTTTAAATGGAACACCCTGATGATAAAGTAGCGTTTTTAAGTTATATTTACAACAATATACCACACTCAATGTCAAAATGAAGAGGCACGCTGGAGTTTGCGATTGTCTCATTAAAAATCGTAGTATACCATGAATAAAAAACAATATTTAAACTTAACGATATATTTTCAAATATTTTGAATGAAAAAAAAAAAATTCGGATATTGACTATTTTTGAGAAAGTGTTAAATCCATGCATAAGTACCTAATGTAGCCGAAAATATATAAAAAAATTTTTTTGATACAATTAGTACCTTAAAAATCATAAATTTTAAATTCCGTTTAATATTTTCCGCCAAAACGATAATACTTGTCACTTGACCGACGTGGCGTCACAATGGTAAACTGAAAACGATATATAATTTTTGTTCATAATTTTTGTGATATAAAATGAGTTCTAAGTCATTTTAAGCTTTTTGCGGTGCATGAGTGTACAAGTACTACAATTAAAACACCTGAATTTGATAGAAATTTTAATTAATATATTCACAGAAAAAAAATACTTGTCACTTGACCGACGTGACGTCACAATGGTAAACTGACAAGGATATATAATTTTTGTTCATAATTTTTGTGATATAAAATGAGTTCTAAGTTATTTTAAGCTTTTTGCGGTGCATGAGTGTTCAAGTACTACAATTAAAACATCTGAATTTGATAGAAATTTTAATTAATATATTCACAGAAAAAAAATACTTGTCAGTTGACCGACGTGACTTCACAATGGTAAACTGACAAGGATATATAATTTTTTTTCATAATTTTTGTGATATAAAATGAGTTCTAAGTGATTTTAAGCTTTTTTCGGTGCATCAGTGTACAAGTACTACAATTAAAACACCTGAATTTGATAGAAATTTTGATAAGATTTTCAATTATTGTTTTGTTTGATTGTTTGTATTTTTAAAGTTTAATAATTTTTCAATAATTTAATGCACATTTAGTGGGCTAACCCGTTTTCTTTTCTACTTATTCCCAAAAAACAAACCGATATTCCAAATATGATGCAGTTCCTCTATTATAAAGATTTCATAAAACAAAGTGTGCTATGTAGTAATAAAACTATTGTTTAAAATATGTTATTTTATAAATGAACAGTTTTACTGCCTGCAGGTACAAAAATTACTTTTCCTTTAACCGGTTTTATCGCTAAACTGGCTAATGTTTAAAATTATTTTACATGCTTCCATAGTTCTAATTTGTGTATGACTATTCGTTAACACGAAAACCTATCATTAGGCAGAAAATTACACGAAATCGAGCGTATCACGTGTATATCGTTCATTCGGGACAAAATTAATGAAATTTGCTTAACTGGTGGCCATTAGCAGATATGGCGGTTACAAGACATAATAGTTGGAAAAAGCAACACGAAATATAAGGCGATTAAAGTTTAACCTTGGAAGCTTGGTTAATTGTTATGTTTGAACTCTGCTTCTTTATTAATGATTTGAACATCTTTTTTTACATAATTACCTTTTAAAACACAATACAATATTCTTTATGAAAGAAAAGAAAATGGTTTCTTACAATCTTTATCTGAAGGCTATCTTATTATTATATTCTTAGGGAACGATAAGGTATATAAAGTCTTTTCTAATTAACACACACTCAACTATAGTTATCTATTAGTCAACAAATTATTGAACTAATAAATATCAGTAATAATTAATTTAAAAGGTTTACGTAACTATTAATTTCCATGTTATGTATTCATTTTCTAAAATCTATTTCAATTTTTAAATTTTAAAAGGCAAAATAATTAATGCACTTTTTAACAGCAAGCCATGAGTTTTTCATAGGTTGCAGCAAAGAAAACCTTTATTTAAATCCATCAAAGTTGTTGGTCTAATGAAGATCATAATTTTTTCAGAAAATGCGAACCATTAGAATTTTTGAAGGGTGAAGATTCATGATTTATTTCAAACTATAACAGGGTTGTAATGATGGACCCATGTTTCATTCAAAGTTACGAATCTATCGGAAATGTGTTTTCACTTCAAATCTAATTAAAAGAAGCTTTGTAGTCACATGATTTCGCTTCTATCTTATGAACAACTTTCATATATAAAGGTGTGTATTTTTCCAACTATGTTTCTCAATATTAATTGCCTGTTTTGTCGAACAACGTTAATATATACATCAAGAACATATTAACAAAGTCATAACAATTACTGGGGGTTTCCTTGTATGTTTATCTTCGCATGCAGTTCTACTAAAAAAAATCACAATTGTAGTAAGAAATAAAGAGATCTAACTGCGGTATTTAAATAGTTTGCACTTTCAGGCAGTGAAAAGGAAAGAATGCATACAAAGAGTTTATTTCCAGTAAATATCACTCTGGTCCTCTCTCGATACGTGTTTCGACCACCGAATGTGACCACATAAGTTTTAAAAACAAACTTCTTTTATTCCTTGACAGTCCCGGTAGTCAAAAATATTTAGAGGCATGTAGTTTGCTAAAATCGACGGTGCCATTTAGTTATGTCTACCTTCGCCTTGTACGCACCGAATATAAACACTAGATGAATCATTTTTCGGACCACTTGATTCTTATTATACTCGTGAAATGACAACTTGGCTTAAAAACCACCCAGGAAGAACGATTGGTCTCTATCAGGTCAGTAGTATTCTCGGAAAATCTTATGAATAGTTGCGAATATTACCAGTTATTTCGAAAAAAAAATCTGGTATTTATCAACTAAACACCTATATATTACCCGACGATATGTTCTTGCCAGGCAACGTGACCGAAAGTGAGGTCAATGTCGATATTAACGCCAACTTTTACAACGAATACTCAAGACCACCAAATCAACATTTTATTCGGGAAAATTCAACAGCAACCGAGTTAATCCATTTGCGATATTCTAGGATCTCCATCAGCTGCCCCAGTACATAATCTTCACGACCAATCTGGACCTTTAATATTGTCTATGATTCAAGACATTCTGCATGAAATTTCACCTCTACCAAAAGCTGCTTCTGCAGGATGTAAAAATATAAAAAACAAAACAAAAAAAATAAGTTCCCAGGTTCTTACGAGCAGTCCTTATATAAACAAGGTGAAAACAGGCACTCAGACAAGGAGAGAAAAAGAAAACCGCAGAAGCATCAGAGCAAAGGAACAGGTTAGAAGATTTATTTTGGAAAATGAGTCTAAAGAGGTTAAAATGATGCCACACATTATGCGCAGCAATTTTATTTTAAACTCTGCATGTCCAAGGACATCTTAGAAAGATTGAATCTAAGTTTTATTTATTTATTTTTTTAGTTTATTTTAATTTCTAAAGCATTGTAACTGTGTTTTATTAAATCTGAATAGATGCTTAAAATAAGAGTGTCTTATATGATTAAATGTGTAAATCGTATACCTTGACTTTTCAAAAGAAGTATGTCATCTTTAACAGACCTCCCTTACTCGTCAGCCCCGTTAAGTGAAATATTTTTTGAGACTTAAAAGTTTTATAAATGCT
Organism: Diaprepes abbreviatus; assembly: GCA_034092305.1. Lineage (NCBI taxonomy): Eukaryota > Metazoa > Arthropoda > Insecta > Coleoptera > Curculionidae > Diaprepes > Diaprepes abbreviatus. Next base: position 484,276 of record JASJET010000304.1, read on the forward strand.
TTACAAACGTTTGATGTAATAGACAAAACTTGATTCACAAAACTACAAATTGGTTAAAGATGAAGTCTAAAGATTAATTATCGTTAATAGTCTTGTTAAGCATATTAAAACCTCTTATTTGTTGGTGTTTCTTCCTCTCTTTGAAAACTGTTAAATCAGAAACACTAATACTAAATTTGTAATTTACTGGTACATGAAAGTACACATTTTGTCGATGTCCTCTAAATTATTTTGTGGGCAGAAATTTCTCTCAGAGGAGTTAATAAATATCAGCTTAATTTCGAAGTCTGTGAAGTAATTTATAGTGTTTAAACAAAGTTATAGAAATTTTTAGTTAACTATTGGAATTAATTTCATAAATAAGATGAATTATCACTGTTCGGAAGTGAAGGAATAATCGATTTTTGTGAATGAAGAATGCAAGGTCCTTAAAATGCACTTGAACAGTTATTGTTTAACTATTAATGGTTCATCGATACACATTAGTAAGCTAAAATTATAATTATTTATTTTATTACCAATATAAAACATGTTCCTTAATAGGAAAATTTCACTTGGTTATAGAAGCGTCGGTGACATTGTAGTGCAGTCACTAGCCTCGAATCACCAAAGAAAGGGTTCAATCCCCGGTGTCTGTCACAAAAATGATTTTTCTTGAGATAATAATATATTTATTTGAGGCAGTGGCTGTATGCAATTAGTTTACAAAGTCAGGGAGATTTGAGTACTTCTTGATTGAATTTAGTTTAAATTAAAAGGTACTCAATATTGGGGAAACCACACAAGTCCAAACACGTAACTTTTCAAAATTTATTTAAACTTTTAAAAATAAATAATATTATAACTTTGAAGGCAAATAATCTAACATAAACTTTTTGATTCTACCAAAAGTATAAAAATGCATATTTAATTTATTTTCCGAATCAAATTTGTTGATATTCCTAAAAACGTAAATCAAAAAAGGATTTATGTTTAACCACCTGATAAAAAACGCTCCACGATCGGTTGCAAATGTGGTGCCATCATATATACGTAAATAAACCGGATATCAGTATACTGATATGCGATTTTAACAATTCTTGTTGTTATAGAGCAATTTTCGAGCTGACAAATGATATATTTCTTACAGATATTCTTATAGTTTAGTTATTTCTCAAGTTACTTCGTTAAAAATATCATTTTTTTGCAAGCTGACACCAGTAACTTGCCCATAGTATGTATATTTAGTATTTGACTTTTTTAATAATCCTGATTTTTATGCTGCGAAACCTTAAAACGTCAAAGTGGCAATTAAGTATTACTTGAAATTTATTTAAAGAAATTACTCAAAAGTCATATCAAAAATTATAACCTATATCGTGACAACTTTGCTACACTGGTATTTAAAGATAAAGCTTCACAGTTAAATAAGAAGAGATTTTATAAAATAAACTAAATAAAACTGAAGCTAAATCACTAGAGTATAGTTGAAGGCTGGTAGCAACACCACTGAGGAAAATTGCCCAACCAGAGAGTGGGGTGGATTACTCAGGGAATCACTGCATCTGTAGCTAGATAGAAAACTTCCGAAGTCGTTAGGAACTATCTTTGAACTTTACCCCTATAGATAAGCTACGAGTAGTAAACAAAAAAATTCAGACGCAAGTGAGCATGTGGGTCAAATAAAACTCCGATATAAATAATAATAATAAAAATCTTTTATTAAATATTAATAACGTTTCGCCAGCTTAAAGCTAGATATGCTATATTGAAAGTTCGGTACCAAATAATTACACAACTTAATGGAAAAGAATAAATAAAAATTACAAATAACGCACACTACTACCTACCGGTGCTAAAATAAAGCAAACCCAGTACATTCCATGATCATAGAATGTTGGTAAATTGCGTAATGGCTTACAAAAAGGTATAGAGTGGAATTTACATACATTTTAAAAATTTATGTTATGATTAAAACAAAAAAAATTAATAAAAATTTGTGTTTGATGATTAGACTGTTAGCTTGGTGGTCTTTCTGCTTGGCTGCGTAGTTACTAGTGTAACTTTAAAAGAGTAGACGCATAAAGTAAACTAAAACATGAACAGAAAGGGTACTGGTAGTAATAGCCCATTGGTAGAATAACTGGCAGTGAAATAACCAGTAGGGCGAACCCAGTTATTATTGGGGATTAACAGAATTCCTTTGTTGAAACGGACGAAACTACAAAATCTCTGCTTCCAGGTTTATCCCGGTAAAATTTACACTAAAACTCCACACATGTAAAAGTTAACGTAACTCAAGTACTCAGTACAATTATCGGGATAATTTAAACAACTTTCTAGTTCCAAATCTCAAAGAATGGTTCAAACAAATAAATTGAGATGGAAGTCTTGAGCTTTTTCAGCCGAGTCAAACAGGAAAAGTGAGAGCCAAGGCAAAATGGCCTTCATTAATAACCAAGATTCTTGTTTACGTACATCACCACCTCTTTTAGGGTCATTCAATTGACACATTTTAAAGAAATGACAGCGCAAAATGACCCTGGGCAACAACAGTCGGCTGAAATAAAATTATTAAATAAGCCAATTCATTAATCAGTAGTATTTTCCGGTCCAAAATTATATAAGTATTCCAATAGATATTTTCAAATTAAAGAAATAAATTTGAGCAACAGAAATTTAGACAACCCAAAAATATTATCCCAAATATTAGCAAGCATGAAAACCGATATCTATCTGAAAAAAAATGTAATAATAAATTCAGCATCGATAAGAAAACAACCAAGCAGAGTGTAGTAAAATATCATTATAATGGTCAAGCTGGAAATAAGGCTAATTTAAAACTGTACTGTATGAAATGTTTTAATCAAAGAATTTATGAAAGATACTTAAGGAAAATGAATTGTGTTGCCCATAATGTGAGTATTTCAAAAATAAGGTAAAATTAAATGAATTAGCTATAGTGAACATAAATAGAAATTTGAACTGTGATAACCTATATCACTATAATGTGACGTCATATGTATGAAATGACCTGCGCCATTGCTCAAATTGCGTTTCGGCGCACCTTTTACCATTCAAAACTTTTAATTGATTTTTATCGAAAATACTACAAATTTTCAGGAAATATTTATAAAGCATACATTAAATGTAATAAAAATTAATATGAAATAATTTCCCAATGTTAATAAGATACCCAATTCAAACACTTTCGAAAAAAAACTCTAATTTTGACTAAAGACTTAAGGCCCAGAGTTTTAAAGAAAATTTGGAAAATATAAGTGGAACTTTTATTCTTTTTTTCCATTTTTATACACAAAATCCTTATTTATAACGAAATACGGCTATTTTTGTATAATCTTAATTACAAGGATTTTGCTGATAAGACAGTTGAAAATAAAAAGAAAATCCTAAAAACACACAATTTATAAAGAGAAGGGCCAGACTAATGGTCAATATCTGAATTAGGGAAATATTTAACACTTCATCCTTTCCTCGATATTGTAATCTGAGACATGCAACCCCTTACAATACCTTTTAGGGAAACACAACCTTATTATACCCAAATCCTTTCATTTTGGAAAGCTTTTATCTTTATTGAAGGGCCCTCCATTCAGATCCCGGAAAATACCTTTCCTGCTTATGAAGAAAAATTTCAGAAAATGTATAAATAACCGAAAAAAAAAACGACGATTCACGCAAAAAATATTAATATGTTTTTTTATAAGGAAAATTTTACTTAATTTGATTCCGTAAATTTTCACAATTAAAACAAGCAGCAAAAAAATTAATTTATTTGAGGTATAGCAAATTTTTAGCTCGAAATATTTGTAATTAAAACATGAAATTTAGATAACAGTTTATAAAAGTTACGAGGGGATGCTGAAAAATTTTCGACCTGGGGCACTTTAAGAAGAAATAAAACACCAATCTACTAATTCACTAACATGGTTTAACTTTAAAATTGGTCTAAAGTGACAGTAAATGATTTAAAATGACAGATACATAAATAAGTCAATCACATTTTGAACCTTGACAGGTTAAAATTGGGGAGCGTATGATTTAATTCTTCGAAGTTTTTATCGCTGAGGACTTTTTCAATTTGGAAAGGTGGACAGGTGCAAGGTCTTGCTAGAACAATACGCTTTTACCGCTTTTCTTATTGACAATGGCCAAATGTACTTGAGTTAACAGATTGACGTTATACTGATAAATTATTGTGATTTACTTAGGAATGAATACAATAGATTGATCGCATTCCTTCACAACCTCAAAAAATCGTAGGGTCGCCTTTAATCTACTCTCGCCTTTAACTGAATAGCTGGCTCCAGCGATTTAAGGAGTTTAAGGTAGATTTGTCCACTCCAGTCTTTTTAGTTTTACTCGAAAACTATGCATTTTTCGTGGGTACACGTTCAAAGAAAAGTTGCAGATAATGAACTTTCCTGTCGAAATGGTGACTCATAGAGTCCAAAAAGGTAATTTATTAAAGAAATACATCCCAAAAACAAAATAAAAAGAAGCAAAAAAATGCATATTTTTTAAAAATTTTTCCCATAAATTTTTCCAACTCAAGTTAGGTCTAGGCATTTCTTCATGACAAAGAAAGCTGACTTCACGCCCTTTAATATGAACTCCAGTAGATATCTATATGATGAAAAGTAACCGAGATATGACGTCTTAAACTTTGCTACTTTTCGCGGTATTAGCAAATTTTTGCTATTTTTTTTAAATTTCGTTCTACGACTTTGCCTCTTTAAAATAAAGCTGACTTCACAACCGTTAAAATGATCCCCAGCCGAAGTCTGTACCATGAATAGTAGCTGAGAAATGGCCTTTCAAATTTTTACTTTCTACCCGCACATTGCGAAATTTTATATTTTGGGGCGAAAAGTTTTCTTTATTCAATGCACAAATAATTTGAGAAAAGTTAATGATAAAAATAATTATATTCTGTCATTCTTTTTAAAGAGTTTTGCTAGCCTCTGCATTTCAGTGATCAAAGTCATGATAACGGGTGTTCAAAATAGTCAAATTATAATAAACGATCCTGTTTTTGATTGACCAGGTGAATTAATTCGACAATGGATACTTTTCTATGAACGTAATACTAACAGACATTATTTGTTATGCCAAAAGTAGTTACCAAATAATAAATTGGCCGTGCTAACCCAAGAATGACGGATTTATCTAGTAAACATTATCTTACTGATATTCGGTTCGATTAGTGGAATAAATATTAATTTATTTCCTCATAGATGTTTTACTGTTCTTTATTACAAACGTTTCTATCTTATTCTGGGTCTTCATCAGTATTTTCCATCGAAATAACAATTTCCACAACATAAATACATAAAATATTAATAGTTTTTCATAAAAAAATCGTCATATAGTAATTTTTAAAAATGTGACGATTTTTTTATGAAAGACTTTTAATATTTTATGTATTTATGTTTTGGAAAATACTGACGAAGACCAGAATTATTTGTTATGCCAAAAAATAGTTACCAAATAATAAATTGATCGTGCTAACTCAAGAATGACGGATTTATCTAATAAAACATTAGGAAATGGAAATGTATGTTACTGATATGCGATTGAAGTATTTAACGAAAATAACCCAAATGTTTATGTAACTTGAAAAGCCTTTGGTAGTTCTTGACTTTGTAAAACAAAATCCTAAATTTTCCTTAAAGAAAAGAACCGACACTTTAAGTAAAGTTAGCAAGTCTCATATTCATAATATTTCAGTAAGCAAAAAATTTCGTGCATCTAAACCAAAATTTATTAACAAACTGTAAGATGGCGATGATACTCGCCGTTTGTTTGATAATGAGTGAAAACATTTTAGTTTATAGATTTTCTTATAGTAATATTTCATTTTTCGACCAGGCAACTTCTACGACTACAAAATTGTAGGTACTGGGCACAGGGAAACCCAAATTTTAAAATTGTCAAAAATCTTTAAAAGTGCTATTGTTTTTTGTGCGACGTAATGTATCATGGAAAAATTGTATCTTATTTTTTAGTCGACAAATTTTAATATTTCGAGTTTAGAGGAAGCCATATTTTTCCACAAGATGGATGTCTTGCTGACTCTATATTTCGAGTGATCAACTGGTTAAACATTCACTTTCAGGAGAAGTAGATTGGTCGTTGAGCAATGGCCTGGCCTTCTCGATCATCTGATCTAATCCCATGATTTATTAAAAGAAAAAATTTTGGAAGTTGTTGCAACTATAAATGCAGATATGATTGCATCTGTGTACGAAGAATTTAGAAAAAGATTAGAAAAATATGTAGTAGTAGGAGGCCCTCATGTTTTTCAAAGAAAAAATTAATTAATTAAAGGTAAAATTAACTTTGTTTTTTTTTTATTAAACTACGTTTCTATTTCGGAAAAAAATTGTTAAAGAAATTTTGCAAAGAAAATACAAATAACGGTATTTTACTTGAAATTAATTCTTTAATTTAAAATATTTTGAAGACCCAGTACAAGTTATTACAATTCACCATGGTGAAAAACTTTAACACAAAATTGAGTCTCCAAAGTGAATAGGACAGAAATACCATTGAAAAATTTAACAAGAATTCAAGAAAATAGTATACAAATGGTTTCAAAACAATGGGAGGAACTGGAATATGAGTTTATGGATTCAGTACCAGACACCACGAAAGCTTTGGCGAGGCACCAAGTATTTTTCGGGCGAAAATACACAACATCAATAAATATACTCAATTCTGCAAAGAAAAAATCTACTGCGGACTGGAGATTATTGTCATGTTGGATAGTTAAGCAGTTATTAGTGAATTCTCAACTAATCAGCTCCAAAATGGTCTGGGAATATATCAGTTCAGTTTTTGGATTCAATGCCGGCAGATGAATCAGTGCGAATGTGTTGGTTTTTTCAGCACCATTATATATATATATATATATATATATATATATATATATATATATATATATATATATATATATATATATATATATATATATATATATATATATATATAATTATAAAGTTAGTGGGATTGCAGTCTTTTAGGCTACGGTTTGAAGAAAAACCCTATTTGTTAGTCAAGCTTTCGAGTACTCTTCATCAGGACAATCTACAATTAATACGTTAATTAATATTAAATTATATAAACTTCTAAATATTTATTATTTTTCAATTTTCTATTGAGTAATGTTTCTTTCTGGTTTCAACTTAAATCCACATTGATGAGTTTACTTTAAAATATAATTAATTAATTTAATATTAATTCACGTATTAATTGTAGATCGTCCTGATGAAGAGCATAATAAATACTCGAAAGCTTGACTAACAAAATAGGATTTTTCTTCAAATCGTAGCCATAAGAGACTGCAACCCAACTAATTTTTTATATTTTTGCTTAACTAAAAACTCCGTTTCCAAAATTAGTTATTTTATGAAGTTACTTTATACAGGGTCAAAACTTTGCATCACATGTGACTAAATTTTAATAGCCCTATTTGGATTTTGTGGAAAAACATACATTTAATATGGTGCTACTTCAAATAAAATATGTCTGGAATGAAGCACTGTGAAAACTAAGAAGTTTTATGTAGGTTGTGTTGCATCTTACTTTGCAACAGTGATGAAATTTACAAAAAATGGGCAAAAAATCTAAACTGTGGGCTAAAAATTACATTTGGAACAACTTTTTCTAATAAATTTTCTAGATATTTTGAGATACAACCCCAATTTTGATTTTTTTTTGGAAAAAAATTAAAATTTGGCAGTAGCTACTATTTTTTAGATTATTTTTCATCTCGTTTGAAGCAGAAATTGTTGCCAAAGTTAAATTTCGAATAAAGCTATTAATAAAAAAAATCCCATATGATACGGACTTTACTGTTCACAATATATATATATATATATATATATATATATATATATATATATATATATATATATATATATATATATATATATATATATATATATATATATATATATTGGAGATTTTAAAAAAAATTGCACTATTACATTTCTTCAAAGACAAACAAACATAATTTCAATTTTCGTATTTTGGTCAAAAATCTTGTTCTATTAAATTGTAAACTTAAAAAAAAAACGACAAATAAATCACACAGATTTCTAACCAATCTAGTAGAGCACAGGTTTATGTATCACAAAACTTAAATAATTTTTAGTCCTGAAAGATACTTTGTTGACAGTCTGAAATACTTGGTTACAAATCGTTAGCGAAACTCATTAGGTTTATGGCAATAAATCATTGCTGTTAAAATATTGCTTCCTTGTTGTATAAAATGATCTAAATAAAACTACGTCAAAGGCAAATAGATATATAAATCATGGCGTTATTGCATTACAATTTATCTTTTTGTGTTTATTCATTTGTTTACACACAATAAAAATACAGCGGATGGTTATTATATAATTATAAAGCAACAGAAATAACAAATATAACAAACAATCAAAAAAATATTCTAAAATGTCACTATAATATATACTTCAATAATGTCACTTCGGTGATCATTCAGTTAAAAGATTCCATTTCGGAAAATAGGTTGACTCTTTTAAAGTTGTAAATTGTAAACATCAGTATTTTAAAAAAGTACTTTTTCTCGGTGTTTGCCAGCCCTACTGGCTCATACCTTCTGTTGGACCAATGTCACGCCGAATGTTTATAAAAATCCAACCAAATGCTTTGCGCTGAACCGTTTTCAAATGATCATTTAGAGCAGCGCTATCTAACCTTTTTCTTCCTGTGAACCCCTTGTAAAAACGGGAATAAATCGGCAAACCTCCTGTGTAGTCATTAGGAACAGTAAAAGAAGCGTAAAATTGGGCTATTAAAATTTATTTTCCATATTGAATAAGAATTCATAAAGAAGAACCAAAACATAGACGCAAAACATTTACAGAAAAATGTTACTGAAACTAAAGTGATAGCTTAACCTACAAAAAAGAATTAATAGGAAATGAATACAATAATACAGAATTTGAAAAATACCCTCAATGGGACATATGTGTCTGTGATTCGTGAGACAAATAAATCCAAAATTTGGTTCCATGTCTGAAAGTTAGATATGTTATAAAAAAGGGCAATCAAACTTTCTTTTATGGCATTTTTCGCCAAAGCAGGGTACTCACTTGTTACACTGATACATACAAATATATTTTTGGGAATTGCCAAAGGATAAGTCAATGGATTTTTCTTTTTCAAGTAAAGTTAAAGAAACATTCGAAGTTATATATCCTTGAAAAGGATTATGTACCAGTTGTTCGATCCAGGTATAATTGGTTTATTAGGAAAATAGTCCTAGACATTGATTGTTAATTGAAGTTGTTTGGGATATTCAGTAATAATATTTTCGTTAAGTTGATCACCTGCAGACACTGAATGCACAAGCTGAACTTCTTGAGCATGGCTGCTATTCTATCACGCTCATTGTAAATGGTGATATCTGGTTTTTGTAAAGGGAAATTTAAATCATTAAATTTTGAAAAAATGTCGGCTAAGTATGCAAGTTTTTGCAGTCAAAGAATATCAACTAAACAGTTCAAACAAGCGGGTCAAAACCTTGCACGAGGAAGTCATCGAACTTCTGTATGGAGTATAAAGAAACGTGGAGGCTTCCAAAGTCCTCGCAAGCGCACAAAATAAATGATAGTTTGTAGCACGCGATTTTATTAAAATTACAAATTTTACAGCGTCGCCCAAAGTACTGGATAACTCTGCAATAATGTGCTTATATGCCAGTTCTTGTCTAGGAATAAGTCCCTTCAATATCCTCGTTGATCTTCTTTACCTACACCACAAGATCAGAAAATGTCCCTCGATTTTGTATCAGTGCACATAACCAAACAATAAGACCCATTTATTTAGTTTTTTAAGTCACTGATTATATCGAAAATTGCTGCACTTGTTGAATATTGTGCTTAGAATCTAAAACAAGGTTTGTACTGGTGAATTATTTTTCTCTTAAACCACTTCGAGGCCATATTTGAAACGCAAATTAGACAAGGCCGGGTAGACATAGACTCAACTATTTTCTTTTGAGTAGAAGTCATCCTGTATAATTCTTGAAGGAAGAATAAAAATGTATTTTGATCAAAAGCTCGAGTCAGTCGTAACATCTAATTTTTATCAATATATGGATTTAGAGATTTGTTTGAAACTATATTTCCCGATCTGAGTTAAGAGATTTCATGAGAAAATGGACATTTTCTAGCAATTTTGGTGTTTTTTCAATATTTATTTATTACTTTGAAGCTCCAGTAACTTTTGAGAATGTGTTTTTATTATATGAGAATAGATCAAGCCAGGGTGTGTTGAAATCTGGTGAAATTTGAGAACCTTTTCGTGAGTAACTCATAAACTTTTAGAGGAGTTTTCTCAAGGTTATCTTTCTTTTTTATGAGTATTTTAATGCATAGTTATGGAGTTAAACTTTGATCAATTCAAGTCTGATTGACTAAGAAATTGTGACCTGTACTATCTACGTTGAGAATACTGAATTTCGGCCTGTGTTATTTTGGGTAACAATATATCTGCTGGATTTTTCTTGTATGTCTCTAGTCAAAACTTGAGGAGTTTTCCTGTATTCGAGCAACGAGTTAAGATAAATGCGAAATATGTAACTTTAGTCAAGCGAGTACAATTTTAAATCTAACCATAAATGTACCTAATTTATTTGAGTAGAATAATCTTTTATCACATAAATTATCCTCTTAGTCAGCCTTTTACATAAAACAGCATAAGTTATGGAAGAGTTAAAACATTTATGAGAGCTACTCGGTTTTTAGGGGAGACAAAACTACATAAAACTTTATGAGAATTATCACGGCACAGAGAGAGAGAAAGAGAGAGAGAGATGGGACAAATTAGGGGATCGTGCTATTTCCCTTGCTCTGAAATTCGATTAGTCGACGCGCGCTTCTATGAGAGAGATAGCGCTACTCCTTTATTCGCTCTTTCTCCCTCTTTGCCATGTAATGTGCGTTGACCATTGCAAGCTGCCCCTGCTCGAAGGTTAGATATATCTAATATTAATAAATACAACTCGTAGAATATCTTAAAGTTTTTGTGTCATATACTATGATTAAATTGAACTTAAGGTAACTGCTGCTTCTTAAATTTCATAACATACAATAACAAATAAATATTTGTTTTATAACTTCAATCCTAAATGTCCGGAAAATCAAAATCATATGACCCCACGATTACCGATATAAAGTTAGCAAACAATAAATTCGGTTTGAATCGTTTATATTATACCACATCTTGAAGTCCTTTTTGGTAAAGTAAGCCCCATTTTATATAGATATAAAGGTACTGATGGTTGTTAGTGTACAAACCTCTTATCTAGAACTATGCTATACGGATAAGTTTCTATCAAAAATATCGGTTTTTAAACGCTCATTATAATGAAATAATTTACATTTTCTAAATGTAGTAGCATACCACTCTGGTCCTCTCTCACTACGCGTTTTGACCACCTCATAGTCTCGTCAGGGGAGCTGTATCGGACCGAGAGTAACATTCGCAGGAAATAACTGATATATGAAATATAAATTCCAAGGTTTGTCGGTAGGATATTGCAAATCTGCCACCTACCGACCTCGACGTCGATACTGAAAAATATCGCCAGTCGAACGACATCCATGAATTTTATTTAAATAGTTGTTATACGAGGTTTGTCCCAAAAGTATTGAGCCTACCTTCATATCCCCGCATTGGTGTTATTCTTTATCGTCCGGTGAGTGACATCCTTCAAAGTAGTCTCCATTTAATTGAATAACACGTTCCCAGCGGTGTTTCTACTTCCTGAAGCAGTCCTGAAAGTCAGTTTTCGGAATTGCCTTCAGTGCATTAGTTTCAACCGTCTCCTTGTCATCGAACCAGTGTCTTTTGGGCGGCATTTTTAATCTGGAAAAGAGCCAAAAGTCGCAGGAAGCTACGTCGGGACTGTATGGAGGCTGGCGAAGCTGTACGCCTTGGTGCTTCGTTAAATATTGCTGCACAAGGTTCGATGAATGCGTTGGCGCATTGTCGTGGTGAAGCAGCTAATCACCGCTTGTCCAAAGCTGTGGCCGTTTTCTTCTGGCTGCGTTACGCAATCTTTTCAATACTTCAACGTAGTATTCTTTAGTGATCGTATGACGTCTCGGAACATATTCATGGTGCACAACACCTTCATAATCAAAGAACACAGTCAACATTGTCCTCACTTTGTTCCGACTTTGACATATTTTTTTTGGTCTTGGCGATTCAGAATGCTTCCACTGTGAAGAATATCGCTTTGTTTCTCTAAATCTCTTATTCATCATATTAATTGTTTCCGAGCAAGTTCTTCCAAGATTAAAGCAAAACTTGATGCAAATTCGTTGATCTAATTTTTTCGTTAATTTTTACAATAACAAAATGCGACGAACGAAAAAAAGACAGTGTAAACAAATGCACACCGTTCACGAACTAACACATCCAGTCGGTAACTGCGCACACCAACGAGTTCGTGAAGACTTACTGGTGACGCCCATGCTCCACAGAGGTCGCTCGGAAGTTTTGATGAGGAGATATGAATGCAGGCCCGATACTTTTGGGACAAACCTCGTATATGTATTCTCCTTTCAGGCCTGAAAGCAGAATACATTTATAACAACTATTTAAATACGGCAGATAGATTTTTTTATTTTTTACTGAAATTATGATTTAAAAAAAATTTTTTCACTACTTCGGTGATTCATACATGTCGTTCGACTGGCGATATTTCTCAGTCTCGACATCGAAGTCGGTAGGCGTCAGGTTTCACAATAGCCTACCGATATACCTTGAAATTTATATTTCTTATATCAGTTATTTCCTGCGAATGTTGCTTTCGGTCCGATACAGCTCCACTGACGAGACTATGAGGTGGTCGAAACGCATATGAAGAGAGGAGTGGTATTTGCAGGAAATAAACCGTTTGTATATATTCTTTCCTTTTCTCTGCCTGAAAGGGGAATACATATATAACAACTGTTTAAATGCGGCATAGATTTCTTTATTTCTTACTGAGATTTTGATTTAAAAGAAATCTTAAATAAACTTCGCAGAAAATTGCAGAAAGTCTTGTTACATTATTGAAAAATATTTGCAAAAATAATTTTTCTCGTCCTTTTTTCTTATAAAAATTGTAAACACTGACGCCATTGAAATTTTTGACTTGTACTATATTAATCTAATAAGGCTTATATTGGGTATTTAAATTAATTTGCTTGTCATCCACTTAGGTATATCTAAATGTGTATAATTAACTAACTTATTTTTCTAATATATATTACAATATCCAATTCGACAACTCAATTAAAATTTTAATTAAACATAATATTATTTGGTATCATTCTGGAAGCTTATATAGATAGGCTAATTAAAATAAATATTTCGGTGTATTTAAAATAAATTTTATTACGAAAACACTTGCATATACGAAACATAGAAACAATTAATAATCTTTCTGGTAACAAATATCGGAGAGTATACTCACACCGGGGATAAAATATTATTGAGCTATCTCGAGCTCATTTCCTTGGGTCGAAAATAATAAACAAATCGGCGGAGACTTTGAAACTTGGCGAGACGGTAAACACCTATGTGAAAGCTCCCAAGGAGAAACGACAGATTGTCAAAGAGGTGATTACCTCAAAAATATAAAATAGGTTATAAATTCATTTGAATCATATAAATATCGGGGACCAGACGGCTACAGCAAGGACCAGATCTGTTGATAAGCAAACTCTGTTGCTTCTGTATACTAACGACAAGCCTAGCCCTAGAACATGTACTAAAAATGTGTAGGTATACTAGAGTAGCATTTATAGCGAAACCTGGGAAGCTAAACTATTTATCAGCAAAAACAATTAGACCAATAAGTCTAATGTCATCAGGCGCGGATCCAAAGGGGCGGCGGTGAGGGCGATCCCCCCCCAAGAACTTAGAGTTTAGGAAAATGCACCCGATTGTGCCCCTTATACTAGGAACGTATATGCTGTTGGCTTCCACTCCCCTTCGTCGACAACTTGTTTTTTCTTGCAATCGCCCCCCCCCCCCCCGAGCTTTGAGTTTAGGAAAATAGACCCGATTCTGGCTCTTATACTAGGAATGTATTTGCTGCTGGCTTCCACTCCCTCGTCGACCACTTGTTTTATCTTGCGATCGCCTCCCCCCTAAGAGCTTTGGGTTTAGAAAAATAGACTCAATTCTGACTCTTATACTAGGAATGTGTATGCTGCTGGCTTCCACCCTCCATCGATAACCTGTTTTACTTGAGATCGCTCCTCTCAAGAGCTTCGAATTCAGAAAAATTGACCCAACCCTGACTTTTACACTAGAAATGGGAATGTTGCTGGAGTCTCTCCCTTCCGTCGACAAATTAATTTCGCTTGCCATACTATACTTCAGTGATATCATGCCCCCCCCCCCTAAGAGAGAGGCTGGATCTGCCCCTGAATGTCAGTCGTACTCAAAACTCTCGAGAAACATTTAGATAGGTATGTTAGGGACGATTTAATGGTCAACAGCCAATTTCATCAAAAAAAACATGCCAACAGGACTGGGAGATCTACTAAGACAGTCCTCCATAACTAGTCAGCAAAGTGGAAAAGATGGAGAAGTGCTTCTAGGAGCATACCTAGATTTAGAAGGGGTGTTTGACAACACGGCAATAACACATCAATTTACAAGAGACCGGTTGCAGGTTGATAGAAAACATGTTAAAAGAGAGGGTTCTCTACACAGAACTACTTGGAGAGACCCTAATGACGTGAGTAACGGGGGGATGTCCGTAGGGAGAATCTCTCTCGCTCTCTCTCTTGGCTACTTTAGAAGCTGGTAATAAATGGGCTTTTGCGAACTCTGAGCAGGGACGGATTCTCGTTTTTAGAATATGCCGAAGACCTAGAATTTTTAATCCAAGGTAAATTTAATACAACTGTGAGAAAGAATGCAACAGGCTCTTAGGTTTGTAGAAAGATGGGTAGGATAGAAAGATTCAGTATTAGCTCCCTAAATATTGTCTTAATCCCCTTTACAGAAAAGAGCAAAATAAAAGACCCCGGTCCCATTATAAACACAATATCTCTCTCCCAGGAGATTAAATATCTAGGGATAATCTTGGACTCTAGACTAATCTGGAACAAGCACGTGGAAAAGGTAACAAGAAAATCGGAAACAATCTTTGTGAATATTAAAAGGTGGTGCGGGAAAATATGGGGTCTCTCGTTCAAGATGGTGTATTGGCTATACAGTATTGTATCACATATGTAGCTTTGGTTTGGTTACTCAAGGTAATACAAAAGACAATTATGACCGGGTTAGGCGGCATACAGAGCCACGTCTGTTTGAGTTTTACGGGGGCTACGAAATCGACTCCGACTTCAGCAATGGAGTGCATTTGGGATCTCCTACCACTATCTATAGCGATTTAGGTTGAGACAAGAAAAGGGTTTTACCGGCTCACCACTCACTGCCAATAGCAAAATGCTGATGACAGGACATAAAACTTTACGTAATAAAATCAGAGGCCCTGAGTTGGGAATGGACACAGGCCATACGACCTCGGACTACCATTATAATACACCGTTGGAAGTCATTATAAAAGACCAAAGAGTAAGTAAACAAGTAAAAATGGAATCATTTTCTGGTACCCATTGACGGTTTAAACGTGAAAGGGTAGTAAAGCTGGAATACAACTAAGAAAATAAATTATTTTTTCCTTGAAAAAATAATCGGCAGTATTACAAGCAAAAATGTCTGAAATTTTATAATCTGCAGGCGAGATAAAAAGAAGATATTACAAAGGAACGCATATCTATATATATTCCGACTGTCAAGCAGCCCTGAAGACCCTCAAGGGTCAAAAAATTGGTTTGGGAATGTTATAGTAAACTAACGATTCTGGCAAAGGATAACAGAGTTATGTTACAGTGGGTACCAGGACACGAAGGCATACATTGAAATAAAAAAGCCGATGAGTTAGCGGGAGGAGTCTCATGTATAAATTGGCTTACGGGGTTAAGTAAACAGAGTGGTTGTAAGTCAAGGATGAGCACATTAGGCCTATACTGGTCACAGTGCATAATAGTTCAGGACGAACTTTGGATAGGTGTACATGGCTGGAGATACCATCCTATAAAGTAAGCCGCGACTAAGGTGGTGAGCTAGTGACTTTTTAGTGGCCTGATGATCAAATTGCAGGTGAAATTACAAGAGCCTATAAAAACAAACGCGGTCGAGCCTATTAACTGAGGTGGTGATAATGTGGTGTTTGCAAGTGGCTTGTCGTCAGTCGAGTGCCAGAAGTATTTGACAGAATTTTTAAACACTGAACAATTTCCTCATGGGACAGGACTTCTGTGATACAAGCAACCTTAATTTTAGGTTGTAGCAAGTTAACCTCCTTTACTCTCCTTGGCCAGACTAAAGAATTTTTGTGAGTTGTTCTTATTTCTGCATCCCATAACCATATCGCCATCCTTCCTATGCGGAACCTCATTTAATCGTCTCATTCCCGAAATGTATACTTCTGACGTTGTTTACCATTGTCGCTCTATTTTATGATTCTGAATTTTATTAAGTGCGCGGGACAAAGTAGTGTTTCGCTAAAAGGGTTACAGATCGTTAGAGGTTCCTTGAAATGAAAGCGCAGGTTTTAAACGTATCTGTTCCCGTACTTCTATGAGGCTTCATTGCTCAGTAGATATAGTCCAATGTTTTCCAGCAGGGCGTTAGGATTTTCGAATAAATTATCGTAAGCTGTGAAACTGGGTGGTATATAAATAAAATTACAAAGAAAGTGTAAAATTTAGCTTTGATACATTATCCTAAAATATTAATATCAAGATTATCTGAGATTTTTATTTAGTACAAGGAATACAATTCCTCCTCTCTCAACGTTTAGCAGAGTCGTTCTAGGATCACAGCGAAAGACTGAATAATTGGAAGAAACTAATTCACTATTAAGGACCTGAGGCGAAAACCATGTTTCAAAAAATGCAATGAGATCATAACTGTAACAATAAGACAGGGGCGGATCCAGCCTCTCTCTTTGGGGGGGGGGGCGGTGATATCACAAAAGTACAGTATGGCAAGAAAAACAAGTTGTCAAGGGGGGGGGGTTGCAAGCAGCATACTCATTCCTAATATAAAAGGCAGAATGGGTTCTATTTTCCTGAACTCAAAGCTCTTGGGAGGGAGGGGGGATCGCAAGTATACACATTCCTATACTCTATTTAAGAACTAGAGAGAGTAATAAAACTATTACCGAAACCTCCAACATATCTGTTCCAGTGCCGCTGGTAACTGAGAACTGCCGTAAATCTAATTATATTTCATTATATTTAAATATATTTTATAATTTACTGCAACATAAAAATTCTGATTGTTAAATTTAATTTCTGTCAGTGAGGAAAGTACACCTTACAGTTTGTTCTTAGTAATTTATCTTGTTTGCCCTTGTTTGTATATATTATTTGCGATTAGTGAGATACCCAAAAGATATGGCTTTCACCTTTATATTTATTCCAAAATTGTTAAACCAGGGCATTTTTTCCTCAATGAAAAACTTATTACGATGAATGTTTATGATGCCTTAAGATATCAATATCTAGATGTTAATGTTAAAAGCTCTGTCTACCATGTACCGAATACTGAAGAAGAACAACGACTGGAATTGTTAGTACTCCCAAGCCACATTCGATCACAGGCAGATGAAAAACCTAGTTGGACGAAGAGATGAAAACTGCAATTAAAGGGGTTGTATATATATATTTTATTATGAGAAACAGATCCCGACGGTCTACAAAATTCTAACTAAAATCAATGAAGATCGCGATTTACCTGAAATTAAAAGAACTGATCTCTGGAAATTGCTCAGAGAACTTAATTTTTGCTGGGAAAAACCAGATAGAAAATCTGTTCCAATAGATCGTCCGGAAACTGTCCGTTGGAGAAGTAAATATCTCTCTCAAGTAAAAGATAAAGTCACTAGAAATAACACAATTAACAAAATTAGTAATTTAACTAAACTTTTGAAAGATTTTTCTGAATAAAGTTCCTGCGAAAAATTGGGAAAAATCTATATAATAAAAGAATAAAACAAAATGTGAGAACTCGATCTCATGATCGGTGACATAGAGGAACCAATTTAAGCGAAGATAGTTTCACTGACTTTGATTAGGAATTAGATACGTAATGTTTACTAGTGTAAACACAATTTATTATTTAAATTTCTGTTTTTGTTGTATTTTATTGTTTAATATTGTTTATATGTTTTTTTTTATTTTTTAATTATTTTTATTTTAGTGTGTCTCACTTTTTAATTTTATATATATTTAATTCTAATTAGCCGTAAGTTTTTTATTATTTTATTATTGTATTTGTGTCTTTTTCTTAAGCGTGTAAAATTAACATGTTTATCTTATTCTTTTGGGGCTATCGTATTTCCATATAATAAAGTAGATTAAATTAAGATATCAGTACAATAGAAATAAAAATAAGTAGGTCTAATTTTAATTACAACAACAAAAAAGTAATTATATTTGAATCCCTAATTAGTGTTTAATTGTAATTCTGCAGATGGTTTAAGAAATAAATAAACTGAAACGTCAAATACCCTAAAAATTTTTTAATTAATAATAAAATGACCGATAGCCCCAAAATTATTTTAATATTATATGGACGAATTTATTTTTTTATATATGTTTACCTTTTTGTATTTTTGACAATGGATATTTTGTAAGTATTTAAATTATAACTTCGAAATTTTTGGGAGAATAAGGCTACGTTTTAGTTCATTATTATAGACCGGTATTTTTGATTATAAAATTTCTAACCTATTCCTATGAAAAATATATATCTAACAGATTTTGATAAAGACACCGGACTAAAGAACACAGGTAGTTTGCGAAGAGAAAAAGGGTAAAAAATGATTTATTACTCTCTCTAGTTCTTAAATAAACTGTAGTATAAGAGGAAAAATCGGGTCCATTTTCCTAAACGATCGCCCCCCACCGCCCTACCTCCTCCCTGGATCCGCGCCTGCAATAAGATGCATTAAATAGTGTATAGATTTTAGTATTAATTCAGCGGACATTTTGATAATAGTTTGTGAAATAATTCCTAGATGTATTAGATGGAAAATTCCGTTCGAACATTCTTTGCGTGTAAACTAAGCCAGTAATACTAACATTACTAATATTGTAGTGAATGATATCACTCGTAAGAGTCTCATTCCCGAAATATGTACTCCTGAAGTTGCTTACAATTGTCGCTCTATTTTATGATTCTGAATTTTAGCAAATGAGCAAGACAAGGTAGTGTTTCGGTAAAAGGGTTACAGATCGTTAGATGTTCCTTGATATGAACGGGTTTGTTTCCGTACTTCTATGAGGCTTCATTGCTCACTAATTATAGTCCAATGTTTTCCTGCATTTTGTGTTTGATTTGTTAGTTTAATATTTACTGCAAACTGTATATAAGTTTCTATTTAAACTTTGTCTTAATTTGTTTTAGACATACATTTGAAATTTTACTGTGCTCTTTTTAGTTTACCAATGGTAGATTTTAAAAATCTGAAAAATTAATACGCACTTTTTTCTTACTTTAGTAATAGCCACTATTGTTGGTCAGACATAATTGTACACTCTGTATGCTCGTTTTATTTTGAACAAATTATTGAACTCACTTAAATTATTAACTATAATTTAAATTAAAAGCTCAAAGCAAAATATTTATTTTATTTTCCATCGGTTAATTTAAATTTCTGGGATGATAGGAAATAATATTTGGTTTAATTTAAATTTTAGTTAGAGCATAAAATTGGATATTTGTTTTAAATAAATAAACTACACCACTTGGGACATGAATTATATGTAATTTATTTATATAAAATATGTTAATTGGTTATTCTGTCTATAGTTTTTACTAATATAACTTTGTTCAAATTTTATTAATATTTAATTTTTCACTATTTAATATCCCTTTGTTTGTTCGGCCTTTTAAAAAAATGCACAATTGTCACTAATTTGTAAATTTTTCAATTGACTACAGAATAGTAAATTACGCGTTTGATTTCACAATATATGTTAGGAATTGAACGAACAAGTTGCAAAAATTAAAAAATTAATTTTGCGTCAGTTTTCTGACAAAAAAAGTATACCAAATTTATTTTTGAAATTGTTTTTCAATTTTTATTGATCAATTGATATTAACCAGCGTAAAATTACGTAATTATAATAGAAAACAATATATTTTAACCTAAGAAACGAAACCATCATTCTTGGTTCATCTCAATACTTTTTTAACTACCAGTTTATATGGTCGCTGCGATTGAAGCAATTTTTAGCTAGCTTCTCTTTTTCCTATCCTGTGCTTATACTCTCCTTGTTCGGGATTCCGTCGGGAAGGTTTACACGTTAACAAAATTTGGGAGAATATGTCCTAAGAAAAAAAAACAAGAATGCCTCATCTAAGAGAGCCTGGATACTTTCATCATCCAAACAAGATTGTTGGTCGTGTATATGACATACTATAAGAAAAAACTTACATGTTTGATAGACATTTACATATTTCAGACCGATTCTTTTGCGTGAGCTGTCGGACACAGAGTTAGCCGCCTGCTATGAGAATATCCATTTACTTTTATTACACACAGGAGCAATTTATGAGGCGAAAATTGTCCCATTCTCCGAAGAACACGCATCCTGGCTCTAATCACTTTTGGACTCATTCCGCAATAAGCGTTCTCCCTTACACCATATATTTAGCCCTGACTTTTGCCTTCGTCTCCAAATGACAAAATCACGTTTTTTTCTTGCTTTTTGCAAGAGCGCACCGGCTACGTGTTGACTATTTAATGACCGAAACGGGACTTTCACCTCAATACTTGACATCTGTTTCTTTCTTTTATGATTCCAGTGGGTTACATTTAATTTTGTTTGACGATTTGAAACATTCATGTCATTAATACACATTTAAGATGTTTTAATAATGGGCTTTTTTTAAGTATTGGTACGCCTAATTTAAACTTTTCGAGTATACCGATGCAGCGTTACAACTTTTTCAGGTTAATGGGTTCTGCATAAAATTTTGACTTCCAGTTTAAAAGTCTAGAATAGATTTTCATATTTATTTCTATTATTTGTATTTTAAATCTCAATCTTTGACTTAATTAAATTTTAAGTTCTCTGAGATTGAACATTTTAAGAGTCATTAATGGAGCTGACCTGTCTGACAAATATAATTTAAGATTATAGGGATACTAAAAATGTATTAAATTCATGTAGAAGAATAATCAGTTAGTTTTCAACGAAAACATGATGGAATCACCAACTTGTATTTAAAGTATGAATAACGCATTGCAAGTAAGAAATTAATTAATTACATTGCTATGTAACTGTTTGAATTTAGTGCGTGTTTCTGTGACAGAGGCATAGTAGAACTAAGATAATAAAAGTGGAGCTTTAGCACCACTCGAACATTTTGGTGACCTCCAATTCTAATCTGAGAATAAACCAGTGTTGTAGCGAAAGCAGCGGTGATAAGTTTGAGCTTTGCATAGTAATAATATTGAGAATTTTTGAGAAAGCATTTTTTTAAATATTTTCAGTAATTGCTGCACGCCAAAAGTAAATTGTGAAAATGAAAATGGAAATTTGCGGAAAGGTTTAGTTTTAGAGATAGTCCTTCTTCGGTATTTTCCCTTTTTTAGTACAATATTTATAAATTTTTTGCTTAAATTAGAGAAATGATCCGTCTTTGATAGTAGAAAAAAATTAAATAATGATAATTACTAATTTTTTATGTGATCCTTGTTTTTAAACCAAGGCAAGATTTTTGTTTTTTGTTTGCTGTCATGACTGTTATAAGCGATATTTTATTTGAATTTTGTTTTAATTGTATTTAATCGCAATTTCAACTACCGAATTTAAATGGCGCTAAGAACAGTTCTGCCAAAAAACAAAAGGATTAAAAAGTTTTTATAGATTGGGATTATTTAATAGTGAATCAAGATTTAAAAAAAATAATTATATAAATACCAATGTAATTTTCTAAAATTTTCAGTGTTTTCAAAATGAAGAAAAAAGGAATAATGGTCAATAAACATTTGACAATCTAATTGCATTTTTTAGAAATATTTTCAGTAATTATTAAGTCATACCGCTGCAAGCCAGAAGTAAATTGTGAAAATGAAAATGGTATATTTTAAGAAAAAACATCTCCAAAACTAAATATCCCCTCGAAATGTCGTCTGCATTTCTGCAACAGTATCAATAAATAAACAATTACAGAAACTAACAAATATATATTGTAAATAAAAGTAGTCACATGACTTTCTTAATTTTAGCCAACAAGCCTTAGCAAAGAACGCACTTATTCATCTGAACCCTTTCCAAGGTCATAGAAAACGTAGCGACTCTATGAATTGAAACTAGCTTACTACTCTAGTATTGGCTTCACTGTGACGACCGTGAATTTATAGGAATGGTAAAATTACTGAGATATATAAAGGTCTATTCTTCACTTGTATCCAACAATTTATATATTTTATTTCTTATTAAATATCATTACATACTTGAATATTTATGAAGTTATCGGATTGTTCATCGAAAATTCAAGAATATTTGCAAATTATATTAGTTGAAATTTGAATTTCAATTACAGCGCAAAATTCAATTTCGATATATATTTAAAATAAATAAAATAAACTCGTTCCCTCTGAAGTTTCACGGATGCAATATAGTATACAAATACACATTTATTTGTTTTAATTTTGCTATAAGTAATGGATTTTATTTAAACTTTTAAATATAATGTTACTGCCGGAATACTAATAATATATTATATTTTTCTGATAATACGTACGATAACAAATACTGTTTTTTTTTTCAATAAGAATAATAATTATTAATAATTTTTATTGGTTTAGTAGTGACAATCGCTCACTACTGAAAAATGTTTTGTTCGTCGTTTTTTAGAACGTTTGAATTGGCAAACTCGAAATGAAAGCTGAATTTAAATTGAAGATGTCCTAGAAAATTTGTAAGACATGTTAGCGCAAATTTTTGAGGCTAAAATATGAGGAACTAACTCAATTTACCTTAGTTCAAAAATTGATAGTTTTAGAAATATAGGGTGTCAAATTTATAATTTTTTAAAACTTTTTGTAAATATTTGTCTTAATAATGGATGATCTGCACTAAAGTTGATCCTTTGGGGTTTACAGTTCCGATATGTATTACACAGGACGCCACCAACAGGATTTTGACTACCTTTAAAGCTTCATAACTTTTTTGTGTCTCGATATATTAAATTTTTAATTAAAAATTCTTATTTCTTGAAGTATTTTATCCAAAAAAGTTTCTGAGATAATCAAATTTAAGTGTTTTATTGCGTATTAAGGCTTGTCGTAGCCCCCTACATACTTTAATAAGCCTTAGGACTTCCTAGATATTTGAAGCGTGTTTAAGTGCCAACATACATAGTAACAAGCTAACAATAATAATAACGCAAAAATAAACTGAAAAAAACACCACATAAAGTCAAAAATAAGCCAAAATAGAAAAAATTTAGCTCTGCTTTCTGTACACAAAAAGTAATTCTATGGTGAAAGTTGAACTGTACCCTTTTCATCATATCTGTATTCAAGCATAAAGTGTGTACGGATTTTTGTATTTGTAGTGACAATCCTTTTTCGACGTTTACATGTCTACAGTATAATATCTGCTTAGAAGTTTACCAATCAAATAATCCATAGGCCTTAAATCCGGTGACCGAGTTGGACAATTTATAGGAGCATCAATTCCTCTGTTGATTCATCGATTTTGAAAATTCCGATTTAAATTATGTTTAAGATTTAGTACCAAATGTGAAGTTGCGACGTTATGCATAAACTGCATATTTTGTCTAGTAACAAATAAATTTATTTGTGTATGTTCTAGGTAATTTAAACCATTTAAATGAGGTGATAACATGACAGGACCAATAATAAATCTGTTAATGATCCCTGTAATACGTTAATTTTAAATTCATTTCGATAATGCCCATTTTTTATTGTAAGCGCGTTTTCCTGAGTAAAAACATGTTAATCGTGTTAATATGTCATATCCCTTCTTGTAAACCAACACACAACACAAATTTTCTCAAAAAACTTACATCATGTACTTTAACAAAGCGACATAAAGGCTAGTGTTAATATGATTTTGAGAGGTAAAAGCTCTTGTACTCTCTAGAGGTGAAATGGATGCAACTGATCTTCTTTTAAAGTTCTATTTACTGTAACTCTACAAACTCTAACTTCCGAACCTAAATGTCTGGTGCTCAGACTCTGATTTTCTTCAACTCGTTTTAAAATTTCTTTCCAAACCTTCGAAAATCTAGTCTTGAGATTTCGTCCATAATCAATCATTGCAGGAGCAAAACTATTGATTTTTCGAAGAAGCATTTCAACAGTGATAAATGTTTGGTGATTTGGTAAGCGTCTTTTTAAAAATCTTTCCGTCTATTCGCACTGCTTCCTGACCATTCCTATGGTAATAACCGTAAACTAATATTATATAAGTCGTTCTTGGGTTAGGGGTAATAGAAAAATTTGAGTTTCAAACGATACATTTTAAAATAAATTTTTGACAATACTGTTTTGCAACTAATGACGATACTTATCACTGTTAGCTCGTCACGCAGAATTTTATGGACCAATCCTTAACCTGAATAAAATGTGAAGGAGGGCTATGACGAGTCTCAGTACGTAAAAAAAACATTTAAATTCGATTATCTCAGAAACGGCTGGTCGAAGCGAAATATAATTTTAATATACCGAGGCACAAATAAGTTATGAAGTTTTTGATGTAAAAACTGTAATTAAATCTTGATGTTTCATTCTAAAAAAGCTCAAAGTACCAAGTTTAGCGAAAATCAAGATGTTATTAAGATAAACATTTACAAAAAGGGTTAAAAAAATTTTAATTTTGACACTCCGTATTTCGGAAACTATCAACTTTTGGATTGGTAAAATTGGGTTAAATCCTGGATATAACGAATAACAACGAACCAACGATCAAAAAAAAAAAAAAAAAAAAATTTCAAAGAATTTAAAACATCTTAACTATTTGTGTTGAAATTTTGGATAACTAAAAATCATTATTTTTGTTTTTATTGAACCATATTTAGAATTTATAACCGATAATCTTTTCGCGATTAGGGCAAATCTAAATACATTTCACCGCCTTTTCGAAAAACTAATAATACCAAATTTTATAATTTCGAAAATAAGACATATTGTAGAACATTTTTCGTGTTTTTCCAGTTAAAATAAAAAAAATTATGCCATAATTTGTTAACACATCGTATACCATAAAAAAGTTATCGTAATTTTTTAATGTTTTCACACAGTGCTTTTCTGGAATAATTGATTTAAAAAATGCATTCTATAGGCCGGTGGTAACTCCACCGGCCTATAGAATGCCTCAATGAGGTGATTTTGAAATTCTATGTTAGTAGACTTATGATTACGTAAACCTTTAGAATAATAATAGTAATTATGTAGTATCTTATGTTTCATTTCCTTTTTTGGGGAAAATTTTTTATTTAACAATTAAGATGTGAACAAGCAATTGTTTCAAGTTCTAGGAAAAGCTATTGTTTTTCAGTAAAAAGGGTTTAAACAAAAGTTGTGCGCATAAAAAATACCTACAAAATAAACTAAGGCTCGGATAATTTGTTCGTTAGTTATGACAAAAAAACCTGCTAAAATGGCTGTTTTTTTCAATTGTTTATAAACAATAGAAATATACATTGCGTTCACTTTATAGGGCAACTGAAGGAGCCTCTTGTTGCTTACAAGAAATATGCAAAATTTAAAGTAAAATTATTCAATAGCTTTTTGAACAATGAATTTGTTTATAACTTTTTATGTCTTATTTAATTGTTTATTCTCAGCGATCTAGAGGTCGTACAGCGGTCTGAGAATACGCAAATGAAAGTTCCAGACTTATATTAATAATAACAAAAAAGAACGAAATGAATTTTGGTCTTAAATTGTTGAAACAGATAAACAAATTTGGGGTTGGTTTTTTCTTTATAAACAAATGGAATGACTCTTCGAAACTTGTTGATATCGAAATGCCGAAAAGTGGACGCGACAGCTGAGATTTTGACGCACATTTTGAAAAAAAATTGTGTACGATCACTAGAACTGAGTTTTTTGTTCTTCAAAAAATCGTTGAGGAGTTGTTTGTTAACATTAAGGAATTATTTAAGTAGGAATTCATAGGGTTAAACTATTGTATGAAGCAGTTTTCAACTCAATTGTTTGAAAATTATTGATGTAGCAATAGTTTAAAGTTTCACCTACCCCAAGAGTCAGAAACTGAGCAGTGGAAGAGAGCGTTCTTTCAGCCTGCGGCACACGGAAAAAAAATGTGACTCGGACGTTTCAAATTCGAACAATGGATGATATGTTCTTGTGATCAAATTATTGTTAAACATAGCAATAAACAAATTGTTGCACTTCTATAGATTTTATGCATAATTATAATTTTACCGTACTAACGTGCTTTTCAAATTGCGAAAAAATTGTTACAGTATTCAAAACTATTCTATTAATTAGGAATATTAAAAATTAGATTGATTTTTAATGTACCATTAATATTTATCGAGATATAGCATGAAACAAATAGCAACATTTGTTGATAGCATTATTATTTTTCGTGATGCAAAATAAGCTACATTTGACGATTATATTGTAAGCGATTATTCAATCTACAATTATTGTAATATTACTTTCAAGGACGATAAAAGTAATAGGGGAGAAAATAATTATGATTATGAGAATAATGATGATGCTGATGATGATGATAATTATGTTAATGATTGGAGCGATGATGATGATGAGAGTAATAATGATGATGACAATAAGAGTGATAGTGATGATGATAATTGTATTAATAATAATGAAGCTGATAAGGGTTTCGATTTCCAAGAAACGGAGAATTCAGTAATAAATATGTATGTTAGCAAAAAATTTTCCATGTGAAAAATATTCGCCTAATAAAATAAACAAAAAAGTTAACATGTGGTTTTCTTGTACAACCAATAATTTAGCGGCAAATGACAGCCGCAATTTGTTTCGTGCTAGACCTCCATAAATATTAATGGTACATAAAAAATCAATATGATTTTTAATATTCCTAATTAGTAGTATACTGTTGACCACTGTAATATTTTTTTCGCAATTTGAAAGGCACGTGCAATAACTTGTTTATTGTTATGTTTAAAAATAATTTGATTGCAAAAACATATCATCCATTGTTCAAATCTCATCGAGAAACCACGAATTAAAAAATATTCGCCGAGATAATTCAAATTTTTCCGGCAAAACAAATGTGAAGAGTCCGAGTCACGTTTTTTTTTTCCGCGCGCCGCAGGCTGTAAGAACGCCCCCTCCATTGCTCACTTTCTGACTCCTGGAGGAGGTGCACTTTAAACTCCTGCAACATCAACAATTTTGAAATAATTGAGTTAAAAACAGCTGCAAATAATAATTTAACCATTTCCCTATGAGTTCCTACTTAAATAATCCCTTAATAATAAACAACGCAGCAGCATTTTTTGAAAAAAAATTATATCTCAAGTTCTAGTGGTCGTACAGAATTTGTTTTTTTTTAAATATGGGCCAAAATCACATTCACTTATTGGCATTTCGATATCAATAATTATTGAAGAGTTATTTTATTGTTTATAACAAAAAACCAACCACAACTTTGTTTATCTGTTTCAACAATTTAAAATCAGCAATTAATTTAGTTATTTTTTTGTTATTGTTATTATAAGTCTCGAGCTTTCATTTGCGCATCCGCAGATTACTGTACGATCTCTACATCACTGAGAATAAACAATCAAAAAATATAACATGTTATAAAAAAATTCACTGTGCAAAAAATTATTGAAAGTTTGTACACTTGTTGTATGCAACAAGAGGCTCCTTTCGGTGTAGCATAAAGTTAATGCAATATATTTTTCTATTGTTTATGTTGAAAAAACAACCATTTTAGCAGATTTTTTTGCAATAACTAACAAACAAATTGTCTGATTTGAATGAGTTTTAGCTCATTGTGTAGGTATTTTCAAAGCGCACAACTTTTTTACTAAGAAACAATAGCTTTTCCTAGAACCCAAAAAAGAAAGTGAGACACAAGATATTATATAATTACTATTATCATTCTGAAGGTTTCTACGTAGTCAGAAGTCTACTAACAATAATTTTTTTGCCGATGCTAATTCCTCTGGCCTAATAATAGCATATCCAATCGGAGCTTTGCCTATACTAAATAGTGGCATAGAAAGGATAACTCTGGAACATCCATGAATTATTTTCAATTTAAGACGAAAATTAGGTATGTTGGCGAAAATGATTGACCGATATTTAATATCTGCAGGAGCCAAATCATCTATGGGAGCGGCTCTTCATAAGGAATGACAATGAAAACTTAGTGAATTGCCACCAAGCAGTCAGAATGAGAAATAATTTTTTATCTTTATATAGCCTATGACTCCGGAGTACATAATAAAGCTATAGTTAAAATTTGAGAAGATTGCTTTTGTATTTTTTGAAAATTTTGTAAATATACATTTTCTCTTTATCTCTTTATCGAAATGAGATAAATTAAAATGTTAAATAATAGTTTTTTTTTTTATATTAAGAACAATTATTCATTGAAAAAGAAAGATATTTTTGTTACTTAGAGAAAAATTGGGCAGTAATCTTGAAATTTATTTGCGAATCATACCTTGACTAAAGATGTCTCTTTTCTTCAACCTATGATCCACTCTTCCACCTTTAACAAATTCCACAAAGTCGTACTGTGTCACGCTTGGTGCTACATTTCGCCTTCCATATACTGCAAAGTTAGCACCCCATGGAAGTGTAAAGTTAAATCTGAAAATTAAAATAAAAATAATAAATCTATTTGATATAATGCACAAGTAACTTATAATAAACTGTTACATGCACATTAGATACAGACGCAGATTCAAGGAGGGGGGGCGGTGGGGGCGATCGCCTCCCCACCCCTCAAAGAGCTTTGAGTTTAGGAAAATAGATCCGATTTTGCCAATTATACTATAGTTTATTTAAGAACTAGAGAGAATAATAAATCATTTTTTACCCTTTTTCTCCTCGCAAACCACCTGTGTTCTTTAGTCCGGTGTCTTTAGCAAAATCTGTTAGACACATATTTTTCATAGGAATGGGTTGGAAATTTTATAATCAAAAATACCAATCTATAATAATGGACTATTTGGGTTGGATAACAATAGATATTTGGAAGTGTGAAGTGTTAAAGAGAATTTTAATCCTTGTCATAGGCGTCGGAAGGAGGTTTATTTTATCACTAAGTATTTATGGCATAAAATATTATTTCAGTAATAAATAAAATAAAAAGTTTTTATAATATTATTTTATTTCTTACGATTTCTTAATAATTCACATACATTACAAAATGTAGATGATTTTGACATATTTAACACAAATCGCAACTGTATTTTTATTATTTTTAATTTGTCATAGAAACCGTTTTAGAAACATTCAGACTAAAATGTAGCCTTATTCTCTCAAAAAATTCTAAGTTATAATTTTAAAACTTACAAAATACCCATTGTCAAAAATACAAAAAGTTAGACATAAAAAAAAATAAATTCGTCCATATATTATTAAAATATTTTTGGGATCATTTTATTATTAATTAAAAACATTTTTAGAACATTTGACGTTTCAGTTTATTTATTTCTTAAACCATCTGAAGAATTACAATTAAAGACTAAAGAGGGATTCAAATGTAATTAGTTTTTATGCGTTACAGTTAAAATTAGACCTACTTATATTTATTTTTATTGTATTGTACGGTTAATTGGTATTAAATATATATAAAATTAAAGAGTGGGATGCACTAAAATAAAAATATATAAAAAATTAAAAATATATATAAACAACATTAAACAATACAATATAACAAAAACAAAAATTTAAATAATAAATTGGGTTTACATTGGCAAACATTACGTATCTAATTCCTAGTCAAAGGCAGCGAAAGTATCTTCGCTCAAATTAATTATAATTAGTTCCTCTATCTCACCGATCATGAGATCGAGTTTTCACATTTTGTTTTATTCGTTTATTATATGGATTTTTCCCAATTTTTCGCAGTAACTTTATTCAAAAAAAAATTCTTTAAAAAGTTTAGTTAAATTACTAATTTTGTAAGTTTTGTTATTTCTAGCAACTCTACCTTTTACTTGAGAGAGATATTTCCTTCTCCAACGGACAGTTTCCGGACGATCTACAATAACAGATTTTCTATCTGATTTTTCTTAGCAAAAATTAAGTTCTCTGACGAATTTCCAGAGTTGTTCTTTTAACTTCAAGTAAATCACGATTTTCATTGATTTTAGTTAGAATTTTGTGGACGGTTGGGATCTGCTTCTCATAATAAAATGTATGTATAACTCCTTTTATTGCAGTTTTCATCTCTTCTTCCAACGAGGTTTTTCGTCTACCTGCGATCGAATGTGGTTTGGGAGCACTAACAATTCCAGTCGTTTTTTTCTCATTCAGTATTCGCTACATAGTAGATTTTCCAACTCCTGTCATTTTGGAACATACCTCAACAGAGCTTTTAACATTATTATCCAGATATTGATATCTTAAGATATCATAAACATTCATCGTAATAAGTTTTTCATTGAGGAAAAAATGCCCTGGTTTAACGATTTTACAATAATTATAGATGTGGAAGCCATATCTTTAGGGTATCTCACTAATCTCAAATAATATATAAAAATAAGCGCAAATAAGAAAAATCACTAAGAACAAACTGTAAGGTGTACTTTGCTCACTAACAGAAATTAAATTGAACTATTAGAAATTTTATTGTTGCACTAAATATATAAAAGCTTATAATATTTAAATATAATGAAATATAATTAGATTTACGGCAGTCCTCAGTTACCTGCGGCACTGGAGCAGGTAAGTTGAAGGTTTCGGTAACAGTTTTATTATTCTCTCTAATTCTTGAATAGAGTATAGGAATGTGTATGCTTGCGATCGCCCCCGCCTCTCCCAAGAACTTTGAGTTCAGGAAAATAGAATAGAAATATTAGGAATGTGTTTGCTACTGGCACTCCCCCCCCCCCTCCCGCTGAAAACAATTTTTCTTGCCATCCTGTACTTTTGCGAAATCACCGCCCCCCCCCCCCCCTCCAAAGCGAGAGGCTGGATCCGCCCCTGATTAGATAATGGTTTCATTTAAATGAAAAACGATGTTTTTATGCCTCTTCTAAGCTATTTCCTCTTTCATATTTTAGATATTAAAGTAAGATCCCCTAAATTAAGAAACAAATGTATTATGCAATATTTTTGACACAAAATGGTACAATATCCACATTCGTTACCGAAAAATAATAACAATAAGTACCTTTGAATTACATTAACAAGGCACGAAACTTTTCTATGCATTTATTGGTTCAAACAAGTTCAATCAAGCTGAGCTAGAGGTGATTTGAATCGTAATGTCTTTATATCATTTTATTTCTGCCAAACCGCAAATTCCTCGCGTTTAGAATTCTTCGAGACCTTTATATTTATTTTACGCCCCTTAGTTTCATATATAAGCAAATATAAACCGAAAAAGTCAGTTGCCAAGACAAAATGATCTATATTGGAAACTACATAATTTATGTAAAACGGGTCTTGAGTCCTTATAGATTTTATACATATATTTTTAACCCGTTAATTTAGTAAGCCAGAAATATAAAATAAAAACTAATTATATTGATTTCGAAAAAGTTTTCGGCAGAGTGAAAATCAGTAAAAATTTAGAATTTTCAACAGTTCAAATTAGATATTGGCATAATTTCCTCTCTGGCAGCAGAAAGCCGATATCCGAGTATATACCGGGTGTCAACGAATCTATTAGACAAGTCATAATTTCTAGAGTATTATGTGTATCAAAATGAAAATTGGTACAGGTAAATGTTATATGAAGAGGAGAGTTTTCGCATATTTTCTACTTTCCGGTCACTTCCGGTTTCACCGGAAATGGCCCCGGTTTTGAATTCTTAAATAGAACACCCTGTATATTTTGACATCTTTGGATTTCTGAGACAATTCTAGATCAGAATGTGACATTTTAAAAACTTTTTATGTCTACTTCATTTTTTTAGAGCCACTTTTAAAATTGCATCTAGGTGGCCATGATCGGACGCAAACTAATCTAAGGGCCTTAGGTGATGTCAAAAAAACACAATCGCAAAGTTTTAGTGACTAGTATGAAAGACAGGAATTGGATTAAAAGTTTAACAAAATTAAAAAAAAAAACTAATAACTTAGACGACGCACTTAAAATATTTGAAAGTACAGTAGCTGAATTTGTTAAAAAGTTTAGTGTATTAAATGTTCAAAGTGCATTCCTTCTTTTTCACAACATATTTCAGCTCGTTCAATTGTTTCTCTCAACACGTTTTGTAGCATTTGGGGCGTTATACTTCTAAATGCCCGTAAAATTCTTTCTTCTAATATTTCAAGAGTAGCTGGGGCTGCTCCATAGTAAACCCTTTTTTAACATATCCCCAGACAAAGAAATCGAACACAGTAAGATCCGGTGAGCGGGTTGGCCACCGTACCGGACCATTGGTTGCAATAATTCGATTATTAAAATGCTCTATTAAATAATTAAGAACTTCTCTAGTATTGTGAGGCGGTGCTCCATCTTGTTGAAAGTAAATTCGCCGTAAAACTGCTACACGTATATCATTGAGATGATTTTCGATTTCATTTTGAAGAAAACCTAAGTATCTAACCCCTGTTAACTGACCTTGAAACAATATTGACCCAATTATTCTGTTTCCAACGATACCAGCCCAGACATTGACGCCAAATCTTTCTTGAAAATTGCCCTCTCTCATTTCATGTTGATTTTGTTGGGCCCAGTACCGAGTATTTTGCTTATTGAACATACCATTATTTGTAAATCGGGATTCGTCGGAAAATAGAATAAAATCGATAAAATTTGGGTTAACTCTATGATTTTGAAGCAGCCAATCACAAAACACTACCCGTCTATCGCCATCCTCAGTATACAAATGTTGATGTAATTGATATTTAAATGCTCGATATCCATGCTTTTTCAGTATTTTTCTTGCTGATTCATAACTTATCTGCAGTTCTTGACTAATTTTTCTTAACGAAATTGTTTTATCAACCTCAACCATAGCAAGTACGTTAATCTCAGTCTCTTCATTTATGATAAACCTCTGTTCCGCCTCTTGATTTCCTGTTTGCCTTAAACGAGTCTCGACATACGGAAAATACTGATGGGCTGGATGTTGCCGATTCGGATATCTATGAGCATACAACTCGGCAGCATTCCTTGAATTTCTATGACACTCTCCAAATATTAATAACATATCCACTTTTTCACTTTGAGTATACATTATTTTAACGAAAATTTAAACTAAACTTAACGAAAATTAAGGAACTTTTACGTCTATTCTTAGAGCGTATGTCACTGTCATTATCTACTTAAGTGAGTGCCTTGTTTTCCAAAGAAGACTTGATAAAAACAGTTGCAAATTATTATGCATCATGGCTGTCCATGGCGCACTTGTCATAAGTAAATAAATTATCCAGTATTTTGCTTAATAATACTTAATTTCTGTTCTTATGTCTAATCTAATCGCAAATAAATTAGTACCGTTAGATTCGTCAAAGAATGCTTTTTTCGAAAAGTAGTTGTCAAAAAGGGGTCACCATTTGAAAATTAATAGTTAGAAATGAAAACGTAATTTTGTCAACTTGTCTTATTCCTGTCTTTCATACTAGTAACTAAAACTTTGCGATTGTGTTTTTTTGACATCACCTAAGGCCCTTAGATTAGTTTGCGTCGGATCATGGCCACCTAGATGCAATTTTAAAAGTGGCTCTAAAAAATGAAGTAGACGTAAAAAGTTTTTAAAATGTCACATTCTGATCTAGAATTGTCTCAGAAATCCAAAAATGTTAAAATATACAGGATGTTCCATTTAAAAATTCAAAACCGGGGCCATTTCCGGTGAAACCGGAAGTGGCCGGAAAGTGGAAAATATGCGAAAACTCTCTCCTTCACATACCATTTACCTGAACCAATTCTCATTTTGATACACACAATACTCTAGAAATTATGACTTGTCTAATAGATTCATTGACACCCGGTATATGATCTTTTTGTGTAGGAGTTTTATGTTCCTTATTTCTAACTTTTAGTAGTTGCTTGATTTCTCCACAGATATGAAAGTCCATTCCAAAATAACATCTACATTTAGAATGGAACGTGAACAATGCTGCTAGAATACATGTTTAAAAAAATAGGTTGGGGGAACATGGAAGTCAATATAGATGGTGAACGATTAAACCACCTACGCTTCGCTGATATTATCGTGTTAATTTCTGACAACCTTGAAGAAGCCCAAGCGTTACTAAGGACACTAAATGCAGCGTCAGATGTGGTAGGTCTAAAGATTAACCGTGCAAAAACTCAATGTATGACAAACTTAGTTCCAAGTAGCAACATATCCCTAAACGAATCTGAAATCGAGTATGTAACATCTTATAAATATTTGGGCCATGAACTGAGAATAAACCGAGATAACCAGACCTACGAAATTCAAAGACGCGTAACACTAGCATGGGTGGCATTCGGCAAGCTGAGAAAGGACATATTTAAAAGCAATATACCGATTTGCTTGAAAAGAAACTTTAACACTCACTAAGAAAAGCTACGAAAAAATTAGAGTGACTCAGCGAGCCATGGAGAAGTCGATGTTGGGAATAACACTGAGCGATAAAGTTCCAAATGTAATTATTAGAACTAGAACAGGGATCAAGGATGCTATAGAAAGTATAACACATATGAAATGGAACTGGGCCGGACATGTGGCGAGAATAGAAGACGTCACGTGGACCAAACGCATTATAGAGTGGCGTCGTAGATTCCAGGCATTTAGAAGTAGGGGCAGACTTCCAACACGGTGGACTGATGATATCAAGAGAATCACAACAAGCACAAGATCGGGAACATTGGAAACGATTGAGGGAGGCCTATGTTCAGCAGTGGACGCTACAGGCTGTGTGATGATGATGATGATGATCTTTAATATACGGAATTGTGAAGAATGAATGTGTTTCTTGCTGTCCAGTGGTCGTTGTTCTAAAGTTATTTATAACATCGTCAATTAATTTTAAACGATATCCATTCTGTTGTAAATCGAATTTAATGTTTGCTACTTCTTTTTCAAATGAATCGGCATTATTGCATATAGATATAACGCGGTTATAGAAGTTGAACATAATTCCCCGTTTTGGAATGGAATGGCTCGAAACTCATGGCATAGAAACAGCAATAGTGAAACCGAAAGTCTGGTTGAGATATGTCGATGATATCTTCGTCGTATGGAAGAGAAATGATCAGAAACTTAATGATTTCTTGAAAGATATAAACACCATTCGACCTACAATTAAGTTTACCGTGGAAAAAGAGGTAAATGATCAATTACCCTTCCTAAATGTCATGGTGAACCGTCCATAGGAAACTATTCAGTATACAGGTAGCCAAAATATACTGGACAACATCTTAACCATAGTGTTAATTATTCTGTTGTCTCCTTTAGTTTTGAAATACACATAGATTATGAAAATATTTACAATAGTTGGAGCCCATGATAGTTCTATCTATTTGCCTGTATATCTTTTGTCAAATACACCAAAAAAATCTCATGGGTTGACGCGTCCTTCATCAATATAAATCAATTAATATTTTGTTGAATAAAAAATAGGTATTCCAAAATGGGTTTATTCCAATAAAGGCCCAACACTTCATTAAGGATTATAACTTAATATTGAAATTTGAGCATTAAGTTAACAAAGAAAAAACATGTTCACGTTTATTCTGATTAACTTTTAGTGGTTAACCTCATCAGCAGAGGGTTATGATATAATATTATGAAATTAATTTAACCAGAAAATCCATTGCTTACCGTAATTTTAGCTATCAATAACTAAGAAGTTTTTTTTTATCTTAATATATTAAATTAAAAAATAAAATTTGTATATTACTCAAATAAATGACCGATTAATTTATTGACGAGAATAAAAAGACTCTGTTATCTTGATAATAAAAATTTTGAGGTAAAGTAATAATATATATCAATGAATTATCAATGCTTTATAGTGCATATCGTTTCGCTGCTACCAAGTTTCAACTATAAATGTATTTGAGATCCCCGTAGACCCTAAACGTTTATTTCTAGCCCAGTAGTTTAGTAAGTAAGCCCGGAAATACAAAACAACAAATAAACAGAATAAGAGGTTTCCACTTGCCAAGTGGCAGTTCTTGAAATCGCAAACCGAAGAGCTTTTCCGTGTTCAATTATGTTATTTTGAGAAAAACATCTTTGGCACAGCTCTCGGGGTATAATAGAATCGGAATAAATACAGGTTATTTATAGCTGAAATATCACGCAAATTTACAATTGAATAGTCTAAAAGAGAAAAGACATATATTCATATGGATATTTCTATGAAGATGTTTCTGAGGAGAGCATAAATCATATTATTCTGGCATTAAATCTCATGTGCCCTATTATTTTTAGAATATAAATTATGTTATCATATTTTAAAATTAAATTTCATTTACTTATATGCAAAAGGCTCTTCTTTTCTTACGAGTTCCGTTAGTTAATAATTGATTAAAATATTATAAACAATTTGAATTGCATAGTAGAATCGTTTTTATTTACCTTCTTTTTGATTTCAAAGTCACTGAATCTAAAATTTTTATTTTCGTGAAAGAATATCCAGAGAAAACTTAATTTTCATATCTAAAATTTAAGAAAGTGGAAAGTTTTAGAGCTCTAAAATTTTAAATAGTCGCAGTAATTTTTATTCTGTAAAAATTACTTTTTTAGTTTTGCAAATTAGTAGCCTCACACTTTCTTTTCTGTTTCGATTTCTTATTTAACAATATTTAGTGGTATCATGGAGGTATCTGCGGGGAGAGAGGAAATCTAGCATGCTGTTACGGTTAAAAATTGATCTTAAATAATAAATATTTTCGTTTACATTTTTATACATTAAATTACAGGTTCAGATTACTAAAGTAATAAATAGATTTTTGTTTTGTACGTTTTTCTTTAAAGGTTGTCAGTGACATGCATAATTTGAAACGTAAATTTACAGTAAACGATGTTTTCTACTATAAAACTAATGATTACCTTTTGTTTTTCATTCATTAATATTGGTTTCATCTATATTCAGATCATTCCTTTTCTTTACATTTTGAAATTTTGATTAACATCGAAACTTAACATATTTCTGTAATTTGTAAATTTTGTTAGGTACCTCGAGACAAGGTATCACAGATTGGGAAAAGCGTTTTCTTAATAATTGGATAAATATAAATAGTGTTATTTGCTTTCTTGTTGATTTTCCTTTTTCAGAAAATATTTATTTATTGTCACATATCAGCTATTTCAGATAGCCAGGTCCACAAACCAAGTCGGGGTGCAAACATCTTTTTAGTGATTTGATCGTTTCACCCAACAGCCAGTTTGGCGATTATTTTCTTCAGCCAGCCCAAAAACAACGACTTAACTTTTATCAGATGCCACCATTTTCTTGAGTTCGAGGTATCTACATATTTCTTTTGAAACAATCAGTTTTTGTGTTTAAGCAAAATTTAGCTAGGCTTGCGTAGGTCTTTTGTGCTGATTGAGAAGGATTTTTTTTTATTTCTTTATTTTAAGGTCTTTGGGATAACTTCGGTACATCTGAACAATTTCAGTATGTCTTAGGATTTCTTCAGTATTTGTTTCTCTTGGATGGAATTTTATAATGTACAGTTTGGGTTAACGTGCTGCACTTCTGGGGTTTGAGCCTCTGAATGCGACAATCTCCATATTGAGCCAGGTCAACGTCTTTTCTGGTGAAGCCGACTACGTCACAGGCCTTGTTTATCCACATGTTTGAAAGTGATTCAGTTAAGTGCCTAATTTTAGCCAAAGTATGTACAAGAGAGTTTCTGATTGTTAAGCCTAATGGGTATTAAACCTGTATTTTTAATCCCTTAGTTATCTAAGTAAAGTTTTCTTTTGCGATTACCTAGAGGGCTAACAGGTAAGGGATTCCTCTGTACATGATTTTGAACCTTTTTAATTAATAGACTTTAATATTTTTCTAATCATATTTATCTTTTGCTAAATATACCATATCACTTAATCTTTGCGGCGAACCAGTAAACTTTGTAAAGTGAAACGCAGTCGACTCCGTGGCGCTACAACCTCAAATTTTAATGTTTTATTTTGCGATACCCTACTGTAATTGAGGTTTTTTTATTATGGTTCCCAGAGTGGCCATTTAACCATTTAATAATTGTTTAAAGTAATGAATATTATAATTTATTGAAAATTTTAATTGCTTAACAATTCAATATTACAACAGTTATTTTGTACAAAATTGTAACATACTTTTTAACAAAATTTTATTAAGATTTTAACCACTTGAGCGACAGTTATAAGTTGATTTCTATGATCTAATTCTTCTAATTATTTATCACCTTTTTGTATAATTATCTATTGCTTATATTCTGTTAACTATCACTTAAACACTCATCATCTCTCACATTATCAATTTTCTGATTCTTTCTCTTTGCAGACCTTTTTTGTAGTTTTTGATATTGCTTATTTTTTTTTATTACTGCAAAGTTGATAGTACCCTGCATTGTTGGGCTTATGGAACTTCATTGTCTAGTTTAAAATAGAGAGGTTTTTATCTTCTATGACTAGGCTGTGTGGACGTAAAGCTTCCAAGTATAGTGGTTGATTTGTTTATTTTTTTTTGGATCGGTTTGCCATTCACTGTGTAGAAGACCGTCAAGTTTACCTTGCTATCTTTAGTTTTAATTTTCATTTTTTCTACGTCATAGAAAGTCAAAAACTTTCGACTAAGTCGTTAACAGAGTTTCTTTATTGATTGCAAATTTACCATTTGTAAACGCAATTCTATCAGACAGCCCCATTAGAGGAGCTTGCAAGAATTCACACTGGTGATAATTTTTTCCAGGGGTTGTCCTTATTTTCTGGGAAGGGGTATACCGTGAGGAATAAATGTATTGGCCTCTATTTAATTGGTTTTATTTTCTATAATTTTAAATTAGAATACTATTAAGCAGTTAAACTCAGTGATTTATTTACCCGGATATGACATATACTACAATTGCTCGTAGTATAATCATTAGAGAAAATTTTGAACTAAAATTTGGTGGCGCTTTTTTCCTGAATTAGACATTTATAAAACTTACACTGGCAATATATTTAAAATAGTGGAAAAATATAAAAATAACGAATCTACCCTGAGATGAGCTAGCGTATAGGTAGACTCCAGTCAGCATTAGGAAAAACATTAGGTAAGTCTGAACTGAAGTACCTCACAGGGTGTAGCCAGGTGTTTATAGTTTGTAATAATATATTACATAGTTGGTGATAATATATTACATGGCATCGTAAAATGTTAAGATTTCATTTGCGCCGAAAATTCTAGATTTCAGCATGCTAAGCAAGCATAGGGAGATCGAAGTGCTGCAAACCTTAGATAAACAAATATGTGGCTTTTAAATTCTATCAAATGAATAACAGAATATAAAATATCCCAAAGTATGTACTACGAGCATATAAAATATTATGAAAAGTTATATTTTTGACAACAGCGCATAAATTTTATATTGCCGATTTTTTTTTTGGTAAAGTTTTAATCTTTCTACTAGATAAGTATCCACCCATTGTTTATCAGTGGTATTAGATTCTTCGTTACCGAATTTGATCAAACCTCAGAGTATTATTTCGACGGTCCGATGGAAAAACAAATTTGTCAAAAAAATGTTCGGATCTAAAATAGCAAAATACATATTATGATATAAGGTAGTATTACCTAATTTTTCATTCCGGTGTGACGGAGTGCCAAAACTAAATCATTAGGAAAATATTTATTTCCAAAATGGGCGATAAGGTAAGAAAGAAAAATATAATATCAAATCATTTTTGAGAACCGTTTTTTTAATCACATTATTATTTTTTTCTGGACACGGGGAAGTTTCAGGTTAGTTCAGGTAAGTTCCTTTTTTCGCAAAAACCATCACATAATCTCATTTAAACGTTTCAAAGGTTTCTAAACAAAAATGAATAAATATGGAACATCCTTTAACGATAATACAACTACATTTATATACGGCCTAACGATATATTTTTGTTTATCGGTAATTAATGATAATACTTTAAAAAGCTTTTATTTGACAATGAATTTAAAAAATATATAATTATTGTTACTTTTTTTCGGTTAGTAATGTCGTTTTTTTCACAAAATTTGAGCATTTATTTCCATAACAAAATGAATGTCCTCAAGAATTAAAGTATTGACCATCATTAGCCATGGCTTTTTCACATCTTTCTGTAAAAAAATGGATTCCGTTCCAAAAGAACTACTTATTTTTTGAGGCTAATCATTCATCAAGCCAAATTTTGACTTATTAGTAAGAATGTAAGTATTGTTCTGAAACTCCGTATTGCAATGATGGAAATAAATAGTAGTTCAAAGTAACTAAGTCTAGTGAATACAGCGGATGGGGTAGGGCGTCCTATTCAACGTTTTCTAAATAGTTTTTTCCACATTTTGGTGCCGAGTACTGTCATATTTAAAGATCACTTTATCTTGTCTTCTGGTGTATACTGGTCGTTAATCCTTCAATATTCGATTTAATTTTATCAGT
The DNA here is from genome assembly GCA_034092305.1 of Diaprepes abbreviatus. Classification (NCBI taxonomy): domain Eukaryota; kingdom Metazoa; phylum Arthropoda; class Insecta; order Coleoptera; family Curculionidae; genus Diaprepes; species Diaprepes abbreviatus. The sequence goes on from JASJET010000304.1 coordinate 525,126, forward strand.
TGTTGTCGATATCGATCGATAATATTTGTTTCACTTTTCTAGTGTCTCTTGTATATTTACGAGAAAAAAAAAATTTTAAAAGTATTTCTTTCAAACCAAGTAATTTTTGATATATTTAACATATCGGTTGTAGGTACACCTTTACAAATTTAGTATTGAGTTGCCGAATTACAGACGGTAAAACACTCACCTGAAAAAAGCCGGCTGTTTATTCCGAAACTCGGAGTGCCAGAACTGATACGGAGGTATTGTTGCAGTATGAAGTGTATCTAGTTCGCGTTGCTCCAATGGTAGTGGCGACCACTGCTGTTGCTGTTGAGCAGACTGTAGTAAGGAACTATGTTGAGTAGTGGCGCTTGAGTGTTCGGCAGTACTGGTAGGAAGAGATTCTGAAAACACAAAGGTTTTTAAATAAATGCATAAAATATGGTGAATTAAATGCATTAAAATCATAATTAACTATTGTCCCAATAGTTTTATATTCAAGTAGTACAACTTTATAAAATAAACTACACTAAAACGACTAATGTATCGATTCTACGTAGATGAAAATATGAAAGCAATAGGCGATGTTGAATTTGATCATTCTTTTAGTTTAAAAAAATTTTAAAAGAAAATACCTTCAATTTTTTAAATAAAATTATAACTTTAGGAGTATGAAGCGAAACCGTTTACAGCATTAGTCAAATTATTGAGTTCATGCCGTTTGAATCTAGATTTATTTTCCAATCTAATCAGTCAGTTTTATTCAATTTGGTAATAAAGCGCCAGTAATACATTACTATTTGTTACGAATAATATATTACAATAACCATAATATTGATATTATTTAAAAAAAGAACTAATATTTCAGGAGGTGTAATATAAAGTTTATTGCTTTTTAAATTAAAACCTTAAACCCTTGATTTTTTAAAGCTTACAGTGTTTAAATATAATCCTAATAAATATTTCTCAGGTTTCTGTTATTTCGTTGGGTATATATAATTTTCTTAGCAGAAAAATATATTAAAAATATACTTATATCTAAGACTGAAGTTAATTAATTAGCCTTTATGACAATTTGAACTATTCATATTAATTAAATGCCTATCTTGTGTTTTCCAAAAATTTTTTAGTTTGCATGAAAGTTTAAAATTTGCTTGGCTTCCAACCATTTATACAGAGTGGAAAATTCAACTGAAATATATTTTTAAATTCTCTTATATAGGCCCTTTAAATGAGGTGTCAATATATTGTGTTATATTTGAAGCAAAATGTAGGGATTAGTGCAATATTCACAAATTCACATAAATTAACCAGACAGGTACAAAAAAAATTCAAGCAGACTTTTATTAATTTTTCTGTAAAATTATTTTTTTTTATTTTACATTAGTTGACCCTGTAAATATTTCCAAAAAAAAATATTAAAGCTTAAATAAAGAAAGTTTTTTTCAAAGCTTTCGATATTATGGTCGTTGATATCTGCCAATAACATACTATAATAATAATAACTATACCTAAACACCTAATATTATTTATAGTTAGAAAAGTAATATGATTTTTTTGCTTTGCAAATTGAAAATATAGAAATATATTACTTTTTTCTAATAAAAATATATATTTAACTATATTCAATATAACAAAATGTCAAAACTTTTCTGAAAGCAAGCTATTCTCGATAATATGGCTTTAATTTTTACGAAAAATATTCAATTTAATATTAAATGCCAATCATGTATTAAGAGATTAAGAATTTTATATTAAAATACTGATCGCATTTTGTTATGAAAAATTTATTGTGTCATGAATAATACTTCTCAATAAATGTTAATTAAAAATATTTATAATCCAATAATCACTATTTCTCTACAAAGCTGTGCATAGGAAACATGTACCATTGAAATATTTTTTGAAATATCAAAAATCCTATTTATTTTATTACACTATATAAAGGCTAATAGGGTATGTGACTAAAATGAAGAAATTATGTGAGCGTGTTTATCTTGCAATTTCATATAAGGACGTTTTAATTAATTAAATTAATTTTTACGTATAATGTAATGAGTTGATTTAGTGTTGATGTGCAGGCCAGGGTTAGAAGTCGTTACACTGCAGTTTAGTGACTTATCGTGTCGCCTGTTATATCTGTTCTATCTGTTGTTTGCCTATTTAGGTTTAGCAGCCTCTTCACTAGTTTGTCCTCTCGGTAAAAGCCTTTCTGGTTGATCAATCTCTGAAAGTATCTTTAGTAGGTTAGAGTCTCGCATTCGAAGTTTCTGTGTGTGTGTTTCGTCCACTTTGTCACATAGTCTATATGTTGGTTGTTCATTATAGATTCCATTGTGTGTAGATGTTTCCGTAAGCTACAGATTAATCTATTTTCTAGTTAAACACAGGATTTCGCAGCATAGATTACAGGATCGTTTGTGGTTGTAATTGGCCTGATGTTGATGAATTATCCCATGCATAGCCTTAGTCGCGCCTAATACTGGTTCTGACTCAATAAATGTGTCTTGTAAGCTGGTTCACTTTTTCATTGTCTACGATGCCCTTGTGATCTGGTACCCATACAAGAGTTGTGTCTTGCCAGAGTGATGAGGTTTTGAAGACAATCGCAGACCCGTTTTAATGTTAACTCATGTAAGAGCTTTCAGCACTGCCTAATTGTCGGAGAAAATATTTTTTCCTCATAAATTCTATTTGGAAAAACGCTGTATAGATTACAATATTTATACACCATTGCATTTAATAAATATGTATGAGGAACACTAGAAAAGCGATAATTATAGCAACTTTCTACTATTACAATTTTGGTATGAAACATTTTATAAAACAATTACGTTGAAGATCTTACTCTTAAAATGACCTTGTTATTAGACCTTAACCTTGAAATCAAAGCCGTATCTGATGATGAAATTCAATTTTCGCGCATCAAATTGGGGGTTTCCTTTTCAAATTTTGAAATTATGCTTCAAATGACCATAAAGGTCAAGGCCAAGGTTTATTTTTAGAGGTCACCACAATTAAGCCTCCGTGCTAATTTTTGTATGAAACAATTCACGAAATACTGCAAACTTTTTGTTTTGACCTTGATATTTGACCTTCACCTTAAGGTCAAGGTTATATCAGAACTGATAAAATTTTCTGCGCTTTTCATTCCTGGTGTCGAAATTGGGGGTTTCCATTAAAAATTTCAAAGTTGACCTTCAAATAACCTTCAAGGGCATGGTCAAGGTTATTCTCAAGGTCACTACTGGTTAGTCCCTTGCCAACCTATAATTTCTGTATAAAATATTTTTCGAATAAATGTGATGCCACCGAGATATTCCGTTATTTCAACATAAATGCCGCATGCTGTATTGTTACAATAATGTGAAAAAATATTTTTTCTGCAAGGTTTATATAAAAACGGCAAAGCACGAAAATTGCGACTATTACGACGCTTATATGAAATACACATAATAAAATGAGAGGTTTCTTAGTATGATGCAGGAAATTTGGAAAATAATATTATAACATATTTTATTACTGAGGTAATCTTAGTGTTATTGTTTCTATATGTAATTTTTATAAAAAATAAATTATAATTTTACACTAAAAATAACATCTGAAGTAATCTATCGTGAGAATTTCTGTATACGTGCTTTGAAATAGGACTTACAAAATTATAGTGCTTGTATTTCGATTATGTCATCTTAGAATTGCTGACTCAATATTAGAAGTGTAGATCAAGAGTGGAAAGTTTAGAAAATAAAATCTTAAGAATATAGATTTGTTGCTTCCCTTTTTAAGTGATTTGTTACGAAAGTAGAGCGAACTAATGATGTTAATTATATCCATATACTTTTCTAAAAATCGCTAACTCGATAACTGAGTAAATGAAATTTAAAATTTTTTAAATTCTTTCTGCTAATTTTATTAACATAAAGATAAAGAAAAAGTCATACATAATTATATTATGCGTTTTAAATTACAATAAGAATCGCATCATCTTTGATTGTGAAACCATACATAGAAATGTTAGAAAAAAGTCGAAAAAGATGATAAATCCGATTTTTTTTTTCATCGTTGCTTATAGTATGACTGATACGACAATTTAAAAATGATATATAGTTATTAAATTTCATATTTTTTGTTACAATAAAATAAAACTTACAGGGACGCGCCAAGTTTATTTCATTCCGACGTACAAAAGACTAATGTGCGCCTTTGTATGTACTAAGCCAAATTTATTTCACCCACAATATTTTCCCAAGTTTCATGGTTCAAATTTAAGTGAAACTCTTTAGACTTGTTAGTATTTTGTATTTGAGGCAATTAGTCTTCTTCTTCTTCTTCTTCTTCTTCTTCTTCTTCTAGGTAGAACCAAGTTCTGTTATCTATACAATGCCTCATCGATCCTCGTTTGAGGTCGAAATCCAGCTGTCTTTCCATCTTTTGGGGTGCGGTCCAGGCGCCGTTTGGTGTTTGGTTTCTCTCATCACGGTTTTTGCTAGTCTGTCATCGTCCATTCGTTCCACGTGGTCTCTCTACTGCCGACGACGATTTCGAACCCACTTCACAACATCCCCCACTCCGCTGTCCTCGCGTATTTTTGCGTTCCTTATCCTATCTCTTAAACTTGTTCCCGTGATCATTCTCAGCGTTTTCATTTCTGTGGTTCTCATAATTTGTTTTGTCTTTGTGGTTTCATTTCTTGTTTCTGCGTCGTAGGTCAGTATCGGTCTTACACAGACCTTGTAAATTCTTGCTTTGCTCTCAACCGTCATATGTTTATTGTTCCAGATTATGTCTCTTAGTTGACCTGATATCATGGCCGCTTTGTTGGCCTGTGTGCGTACTTCTTCTGTTACTGCCCTGTTACTTATTATATGTGCTCCTAGGTATTTAAACTTCCCAGCCTGTTCGATATATTTGTCATCAACCATTAGTTTGCATCTTACCGGTTCTTTTGCTATTACCATTGCTTTGGTTTTCTCCACAGATATCTTCATATTATACTGTTTGGCTGTTCGATTGAGATGGAAAAGCATTCTTTGTAAGTTGTCCTCGCTATCTGCTGTCAAGGCAACATCGTCTGCAAAGCATATAATCTGAACGGTGTTGTGTCCCATTGGGTACCCAATATTTGTGCTTTTTACCTGATCAATGATTTCGTCCATGATTACATTGAAAAGTGTTGGACTTAGGCTATCACCTTGTCTTATTCCTATGGATAGAGGGATTTCCTCTGTTAGAGTGTTATTTGTTTTAATTACCATGGTGTTTTTGGAATTCAGTTCGTATATTGTGCGTATGATTGCTTCGTCTACTTGTTTTCTTCGCAGTAATTCTGTTATGTGTTCCAGTTTGACTCGGTCGAACGGTTGTGTAAAGTCTACAAAACAAATGAACAGCGGTTTATCGTATTCGATAGATTTTTCAACCAGCTGTCTGATAATAAATATACCGTCGATAGTAGGGCGGTTTTTCCGGAAGCCCTACTGTTCTTCGCACGCCCCTAACTTGTCTACGATCCGTTGTGACAGTATTTTGGTTAACAATTTGGCTGAACTATTCAGTAGGCTGATTCCCCTGTAGTTTTCGGGTTGTTTCTTTGATCCTCTTTTGACGCAATTAGTGCATACATAAAAAAGTAACAAACTTATATTATTAAATTTTTTAACTGCACGATAACTAGAAACAAAAACCGTGTTGAAATTAGGAAATATTTCCATCATTCCAAATATTTAAAAAATAAACGATAAAATAAGTATATAGTTGTTGTTGTTTTTCTTTTCTAGATTAACTTTTGGTAAATTTATTAATAAAAATTTCAATCGCCAGCTGCTTTAAAAAGTCAAATTCTATAGAAATGCAAGACTGTCTAATCGTTCCTGTTTATAGTAAGTAATCGCTAATTAACTTTAATTTAGAAAATGATCGTTCAGCTGTAGCTACATAAATTGGTATATTTGTTGATTTAATGTTTTTAAAAGTTACCAAGCTCCTGACCTTGGTGCCATTGTGCAGCGCACGATTTTGTTCATATGAAAGGTGCGTCTTTGAGAACATATTCCTAGTAAGACCTTTTTGAGAAGAAGTCTGTATCTGTATCTCTGATTATACTCCAGTATACTCCAGTATAAAATTTTATTTCATCGTTGTTTATGGTCAGTGAAAAAGCGGCCTTTTGCTGTTTGACAGATACAAATATATTTATTTTATATTTGTATTTAGTTTTTTTTTGGTTGTTTGCGAATTATTAAGCGCTAAAAATTATTTTAATCGGTAAGTATTATTAGATATTATTTATACATCGAAAATAACATGATAAGTTAGGATTCATTGTTCACTACGCTAGGTTACAGAGCATACTTACTCGATGACGAGAAAACAGGTGACACAACCAAAAAGAAAGTACATTTCTTTTTAGTGCGAAATTTTTTGATTGATCATTATAAAAGCGGCACGAACTATTGATGTTAATTAAATTCGAACACTTTGCTTTTCTAAAAATCACAAACTTTATAATTTAGCAATTGAAGTTTGCTTCAAAGTTACAAACTTTTCTTGTTTCCTTTAGTCAGTGCCTATACACATTTTCGAACAGAATAAAATTGCAAAAACTTTCCAAACTTCCTGATACTGTTGTCGTTAATTTCTGACAATGACATACTATAATTACCGTGTCTAAACAGCGAACACTCCGAAGAACTTTTTGCAGTTATGCCAGCAGTTTGCTTTCAAGTTATTTATTTCCTTTAATAAAAACGTTTTACCTTTTAAGGTTTTAATAAAAATTTTAAAGATATTTTGTAAGTTTCTATATGAAAGTTGTTAAAGCATTTAAAGCCGAGTACAATAAATTCTAACTAGTTATACTTTACCTTTTATAAAAATAGTAAATTAATAAAGATGACTTTTGATTCTTGAAAACGATTATTAAAAAATGAACTTGCTGTAACTAGCTGCAGGGGTAGCCATTTAAATTTCGTTAACTGGTCAGATTGGTGTTGTTAGGTCCCATCTGACATATTCATTGTAAAGTTTAATATTTTAGATGAGATACGTACTCAAAACATTTTGAAATAAGAAAGCTATTTGTGATGTTTAAATAACTTCAAAATTTTAACGCGGCCAAAAAGTGGAATTAGCTTGTAAACATTTTCGTGCGCTTATTTTTGATAAATTTTGACGAAGTTTGTATCAACAAAAGTTCTGATAGGAATCCTTGCGGAGCATTGTCATCTGAAGGGACACCTCAAGATTCGAATTGACATAGAGAGAAGAGTGCAGATTTTGCGAGGAAGAGGGAAAAAACCTCAATTAACATTTTTTCAGAGTGAAGCTCTTTAGAAAAACCCCACGCACGGCCTCAAGAACGACCAAAAGGATGAAAAGGAAATGGAGGAAGTGATTTCTGTTGCTTCCAAACACACTAATGAGGAGAGCGTAGGGAATTTCCATATCTAACCCTTATTTCGGAATACCATCATCCGTTGGTAGGAGAAGAGTATAGGGGTGACAACACCTTCACAGGAGTAGACAATACCTTGTGCTAATAACAGAAAAATGGCAGGCATTAATATTGCCCAAGTGAACGTCCACCATGCTAGGATGTTCTTTAAAAACTAGTTGGGGATTGCGCTGATCCAAGAACCTTGGGCGCACAGTAAATAGATAAAAGGACACTTTAAAGATGTTAAGGTGGTACATCATCTCGGTAATGACATTCCCAGAACATGTATTATCATCAGGAAAAATATTAATTATTTTTTCTGAACGAGAAACCTATTTGAGCATGCCTCGAACTGAAAAAGAAGAAGCAATAGATCGTAATAGTCTCATGCTACTTTGCAGGAGATGGGTCTGTACTGTCGCCAGTAGTGCAAAGATTGGAAGAGTACTACCAAGTAAAGAAATTGCCACTACTGAGAAAGAGTGATGCCAAGTTCACAACAAAATTTGAGGTAGCAAGGAGATGAATCAAAGAAGTGAGTAATTTTTAGAATACATCTTCCAATGCAATCTTACTATAAACAACGTAGGAAATAGCCTTACATTTCTAATAAGGGTAAGGGAAGAAGTATGAGATATTACACTAAATACACCAGGCCTAACAGACCTAGTAGGAAACTGGAGGGTACTGAATGAACCTTCTCTTTTAGGTCACAGAATAATCGTAGTTAGTTAGGAAACGGATCCTCCTGAGCCAGTCCTCAGAAGGAATTCTACGAAGATTGAGAAAAATACAGCACCAATTTGAAAACAAACTTAGCACATATTAAGACCAGAGGAAGTGTTAAACATCATCTGGAGCTGGAAAATAACCTGAAAGAAGTAAATGAGGCAATATTCCGGCTTACGAGCTGCCCCTTACAAACAAGCAAAAGTTGTAGGGTTGCACCTTGGTGGAATTATCATTTGTCGGAGCTAAGACCCGAAACTCCAAACTCTGCACTAAGGCTAAGCTTGACGGAGAATTCTGGCAGAGCTATCCTAAGAAATTTACAACCTACAACAAAGAAATTAGAAAAGCTAAAAACACAGATTCAAGAACTTTTGTCTAGACATTCAATCTAAATCTGCCGCAACGAGACTACACAAAGTCAATGCGAAGGGTAGGATTTAGATAGCAATGGCACTCAAAAAGTAACCGCAGCTTCATGAAGAGCAAGGGAGAAAGAACATTACTCTTAATCAACACTCACTTTTTTGGAGAACAAGTTTAGCACCAAGAATGGCGTAGTAGAATACCCCAAAACACCTACTAGGGAAGCTATAACAAAGGCCCTACACATATGCAGTAGCGGTTGTCTAAAATACATAATGGACACCTTCCGACCATTGAAAACCCCAGGAGTTGATGGAATAACCCCGGCCCTGCTTCAACGAGGGCAGGAAGAAATTTTACCAGATAGATTGCGTATTAGTCAAAGTAGCCTGGAACTGGGCTACATACCTGAACTATGAAAAAAGACTAGAGTCACCTTCATCCCGAAAGAGGGGAAAACCAAACCACACACCCCCAATCCCTGAGACCTATTAGCCTCACATTGTTTATTTTAAAAACAATGGAGAAAGAATTTGATAACTACATCAGAACAGAAATTTTTGACCACGTGCCACTGCATCCTCATCAACATGCGTATCGAGCGGGCAAGTGATGGAAACTGCACTGATACAATTAACAGATGAGATTCAAGATGCTATGAATAGCAAATAAATCGTAGTATGTGCTTTTCTTGACATAGAAGGAGATTTAACAGCACTCCACAAGAGGCACTCAAAAGAACACTTGATGATAGGAGAGTAGACGGAACGACGTCCAAATAGATGGCGCGATTTCTCTCCATTAGAATAGGAGAGACGGAGATAGGAGAGGGCACTATCGATCACTGTACGACCAGATGATGCCCTCGGGGGGGAGTAGCTTCACCACGTATGTGTAGCTTAATTGTAGATCAAGTCCTCTGTGATCTGATTGACCTTGGCATATCTCGTCAGAGCTATGCCGATGACGTGGTCCGAGTCGGGGCAAGTTCGAGATCGAGAATACTCTCTGCGACATAGACCAGAGAGGACTCGAACACCCTAAATAATGGTACCAGTCTTTACATGTCAGTTTATATACCTCTGATCATATATCATATTTGTACTTGTACAGAAATTGTTTAATATTAGTATGGCTTCTTATTACATTTTTTAAGACTGCTTGATTCTCTGATACTGATAGAAAATTATTACAATTTCTTAATTTTATAAATGACATACTTCCCAATATTAAAAACAGAAAACAATAAATTTCTTAGATTTGACAATATGACGGGAAAACAAGCATGTCTTCTTCATATTTCACAAACCAACAATACACCCGATAATTCACTATGTTATCCCATATAACATAAACTAGCAGCAATCCACAACATGCTATACAGATTAATCGTAGTTGTATTAAATAAAAAACTATAAAAATAACTTAAACAAAAAATTAGATCTTGTTTTCCACACAATAAAAAATAATAAATAAAAATTTACCCTAATCACCTATATCGGTTAAGTGAGCAAATACATTGCTAAATTCTTAAAAAACTTAAATATTACTTTCGCTTTAAAAACAACATGACTGGAAAGTACGTAAAAAATATTTAAAATAAGACAGAATTAAAGGTGCCAGACTAAATTTACTGGAATCCCGTGAAATAAATAAATTTGAAAGTACTGACTATTTGTTAAATAGTAACGTAGATCTAAATAATTCTCCTCTTTTGGACCTTTTCTTATTGACCTTCATGGAACCTTCGTGAGGACAGCACCTACTATTATTAAAAACAGTAATTTGTAATGCTATTCATTCGTTCTTGATTATATAGTGTTGTGAAAAATGTCGTTTGTTTGTTAACTTAGAGTTTCAAATATAGTAAAAAAATTGTATTCTACTTCTTATCTCTAATAGGTAATTTTATTGCTTATATTCATTTAACGTATATTTTGCTTAAGTTCTAAAATTGCGAGAAAGTTATTGGTAACCAGTTTACTTGTAAGTTATAAAATAGAGATAAAAATAAAAGAAAAGTTTTCAAAAAATAATAAATTTCTCAAATTAAAAAAAAAATAATGTAGTATTCGTTTTACATATTTTATTAGGAAATTTCCGAGGGTAATCTTAAGAATAACCAGCTAGATTCACTAATGTCCAATGCTTATATTTCGTTTTATTTCACTAATTTTGTTCACTTATTTATTCTGATTTTTTACCTCCTTTAAACCGCGACAAACTTAATAAATTGTACACCATGGAAAAAAATTATCACGTTGATTTCCGTAACTATTCGAAATTTATTTTATTTTAATATTCTATTCGTTATACCCCATAAAACTCTATGTTTATTTATGACCTTTACCTCATTTACTCATAGTTTATCACTCTGTGCTTTTATTTTGTTTTTCTTTTTTAGGGACCCTTAATGTGCCATTAGCATATTTTAACCCCCTTGATTGTATAAAATCTCGAGTAACCGAGTAACCTGATAATAATCATATAAAAGCAATGAATAACAAAACGTTACCTAATCTGATTACAGAAGATATATACATTATCCTTCCCCCTTTTTTTTTTGTTTTTTGTATAGAGATAAAAGATAGCTTTAAAGATGTAAATTTATGGCTGATAAAAAATACATAAAAAAAGCAAATTTGTATTTTTACATATACAGTTCAAAACAAATAAATCTTAACAAAGAATTCTTGTGCATTATTTTGAAGTAAATTTCATGTTTTAGGGATTATTATATGATCAAAATTTATAGGATTTTTAGCTAATTTTTCGTGAAAAATATACCCATGTTTCACTTTAGAGGTTTCAAAAAAATATGAAGAACATGGAGATTTTATTTTGAAGGAAGCTTTAGAAGAAATTGAATTCAAAAGAATAATAAAAATTGGGGCAACATTTATCATATACTGCAAGTGTAACTTTTTTTTCGTGTTGGTTTTTTAAAAATTTCTATTGATATTAAGAAATTTATAGTATTTAGCAAACAAATGAAATGTGCTCGAATTAAACGAATCAGTCTATTCAAAACGAGCGTACCTTCGATTTTTCTAAAAAAATTTTTGCGGTCTAATTCTTCTATTCCTCAATCATTTCTTGGAACTGTTCTTTGCACTAGTAGTTGAAATGTCCCGATGAGCATTTGTTGACTTCTGTAGACGCTAAATGGTTTTTTTGTGCCTGCATCAACGTGGATCTAAATTAAAGATCGCCAATGCAGCATAAGTCATTAAAAAATTTGAAAGCTTCGTAAGAAATTGAGTGAAAACTTATTTGGACTGGGAGAATGTCGATGACAAGGCCGCCTCCACTTTACGCCTGCATGTAGCAAAGGCTAGGTTGACCAAAAAAAGTATCTGTGCGAGAATTAACGTCATTCGGTAGTAACTGTGAGAGAGGTGTTCAGTTTTGGTGCACGAACCTGAAACCCCTTCTGTGAGTAAAACACTTTGAGAAACGCGGAGACTGGGCCGCTGATAATAATAGTCGCGATTGGCTCAATATCGTTTTCTATGACGAATCATCCTTTGGGGGCCTGGGTTAATCTATGCCCTACTTGATTCCACCGTAGGATTCGTTTGATCCATGATAGTTAAGGACTCTGTAAAAATTCATGTTTGAGGTTTCAGAACATATAAAAAAATGTTGAGAATTTACCAGAGTCTATCCATTAACACCATAACAAAGAAGTTTCGTTCTAAAGATGAAGATTGAATATTACATGATGATCCAAAACACCGAAGTCGATTCGATACCGACAGGAAGCAGAAAAATGACATTATAATGTTGGATTGGTTGCAAACCGAAGTCGATTCGATACCGACAGGAAGCAGAAAAATGACATTATAATGTTGGATTGGTTGCAAACCTATTCAAAATAATATTTGAACTGACTTCTAAAAGTGCGCTAAAAAGTGAAACATAACTATAAATTTTTATATGACATTAAAATTTTTTAAGTTGACGCCAAACTAACAACTGACAAAATGTGATGCGCATAAATAGATTAAAAATACTTTATTTGTTATTGCGTTCTTACCATAATTTGTATATATTAGTAGTTATTTATTTCATTTAGAAATAATTTGGAGCCGACTTAAAAAATTTTAATGTCATATAAAAATTTACAGTTATTTTTAACTTTTTAGCGCACTTTTAGAAGTTTGTTAAATTATTTTATAAAAATTTTATTTTTCGGTTTTTAGTTTTGAATTCAACCCATATATTATTGGAACTAAGTACTAACGAGATTAGTGTACCTCGCAATGACTCCAAGGTGGTAAAAAAGTACCCATTTTATCCAAAGTTGTAAATTACCCTAAAATGAACCAATAAAAATTCCTTTCTTGTAGTTCTCCAAATACCAATGAAATTGTACCAAACAAATATTTATTCTCTCATAGTAAATCCGCTATCTCAAATTTCAAATTAATTATAGATTGGTAATATAGACCTCAAAACCTTTCATTATAGATATTTAAAGAACTTGAGACGTAAATTTCTTAGCCCGATATATTTTATACTGCATATTGAGTTTGTATACGCCCCAAGAACCCCACGGTATCAATTTTAGAGAAAATCGGAAAATGTAAAATTTTCAGTCCCTCATATTGCATCTTATCATATCTAATAATTGTAACAAATTAACTTCGTATTAGCCATACACGACCCCGAAAACCTACTAATACCAAATCTGAAAAAATGCGAATAAGGTAAAATTTCATTCCACCATATTCGATCCGCCATATTGAATCAAAAAAGTAATTTTAACATCTTAATCTAATCTAAATCTAAACCTTTCAAAGCTCCGTAGTATCAATTATGGATGAAATCCCGAAATTTAAAGTTTCTAGACCGTCATATTATATCTGACATATTAGATTTTCTTAAAATAATTTTATATTTGTTATATATATCCCCAAAGACGACTCAGTCCCATTTTTGATCAAAATCGAAAAATGTAAAATTTTTAGTCCGTAATATTGGATTAGCCATATGGAATTCTCGACATATACCTTTAAATTCATAACTTACATCCTCAAGAACCCCCTATATCAGTTTTGGAGAAAATCGAAAAATGTAAAATATGTAGGACGCCATATTAAATCCGCCATTGAGTTTTTCAAAAAATATTTGAAGTTCGTAATTAACACTAACAAAAAACCCCACTACTGATTTTAGACAAAATCGAGAGATGTAAAATCTTTAATCCGACATATTTATTTTTCTTTTTAAATAACTTCAGATTCGTAACACGCGATCCCAAAAACTTCCCCATATCAATTTTGAGATAAATCGGTCAAAATGATTTTTTATCAGCCATATTAGATATGCCATATTGATTTTTTTTTAAAATAATTTCAGATTCGTTATGTGCGACCCCGAAAACTCCTCATACCAATTTTGGAGAAAATCGTACAAAATTTACTTTTTTGTTCACTACATTGGATCCGCTATATTGAATTTTTTAATAATAATTTTAGATTCGTTATATGCGATCCCGGAAACTTCCCCGTATCAATTTTGGAGAAAATCGGACAAAATTGATTATTTTGTCCGCCATATTACATCTGCCATATTGAATTTTTTAAAAATAATTTCAGAGTCGTTGTGTACGACCCTGAAAATTCCTATATACTAATTTTGGAGAAAATCGGACAAAATTAAATTTTTTTGTCCGCTATATTGGATCCGCCATATTGAATTTTACCGCACCAACTTCGTCCAAAAAAATATGGGACCACCACAACAACTTCCTGAACATAACGTAAAAAATTTCATTCAAATCGGTGCCGCCGTTTCGGAGTAATCGGTGTACATACATAAAGAAAAAAAATACGTAGTCGACGAATTGAGGACCTCCTTCTTTTCGAAGTCGGTTTAAAATGTGGAGGATTTTGAAGTCAAAGTTTAAAAGAAAATACCTGCGGAGTAGTTTGCACCAGCCGTTATTAAAAAATGGAAATGTTTGACAGTGGAATATGTAGAAAAACTCATGGAAAGTCTGTCGAAAACGTGTCAAGCTATTCTGGATCATAACGGAAAGTACATGGTGTACTAAGTGAGAGAAATATAACAAAATTATTAAATACATACTCTTATTGAACAGACATATCTGTATGAGGAGACCGAAAAAGTTAAATTTAATATAAACCGTAGGGTGTTCTACAATAATTTTATTATCTTAATATCATGATATTTATATTTAGTCAAGTCTGTTCGTTTTGCGATAAAACATTTAAATATTATTATAATATATTACCTTCAGTCGGTATTTGTGTTGATTCTGAGCCCATAGTAATTTGGTCTTGTGTTGCCCCGTCTTTAACATCTTGAACTAATATGCAGTTTGAGGTGTCCATGTTTGGCTTCATCGAACTGACAGCTGAAAAAAATAATATAATCTGAAAACTCACTAATAATTTAAAAATACAGTTGGTTAATGACTTTACACTAGATTAAATAATTGATTCGGATAAGTTTGAACTCGAGAACCTACCACCGGGTGGATGTTTTGATTACCGGACAGTCAAATCGTTGAATAGTTCAGAAAGCAGGGATATCTCGATTGTAGGTAGATACTGCCGTGCGTAATTAGATACCCCTGCGTTGAGTATTTGACCGATGACTGGCTACTTGTGTGGTTTTGAAATAGTGAAATATCAAGAAACATAAAATTTTATATTTATATTATTTGGGAATTATTATTCAATTCGGGGATTGGATGAAACGACGATCAAAATTTTTTGTTAAACATTTTTTTTTAGGAATACAAGTATGTTGAAAAAACATTTTTTTGCCGTCTAATTTATTGTTCTTAGTTCCATTGTTTTCAAATTTTCAATAAATCGTATATCATACTCAAGCATCATAAATGATAAATCGAAAATATTGTTATGATTTCGTCTATTTAAAACCGCTCACTGGGTTCGCAGAATAAAACACACCTTTCACTAATACTTCCAATACCTATATTATTATAACTCTCTTATTAGTACTATTTAATCTTCACTATTAAAATACCATTAAACAACTCTTAATTATACAACTATACGACTCTTAACAATACAACTATAAGACTTACTCTACTATGCTAATCATATCTCTATATGTATGGAAATTCCTGTATAAATCTAGAGCATAAAAGTTGAGATCTATCAAGAAGTATGACGCATCGATCCAGTATTCCTTTCGGCACATTATAATGAAGATGACTCGTTGCGTCGGAATATTTGTATATACGAGGGCATATCAATAAGTTACTTTCAGTTATTCGTGACACTGTCCCCCCCCCCCCCCCGTGAATCTGATCATCCCGATCAGCTCCCATATCTCTGTGGTATGGCTTCAATCAGTGTAGATGTACTACTTTCATTTTGGTCTTAGAACTTCGTTGAATTCTATAAACAATGTCATTGATTCTTTTCAAAACAGTATATGGTCCTTCCCATGATGGCATCAACTTAGACGATTTGCCTTTCTTTCTCTGTGGATTTCATAACCAAACTCTATCACCCTGCTGGAACCTTGCCGACTTTGCTTTGATGTCATACTGTCTAATGCCTTCGGTATTAGGTATTTATTGAATTTGTTGGAATGTTGAAATAATCCGGCGTTGCTTCCAGAACTGTCATCTCGTCTTCCGTACATAATTTTCTCCGTGCTTCCACTAATTCTGATTGTTTGTTCTGCAATGCCTCTGACGGGTTATTTATCATGGTTCTAAGACAGAATAATTTCTTCGGTGCCAAGCTTTAGAATGGTATGAATGTTGTTGAAGGAGAATCCATGTTGACGAATCAGATAAATTCCCAGTATAAACTCATCTTCTACATCGACAACCAACACAAAATGGTTTACTTTTAGACTTCCAAGTTGAAGCTTAACTCTCATTTTTCTAACTACATCAGCTGCTTCTCTACTTACAGTTCTCAACATTACTTTTCTGGACAATGGTAGAATTATAAATTTATCAACAAGGCTTGACTTTATCAGAGGTAGTGCACCACCAGTATCAATAGCTATGATAATACGAGTAGGATTGACTTTTCCTTTAAGTTGAAGCTGATCTTTTTTCATCTGAACTGTACTCTACTTTGAATCAACGTCGCAAGTGACTATCCGAGTAGGAAACTCTTCTTTTCCTTCTATTTTGCAGCAGCGCTTGTATTCTTCCTTACATGATCTTCTTGAAATGGTATCTGCGTTGTTATACAGTTTTTCTGGTCTATATTTGATGTTAAAATTGTACTGTTGCAATTTTTCCTTGTTCTCTCTTGTGTGGTCTCTGGATGGTGAACTAGACGTTAAATCCACCTGACAGTCCTATCTCATGTGTTCAGTTTGTCAACATCTGTAGCACTTTATTTGCTTTCTTAATTTTACCTGACAGTCCTTTCTTTTGATTCCATCCCACCTACGATTTCTTTACTTCTTGTCGCATGATCGATTTTATACTATTTACTTCTCAGCATATTTCTCCTATGTCTTTCGCATATCTCCCCCTTTTGCGTTTTTCCTTGTGCAATTTGATCGACTATTTGTTGTCCTTGTAAAAGGCCCTCACGTATCAATTTGCAAATTTCATCTTCATCTTTTATGGGACGTTCTTCTTCTATTTGGCTACGTTCTTCTTCTTCTTGTTTGTCTTTAAGACGTCGTTCCCCGTCTTGCTGTTTCTCTTTTTGGCGACGTTATTTTTCTTGTTTTTCTTTCTGACGCCTTACTTTTCTTTTAGACGACGTTGTTCTTCTTGCAGACGACGGTCATTTACTTGCGACACACTTCTTCTTTCTATTTTTCCTTTTGTCGACGTTCTTCTTCTTTTTGACGACGTTCTTCATTTTCTTGATGGTCTCGAACGCGACGTTTCATAAAATCGGCCAATGTTTGCTCCATTTCGGCTGTTTGCTGTCTGATATTTACAATAAAAACTTCTATAATATTCTTGAAAACTCGTTTCTAAAGTTCTTTCTGGATGACAAATCTAACGATGAAGTCCTGTCCGGTTTTTTTTCCAAATAGAATTTTCTAGACTATGTAGAAATTCGGTCCTAGGCCTCTTTCTTAATGACACATCTGATGGTAAAGTCCGTTTTTTGCTTTCTCCTTTAGTTTCCAAATAGAATTTTCTGGAGCTATGTCGAAAATTCAGTCCTAAGCTTCTTTCTTAATGAAAAATTCTATGGTGAAGTCCATTTTTCCCTATTTCTTCTAGTTTTCAAATAGAATGTTCTAGAACTTCTTTCCTAGTGACAAATCCGAAAATTAAATCAATTTTTCCCTATCTATTTTAGTTTTCAAATAAAAATTTCTAGAACGTTGTCGAAAACTCGATTTTAAGGTTGTCTATTAATGACAAATTCGATGGTGAAGTCTGCTTTTGGATACCTTTTTTAGTTTCCAAATAGAATTTTTCAGAACTTTGTTGAAAATTCGGTTCTAAGCTTTTTTAATGACAAATTCGTTGGTCAAGTCAATTTTTCGATATCTCTTTTAATTTTCAAAAAGAAAGTTCTAGAATTTTATAGAAAATTAATCTTATTTTCTTACTTGATAACAAATCCAAGCTTGAAATCCGTTTTTCTCTATCTCCTCTAATTTCCAGTACAATTTTCTGGAAAACCGGTGATAATCCCACTTCTGACACCAATTGTTACGATTTCATCTCTTTAAAATCATTCACTAGGTTCGCAGAATAAAACTAATACTTCTAATACTTAGATTATCACAGCTCTCTTATTAATACTACTTAATCTCCAGTATTCAAATACCACTAAACAACTCTTAACTAAGCAAGTATATGACTCTTAACCATACAACTATAAGACTGACTCGGCTAGGCTAATCATATCTCTATTTATATACCTGGAAATTCCTGTATAAATCTAGAGCATAAAAGTCGAGATCTATCTAGAAGTATGACGCACCGATACACTATTCCTTTTGGCACATATTTGTATATACGAGGGCGTATCAATAAGTCACTACCAGTTATTCGTAACAATATTATACAACAGTTTGGCAAAATGAGTACAAAAAAACTGCTTACGTTAGTCAACAAACGGGGAATTTATTTCTTCAATATACCTGCTTTTTAGCGATTCGCAAAAATAGTTTAAATAAAAATAATCTGAAGATAAAAACAGTTGGTCAGACGCAGAATTAATATATACTTTTAATTGTTTGACTAATAGTTAAGAGGCGGTAACCTACGAGAAAAAAAGTCTTTAAAAATAGTTTGTTTAATGTTTTTGAAGTGTTATTTAATCACGACCAACAAATCAAAACATGTTTATTCTGAAAATGGCACAAATACTAATTAAGATATTTATGTAATATACATTTGTGTATAACAACGGTCTCTTATGCGAAGAAATTGTAATATATAATTCCAGGAAATTTCGAATAATGAAATTACCAATTATTTACCTGCGAAATATGTCAGCATTCCTGTGAGCAGCACACTTAGCAATATTAATCCTATACTTAAGCATTTCCACGAACATCGATGCTGACATCGTTTATCAATATGAAATCTGGACGGGGAGTATGGCGAGTAATGTGAAGATGATGGTGCTGGAGCAGGGCGTAGGGGAAATACTGGTACTACCATTGGCGCGGACGGTTGGGGTGCCACTTGAGAGGTTAAAGTATTCGTTTGGCCTCCTGATTGAAGACTCTGGGCAAGTTGAGTTTGTTGCAGCCCGGCCATCCTGAAAAAAAAATTAAATTAGAGGAAAAAATTCGGTAATTCTTAGAATATATTTTTAAGATATTATAACTAACACCTTTTGCTGAATGTTTTGTAGAAGAGTAGATTATCTTAATCGCGTGCTTTACCCATATAACCAGCAATATTTAAGTGTAAAATGTTATAAATCATAGGGTTAGTTAAAGTTAGATTAGGTTAATAATTTGTTTTTAACTATTTTAGTATCTTTACCTTATCAATGTCAAAATATATTACACTGCCAGTCAAGGCTATGTCTAAGAGGAAAATATCTAAATTAATTGATTTATTATCTTTATTATTTTTTTGCGAACAGTTGAAAGAGGAATTTGTGGCAATTAAAATACTCTAGGAAAAAAAGCGAAATTCAATATCATTCGTCAATGACTACAATATTAAAAGTCTCGTTTCATTTTCAAACCCATACTCTTAATATAAATACCTGGAAAATGATTTTTTAATCAGATATTTATATATTTTGGATATTTAAATTACACATATTTTCATTTATTTCACCTGCAGCGTAGATAAATAGATTCGCGAGATTTATTAAGAAAACCTTAAAAATTGAATGTGTCATTTTGAATTCCTGAATTCTTTAGCAACTGCTAAATATCAGATAAAGTTGAAATACAGTATAATTCAATTTTTAATCGTCCAAATTCGATTTATTAATGTAAATTTTTGGAAATTTGTCTTTTCAGTAAGGTATCTTAGGTTCTCAAGACTACCAAGATATAAAATGTATTGTACTGTGATCTTGATAACCAAAGTAAGAGAGAACAATATAAGTGATTCTGATTTTGTAATCTACGACTTCAAAAACTAATAATTTTTTATTGCGAACATAATCTGACATTATAAAATTCACACTAAATACGCTATTTTTAGTCAGTTTATATATGTATAATTATAGAGCTTGAAAAATCTAATACTTGTTTCAAAGTTGAAAATTATGTTTTTAGCACAGGACAGGTGATCCGTCATTTCAAATGTATAGATTCGTAATTTGTAATCATAAAAACCTCTGTATATTAAAAAATGGTTGAAACTAAAAATTAGTTAGATAAGGCATTTTAAGGACATAAACCATTACATTGTTGCGATTTTTCTAGACTCTGTTATCAAGATAGTTTCTTCAAAAACGGTGATGACTTTATATTTTAAAATGAAAAACACTCATATGATCACAATAATATCAAAATTTTATAAGCACAAGATGATAGTAGAAATAAATAACTTCTTGCAAAGTACTCTCGCACTTTTGTAACATCTAAAAGTGTTTACGACTCTGCTTATAATATTTTTGAATATTTGTTGTCAATAAAAATAATGTGAAATGAAACAATTTAATAATTTGCCTCTTATTTTAAGAATAACTAATAATATTTCATAGTATATTGAAAAACATGAGATCTGAACCATAATATATTTTCGAGCTGTTATATACAGCCTGCCACACGACGAACTACCACTATCAATTTATCGGAAATAAATTTAGGAAAATTTTAAAATTTGTTAATTTACTAAAGTCGATGGGGGCAATTCAGTTAATATATTTTTAAGACGGTGACACTTCTAGTTATACCGGAAGTTAATGCCTTCTTGCTTATTTTAAATGTTACACCCTACATGCAATTTACTTTTAGATTGTATGCAAAATTATAGACATATTTTATATATAATGTCCTATACCCAAGTCCAACTGTTTTTGACATATATTAGATTTTATGTCAAAAATGGCACTTCAGGCCTAAGCATAAGTATCAATTTCTTCTATATGAATAAATTCAGGATGATCAAAAGCTAACATTAAATATTAACTTTAAAAAACCGCTAAAAGACAATTTATTTAAACGTAAAATCCATATTAAAAATCATGGTTCTTGAATTTAGACCGTGTCAAATTGGAATTATTATCTCACGTTTCGCCTACCGTTGCACGAGGCATCTTCAGGGATCCTTACTCCATGAAATTAGAACACTGAATTACTATCGAGGAGCAATTTCCACCTGTGATGTAGACGGTAAACTGCATCTCTATCAATATGATTTGAATATTTACAAATTTTGATTGATTCTCTAATTTTACGTTTAAAGAAACCAGACACTGATGCTAGCACCTTAGTTTCTTTAAGATTAAAAATGTGACATGAGCAATGCTGGTGTTCAGCTATTGCAGATTGTTCATTTTGTTTCTGTTATTATATATCTTTCATGTTCCTTAATCTTAGTGGATATAGACCGTCCCGTTTCACCTACATACACTTTACCACAAGACGCCTTCTGTTTGAAATGGAATTGCGTCCTTTGGAGACTTCAAACATTGTCCAACTTTCTTACATGAGTCAAAAATTGTTCCAATGCTCATCGGTGGTTCCGTGTATATAAGGTAAGACAACACTGTCCATAGGAGGTCCATTTATGACATTTTGTTGAGGAGTTGGGTTTTTATATTTATTAATAGAACGTCTTATATCTTCAGCGCAATATCCGTTGCCTCTCAGAGCAGTTTTTCTGTCTCTGATTTCAGTGATTGTTCATCACATATTGAAAGTGCTCTATGTATCAAAGAGTTTATGACGGATTGTTTTTGAGAAGGTTGATGGTGTTACGTTGTATTGATATATTCATTTGTATGTGTTGGTTTCCTGTACACAGAATGTCCTAATTTGCCACTCTCTTCCCTTTGTACTAGTACATCAAAAGAAGGAAGGGCACCATTTAATTCTGTTTCCAAGTGAATTTATGGAAGTTATCTGAGCCATACGGCTAAACTATGAACGTATCATCTACATATCTGCACCAAAATTTAGGTTTTAGAGGAGCAGAAGACAAGGCGTTTTCTTCGAAAGCTTCCATGAAGTTGTTAGCTACTGCAGGTGATTGCGGAGATCCCATAGCCGCTCCCGAAGTCTGCTAGTAGAAGCTTCCTTGAAAAGTAAAATAAGTGGAAATCAGACATGCTTTAATTAATTTTAGTAGCGTGGAGCCCATGTTGTTGTTTCATAATATGTCCGATATCATGGAAACTGAATCATCTATAGGAACAGTTGAGTACATGGATTCTTCATCAAACTGACCAATATGTCTCGTGCCTCTATTTGGATGGTTTTTAATTTTTGGAGAAAGTGTCCAGAATTTTTAAATAATGATTCGGTTTTTCCTGTAAAGGGATGTAAAAGTTTGACCAGATATTTACCTATTTTGTAGGTTGGTGAGTCTATTGCTGACGATTGGACGTAGAGGTACATTTTCTTTATGTATCTTAGGCAGTCCGTAGAGGCGTGGAATCTTGGAGTTGCTTGGTTTAACGACTATCTTTTCTTCTGGAGTGAGACCGGAGCCGTTAATTGGAGATGTGAGGTTCCTTTCGATTTTGTTTGTTGGATCTACCCGAATGACTATGTAAGCATTGTCGTCCAAAAGCTGCTTTATTTTTTCAGTATATTTGTCCTTATTCATAAAAACAGTTGCATTTCCTTTGTCAGCTGGGAGAACTAAGACGGTGTTGTTCTCGTTCAGTTTTTTAATAGCCTTCTTTTCCGCTGATGTGAAATAAATTTTATACTATTTTTGTAAATTGCCGCTACATACTAATGAATTTTGAACAAAATCTACGCAACAGTCTTAGCGTTGGTTGCCTATATGTATTCTCCTTTCAAGTAGATAAAGAAAAGAACATATACAAACAGTATATATTCTGTAAATACAATTTTGGTTCTTATTTAAACAAGGCAGAAAATAGATTTATTTATTTGTTACTGAAATCTTAATTTTAAGTTTCACACTATTCCAGTGAATGTATAGATGTCGTTGGAGTGGGGATATTTTTTTCAATCTGACATTGAAGAGTCGGCAGATTTAATATTCTCCCGACGTCTCTCTGAATTTATATTTTATATAGACAATTGTTTCCAGTTCCAGCCCGATAGATGAGACTATTTGATTGAAACGAGTATGGAGAGAGAATCAGAGTTGTATTTGCAGGACACAAACTTTTTGAATATATTCTTTCCTTCATCTGCTTAATAGGAGAAAACATATACGTAACTATTTAAACACAGCAGAAAATAGATTTACTTATTTGAGTCAGGATAAGGCGACTTGTAAGTATTTTTCTTTGATTTTTTTGTTATGGTTTGCTCAACATAAAAACCTTATTGTATTTTTCTGATCTCATAATAGTTTTTTTTTTGGTTTATTGGTTATAATCATAGACGTAAGAGAAATTAATATTGTTTAATATAGACTGCGGACCTATATAAAGTTGGCTTATGCTTAAAAAAAGATAGGTCGTATTCGTGGAGTAGTATCTCTCTTTATAATGGCGCACTGTTAAAAAAACTTAAATTTAAGGTACATTCATTAATTATTTAAAAGAAACTTAGCCCTTAACCAACTGAAAAAACCTTATAATATAAGGACAAACGTACTCTGTTCTAACACAGTTAGAGACAAAGCACTATTTCAGATTGCAAGAATACCAGGAACGGGTGGAAGCCTTTCCTATGATAGTGCACCGCCATCTGTAGACCGGTTTCGAACTTGTTAGTTCTCGTCAGTACAGAATAGGCCTGCGCACTTTGGCATCGGATACGCAAATCCTTTAAGCAACTTATATTAGACAAATTATGAAATCTAATATAAGCGGTGCCATCTCCCAGCATTCCACGCAATCTGAATATATAATCTCGTAGAGATCTGTATATATAAACCAAAAGTGGATAATATACTTGCAGTTGGGTGTATAAAATACAATTATATAAGAAAAACTTAGTTCTCAACCAACTGAAAAAACCTTATACTATAAGGACAAAAGTACTCAGTTTAACAGTTAGAGACAAAGCACTATCTCAGATTGCAAGAATACCAGGAAAGGCTGAAAGTCTTTCTTATGGTAGTGCGCCGCCATATATAGACCGGTTTCGAACTTGTTAGTTCTCGTCAGTACAGAATAGGCCAGCGCACTTTAGCACCGGATAAGTAAATCCTTTAAGCAACTTATATTAGACAAAATATGAAATCTAAAACAAGCGGCGCCATCTCCCAGCATTTTACGCAATCTGAATATATAATTTCGTAGAGATCTGTATATATAAACCAAAAGTGGATAATATACTTGCAGTTGGGTGTATAAAATACAATTATATAAGAAAAACTTAGCTCTCAACCAACTGAAACAGAACAGAATTGAACAGAGCACGTTTGTCCTTATAGTATAAGGTTTTTTCAGTTAGTTGAGAGCTAAGTTTCTCTTATATAATTGTATTTTATAAACCCAACTGCAAGTATATTATCCACTTTTGGTTTATACATTCATCAGTTTAATTTAATGGATCTGTACCTTAAATCGTAAATAAGTTACATGTACTTTGAAATTAAAGTTTTCTACATTAAATTTAATTGAATGGTATCTTAAATTTCAATCAAGTTACTTAAATTATTGGTATATTTATAATAGATTTAATGTAAACAGTATTAAATTTGATGCATTAACATTAAATAAATTTAAAAACCGGTTTATGAAATTTGCTTCCAGCACTTCACCTTAAAATTAATGTGAAGTATTTTTACAGTGCGGAGCTATGCACGACACTTTAAACGACATTGGATATACCACCGACCGAAATTAGAAAGAGAGGCACTACTCTTTTTAAACTTGAGTAAATCTTTTTCTAGAGGATCCAGAGTCTATATTAAGTAATATTAATTTCTATGACTATAATACACTTTATTAATTTTTTTTTGATTAGTTCCAATTATATTTGATTAAAAGTAAAATTAGTCGGTCAACAAGACGGTATAATATATATCAGCCAATATCGATAGCTATTCTTTTAACTCATATATCGGTATTGGGCCATCACTAGTAACATCATATTAAGAGGGTGACGAAATTACAAGTAATATATTACAAAATTACATTTTTTATGTGTAAAACTAAGTGCACATTAAAATATAGAATGATGTATCCGTACAATTTTTTTTATTAATCCGTTTTCTTGCATATACGTTTGTTTGTACGGTACAAATTTTGCAATCGATTTTGAACTAAAGATTAAAAAGCAGAAAATAATCATTTAAATAAAAAAATTAAATACCACGTTATACTTGGCGACTTCAATGCTAAGATAGGAAAGAAGAAAAAAGACGACTCAGAACATAAAGAAAATTATGGCCCCGGCGAGAGAAACGCAAGAGGTGAGATGCTACTCAACTACCTGAAAAGTGAAAATCTCTCTGCCTCAATACTTTTTACAAGAAACCTCCTCAACGAAAATGGACGAGGAAAAGCTCGGACAATAAAACTAAAAATGCAATAGATTTCGTGATCTGCAACAAGAAGAAATATTTGTAGACGTCTCAGTCTTAAACACATTTAATACCGGCAGTGATCATAAACTGGTTAGGGCAAGACTCCTCATAAACCTCAAACAGGGAAGATATAAGCTGATCCGTTCACACTCAACTCCCGCAGCTAAAGAACTATACACACGACAAAGCTAATACCAATACGAAATAGCGAAAAGTTTGAAATCGACTAATACTCAGGAATAACATAGTATTAATGAAATGACAGATAAAATCCAAACTACTATAAAAACATCAATGAAAAAAGTATGTGGAAGATTAAGGAAAACTACAGACAAGAAACTTAGTGCAAATACATTACAGATAATGGAAAGACGAAGGTTAACTGAGAGAGATACAGAGGATTTTAAACAACTGAATAAAAATATCAAGAAAGAAGTAAGGAAAGACATTAGAACGTTCAAAATAAAATTAATACACGAAACAATAGAAATAAACGCAAGTATGAAAGTTTTGAGGTCAGGTCTCTCAAGAAGATGAACCAAAAATAACCAAATTAAGGAACAGAGAAGTAGTGACAGTAACACATGTAGATGACATCATTAAGGCTGTGGAAGCATTCTATGCGGACTTATACTTATCGATCAATACGGATCCAGATCCAACAAAAATAACAAAACAAATAAAAAATGTAGGATCAGAAGATTTGCCGGAGATATCGTTAGATGAAATAAAAAGAGCACTAAAACAGATGAAGGATGGAAAATGCCCGGACGAGGATCAAATTACAACTGAGATGTTAAAGATGGGTGGAGACAGTCTTGAAAAAGCGATAACAACACTGATGAATAAATACTTATACGAAGGTAGAGTACCAGAACAATGGTATAACGCACAAGTCGTACTTCGCTTTAAAAAAAGGGACACAACAAATATAGAAAATTACCGTCCTATCAGTTTATTAAACCACCTATATATACTATTCACCCGCATATTGACAAATCCCCTGACTGAAAAGCTTGACTAATACCAGCCTGTGGAGCAAGTCGGCTTTCGACGTGGATTTAGTACGATATATCATATCCAAGCCCTACGCATAGTCCTAGAAAAAACCGAGGAATATAACAGTCCTATACACCTGGCATTTGTAGATTTTTACAAGGCCATTGACTCTATAAAAACATGGGCGATCTTGAAATCACTTAATAATACTAGAATTGACTCCAGGTATAACACTATCATGCAGAACATATATAAAAACGCAACTATACAGGTTAAAATCGACGAAGACACAAAAGCCGAAAAAATAAACGTTATGAGAGGTGTGCATCAGGGAGACGTCATCTCTCCGAAACTATTTACGCAAGCTTTGGATGATGTCTTTAAAAAACTAAATTGGGATGAGAATGGTTTGAGAGTCGACGGTTCTTATCTTAGTCATCTTCGTTTCGCCGACGATGTTGTTGTCATGTCTAGCAACCCAGAAGAGCTAAAACAAATGCTTCAAGATTTCAATGAAGAGGCGAGAAAAGTGGGACTTAAGATGAACTTGGGAAAAACTAAGTTAATGAGTTCTGACGCAAATGTACAAATAGAGATTCAAATTGAAATCATAGAGAATGTCCAAGAGTACATCTATTTAGGCCACGTCATGAAACTGGTCAAAGAAAATCAAACGGCGGAAATAACAAGGAGAATAGGGCTGGCATGGGCTGCCTTTGGAAAGTTGCAGTACATATTAAGAGATAGAAACACACCAATCAACCTTAAACGGAAAGTGTATAACACGTGTGTCTTGCCTGTGGCTACTTACAGCATGGAAACGATAACACTAACCAAGCAAAATGCAAATAGGCTCCGAGTCACTCAACGCTCCATGGAGAGACAAATGTTAGGAATCTCGTTACGGGATAAAATACGAAATCAAGTAATAAGATCAAGAACCAAAGTAGTTGATATAAGACAGTTTGCTGGACAAGACTGGCTTCAGAAGGCGAGAGACTGATCCCAGTGGAGGACCATCGGAGAGGCTTATGTCCAGGAGTGGACGTCAATGGGCTGAGAAAGAAGAAGAAGAAGAAGACCACTTCTTAAAATGTACTAAATAATATAAAATAATTAGTCACCTTGTCCTTAATAGCTATGAAAATACTTACGATTTAAAAGGAAAATTCAGAGGTGCAATAAAAAATAAGAGTTGTTTGAGTTTTCTCAACTACAGCAACTCGTTACTATTATCTAAGGTATGTTTTTCGTTTTAAATCTTAGAAGTATTTTCAAGCTATTAAAAATTCACAATCACAATTTTTCAGGACAATGTGACTAATTATTTTATACTATGGAGTCCATTTTAAAAACGTGGTACAGTAATTTATTTTTATTTAAATAATTATTATAATATCGTCGAGTATTTTGTTGTACGATGAATCGCATAAAACTACTAAATTTTAAAAATATTATAAATTATAGCTAATTATCAGTGCACATTTCTATGCAATGAACTAATGTTATTATTTAGCAATTCCATTTAATAATTAAGTTTTCATTGACTCCATTATGCTGGAAAATTAGCAAGCGAGTGAATGCAATCAAATGTCAATTTTGAATCGCACCTCAAAATAAAGGTAATTAAGGATAAAATTTAATTTCGAATTTCAAGCGTTATAACTCAATTTTGTTATATTTTTTGTACCAAATACCAGAATATACAATGACATTCAGCGTAGCACTAATGGAACAGGAAAATTAAAATTAAATTTTACCACTTTTTGTATATTTATGTTTGATTTTTGAGTTAATTGAATTGAATTTCTGAAATAATAATCATGGTTCTGCAACCGTTAAATAATAGAATCAACAATACATATTTTTTTATTCATTTTAATAATTTGAATAGAGGCTCATTAAAAGGTTTACAGTACACGTACACATAAGTCCTCAACGGGAAAAAATTTTTCATGAAAATGAAGACAAATCTGAATAAACTTAATCATTCGTCGCCATAAATGTACAAAAATTCACCCATATAAACTTCTAAATGGCAAGGATTCTTATGTGCCGTCAAAAAACGCATTTTTCCCATTTAAAACTATTGAAAATTGCAGGTTGAGCGACAACTCGAATTTCAACTAGCTCTAGAATAGTGAGTTTTCAAGCTTTTTGGACGTTTAAAACAAAGACATTTTGCCTATTTAAAAAAAGGTTCTTTTGGTTTTCGGATTGTTACATACTTTAAAAATTTGCGAATCTATAAACAATTGAATTATCGGAAATCGAAATGCTTGCTAAATTGAGAGTCTTTGAGCTTTTTAGATATTGAAAAAACCAAAATAAGCGTCTTCTGAAGGCACATACTTTCATTTTTGAGCGATTAGAGAACTTGAAACCTGACGATTCTACAAGTAGTTGAATTTGAAAAATGCTGTGAAAAATTACGTTTATTTCAACTATAAATGCTTGCTAAATTGCGAGTTCTCACGTTTTTTAGACGCTTAAAGAACAAAAGTGCGTGTCTTCAAAAAACAATTATTCTTTTTTTTTAAATGTCTTTAAACATCAAAAATCAATTTTATTGGAAAAAAATAAGTAAGAAATATATAATTTAATATGCAGAGATGAAAATTCAACAACGGTTTTTTTCAGGATATGAGGCATCGGTCACTACATTTATTTTGTATTTATTTCAGTATTTGAGAAATTCTTTATGAACAGATTCTCCAGCTTGTTCAGACTATACACCCAAGCCAACATTATCAAAAAAAACCCAAGCAGTTTTTTAAATATTCCATCGCGACATAGACTTTCAAAGTTGTTAACAATTGCGTAGCTTCAAAACTCTTTTTAATTTCGCAATCAGATCGATATTTTTTTGTGTCATCGAAAAGCAGCATGCAATTATTTCATCCATGACTTTCAGGGCATTCACAAAAGGTGGTAAAGCTATTTTTCCAGCTTCGTTGCAAATTTCTGGGTCAAATAACTTTTCTTAATCTCCGTGTCCTAATAGAGAGAGAGAGAGAGAGAGAGAGAGAGAGAGAGAGAGAGAGAGAGAGATATGGATTAGGGACGTATCGACTACTAGGTCTTTTAGCGTCCATTTTTTGGTTTCCTTGATACTTATATAGTTTGTTCTACATTAGATTGTATAATCCAATGTCTTTGATAAATTTGATAACATTGTTAGAATTTTGATTGGAGAGGAGAATATCAATCTTGTTTTCCTGTAATTGACGGAATGGGTGATGCTCATATTTTTTGCATTCAGTGATGATATGTTTGATTGATAGGGAGGTATGACATGTTTCGCAGTAAGGAGCAGGGGATTTGTTTAGGATATATTCATGGGTTAGCTTCGTGTGGCCAATTCGGAGCCTCGTCATTATGGTTAATTCTTGTCTTGGTAGATTAGGGAGAGGGATGCCAGTAAAGAAAGTCTTTTTAACTAATTGAAGTTTGTTTATTGAATCCTGAAGGTCACATTCTAGTTGAATGAGGTTTCGAGACATATGATGTAAAGAGTTTTTAAGGTCTTGAGGGTGGAATATTTTGTTTACTTTATTAGGAGAGTTTTGATGATTGGATGCGAGGGTGTCGGCTTTAGTATTTCCTGGGATTCCAATATGACTTGGTACCCAGAGGAAGGTGAAGGATTTGTTCCTGATATGGGAGTATTTTATTAGGGTTTTGATCTCGTGAGCTATTAAATAACTGGGATTGTATGATTCGATTAGTTTGAGGGAGTTTAGAGAATCTGAAATTACCAGCCAGTTTGATTCAGAGGTATTTATGCAATACTGTAAGGCTTTAAGAATCGCAAAAAGCTTAGCAGTAAGGATTGAAGCGGATTCATGAAGGGAGAACACTTTTTCTGTATTCTTTGTATAGTATGATGCTCCGAATGTGCTAGATTTTTTGGAGCCATCAGTAAATATGAGTTCGTGATTGCTGTATTTTAATTGAATTATTTGATGGTACCTTGATTGGATTATTCTCGGGTTAACTTCTTTTTTATCTAGTAGTGTAAGTTCGAAGTTACAACTGATGGGGAAATGACTCCATGGTGGGAATAGGTAGGTGTTTATTTCATCTACTGAGGGCATAGTTATTGATAGACATTCCCTGGTTTCGGCGAAGCTAGTATGAATAAAAGGAGGATACTTATTCAAAGAGGTGCAGTTGTTGGGGGGGGGGGGGGTTGAAAAAGGATTTAAAATGCGGGATGTAGGGACGGAAGTGGAGAGAGCTCACATAATTAAAAGTAAATTGCATCCTTCTATGTTCTAATGATGGGATTTCCGATTCACAATATAGGCTATTGATTTGACTGGTGTGAAAAGCATCTATGGAAAGGCGTATGCCTTTATTATGGATAGGATTTAATTTCCTGATGTAGGAGGCAGGGGCTGAAGAATAGACTTTACATCCATAATCCATCTTGGATTGGATTAAATATTTGTATATCTTCAATAACGATGCCCTATTTGATCTCCATTTAGTATTTGATAGCATTCTAATGATGTTTAGGTCTTTAGAATATTTCGTCTTGATGTATTGGATGTGGGCATTCCAATTGAGACGCTTATCAAATACTAGTCCAAGAAATGTGTGCTGGGGGTTTAGAGGTATGTCTTGAGAATTCATAGCAAGCCTAGGGTTGATGTTGCATTTTCTTTTCCTGCAAAAATGGACGAGTGTCCTAATAGAGGCCCCAATACATCCCAGAAAATATGTCATATATTCCTGAAGAACGTGCAATTCAGGAATCACACACCGTTTCAGCATAAACAAATTTTGCCTTTCTTCGAACAGAAGTAGATTGACAACACTGTTAGAATTTTTTACTAACTTCTTATCTTTTCCAATAGAAGAAAAAGTTTTGTAATCATTTCCAAACATCCCCTAAGTTTTTAGTGGTAGTACGTGACTGTGATTCGGAGAATACCTCATTGAGTTTAGTCGAACGTAACAGTAGGGACAAGGAAAGGAAGAAGAAGCAGTCTGTTGACGATCTATTATTAATAATAACTTGAAGTCGGAACAAAATTTAATTTTGATGTTTAAAAGAGTTTAAAAAACGTAGTTTCTAATGAAAATGTTGATGATGAAAAAGAAATATATTGAAAAAACGTGTAACTTAATGATTATGTACATACTGTAACTACTTAATGATTTATTAATGAATTTGTGAGAAACATAGAAAATGCTTACCAAATCGTGAGTTTTTGAGCTTTTTAGACGTTTAAAAATGAAAAAGAAGTGCCTTTTAAAAACAGGTATTTTCGTTTTTTAAACGTGTAAAAAGATTGAAAACTTGTGATTCTACAGGCAGTTGGAGATGAAAAATGTCCAGAGAAATTACTTGAACTTCCAAAGCTTGCCAAATCGCTTGTTTCTTTTGAAGATGCGCACCTTTGTTTTTTAAGTGCCTAAAAAGCTTAAAACTCTCAATTTGGCAAGCATTTCAAGGTTAAATAATAGGAGTCAGTATTTCGTTGTGTGATACT
Source organism: Diaprepes abbreviatus (assembly GCA_034092305.1). Taxonomy (NCBI): domain Eukaryota; kingdom Metazoa; phylum Arthropoda; class Insecta; order Coleoptera; family Curculionidae; genus Diaprepes; species Diaprepes abbreviatus. Next base: position 557,191 of record JASJET010000304.1, read on the forward strand.
TCAATTCGCGAATTTTCAAACTATTGTAATGATCAAAAGACCCAAAAAAGCATCTTTTCAACATGCAAATTTTCTTTTTTTAAGCGCCCAAAAAGCTTGAAAATTTACCAATTTCGAGCTAGTTGAATTTTGAGTAAACGCTCACCCTGCCATTTTTAATGGGAAAAATACGTTTCTTGACAGCATTAAACAATCCTTGCTGTTTGGATGTTTATATGAGTGAATTGTTGTAAATTGTATGGCGACGAATGATTAGATTTATTCAGTTTTTGTCATCATTTTTATGAAAACTTTTTCCCCATTGAAGAACCCATTTTTTTTATACTCCTGGATCCGTCCTAAAGCCGGATGCACTGCGACCAGAGTAGGCCTATTGTGCTCACCCTAGACATTACAGCCACTCTGTCAGCCCCCTGGCTTAATCTGTACAGTGCTGCTGAGTGAGTGAGTGTTTCTCCCGGTTCCAATCTTACTGACCCGAAAGTTGGTTGTCTAAACCTCACCAGTTACTCACAGTCACATATGATATGCTTCACCGTTTCCTCGGCTTGTCCACATAATATGCAGCCGAGGTTTCCGTTATATAGATTCATTCTATTCAGATGTACTTTGACGGCCATGTGTCCCGTCATTATACCCGTAATAGTCCTTAATTGGTTCCTACTCATTTGTAGTAATTTCCTTGCCAATTTCGGGTCAGGATTCCCAATAAATAGCTTGCTGTGGTTTAAACCCTGTCTGGTCATCCAGTGGTTTTTATGTCCTCTTTTGATCCATTTTATGACTGCTTCCCGGGCCGCACACCGCGGCACCCCAAAGGCCGCTTTTGGATCCATGTATTGAGATGCCGACCCTGCTCTAGCCAGCTCGTCCGCTTTTTCATTTCCATGTATGCCTTCATGTCCTGGTACCCACTTTAACATAACTCTGTTGTCTTTTGCCAGAATTTCCAGCTCACTCTGAAATTCCTAAACCAGCCTCGATGATACCTTTTGGCCCTTGAGGGCTTTTAGAGCTGCCTGGCTGTCAGAGTAAATGAGGATTTGCTTCCCTTTGTAGCTCTTCTGTTTATCTCGTCTGCGCACCGTAAGATTGCGTATATTTCTGACTGGAATACTGTTGGCTTTTTCCAAGGGGAAGGGTTAATTCCTTCTCCAGTTGTAGCCCATATATCCCAGCTTCAGTACCCTCACTAGCTTTTGAGCCGTCAGTGTACCAGATACTTGCACCCGAGAATGTTTCGGGTTTTTCTCTTTTACTTGCCTTGAAGAACCCATGTGCGTACACTACAAAATTTACAGCCAGATTTACTAAGAAGATTTAAAATTTAATCCCGATCTAGTTGTCGGGAAAAATAAATCTTCTAGCCGGTTTTGCTTTGCTCATATGTCACCACATAAACGCTTATATAGGAATATTAAAGATAAGGACCTAGTGACAAAGCCTTGAAATATGGAAGAGAAATAACAAAAATAAATAAAAATCTCTATTTTTGCCGGTTAAGTAACAAAAAGAAATGATTTTTTTTATACTTATATATATATATATATATATATATATATATATATATATATATATATATATATATATATATATATATATATATATATATAGGATTTATGACTTGCTCGATCGAATGTTACTCTTGTCAGTTTGAACACTGTGCTATCAATTTAGAACGGTTTTAAGGTAAGACCATGTTAGTCAATTAGGGGATTAGTGTATACATCTTAAATAAAATTTCTCAAAAATGTGATCAAATTATAGGATAAACGTGCGGATTGTGATCTAGAGCTTAATATGAAGTGCTGTGTAATTTGCAACTTGTAATATGGCTCCTAGTAGCTTGTTCCGTGCAACTTTATTTGCAGTACAAAACTTATTTAGTAAAGTGTGGTGCTGTGGTGTTCATTACTGTAATTTATTTCATCTGAATAAATAATGTGTTCATAAACATTGATCCAAATTTTTCATTTCACACAGGCCACACATCCTCTATTTTTATGTATAAGCTATGAACAAGTTTGTACTTGGTTTTTACGAACGCGATGCGAAATACGAATTATCTCGTAGCTGGTGCTCATGTCTAGATTGTTAACTACGAGATAATTCGTATTTGGCAATCAACGTGTTAATATTATTTTTGTCCTGATAAATCTAGACGATTGATTCTAAAAATCTATTATTTTAAGGTAGGAAAATTGAAAGGGTATTATTTTTGAATTTTGGAACTTTCTATAACAAAATTTTTGATATCAGAATTTTTGCCATTATAATTTTATATCGAAATTATTATGTATGACAAAATTTAATGCCAGTTTGCTTTTAAGGTCAAATATGGTTTTTTATGTAAACAGACGATTTTTATGAACTTTAATTTACATAAATTCATTTTTGCAACTAAGTCAAACTACTCACTGAACACTTTATTTATCAAAATTAGCGAAAAACAAAACAATTCGGTATGATACCATATATTTAATAACATTATTTTTAAAATAAAAAAAAATACTTTTTTGTGCTTCTAAAATATAATAAATATATTAAATATTTATTACTATAATTAACAAGTTGGATAAGAAATAGATATTCCAAATATATTATCTTTTAATTACTCAAGCTATATTTATAAGTTATTAAGGGGTCTGCTGGGTTACAATTTTTCAAAATAAAAAATTTTTATTAATATTTTTTTAATAGAAAGAAAAAGAGATATCATTTTAATAATTTTGCACATATATTTATTTGTACTTTTAGTATACAAAAAATTTTTTTTAAAAATTTTTTTATGGATTTTTTACCCATAACAATTTTAAAAAAATAACATCAAAAAATGACGGCGGACGTGATTCCAGGTGACTGAATCGTCTGAAAAAAAAAAGAAAATACTAAATTAATCCTTGTTCAAGTGCCCATGGTCGGTACCGGAATCACTTTGATCGGTAACAAATTTTCTGATTTTTACCCGATTTGTCACCCTCAAAAATGGATTTTTTTTTCAAATGGCCGCCATTTTGTTATTTTTTGCACTTGAACAAGGATTATTTTGTTATTTTGTTTTTGAGACGATTCAGTCACTTGAAATCACGTCCGCCGTCATTTTTGATGTTTTTTTTTAAAATAATTATGGGTAAAAAAATACAAAAAAATACAAAAAAAAATATTTTTGTATACTTAAAGTACGAATAAATATATGTGCAAAATTATAAAAAGATATCTCTTTTCTTTCTATTAAAAAAATTACTAAAAAAAATTTTTTTTTGAAAAATTGTAACTTAAAAGACCCCTTAATAACAAGAAACATTATTAAGCAGTAACAAAAACACTTAGGCGAAATAATCATTAACCTAAATTAGGTCATGGCAGGTCAGAATATTAAAAATATAGTGGTCAGTATCCCCTCGAAAATTATAAATAAATGATAAATACACACAAGCACACACAAACAAATAGAAGACGTAGTTCTTGGAGTTATGCCTTAAAAACCAGGAGAGAGCCATTAAGATAAACACAAGAATTTATTTCGTTATTAATCTAACAACATGCTCCAAAAAGGCAAATGTCATTTAAATTACCTAAAACCTTGTAGCGACGATTTTTTGCAATAATGTAACATCTCTCTTTATTTTAAAGAACAAAATTTATTCGCTTACCTTAATAAATAAATTTTCACTATTTTATTTTACATACAAATAGAATTTAAAGCTTCAATGCACACGTATCCCTATGGTGATAAATTTTCATTTTTGACGTTTATAATTGGTTGCAATTATAGGAATTATTGGAAACCAGCTTCCACCCACTGCTGAAATCAAGTGTAAAGCATAACCCCACTCTTTCCAATGTTCAACCGCCGTGAAATCAGTCAGGCTTCCGATTGTATTCATTATAGTCTTTTGTACGGCTTTGCCCGAGCAAGAATAATCGATTCAGTTCGGGTGCAATTTATTAAAATTGATATGCTAAAAGGTTGCCGGCCGCTGTTATTGACTGAGGCTTCACAGCAGAAAGCAATATTGGTTATGCTCATAAAATTGTGACGGGATCGATCAATGCACTCAATTTTGCATCTAAAGTGTAGCCATTTGGGCTAAAATATGTATGAAGTGTAAAAGATCGCCTTCGAAAACTGCACAAGTGGAAAAGCTGTAGCATAGTAATTGTGTTTTAGACATATTCAAATCAGTGAAGCTATGTTTAAAGTATGAGGAGTCTTGGCTACTATATACAAAGACAAAACTTTAACTGAGAAATATGATCTATAAAAGTTTGTCAATAGTGAGACAATTTTATGGATTTGTTATGGTAAATTTTTAAGAAAAAAAAATAATAATTATTTCACAATTAAAGTAACATTATATAATTAAATGTATATAATGGCACTGGGGTAAAAGGATATCACTTAGTAGTATAAATTTAGGCACTACTATCTATGATTAAATTTTTGTTATTTTAATTTAATGTCAACTAGTTAGAGGGCAGGATGCAGGCTGTATTTTATAGTGACAGCTTATCGAATTTGTGGCCGTTATCAATGACGTTCCTCAGGGAACGGTCTTGGGACCTAGAATATACACATTTTAAACGTCAACATTTTTCTAGTCTGTTTTATCTTGTAATATACACCAGATAATACATAAACGTATCTGTCTTTTTATTCCGAAGAGTATTTACAAGCAGTTGCCGCGATAAACCATAACCTATGCAACGTTTGAAATTGTTTAATGAACATTGTCTTAAGTTAAATGCCTACAAATCAGTGCGGTGGTTTTTGGTGGGAGGACGAAGAGAAAATTTTTTTTTGAAAATTACTGTAGATGAACTAAAATTCAAGCTAAGGATATTAAAATATGTAATGTGGTGAATAATCTGGGGTTGTACATCGATGATGAGTTACGGTTCATAGAATATTTAAATAAGCGTCTTCAAAAAGTCTATTGTAATATCAGGATAATATATCAAAATAAATACTTTTGAAATAGCCAAATAAAATCTATGTTGTGCGACTCACTAATCCTCTCAAATTTTTTCGTACTTCGATGCAATTTATGGACCCTGTTAAACAGAATGCTAACGTATTAAAAAAATTCAAAATTTTGTGTATATCTATTTGATATAGGAAAATATGATCATATTACTTCAAAATTAACAGAAAACAAATGGTTGGATGTGAGCCAAAGACGTTATTTACACGTTAGTATGATGCAATATAAGTAAATTACCCTCTTATCTTTATAGAAAAATCATGTTTCTAACAGATATACACAATACGAACATTAAATTTAAGGTTAAATTAACTATCTCGCGACACAACTTTGAATTCTTCACATGGTCCTTTTCATACAACATTGCTAGTTTAACAAATGTATTGACTGAGGAAGTACTTGGTACTCCGAAATTTCTATTTAAAAAGTATATTCTGCAAACACCATATAGATTTTAGTGAATTATGTGCTGGCTTGATTTCGAAGGGAGTATTTATCTTCTATTTTATTTAAGTAATTAGTTTCGCTTAACATTTCGAATTTTAAAACAATGATCTTTTTTCCCTTTTAATTTGAATGTAATAGATTAGTTGAACAAACGATTTGTATTATATGCACTAATCGTATTGAACCTCGCCCATAATATAAATATTACGGTAAATTATTGTTTTATTGAATAAGGGTTTTATTACTGTTCTGATTTACAAGCCAAACGGCTTCGCATTCCCTCCAGGGAATATTGAGTCATACCATATACAAAGATACCAAAAGTATGAAGCTTTGACGGAATCCTTTCCATGCTATCGGGTTCTAGGTGACGTGGTCTGCAAGGAGAACTTCTTTCTGCATCGGTTTATACAGATGCTCACTAAGGCCCAGTCCATTGATGTTCTGCAGGAGGTATTTTGATATTACTTCACTTGTTGACAGTATTATGGAAATCGTTTGGGCGTTGTTCATTGCCCATTGTCTTCGGATTTTCACCTCCAGATCTCTGTATTTGGCGATCTTCTCGTTGTATTTTAGCCTTAGGTTGTTGTCGTTAGGTACAGTAATGTCGATTAGTGTAGTTCGCCTAGAAATTTTATCTGTTAATATCATGTCTGGTCTATTATGAGCAACTATCTGATCCGTCAGAACCGTTCGGTTGTTCTCAAGAATAGGCTCCGGATTGTATGTTTTAATAAGGAACTTTTCCTACCTGCAGTCTGAATATTTTCTCTTTATTATTTTTCAGTAAACAACAGTAAAAATTTTGAATAAAATTCTGTATTAAAATGAGTAGAGCAACAAAGTACTTTGGTTCACATGGATTAAACCCCCTATTGTACTAATATTTCAAAATATTTTGGGAAACAAAAGACTTAAAATTTAGAGCTACTGGTTCTGATAACATACCTATATTTCTTATTAAAGGCATGACTGCTTTTCTTGCTGAACCTCTGGGAACACTATTTAGTATGTCACTAAAAACAAGTACTTTTCCGAATATGTGGAAGGAAGTTAAAATTTGTCCGGTTGTTATAGAAGGAGACAAAAGCGTTTTTAAAAATTATAGGCCAATTACGTTGATATCATGTCGAGCTAAAATCTTTGAATCAATTATATAAAATTGTGTTAATAAACATCTCTCAACTACAATACAAAAGGGCAACAATTATGTAACATTACGTAATATATATAAGAAAGGTTAGATAATAAATTCCAAGTTGATGTAATATATATCGCATACTGTTCTCATGGAAAAACTGCATGCTGAGTTTGGGTTTGATGAAATTTTTCTGTCATATTTAAAAAATATACAACAAAAAAGGGTGGTAGTGGTACGTCAAATTTCTCGGGCATTCCTCAGGGTTTCAACCTTGGTCTAATGTTATTCCTTTTATATGTAAACAATTTAGCCAAATAAATTAATCGTAACTTTAATGTAACATATTATTGTTTGCTGATGACTTAAAACTCTATTCAAAAGTTCTGCAAAACAATGATTGTCTTATAATGCAGGAAAATCTAAATAAACTCTATGAGTGGTCAATTGGAAAGAGTTTGAACTTCAACAATGGCAAGTGTTTTGTTCTTAGCTTTAACAGAGAAAGAAAAAAGACATATTTTAAGTTATGAATACATTATGAATGAAATGACATTGTCATGCGTTGGTGATGAGTTATTTTTTAAGCTCAGTTATCCTTTAGGTATCGCCTAATGGATATTACATCCAGATTATTTGAAAGTGTTGACTGTATAAAAACTGTATATTTCCTATGTTCAAAGTATATTGGAATACGCTTCCATAATATGGAATTTTAAAGAAACTGGAGTATATCAGTTACATATACCGAAAGAAGAAATCATGAATATATATAATTTTAAGAGTTTGGAATGTTGCAAAATAGTTGCATGCATCTTTTTTTAAACTATTATATGATCAAATTGATGATTCAAACTTGACTGGCATTATAGCGGTTGTATGAACCTACATATAGGATAAATAACTCATTAACATTTTATGTGGATAGAGCTCGCACTAATTATTATAGCAATTGACCTGTTATCAATAGGTGTAAAGTATATAATCAATTTAGGAATGATTTTGATATTTTTAACATAAACATAAACTATATAAAAAAATTGTTATACGAAATTATATAGATATATAGATTATTAGTTAGACAGAGTAGCAATAGGTCTTGATTCTATTCTATAATTGGATATATTCTGTAGAGTGTGTGATAAAATCATATAAAATAAAATTGATGAAAACTTCACAATATAGCGGACAGCATATCGAAAAATGCTTATAAGAAAATGAGAATATAACACAACAAAATTATATTAAAACATTTTTGCTTGAGAACCACTGGCTTAAATTTAAAAATATACAGTACCGTTATTGAGAATTTAATAGGAATGAAAACGATATGCATTTCGTTTGCTATTTAAAAATTAGAGATGCAATTTGCTCCCGTTTGGAAGTTACACCGGTGAAAGTATCCATACCAAATTTACTCCAAACGTTCAGTACGGTAAAATACTTCTAGTAGCTTCTTTTCTAAATAAAAAGATCTCTAACCAGATAAATCATATATGTAGCAGCAAAAAGGTATAGACTATTGACTATGTACTTGAGAAAGGAAATAAGCGTTAAAGGGTTTTTATTGTCTCATCCGTTCAGTTGACTTCTAAATATGACAAAATTATGAACTGCTACCAAATTAAGAGGCAGGCGCGGATCTAAGGGTGGGGCGGGGAGGGGGCTAAAAATATGTATCTAATTCCTTATTTCTTCGCTATAGTCTACCATAAATGGACCCATAAAATTTTTATCTAAGGACTTTAATTAGTGCGTATAATGAGGTGGTAATGACACCATTGAAATGTGATTCTCCCTGGCCAAACTAATAGCTTCCCAATTGTGAGTATGGCTATAATATCCATCTTTTTATCTAAGGACTTTAATTTATGCATAGAATGAGGTGGTAACGACACTATTGAAATGTGATTCTCCCTGGCCAAACTAATAGCTTCCCAATTGTGAGTGTGGCTACAATATCCATCCAATATTAATGTAACCTCGTTCTGCTGAAGTCATGGTAGCAATCTGTCGTTTACTTTTTTGATCAATTAGAAGAGGTACCTTGTTTTGCACTATTGATAAATCTGTTTCATCGACTTTGAATATTCTGTATGGTGGAAAATTGTATTTATTATATTCCTGCTCCAGATAATCAAAAAATCTTGAAGCATTTTCGAAATTAAAACTAAGTGCTCTTGCAACATTATCTTTATTATTTTGTTCAACTAGTGGGTATGCCATAATTCGAATGTCTCGTCCGGTGAGACCATAAAGCTTTGTCTCTATTGTGAGAATATAATCTACAAGCTCTTCCGCCAATTGTTCAATTAAAACTGTTTTTCTTCCAAGAGCAGTTGCAGTTATGCTGTCAGAGTTTCCATCGACTCTCAAAAACTTTTGTAAAGTAGATCTTGGTGCACCATATATTTTTGCTGCCTGTTTACAAGATAATGAGTGTTTTTTAACAGAAACGATTGCACTAATCATATTCTTAGCATCCCACTGCTTCCTTGTATTTTTTGCAACGTATTTCTCCCTTGTTCGGGACATTCCTGCTTAAAGAAATAATAGTGCAATTTTCTAGAACTCTATACTCAATGTGGTCTGAATATAGGCCTTGCTCATATTTCGTTCAACTAAGGGGCCCATATTCCAAACATAACAAGAAAAATATAAACATATAAATAAAGTATAAGTGTAATATAAGGCAAAATTCAGTAAGCAATCATAAAGAGTAACATTTCTAGTATACATTTACCATTTCTTAACTTAAAATTAAAAAATTACTGACAAAAATACAAAATATTTACCCGCTTGAATAAATATTTACAATCATCAGAATCTCAGCTTGTTGATTGCTTCTCTGCACCATCAGTGGTGTAAAAATTAAGCTATGCCACACATACTGTAGGTACAGGTTGAAGTCAATAATAGGGTGGCCCATAATATCGGCATGAACTATATTCGGACCTTCTCCCCTACTATCTAAAAGGTCACTGTTGCTAGTTCTCTAAATATAAGCGGTTACCTTCATATCACTACAACTATTCTATAAAATTTTATAATTAGTTTCAGATATGAAAAATATTCCATTTTGTTAATGCTTCGTTATGTTTAGAAAATTTAGTTTCAATGTTTCTTTAGATTTTCTCTTCGTACTGCTACTGATATTACACCAGTAATATGAACGTGAAATATTTTCAAAAAAGCTACTAAACATGTTATTAGTTTTAAAAACAATAAAAAGCCTCTATACTGAAAAAAATTATTTTATGTAAGATATGTACTCTTTGTTTCTTCATCATTGTTATCTCCTTTATATATGTAAATTGTCCAATTTCTGTTAAATTCATTAAAAATATCTGTATTTTATTTATGTTTCAACTATTTGTTTTATCATTTTTCTAGATCCATCAACCAAAAGACTTTCAATGACTTGATAAATAGAATTAACTTGTTTATATGTTGCGAAGTAGTAGGTATCTGTTGGACTTCCATTGTCTTTATTTTTTTCTTGAATATCACGACGTTTCGGCTAGTAGTTATCTCTAGCCGTTTTCAAGTGAAACTAAGTAAATCCCTTAGCTACATGACTATTTATACTAAAAGTAAATGTAGTAGAGTGTGATTGAGATGGGTGCAGTCATGTCTGCTGTCATGCCCATTTTTTTATGCTGCATTTAGTTTTAGTTTACAATTACTAAAAAGTGATTTCCACACTTCTCTTATATCTAAAGATGGTTTACTAAAACAACTCGGGTTCTGATGTATGACCGCGGCTTCTTTGAATTTCCGTTTTCTCCAATGTTGTTCTCGGTGTAGTATTTTAGCTTCAGACCATTTTATGTAATGTGCATGACTCCAGGTATGGTTGGCGGCATCAGATTTTTCTGTTTCTTCTCGAGATGTGCATTTTTGGTGTTCTTTGATCCTTACGTCAAGAAGTCTCTTTGTTTCGCCAATGTAGGAATTGCGACATTCACATGGTATCTGATATACACAGTCCTTCATGTCTCTTTGAGTTGTTGGTTTGACCCTAGTGAGCCGACTTCTCAGAGAGTTATTTGAATTGAAAACGATGTTGATTTTATATCGTTTTCCTATCCTTCTAACTTTTTCTGAAAGGCCTTTAACATAGGGGATGTTCAATACTGGTTTTGGTTCTGCAGTCGTTGTCAACATTGTCATATTTCTGCGTTGTTCAAGAAGTCTATCCATTAGATATACTGGGTATCCGTTGGGTGTCAGATCCTTTTTAATGTAATTCATCTCTTTCATCAAGTTCTCGTTGGAATTGCAAAGAGTTATGGCTCTATCTACGAGATTTCTTATAATTCCTTGTGTGGTGTTGTTGGAGTGATTAGATGAATAATTAAGGTATTGTCCTGTGTGCATGGCTTTTCTGTAAACCGAAGTTCGAATTTGTCTGCCTTTTCTTTCAACTAAGAATGGTAATTTATTTTCTACTTCTTTCTCCATGGTGAGTTTAATAGTTGGACTGATATTGTTGAGATGAAAAAGAAAGTTACGAAGTTTTTCGTTGTTTCCACTCCAAATAATAAAAGAATCGTCTACGTATCTGAGCCATAACTTTGGTTTCTTAGTTGTAGATTCAATTGCAAACGTCTCGAACCATTCCATGAAAATATTTGCGACCACCGGTGAGAGTAAAGATCCCATCGGTAGTCCATCATCCTGGATGTAGAATTTTTCCTTTTCTGGAAAATAGGAATTAGTCAAATTTCATAATGGCGTGCGGTGGTAAAGATGTTCTTTCTGCTAAGGTCTGGTCTTCTTCAAGTTTCTTCTTATGATTTTTAGTGACTCCTTAACTGGAACGTTGGTGTATGGACTTTCCATGTCAAAACTAATAAAATGATCATCTGGTTCTACTTCTAATGCACGTATAATTTCTACGAAATGTTGTGAGTTCTTAGCCTAGGACGATGTATTTCCTTGTAATGGTCTCAGGATTGGGAGAAGTTTTGTTTATATGTGTTAGTATAAAATGACGAAACATTTTACTGCAAATTTTCAATTAGAGATGAATACAATTAACAAAGTATTTAACATCCCCATCTCCAAACTTTTATAAAATGAAGATTATTAAACACATTATTATTGAGCGAACTAATAAATTTTCAAATTTAACCTTAGCCCAAATACAAATTAGTCAGAACTTAGTTGCAAAAATTAACATCCAAGAAGTAATTATGAGATTTAACCAAAGTATTTTTGTTTATTTTTGTATATTATAGGTATTAATCATTAGTAAAACCATTGGATATTTAGCACTTGAATAATTGAAACTTGTTTACTTTTGAGGAAAACTAATTTCTACTTAGCGTGTTCATTCACATTAGTGTATTTTATAAGATTTGTAATTTAATCAAACCCATTAACTACCAAATTACCACATGAACAGGAAACAGGGTTAAAGTCATCGATGGAATTCATTGTTAATATTGAAAATTCAACGGATTGGTCAAATTATAATCCAAAACGACGATATCGGCTTAAACTAATCTAATGCATATTAATAGCAGAAGTTGTGAGCTCCGAACGGCAGCATCAAATTTGCATGGTCTGCAAATAAAAGCAATTTATATTATTGACGTTGGGGGCGAGTCGCGTCGCACCCCAGATTGTTGGAGCGTAAAATTATATTTTCATAAGCAATATCAGGCATGTGTATGTCCATTGTGTTGCTTCTGCTTTGCTATTATTTAGGAGACTTATTTTCAATATATTAACTTGTCGATTTAGTACATTTCCTATTTATTTGTATTACATTAAACATTTTAATAAATATGAAAATTCAACACTCGACGTTCCAAACTGACGTAATATTTTAAAAAATTCAATAAACGAGAAATTTTATTTTAACAGCTTTTTGCGCCCAGAAGCTTTTTTTTTAAATAAAGATGATGTATATTTATCAATTTGCATAATAACAATCTTATGACGTAAAAAATTAAGTCGACTTTATTAAATTTCGATATAGAATCAATTAATTTTTAAAATAGATTTTTAAATAAAATTGATATATATATATATATATATATATATATATATATATATATATATATATATATATATATATATATATATAAACCAAAAGTGGATAATATACTTGCAGTTGGGTGTATAAAAATACAATTATATAAGAGAAACTTAGCTCTTCACCAACTGAAAAAACCTTATACTATAAGAACAAACGTGCTCTGTTCTAACACAGTTAGAGGCAAAGCACTATCTCAGATTGCAAGAATACCAGGAAAGGGTGGAAGCCTTTCCTATGGTAGTGCACCGCCATCTGTCGACCGGTTTCCAACTTGTTAGTTCTCGTCAGTACAGAATAGGCTAGCGCACTTCAGCATCGGAAAAGTAAATCATTTAAGCAACTTGTATTAGACAAAATATGAAATCTAATGCAAGCGGCGCCATCTCCCAATATTCCATGCAATCTGAATATAAAATCTCGTAGAGATCTGTATATATAAACCAAAAATGGATAATGTACTTTCAGTGGGGTGTATAAAAATACAATTATATAAGAGAAACTTAGCTCTCAACCAACTGAAAAAACCTTATACTTTAAGGACAAACGTGCTCTGCATTTTCGTATTCTTGCAATCTGAGATAGTGCTTTGTCTCTAACTGTGTTAGAACAGAACACGTTTGTCCTTATAGTATAAGGATTTTTCAGTTGGTTGAGAGCTAAGTTTCTCTTATATAATTGTATTTTTATACACCCAACTGCAAGTATATTATCCACTTTTGGTTTATATATACAGATCTCTACGAGATTTTATTTTCAGATTGCGTGGAATGCTGGGAGATGGCGCCGTTTGTATTAGATTTCATATTTTATCTAATATAAGTTGCTTAAAGGATTTACTTTTCCGATGCTGAAGTGCGCTAGCCTAATCTGTACTGACGAGAACTAACAAGTTCGAAACCGGTCTACAGATGGCGGTGCACTACCATAGAAAAGCTTCCACCCTTTCCTGGTATTCTTGCAAACTGAGATAGTGTTTTGTCTCTAACTGTGTTAGAACAGAGCACGTTTGTCCTTATAGAATAAGGTTTTTTTCAGTTGGTTGAGAGCTAAGTTTCTCTTATATAATTGTAAATTGATATATGAAATACTGCCCGACAATATAATTCGAAAGTTTTTACTTTAAATCCAATCTACTTGCTACGAAAGTTATAGTTAGGAAGCTCAGAAGGTTTTTGTAACTGATGGCTCCATGGCTCCATCAAAGTTTTTTATATGTATTTTGACCCTCTGGCTATGAATATCGAGAGTAGATTTCCGAAAACTGATCAGGTAATTTGTTATAAACAAAAAAATTATTATTAATTTTTTTTTTACTTGAAAAATCGCGTTTTTGGCCACTTTTCATCATAAATAACTTTAAATTAAATAAATATTTTCAAATTATACGTAAAGCAATTGATACTTCAAGGTAATAACTTCAAGCTGAGATCAATCGTAATGCGAAAATATAACGTTTTTATTGCCTTTTAACTCTGTAAACAAATAGACTTTCCTCGATTATAACGTACGCCACGCCATGTACGAACGAAAGTTAAAGTCTACTTACAAGCGCTCATCTAGTGCACATAATCCATTCTAGCTTTCGCTCATCGTTACATTAATATTTTAAACACATTTAAATGTACATCTATTTTTATTTATTAATTATAATCATTTAAGCATAAGGAAACTCAGTAATTATAACTATTTTAATACTTTCCATATATCTTCCTTCTTACGATATAAAGTATTGGACACAATACCTGATTTTCAAAGTTTTTCTGGTGAAAAAATTAACACAGTAATGTTGTAAATGTGACCTTTAAATAATCGGGAAGTTCTATATAATTTTTCAGCACGTGTCTATGATTTCAACTGATCTCGTTGAGAATTTCCTTCACACGATGTTACATTTGTTAGTATTTATCACATAACAATTAGAGCACCTCGTTGATAAGCTTAACTTTTTTAAATTCCTCAATATTATCTTTACTTAAATCATTATTTTCTCTTTTTAGATTCTCGTTTTTATCTTTTAAATTATCTAAGATTTTTTCATGCGTATATTTTTTATAGCACTCATTCGTCATTGATATTTGAGCAAGTCGAAAAATTGTATTCAATAGTAACCTTCTTTGGTTGTTACATCCAAGCGACAAAACAATATCACAATGCAAATCGGTAGCATCGGGTATTCGATATCTACCTTGGTTAGTACTTTTTTAATTTATCCCTTTTTAATTTCTTGATAAATAAGGCACAAATTAATATTAAGATATTTGGATTTACTCATGTTGCTATCTTCAAAAACTTCTCTATCTCGAATATAAATCTTAACAGTGCGAGCGAACGAAATTACAGGCAATAACGTCATTAAATAGATACAACCTGATTAGTTATTAACCCGCGACCATCATAATAGTTCTAATTGCTGCATCTCAGCTTAAAAATACCGTATAACTGTTAATAAAATGTGTACAATATACTTGCTAGAGTACGATACTGTATTTTATTCATTATGTCACATTTGAAAGTATTGTAATTATTATGCAGAACAGACAATAACCCTTTCTTTAAAGAAAGCATAAATATTTGCTCAAGGACTATAATAGTCCAATCATACATTAAAAGTTGGCCCTAGGAGAGTATGGGAATGGGAAGTGTTGAGATTAAATGATTTTCCTGTTCTTTAACAGTTGTTTGTTTACATATTAGTCCACCCTTGTTAAAGGCTGCAAGGGGATTAAACGTTAAGGACACGGCTTAGAATTATAGAAATATACAATACAGGAACTCAACAACCTGATCACCTTTCAGTGGTCCTAGAAAAAAGTGTAGTGCTATAGCACCTGAGGGCGATTGCCATGCAACCTCTTAGCAGACAAAGTACTTATAAGGTATATTACGCTTTTAAAATCGTATAACTTTTATAAAATATCATGAGTTACCAGTAACAACTGGCTCAAGGTAAGGACCAAATAAAAATAATCTGTTAATAGCGATAATTTATTTGGCATGTTTAAAACGAAATCTACATGTAACACAATTACTCTGTGATGTAAAATGGCATGAAGAGATTCCTCCATATGTTTTTTGAACCTATAAATAAACCAAGACAATAATTTTAGAGGAAAATATTTTAATACAAAACTAGAGATAATTTAAAGATTCTTAATGTTAGCACTTATAAATTAAATGGTAACCATTTATTATTGTAAAAAAGCTAAAAAACCTAGAAATTACCCTTTTGTATATATCAAAAAATTATTTAAAAAATTAATTTTTCTTACTTATTATTAATTTAAAAAACTCCATTATATTCTAGACAAAACTTTATTTTGATCGTCGAAATTTTTATCAGTTTCTGAGTTATTTTAAATTGTTTATCTCGGGATATTTGTCACAAAATGAAATGTGCTATTTATTAACAAAGTTTACTGGATCAAAGAAAGAAAAATTAAATTCTTTTATACACAAATAGCTATATTATTACTCGACGGTTGTAAATTATTAGTTTAGTATATCGAAAGCTGACCTGACCTCATTAGATAGATTTTAAAAAATCCTATGATTAAAAAGTGCTGATTGATTTTATAACATAGCAGTTGTTTACCTTGATCAGGTTTAGCATCCTGTTCACTAGCTTATCACCTGGGTGTAAATCTTTCGGATTGATTGATCCCAGAAGGTGTCTCCACTGAGGCTATTTTGTCCTCTTCATCACAGTCTACATAATGGTTCATCATTAAATATGCCTATTATATGTAGATGTTTCTTCAAGTTGCAATGACCAGTTATAGGTCCTGTCACCAACCTGATCTGTTATCTTCTTAGATTTAGAATTTCGTGGGTTAGTTTGCCAGATGGTCTGTTCAGCAATAGCTTGCTGTGTCTATGGTACAGCTTCTGTACTGTCACATACTAGTTTGGGTAAAATAAATGTGGTAGCAGACCCTTGTCTTGCAAGTTGGTCCGCCTGTCATTGTCCCTGGCACCCACACAAGAGTGACCTTGTTGTGTGTTGCTACAGCGATAAGATTTTGAAGACAGTCTCAGATCTGTTTTCATGTTATTTGATAGCATGCTAGTGCCTGCAGTGCTGACTTGCTATCAGAGAAAATGACAACGGTCTTGCTCTTCCAACTTCTCAGATTCTCCCAAAGATGGACATCGATAGCATATATTTCTGCCTGAAATACCATGATATTCTGCCCCAGTGCTTCGCTTGTGTTAAGTATGGGTGTGTTCTCGTGTATTTCGGCATCTGTACTACGGTGAGTTTTCAACCTGTTTGTGTATGAGGTTTCCTGGGTGACTCACTGTTCGGTCAGAACCCACCTTCCGGTCAAGCTGAATGATGTGTCTGTCAAAGTTGTAGGTTATTCATATGATGTCACTATTTATTTTCAACACTGAGTTTGTTATCACGCCTTTGATGCTGGTGTGTCCGAGGACACGTCCAGTTCATCAGACATTGTTTAGTTCCAGCATGTATGCCCCATCCTATCCTCATCCCTGATTATTATATCAAGAAGGGGAGGTTAACTAGAGTTATGGCTGCTGTTGCAGTGCTTCTCATGGCAATCGTGATGCATAAGCAGGCCAGTCTCTGGAATTTGGAGAGCTCCAAAGTAGCCCGTCTTTGAGGAATTTTGTGCATCATTTAATCGAGCCGTAGGTTATCATGGGACTTACCACCACCGTGTACAGCCAGTGCACAATGTCTGGTTTTGGTCCCCACATGTTGTCCAGTACTCTCTTTGCTGCCATGGTGGACGTTTTACCTTTAGATATAATTTTATGTAGTTATGTGTTGAAGATGGTAATTCTAATTCACCCAAATTTTTTCTTTTAGCGAAGAGTATATGTCTGGTTTTTTCAGGGTTTACCCTAAGGTATTTTTTAATACATTACTCTTCTAGTATAGTTAAATCTCCTTGCACTAGCTCCGATGAGGATAGCTGCGCGAGACAGAAGTTGAAATTTAGACTTTAAATAGATACAGGTGTACATAAATCACAAGTTTCTGTCTTTAATAATATTTATCCTGCAAAAACATCTAAAACTAGACACCCTATATATGTGGTGTAAGAAAAATTCAACTACCATTTGTTTTGGAAACATTCTGCTGGAAGATAGAAAATCAATTTAATATGGGTAGCAAGAAAAATGTTTTTGTTTGAACAACATAAGGAAAAAAACGTAAATTTACGAACGTGAAATAAACTGTTTTTGGAAACATATAAACAATATGGAGCAACAAGGTTTTTAGAAAATGTTTTCAAGTTTGTACTAAGATATACAATCAAATAAGTTACATAAAAAGTTGAAGCTAGCAAGTTAAGATCCATTATTCTCAAATACCGAAAAGAGCTTTTACAGAAAATCATTACTAACAAGATTGACCACTAACCTAAAAGTATTTGCATAAATCTGGGAAATTCTTTGTGAAACTAAGAGCGGTCATTAACTTCCATTGTCGAAAACGACCCTCCATTTCAGATTCTCGCTACAGAGAATAGTCAATTACTATCCTTTTAAGCTCGAGGGCGAGCAGACGCTAATTTTATTTTGCTAACTTAACTTTATGGCGAACTCTGTGTAGCACAATAATTAATTATCTGCAGAGTAAAACTAAAGTTTGCTCGCTTGTGAAAATAAAAGGTTGTTTCCCGTACTGAAGTGCATGTGAAAAAGTTTTAATGGCATTTTAATAGAAAATATGTGAAATTACCAGAACATAAAACTTTAGCTACAGTAAATGATGTTATTATTCTTCTTTACAACGAAGCTAACTTTTCTATTTAGTATTAGAACAGCTGGCAGTCAAATGTAATTTTCTAATATGACGCATTCATTCCAAAAATAAAGGTCTACAACTTTTAATGACGAGAAAATACACAAAATGTTGAAACCTTTTTTTAGAAGCACCAGTTATCACAATCATATTTTTATTTGTAAAGTAGAACCTTTTGAAGGCACTATAGTAATTTTTTAGGTAGTTCCATACAAAATACTTAGGCACATGTTCGGCCTTATTTAAGGAATTAACGATTTTAGCTAAAATATCTGTTACTCCAGTCTGTAGATGGCAAATACGCCATTTTATGACATTAGTTTGCCAAAGGATGGAAAGTGTTTTAAGTTCTACACTGTTAAAAAGAACCTTAAATTTAGTGCAAATTTATAGTCCATTCTCCATTAAATTTAATGATTTTGTACCTAAAATTATGAATAATTTACATTTATTTTGAATTTAAAGCAATTCATTCAAATATCAGTTCGTTGTACATTAAATTTCATTAAATGTATATTAAAATTAATTCACATGTACCTTCACATTAAGGGAATTTACATTATTATTCCATGTTCGATAAGGTACATTGCATGAGATTCCGGGAGATGACGCAACTTGTATTGAGCTTTGTGTTTAATATGATATAAGTTGCTTAAAGGACTCAATTCTCCTATGGTGAAGTATACATGTTTGCCCAGTACTAACGGGAACCAATGAGTTCAAAACCAGTCTACAGATGAAGGTACACTACCTATGGGAAAAATGTCTTCAATTCAATGAACACTGGCTGTATATTTAATGTACATAGCCACCTTAAAAACTAATTATCAAAACTTTAAATTTAATGTACGATTACATTAGATTCAATGGAATAAATTAATTTAGATTAATGTCAATTATTAGATTTAATGCATTACATTAAACGAATTTAATAAATGTTTGTGAAATTTGCTTCCAGTACATTTACATTAAATTTAATGCGTTTCCTTTTTATACTGTAGGTAGGGTTAATACAAGAATGTCAAAATTGGCGAAAATTTGTTTTTCGTTTCTGTAAGCTACTATATTGTTTTTAGAGCATAAGTTTTGAAGGTATTAACGACCTTTAATTTAAGCTATCACCGATTTCATTTGCTCATTTAGTTACTGCAAAAATGCCGGTAAACCGTCAAAAATTATTGTTTTTTTACAATTTTAATAATTACTGCAAAAATAAATTTTTTAATACTATTATTGCTTTAAATTGAAGCTTTCTTAATTATGAATTGAATGATATTTTGTAAAAGTTGATTGGGTTATTTGTTGCTGAGATATGTTAATTTATTTATCTCGAGGCGCTCAATGTTGAATGCCATCACGTATTTGTTTATGAATATTTCCACTCATTTAAGCGCTTATTTCCTTTCCTAAGACTTATATTTTAATATTGTGAGTCCAATAAATAAATTATTGTTTACCCCTTTTAGTCGTTGCTTTAAAAAGGCTTTTTTTGTAAACAAATAGAGTTGGAGCAGTTTTCTTATGTCTCTCGAGTTTTTAACTGAGGAATATCAAAAGCTGGCTCAAAACTAAGATTTAAAAAAAATACTCTACGTCTAATAGGGACCGAGTTAGAATTTTTTTAAATCACAGCTTGATTAGTTAGAACAATTAAGAAATTAATTTTAAGGCTTTCGATAGTCAAATACTTATATTTTGTGCAGCTCATAATTAAAAAGTATAAAAGTTGCCAATTGTTGTTACAAAACTTGTTTACAATGATCGGTACTTCTGGTCGAAGCGAGAGGCGTCATGGTGGGGATATGAGCTAGCAACGATTCAAGGACTGAATCCGCGAGTTTAAATCGGGTGCGGGAAGAAATGTGGTTGTCGTACACACGGGTTGAAATATGTTCTAGGGCCGGGACATACCTATTTACATTGACACTGGGCTAGTCATTAAAATTTAGCGTGCTATCGAATTAAGTTTAAATTTGTTTTCAGTACATTTTTGCTCTGGTTAGTTCAGGTTAGCAACAATTAAGCCATGCTTGTATAAGTATCGTCACATAGAAGCACAAAAGGTGGTACTCTGGCAAAATAGGTATTTCTGTCTTCGAGATGCTAACAATCGCAGATCATGACGGTATGACTAGGTGGATCGAACGACAGTATGAATTCCACTGGAATCGTGTTTCAGAACAGGGGTACAGTAAATTTTGGCTACCTTCACCCTCAAATGTACGAATACTTAAAACTTGAAAGATCACTGTATATTATACCTTAAGAAAATAGCTACATACGATGGGTCTAAACCAAAATGAATCTCCATCCAGACTAGGTCATAGATGGGAATAAATAGCTTATGTTATCATTCTTGAATGGAGAATGCATTAGCTAGATGGAAACTAAACAACCGTTTGGAGAATATTAAGTCTCAGAAAGTAACCCTTATATGTGATCTAGTACAAGAACTACTAAATCTGATAAAGCAAAGATTTTAGCTAAATACAGTATAACGAGCTCATGAAAGGTTCCAGTGTAGAGTTCAAATCTCAGCTTATTTATTCACTAGAACAGCGGTCCCCAATATTTTTCTTCTTGCGAACCCCTTCTAAAAATTGTAATGTATTGGCAAACCCTCTGTGTAGTCATTAGCAACAGTAAATGAACAGTAAAACTGGGTTATTAAAATTTATTTTCCATATTCGTTAACATTTCATAAAGAAAAACTAAAACATAATCGTAAAACATTTACAGGCAAACATTAATAAAATTTAAAAAATAAGCTCAACTGGATATTTGTGCCTGTTCGATGTCTGAAATTTTGGTTCTGCATTTAACCTGTTTCTCTACTTACCTTTCAGGTAAGTGTATGTTGAAAATAATTTCTCATATAGATATGTTGTACAATTAAAGAGAGATATTTTAAAACAGTATGTAGGGAATTGTCGGAGGTTAAGTCAATGAGCTTTTCTTTTTCCAGTAATAAGTTTATTAGAAAAATGTTAATTGTAGTTATTTGAGTTGTTCCGTAATATCTCTTTTAATATTTTCGTTAAGTTGAAGTTTATTTTCTAATCAAATAATGATGAGAGAACTAAAACATCTGTACTCATTCACACGCAGACCTTGAACCCAAAAGTTGAACTTTTTTAGCATGGCTGTTAGTTTATCATGCCCACTGAAAATGCTGATATGTGACTTGTAAAGACGGATTTAAATCATTTAATTTAGAAAAAACGTCAGCTAAGTATGCAAGTTTTTGCAGGCATATAATATCAGATACACAAGAGGATAAATGAAGTGGATGGTTAAGAAAAAATGCTTGAACTTCAGACTTCAATTCAAACAAGCGGATCAAAAACTCTGCCCCGAGAAAGCCATCTAACTTCTGTATTAAGTAGTAAAGATACGTGGAGGCCTTCAAAATCCACATAGCGCACGGAATAGGCGAGAGTTTGTAGTACATAATTTTATAAAATTTACAATTTTTAGAGTCGCTTAAAGTATGGGATAACTCCGCAGGAATGCGGTTACATTTGTATATGAATGAGCCCATTCAATATTCTCGTTGATCTTCTTTTCTCGCACTGCAAGACCACCAGTGCACGTAGCCACACAAAAATACCTATTTATTTAATTTGTTTTAAAATAGTCATTGATCATATCGAAAATTGCGTCACCTATCGTATACGTTTCAGTGGTTTTGCAAATAACATTTCTTTTTGAATGGAATTCTTAAGCATATATATCTAACATAGACAAGCAATACTGCCACGTTTGTCATATCGGTCGATTTGTCAAGCTGAATAGCGAAATAATTTATTTTTTTTTTAATGTTCACTTTCCATATAATATGGCAAATCATTAGTTCTTCGCGACACTGTGTTATTTGATAAGGGAACAAGGTCAATTGGCCGCTTTTTTTCCAAGCAGACACTTGATGTCTTCAGCACAAGGTACAATCAAATTTTCTGTCACTGTATATGTTTCTCCAGATCTCTCAATTCTGTAACTTCTCGAATGATGCTTCGAGAGCCATTTTACTATCTTCGTTTAAATCTGTTAGAAGAGAAGAAACACTAGACTTTTTATTACCGGCCAATTATTTTTTAAATACTCAACAGGTTTATTCTTGTGATTCGGATATCTTTTTTTAAGGTGTTTCTGAAGAAGAGATGGTTTTTAACTGTTGTTGGCCAGGATTTCATTACAGATTGCACAAAGTGGTTTAGGTTCAGTCTCCTCCTCGGTAAAATAAAAACTCATATTTTCATTTCTTTTCGTTTTTCCCATTCTATTGGCCTATTTTTTCTTTGCTTTCAATCTGGGGAGACAGTAGCTCACAACAACTGCCAAACTGTGGCAGTTCCAAATCAGGGACTGTAATAGAAGCAGCAATCTATTGCTCGCCCAGCTTTTCGTCAGACTTGACAAAACTACCCATTTTTAACTAACAATCTTACATTTACGGAGCAACAGTTAGTCACTTTCACGTTCGATGTGCTTACGTTCGATCTGTAAAACTTAGGAATTGGTTATAATTTATTTACATCAATCAAATCAATAAACTGGTTTACACAACTAATATTTATGGACACACTATGCATTAAATATTAACTCATTTATCTTTTTGAAATCACTCGAAGTTCGTACGATTCATTTCGATTCTACTCTTTCTTATATGTGACTGCGGCCTTTTTTGTATCGATAGACGTTATTCTCATTCATTCGTGCGCATTGGAAAAAGGTGTTGATTTGCCGAAGTAAAAGTTGCCGGTTCGTTTGAGAATGTACTCGCATCGACAGCGGCGTAGTGACTCGTCTCGTTACAAATTGTTGCCTGTTGCGATGTTTAATTTAAAATTCCGCGATGACAATATTTTTTTCGCGAATTTCCTTTATAAAGCGCGCGAACCCCTGGGGGTTTCTGAACCACTGCTTAGGAAACGCTGCGCTAAATTAGGGCAAAACTAATAAAGCAAGTGTTGTAGCCTATTGAGATTATTAATTTATAATTAATATAAACTAAACTATACATTTCAATAGGAATATCGAATTGTTTATAATTAATTTTCTTGCTTCGCTTTCAAAATTCAGTAATCCAAATTAAATTATTATTCTAAACAACAGGATACGAGTACTATTCGATGAGTACTAATAGAAGCTAATGATCCAAAATATAAAGTATATGAAACAAATCGATGGTGAGTTTTGTAAATAATTCACGACAGGAGTTATTATTGACTGTAAGTTATTCAGAATATTTACAAGAATTAAATTGGAATTTACATATTTTGAACTCTCAAAAATTTCCATACATGTACACAAAACCAATTTGAAACGTTCAACGGTGACAACACTTTTTGATATCAATATTCTAAAGCCTTCTCACATTTTTATAAGCTTATGGAAATTAAGTTTCGGCGACTTATCATATTGATTACGGGTGTACGATATATTTTGGTATTTGTTGTTAGATAAAACGAAATAAATTTAATGCTGTTATATTGAGTCGGTAAGAAAGTATTTTTGGTTGTCACGCAGAGAGAGCGTTCAAATTATTTCGAAGAACTTCTGTCGGTGTTATGGTTTTTCCTTTTTACATTTAATATCAGTTACCTTTAGGTTAGTAACTTGTGTGTCTATTTATTTGTAGCTTTAAGGGTTAATTTTAACATGGAGTGGAGAAATAAACAGTTTCGGCACATTTTTTTTATTCATGTAAAGGAAGAAAACAGCTGTGCTTCAAAAAGAGATATATAAAGTTTATGGTATTAATTGCATAACAGAGAGTACGTGTTAGAATTGGTTCATAAAAAATTCCATTTTGGAGATGTTTCCCTTAAAGTTGACCGACGTTCTGGTCGACCTACTGATATTAATGATGACCAAATCAAAGCCATATTTGAAGAGAATCGTTATATAACTTCGAAAGATTGCAGAGGTGTTTAATATATAGCACACAATAATTGAAAGTTACTTAAAATGTCTTGGACTCGCTAAAAACCTCGATATTCAGGTTCCGCATGAATTGAGCACAAACCACATCTAAAATCGAATTGCATCTAAAAAATCATGTTGTCAATTTGGTGAGATTACAAAGTTGTTATGAATGTTGAGTTGGTTCCAAGAGACCGCCATCAGTTGAGATGTTTACTATTAACAACTAATGAACCTGGATGAAGCAATCAAAGGAAAATGACCAGAAGTGTAACGTGTTAAGGAAGAACAGCATGATGCATGTCAGGTACTTGACCGGTTGTTCTCTATGGAAATAAGATGAGTGTTTAAAAAAATCCTTTTGAAAAATTCCTTACTTGCTTCATCGGACACAAAATTTTTTCGGACACTAAGAGAAGATATGCCTTTTTTTAAATAGTAACGAAGTTTTTCTAAAAATTTATTTTAATTTTGTCATATTCTTATGACAATTTTATCTTAAAAATTCTTTTACATTTACAATGGTCTTTATTTTTCTGCTCCCTGTTTTTTTTATGTTTTGGTTGTTTGAGTTTATTTTCTCTATCTTGAAATCAATATTCAAATTCTCAGTGATTTGCATCCAATTTGCACGATAAATATGCTAATTAAACAACTGGTAAATGTCAAGATTTAGAACGAGAACGGCAAACAAACAAAACTTCATCATTAAATCCTAAATAACAATGACGCCCCATTTTTCAACAAAAATATAAACCTTTCTTTAATAATTATGGTACAGTTGTTTTCAAAAAACATAATCATTCTTTATTAATTTTAATAGACATATTTAGCATAGCAAAATTGCGTGAGTGCCATAATTATAGCTTTTAAAAAGAAAATCGTTTCGGATTATTATTAGCTTGTTTTTGGGCCAAACATATAATAAAGGTACTATTCATAGAGGAAAATTTCAATTTTTATAATAGGGCGAATGTCGGAATGAGGGAATTTTTTTATGTTTTTAATAGAAAACGTATATACATCATGGATCACATAATTTAATTTTTAGTTACTTTTCCAAACAATAAAAATATCTATAAATAAAAGAAGAAAAAATTAATAATACTTATAATAATATAACATTTCCTGAGACTCGTGGGTCAGGTCCCGAGTAGCCAAATATTTGTAATAGATAAATTTTCTTAACGAAAAACCTATTTTCTAATCACGATTCTATGCTCAATTTTACATATATTCTTTCATATTTAAACTGAATAATTTTCAGTATATAGATAGATATCTAAATAAAGATAACTGGAAAACGATTAGAGGAAATTAACAAATTTACATACTTGTGATCAATTATGGAAAAGGAAGAGGGGAGCAAAACAGATATCAAAACAAGATTAACAAAAGCGGCATGCATTCAAATCATCAAGAAGAAGAAACGTATCAGATATGACTTAAATTAGAATTTTCAACAGTTGCATTAAGACCATGCTACTATATGGTAGAGAAACGTAGGAGCATGATAGAATAACCATCAGGATACTGCAAACTTTTGTAAAAAATTACTGAGAAAAATTTTGAAAATATACTTTCAAATAATCAATAAAGAACTGTTGAGGAGAATAAAACAATAGAAATAACAATCAAAATGAGGAGGAAGAAATGGAAATGAATTGATCACACATTAAAGAATGATCAAACTAATATAGCCAGACAGGCCTTTGAATATTAACTGGAAGGAAATGGAAGTAGGAGAAGACCAGATAATTGTTGGAAGAGAACATGTAATGAGTAATTTATTTATCTCATATTATGTCATAGATATTGGTAGATTCCATACAACTTCAATGTTTTTGTTAGTAGTAATTTCAATTAGCCTGTCGGAATTCGATCATCCTTTAAATCCAAATTCTGACTCTACTTATATACACGGGCGGATCCAGCCTCTCTCTTTTGGGAGGTAGTGATATCATAAAACTACAGTATGGCAAGGGAAAACAAGTTATTGACGGGGGGGGGAAGACACCAGTAAATTCTCCCATTTCTAGTGTAAAAGGCAGGGAACTGTCGCGGGAGGGGGGGGGGCGGAGATGCCAGAAGCAAACACATTCTTAGTATAAGAGGTAAAACCGGGTATATTTATTTTCTTGAATTTAAAGCTCTTGGGGGGGGGGGAGGATGATCGCAATAAATAAACAAGTTGTCGATGGGGAGGGGAGATGCCAGCAGCGTATATATATATATATATATATATATATATATATATATATATATATATATATATGTGAAGTGAAATGCGAACAGTAAATGCAAACTTCGTTCCATCATATCCTTTCCATGTTAGAGGTTGCACAGTTTGAATAAATTGGTACAGAAACCAATTTATCCTATTCCACCACCATCGAGATGATGGCCTACCTGTACCACCATACCGAGAAGAAAGTAAAAACTTACCTTCCCCGCAACAGTGATACGGCAGAAGTCTCGACTAGACTCATCAGGGTACCGATATGCACCTGTCTCTGCAAAGGACAGATCGAAAGGAAGTATGCAACACTGAACGCGGCTTCGCCGACCTCCCGCCAGATGGCGTATATATGTTTATGCGGCTTTCACGGATGTCCTTTGCACAGACAGGTGCATGTCGTTACCCTGATGAGTCTAGTAGAGACGAAACATATACCACTGCCGGATCACTGTGGTGGGAAGGGTAAGTTTTGAGTTTTTTCTCGGTATGGTGGTATAAGTAGGCCATCATCTCGATGGTGGTGGAATAGGATAAATTGGTTTCTGTATCAATTTATTCAAACTGTGCAACCTCTAACATGGAAAAGATATGATGGAACGAAGTTTGCATTTACTGTTCGCATTTCACTTCATTCATACACGGAGTTGCATATAGTTGTACGTTTGCTCAACGCGATTTCAGCACTACAATGGCATAATGTGGATATATCCACTGCTATTGCATCTCATACGGAGGAATTCGTGAAAGCCACATATATGTATATATATATATATATATATATATATATATATATATATATATATATATATATATATATGTAGATTTACTAAATTGAGTCAGAGATAAAACTGAGGTGCAGGCGTTTTGTTTAAGATTCATCAAAACAATATTTGATGAGATTGCAAAACTTACAATTTTCTACAAATAAGTTCGCCATAGCAAATGGGTGTATTTTAAGGATGGTTTATAATAGCTGAATTTGACGAAAAGAAATCTTGTACTTGCTGTCGAATATATTTCATTACGAATAATACACTGTATGATTTTCATTTAGAAAATCAGCCCAACATGGTCAAAATTTTTAGCCTGTATGAACTCTCTTCAGTTTTATGGGATTGCTAAAAAAAATTAAACTCAAAATTAAATTAAAAAAAAATATATATTTTAATACTATAAAAAATAATATTTTTATGAGTCTTTTTGTTAGTTGCTGTATAGAACAGTAGATGAATTGGAAAATACCTATTTTTTACCAAAAAATCTTAAATATAAATTTAAATTAAAACAAAACGAATATTTAAAATTTGTTTATTATGATAAATATTTATAACATCGAAAAGTTAACTGTTTTCATTTAAACTTAAACAAACATATCCAGTTTTTGTAATAGCGCTAAAAAATTCCATGGACCTCTATTATGTTCACAGAAGGCAATGACCCTCTTGTAGTGTTTTCAATCCTATTACGTTTTTATGCCTTCTAATATTAAACCACGGTAAGCCACTGTTTCCTTAAATAAATTTAAATTACCCACATTATTTTCACAGCAGGTCGCTAAATTGAAAGATAGTGTTCCAATTAAATTAAAGTCCGTTGATGCACTATTCCTCACTTGAAATCATCATTACCAGCCTAATTGAATAAGTTGGGAGACTGGGGTACACAGTAATGCTAATATTATGTACAGGGAATTTTATTAAGTACATCCCACAACGAGCTAAAGTTTTTTTTAATTCAAGCAAACTGCAAATGAATCACTGAATTGTTTGCTTTATAAATAAGGTACGAAGATAATAGGCTATTTTTTGCTGATAATATCTCAATAGTAGCCCATGAATTATACTGTAAAAAGAAATCCATTAAATTTAAGATAAATGTGTTGGAATCACATTTCATAAACGTTTATAAAATGCGTTTAATGTAATGCACTAAATTTAATGATTTACGTTAATCTAAATTAATTTATTCTATTAAATCTAATGTAATCATACATTAAATTTAAAGTTTTGGTCATTACTTTTTAAGGTGGCTATGGACATTAAATATACAGCCAGTGTTTACTGAATTTAAGATATCTTATCACATATGCAATACATCAAAATTAATATGCTATCAAAAAATTCTATTAGCAAGAAAAGGTGGAAATTTTTCCCATATGTAGTGTGCCGTCATCTGTAGACTGGTTTCGAACTCTTTGGTTTCCGTCAGTACTGGCAAACATGTACACCTCATCATAAGAAAACTCGGTCCTTTAAGCAACTTATACCATACTAAATAAAAAGTTCAATACAAGTTAAGCCATCTCCCGGAATCTCATGCCATGTACCATGAAAATTAATGTAAATTCCTTTAATGTAAAGGTACATGTGAATTAATTTTAATGTACAGAAAGTTGAAATATCTTTTCAGTTACATTATTGAAATTTAAGATAGCATTTAATCAAATTT
Organism: Diaprepes abbreviatus; assembly: GCA_034092305.1. Taxonomy (NCBI): domain Eukaryota; kingdom Metazoa; phylum Arthropoda; class Insecta; order Coleoptera; family Curculionidae; genus Diaprepes; species Diaprepes abbreviatus. The sequence continues at coordinate 586,201 of JASJET010000304.1, forward strand.
AATGAATAACAAACTGATATTTGAATGAATTGCTTTAGATTTAAGATAAATGTAAATTATTAACGATTTTAGGTACAAAATCATTACATTTAATGTAGAATGGACATTAAATTTGCATGTAGTAGAATTCAGTTCATTTATTGAAGGGGAAAACACAATTTTCTTTTCCACGTACGAGAAACTGTGTTTGTGAATTGAGAGACTGCCGAGGATCTTGTGCATGAAAAATCTTGTTAATGGACAGCAAAAAATTGCTAATATCAAGTAACGTAAAAACTCGGTCCTAGCTTGGAATAGGAGTCAGTTTAGAAAGTCTACGTTTTACTTTCCATAAAATAATACTTGAAGAAAATATATAATCGATTATCAAAAGCATATTATTTTGCTTTTTTAACCTTAATAAAGCTTGAACTTGATTAATGATAAGGAAGGTACCTGAAGTGTCCGGCTCCGATTTTGGTGAAACTTCAATATGTTATAGAGGGTACAAAAATAAGGGACGTATTTTTTCTTATCTGCGGAGATTCATTTTAACGAGGTGAAAACCACATCTCAAGTTCACCCCTAAAAACAGTATTTTTGAAATATCTCATGTTCTAAATGAGATGTTTTTACAAAACAAAATGAAAATTAATTGTTATTTGAACCATATGAATCATCGGAACCATATGAGATTTATCCAGCAATGCTACAGCAGGGTCCAAACCTGCTCCTCAGTAAATTTTGTTGTATAATAAAGGCCATCCTAGCCATAGGATATGTGACAAAAATATGAACGCTAACTAGGGTAGCATTTATATTGAAACCTGGTAAGCCAAACTATTCATCAGCAACGGCCCTTAGACCAATAAGTCTGATGTCATTTGTACTCAAAACTCTCGAGAAGCTATTGAATAGGCATGTTGGAATGATTTAATGCTAAACACCCCATTTTATCAGCCCCCATTTATTTACAGGACCGAGAGATCTACTGAGGCAGCATCCCATGAACTAGTTAGCAATGTCAAAACACGCTGGAAGAAGGAAAAGTGCTTCTAGGAGCAGTCCTAGAGATAAAAGGAGCTTTTGACAACACGTCATTTCAATCAGTCACCATGGCAATAAGGAACATCAATTTGGACGCTCATGGCGCAGGTAACTGGGGGATATCCGCAGGGGGAGTTTTCTCCCCATTGCTTTGAAAATTGATAATGGATGGGCTTTTGCGAATTCTGAGCAGGGAGGGGGACTTGGTATTAGGATATAGTGGCAATTTTAACCAAAGGTATATTCAATACAACTGTCAGGGAAATAATGTAACAGGCTCTCTCTGTCCTAATCCCCTTTACAGAACGAGTGAAATTAGAGGACCTCGGCCCCATTATCCTGCAAGGAAACACAATACCATTTTCTCAGGAAGTTAAATCTAGGGGTAAAGCTGCCCTGGAACAAGCACATGGAAACTATAACAAGAAAATCGGAAACAACCATTATGACTGTTAGAGGTTATGGGGGAAAACATGGAGTCTTTCGCCCAAAATTGTACATTGGCTGTGGTGAGACCAGTGATTATATATGCAGTCTTGATTTGGTAGCTTAAGGTAATTCAAAGAACGACTATGACTAAGCTAGGTGGCATATAGAGGGTCGCCTCTTTGAGCATCACAGGGTCTATGAAATCGATTACGCTCTTGGCACTATTTTTAGTAATTCAGGGAGAGGCAATAATGGTTCTTCACCGGCTACACCATTCAACACGAACAACACAAATGCTGATGACAGGACACAAAACTTTATGTAACAAAATCAGGGGTCCTGAGTTGGAAATAGGCACAGACCTTACGACCTCGGGCTATCGTTATAATATACCGTTCGAGGTCATTACAGAGAATTGAAGGGTAAGTAAACAAACCAAACCAGGACATTTTCTGGTACACTTATCTGGAACAGTGGTCAAAAACTAAAGAGGGTACCGGGGATGGCATATATATGTTATAGCCAAGAAGAGAAATGATTTTTCTCTTGGGAAAATACACAACATTATTCCAATATGCAGGTGAGATACTAAGGAGAGTTTTCAAAGGGAAGCAGATCTGCATTTATTTCGATAACCAAGCAATCCTAAAGGTCCTCAACGGTCGAAAGGTATCATGTAGATTGGTTTGGGAATGTCAGAGTGAAGTAACAACTCTGGCAAAGGATATCAGAGTTATGTTACAGTGAGTACTAGGACACGAGGGCATACATGAAAATAAAAATTGCCATGAGCTAGCAAGAGATCATCTTAATATATTGGTCTAGAACAGGCTCCTGGGGTGTCAAGGTGTACACGAGAAAACGTAAAACAATGGATCAAAAAAGAACACAAATATCACTGGACACCACCGGACAGTGATTGAACCACAGCAGGCTTTTATTGGGAGTTCTCATCCGAAACCACTCCAAATGAGCAGGAACTAAAGGGCAATAACAGATATAGTGACGGAACACTTGAATGTCAAATTTCATCTAAATAAAATTAATCTTTATGACAGAGACCTCAGCTCCAGGTTGCGCGATTAGGCTGAAGAAGTGGTAAAGCACATTATATGTGATTGTGAGTTACTAGATCGAAAAAAACAACAAACTTTTGGGTCAACAAACTTGGAACCGAATGAAATACATATTCATTTCTTAGCTGACCTGTACAAATTGGTTCAGGAGGCTATGTTAACAGAGTGTAAGCCAAGGGTAAGCACAATGGGTTTATACCGGCGGCAGTGATCGGATGATTTCAGGACTGACTCATGAGGAGGAAACATGTTCCGTATCACCCACTAATTCTAACATTTAAATCGCCCATTATCAAGTTATATTGGGACTTTCCATTTCTATCAGCAATTGTTAAATCTTAGAACTCTCCTGCTTTTGATTTTCTGAATTACTTGTCGGTGGTTAAACTTCAATTATTTATATTTTATATATAATATTAGGCAGTTGTATTAGATGGGCTCTCCAAGCCCACTTCTTATTTAATCTTATAATGGGCACAAAGATTGAGAGTTTCCCAAAATAGTTAGGATATAGATTGGACGATATCTTTTGCTATGTAGCTATGCCTTTCTACTGGCAGTCACGCCTACTACAGACACTACAACAGATAAACAACTTAATATGATTATAAATAAAGCAAATGCCGAATGTATCAAGAGAACTACTAGGTTGCAAAATAGAAGTAGACGAAAAAGTCATAGAACAAGTGACGTACTTCAATTGCTTAGGCATAACATTGTAGATTATTTAGAAAACTGAAAACTTAGACTTCTAGAGATACAAGGGCTGCAGGGTGCATGGAATATATCGTTTTCAGGAATAAACATGTGACAGAGAGGAAGATCCGCATATATGAAACAGTAGTACGACCGATTATGACTGTTGCAATGGAAACAGAAGCGGGTACGAAAAGAAAAAATAATTAATGAGAATCACAGAAATTAGAGCAGTGAAAGCAATTTATGGAAAACAGAGAATACATACAGGAAATAAGATTAACATTTAAGATATATACAGACTTAAAAGAAAACGTAGAATCAAGATAAAGTAATAATAGGTAAAGATTAACTCGCCAAATAAGTCAAAATACATAAATCGAAAGGATTAAGAACACATGAAATAATGGAAATAATGTTGGATACCAGAAAAACAAGAGACATGCAACTAAAAAAGGATAGTAGGCTGAAAGACGTGTAACTTGTCAGGAGTCTGACAATCGCCTGTATTAAGTTTATTTCTATAAGTTTTGATTTAAGTCCAAACAGATAAAATGTTACGTTAAATCTCTATCGCTAGAGTATTTGCAGTGAAATTAGCTACAACAGAGGTGGATCCAAGGGGGGAGGCGGTAGGGGTGATCGCCCCTCCCAATAGCATCGAATTCAGAAAAATACACCCACTTGCCTGCTGCATTATAGTATAAAAGTGGGATGGGGTAACTGCCACTTTTTCTTTGCTTCTGTGATATTACCCTCCCTCCTAAAGAGAAAAGCTGGATTTGTTCCTGACTATAATGGATCCAAAATAACTAGTGCTGTGGTAAGAACATCCCACCGTTGTTCTCTGACATATTTGGCTTAAGTAGGAGTTCCAAATTGTGGAAAGCATAACAAGGATGTCTGGGAATGGCATCGGGGGATCCCACTGATGAGTCCACTACCGATGCCGGGACGAAACATCCTAACATTTAGACGGTGGTCGAAATAGTTCGTTATTTATACGCCCTTAACATCAGGGGCATTACTACGACATGGCGCCCGAGCAGGGACGATGCGACGTAAGGACGTCAATTCGTGGCTTTGTGCTAAAGCCGGTACCCTAACTTGGAAGGCCACCTAGGAGGTCCGTTCCACATTTCTTTTATCAGGCTTGTGCTTCTACAGCATGGACTCTCTACGATAGTTAAAGTCGGATAAGCAAATGCCTTAGGGGGGGGGGGGAGGCATGTTGTGGTAAGAACATACCACCGTTGTTCTCCGGCAAATTTGGCTTAAGTTGGAGTTCTAAGTTGTGGAAAGCTTGACAAGAATGTCTGGGAAAGGCATCGGTGGATCCCACCGATGCCGAGACGAAGCATCCTAACATTTTGACGGTGGTCGAAATAATTTGTTAGTTACATGCCCTTAACATCAGGGACATTAGTACGACATTAGTTACATGAACAAATGGTACCTAATCAAGTATTAGCAGTTCTAAATTAATCAGTTTTAGTTGTTTTAATTTTAAAAATCTCACGAAACGACTTAGGGATCTAGCGTATCTAACACAATTCGAAAATCTCATATTTTAACAAAGTTAGAATGTTATTATAAAGTTTATAAATTTCCCATAGGTATACATATAACACTTTGATCCTTATTACGGTTATTCCTACGTTCGTTGGCACATCGAAAATATGTAAAAGAGGGTGCGTCGCGGCGACAACACCGTTCGCTAATTTTAAATAGGGTTGTTATATTTATGCGAGTTTTGCTGTAAAGGCGTGAATGAAATAATGAATATAACCACGTTTACGTCAGTTTTACTAGTTATATCAACAATATCATAATACAAGGCCAATGTTAGAAACATGACCAGGAAATTACAATAATTTTTTTTTCACACGGCTATTGTAAGTATTTTTAAATGATTTGGTTAAGGTTTATACCTTTGTTACAATTTTCATTACCTTGTTTATAAAAGAAACTGCTATAGCTTTGATAGTTATGATGACAATTAAAGATAAATACAAGATATACCTAGTTCTTCATTGACAGGAAGTAAAAATAAAACCCAAATAAGTGTTCATAATTTCTTCCTTTTTTAGTTAAAGGTGCCGTATCTCTTTAAATTAAAAGAGGAAAAAAAAAACAGATTCAGTTCTAGTATAACAAATAAGTTATTTTTGTTTTTCTTGTTGTTTATTGGTTTCGAGTGACTTGAGAGAACCGTACAGTGTGTCCCACGATGAACTGGCGCGATTAATTTTTCGGAAAATAGACTTTGGAAATTTTTTTTTAATTTGGCAGTTTACTAAAGTTGATGAGAGCAATGCAAGATGGTGGCACTTCCGGTTATAGCGGAAGTTGATGCTATTTGCTTATTTTAAGTGGAACATTTATGTTATTTCATTTTTAGATTCTACGCAAAATTATAGACATATTTTATGTATAATATCTTATACCTAAGTCTAACTGAATGAATGAATGAATGAAAGAGAGGGTGGTGATACAAGGTCATCGATGCCTAGGCCTCTATTGGGCCCTACACATGCCACCATAGCGGCAGGTTATTCGAGGCCAATCGCCTTTGCGATTCCAAGAAGCCTCGTTAGTTGAATTTGCCTAACTGCTTCCGGTAACAAAATTGTATCTTCGAAATATCTCTCTCTCAGCCCTTGGAGTGCTGGGCACTCTCTGAGGACATGGTCAACAGTTTCATCCTTTTCCAAACATCATCTGCATGTCAGGTCATCTTCAACACCGATCTTATTAAGATATCCTGTCAATAATCCCAACAGTTCTTTTCTTCTTAAGGAGAGATACTCCCTAGTACGCCGTGCGCTAGAGCCAGTTATATATTCTTTAGCACACTTCCTTGCATTCAATAAATTTGCTTTCCCGCAACGATTTCAATTCCCTTTTGCCAACGGCAATTGTTATTGGTAGAATTGGGTGGGGTCCATTGGTTCAGTTGCCGAACCCAACTTTGCCAGACGGTCTGCTTCCTCAGCCGTTCCTTGTCATACCCTTCAGTACGTCCTTTCAGTCAGACACCAGTCGGGAAGTTGTGACACTGGACTTCACTGCCAATATCTCAGCCTTACTGTCTGAGCATATATTTATTACCCTATTCCTGTCTATATCCCTCCACAGAGATGGACACGCTGCAGAATAGCATAAATTTCCGCTGTGAAGATCGTCGCACGTTGTCCGAGAGGGTAGTACTTTCTGACCCCTATGTTCCTACCGAACATTCTGGCTCCAGCTCTTCCATCTTGTCAAGATCTTGTCAGTATCCATCAGTTCCATCAGATTTTGCTCCCCCCCCCCAATCATGTCTACCAGGTATAGAGAGAGGTTGGGTTTTAAAAGCGGCGTCATGTAATCTGTCTGAATGGGGAGCGATGGACACCTCTCCACCGCGCTTTTCCAGACACCTGAGTAGCCGTTCGTTCCAATTCCAAGATGCCTTAGGCAACTGAGACGATAAGCAGCCTTCAGTGCCTCGTTCTCTATGTAAAAGTAAAGAAGGGGCAGGTTCACCAGGACTTCAAGAGCTCTAGCGGGAGCAGTTCTCATAGCACTCATTATTCTCACACAAGCCATTCTATGCCAATCCAAAGTATGCGTAAATGGCTGTAGATCCAGGGTACGAATAGGTAACCAACTCTCAGAATCGCAATAAACAGTGGCCTAAAACAAGGAGACGCACTGTCACCCCTCCTCTTTAATATAATCCTGGAAAAAGTAGTAAGAACAACACAAATTAGACGAGAACTAATAACAGTAAATGGACCAAAATTACTACTAGCATACGCGGACGATATTGATATTGTTGGAAACACCGTCACCAATGTAAAGGAAACTTTCAACAAAATAGAGATAGAGGTAAGGAAAACCGGTCTAATGGTCAATGAGGAGAAAACCTAATACATGTGCATAAACAGACAAAAGAATCGAGATAGAATAGGACAAAATGTAACAATAGACATATATAACTTTGAAAGAGTGGAGCATTTTAAATATCTCGGCGCGACAATCACCGCAGATAACGATATCACAGAGGAGATAAAAGGGAGAATTCAGGCAGCAAACAGATCTATGTATAGTCTCAACAACACCATCAAATCCAAGAACTTAACACGAACCTTAAAAATCAGGATATATAGAACAGTGATTAGACCAGTGCTCATGTATGGCTGTGAGACGTGGACGCTGACAAAAGCAATGGAAATGAAACTTAGATGTTTTGAGAGGAAAATCCTTAGAAGGATTTTCGGACCCTATCACGACCCCAATACTAATCAATACCGAATAAGAACAAATGCCGGTTTCAAACAGATATATAACGCTAGCGACATCGTACAAGAAATTAAATCTCAACGCCTAAGATAGACTGGCCATGTCCATAGGCTCCCTAATAACCGCCTTACCAAGTTAATTTGGGAGGAGGCCCCGACAGGTAAAAGACCCTTAGGACGCCGAAGAATGCGATGGAGAGATAACATATGGTCAGATTTAAGAACAATGGGGTTACCCACTGACCCAACTATCATGGACGACTGTGTGAGATGGAAGCAAGTTGTGCAGTTACCCAAGACCCACCCCGGGTTGTAGCCCTAAAGAAGAAGAAGAAGCCATTCTCTGAACTTTGTCAAGTTGAAGGCTGTGTTTGTCCTTTGTTGTACTACGCCACCATATAATAGCGGCATACGTTATCATGGGGTAGATCACCATAGTGTATATCCGAAATAGCACTCTAAGTGTTAGCCCCCATATGCATCCAAAGGCTGGTTTACAAGCTAACCGTTTTTGACATATTTTTAATTTTATGTCAAAACTGGCGTTTGCAGGCCTAAACATAAATATCAGTTTCTCTTATATGGAAGCCTGTATTATTTAAATGGGGTTGGTTTCCTTCTAGAAGGTTTACTTTTGTGGACTCTGATGATATTTTGATAATTAATAAATACATGGTGAGCAAAAACTAACATTAAATATTAACTTGAAAAATGGTTAAAAGTAAATCTGTTTAAATGTAAACCCTTATTTTTATAATGTTATCTTATTTATAATTAAAAATAAGGGTGACTTTACATAAAGTTGTCTATTCGAAAAATTTGTAGTTGAAATATTAGCAATTTAACATTTTTGTATTGTAAAAACGCAATACGGCTTTTAAGTTTTGTTATTAGTTCCTTATGGGGGCGAAACGCGCTGAAAGAAAACAATAGAGCAAATATCACTATTTTTTGCCATTTGATAATTATAATAAGAAACATGTCGGAGCGATTAAATTATATGCACGAAGATTTTTTAAATTTGTTTATTATCTACGCTGAATGTAACAAAGTTTTATCAAGAACATGTGTGAACATGAACATTTGTTGATAGATATTCAGATAAATAGACCCCGTCATGGAACAGTGCTAACGAATATAGGAAAAATTCAAAAATTTTGACACCGTTAAGGCAAAAATCTATAAAAAGGAACCTAAATAACAAAAATGTCGAAATTACAATTCTGGGATATTTTGCGGCACTAGAAATACTTATTTGCCGAAAATAGCGCAATATGGGGTATTTATATTAACGATAATACAAGACGACCGGGACCCTTGATTTTTGGACAACATAATTTGAACTGTTGAAAGAAAATTTACGAGGAACAGCATTTTTAACATGCATAATTCCAATTTTCGGAGTGATTTAAATCCTTATGCAGTAAGACTGCGGAATTTTCAAGAAATATGGCAATTTAACGTAGTTTATGTTGTAAGAAATGATGGAATAGTTAAACTGCATTTTTATGAAGGAAAAATTAATAATACATGGTAGTAATTCATTAACAATACAAAGTAAATTATATTCTCATTTTAAATTATATATTAACTTTTATAGGGGAAAATATTTAAATATTCTCGAAGAGTTAGATAATCAATATTTCGGAAATTTATTTCTAGTGGCAAATTTTTTAACAACACGGTGGCGCCCCACCATACAGAACCGTTGCACTTATCAACTTCTTACAAGCAACATTTTATGACAAGTGGATTGCCACTAAGGGACCTTTTCTGTGTCCTCCTTGTTGTCCTGATTTGACTGTCAGATTATTTTATATGAGGAACGATAGAAAGTATTGTTTATTGTAATCCAGTGACAACGATTCAGGACTGTATGGGCAGGGTAAGGGATACGTACGAAAATTTATCTCCAGATTCAATTAGAGCAGCCATCCATGACCAACTAACTCGGAGATGCCAAAAATGTTTGGAAGTTCAGGGGTAAATTTTGAATATTTATTAAAATAAAGTGTTTTCCTGTGTAGGTAAGCCCTTTAGCATTTTTACAAGACAAAAATGTTAAATTTTCAATACTTCTAAAACTACAAATTTTTGAAATAGACAATCCTATACAAACTCACCTTTAATTTTAATGCTAAATAAGATAACATTATAAAAATAGGGGGCTTATATTTAAAAAAAATACTTATAACGATTTTTTCAAGTTAATATTTAATGTTAGTTTTGATCACTTTTTATTTATTTATTATTAAATATAAACACAGTTCACTAAAGAAGGAAATCAATCCTAATTAAATAATAAAGACTTTGATACAGGACAAACTGATAGTTATATTTAGGTATGCAAACACCATTTTGGACACAAAATTTAAAATATCTCAAAAACAGTTTGACTTAGGTATATGATATTATACATAAATATATCTACAATTTTGTGTAGAATCTAAAAATGAAATAACATATAGGATATTTCATTTAAAATAAGTAAGAAGGCATTAATTTCTGATATCACTGGAAGTGCCATCGTCTTGAAAATATATAAGCCGAATTATCCCCATCGACTTTAGTGAACTGCCAAATTTTAAAAAATTTTCCGTCTATTTTCCACGAAATCAATCGCTGCATTTTATCGTGGGACATAGTGTATAGAAATGACAGAATTCAGTTTTTTAAAGAACGAAATTTAAATATTGACCGAAAACAATATGGTGGAGGAAGATAATTTTAGTACCGTTCTAATTAAAGTTTGAATTATCTTCTGTGGATTAAAACATTGGAGGAGAACTTACGCAGCATTTTAATTAATGAAGAAATATTTGACCACTCATTGTCAAAGACTGTATTAGTGTAACCAAGAATAAATGTAAGAATTAGATTTAACACATTAACATTCTAAATATACGTTCACAGTCTTTCATACAGGACCCGTTATTTAGGGTTTCGTAGAAACTTTTTTATTCACTAATTCACAAATATGGTCTAACTATTAAACTGGTCCAATTTGACAGTAGAGGGGCCAAATGTAAAAAACGACCAGCACGAAAACAGTTAGCCCTTGGAACACGATAATGCACTAGCTCATTACTGGTGGTTCGTGAGTATTTGGTCAAAAACTTTACTAGTATCACTCTACAAATATCATATCTATATAATATAATATAATGCGACTTATTTTTGTTTCCGAAGCTCAAGCTATTATGACATCGTTTTCAAACTGTCGAAGATATACAAGAACTTGAGGCAATATCACCCAGGAGAGTTTGAAGGTTGGAAAAAAAAACGTTGGCATAAATGTATTGCCTCAAACGATGAATATTTTGAAGGGAGCAAAATATATATTAATGATTAAATAATCTTCTTCTTCTAGGTAGAACCAAGTTCTGTTATCTATACAATGCCTCATCGATCCTCGTTTGAGGTCGAAATCCAGCTGTCTCTCCATCTTTTGGGGGGCCGTCCAGGCGGCCGTTTGGTGTTTGGTTTCTCTCTCATCACGGTTTTTGCTAGTCTGTCATCGTCCATTCGTTCCACGTGATCTCTCCACTGCCTACGACGGTTTCGAACCAACTTCACAACATCCCCCACTCTGTTGTCTTCGCGTATTTTTGCGTTTCTTGTTCTATCTCTTAAACTTTTTACCGTGATCATTCTCAGCGTTTTCATTTCTGTGGTTCTCATAATTTGTTTTGTCTTTGTGGTTTCATTTCTTGTTTCTGCGCCGTAGGTCAGTATCGGTCTTACACAGACCTTGTAAATTCTTGCTTTGCTCTCAACCGTCAGATGTTTATTGTTCCAGATTATGTCTCTTAGTTGGCCTGATATCATGGCCGCTTTGTTGGCCTGTGTGCGTACTTCTTCCGTTACTGACCTGTTACTTGTTATATGTGCTCCTAGGTATTTAAACTTCCCAACCTGTTCGATATGTTTGTCATCAATCATTACTTTCCATCTTACCGGTTCTTTTGTTATTACCATTGCTTTGGTTTTCTCCACAGATATCTTCATATTATACTGTTTGGCTGTTCGATTGAGATGGAAAAGCATTCTTTGTAAGTTGTCATCCCTATCTGCTGTCAAGGCAACATCGTCTGCAAAGCATATAATCTGAACGGTGTTGTGTCCCATTGGGTACCCAATATTTGTGCTTTTTACCTCATCAATGATTTCATCCATGATTACATTGAAAAGTGTTGGACTTAGGCTATCACCCTGTCTTATTCCTATGGATAGAGGGGTTTCCTCTGTTAGAGTGTTATTTGTTTTAATTACCCTGGTGTTTTTGGAATTCAGTTCGTACATTGTGCGATGATTAAATAATGTTTACGCATACAGTTTTGGTTCAAAGTTCCGTATATTTTCGAATAGAAAGGATAGTATCCTATTACATCTTGAACTAATAATCGAATTAATTCCGACATTTTAACTAATCAAAAAAGAACTTTATTTAATAAAAAATATCTTATTAGGCACAAACTCATCTCTAGTTAGTCATATTTCCAAACAAAGTACCTTTTTTAAGATTTTTATCCATATTTCAGTACAAGAAAAACATCGTTAGCAGTCTGTTCGTGCCACTGATTTCAATTTATGTTTTCCGTGCAAGGTTTTATTTTCAGTTTTAAATACGGACCACTCAACAAAGCCTTTATCTTCGTATAGTACAATGCAGGCTTTAGGCCACAGATTAAAATCTTTGACCTGAATTTGTGCTTTTCGTGGCTTTTGATTAAGAGTTGATATCCGGTTACCGCATGATGTACTAGAGTCTATTTTGTTTGATTTGTTCACTTTTGTTTACAGGATTTAATTTGTTCATGTAACAAAAATAGCAAGAAAGATATCTGAATAGGTGCTTGGAATAGTTATACAAGTTAGTCCAAAAAAATTGTTATTGTAGAAACAACAAAAATATTTAAATAGGTTGGAAAAGTATATAAAATTAGGAAATTATTTGTTTATCCTAGTTTTGTTATCACAGTTATCACTGTTCTAATACATATTCTTAATTCAATAAGAGCCACTATTCAGTTATCGTCTGAAGTACTAGAGTTACCGTGTTTGATTTATTTCTTACCTATGAGAGTTTTAGTCTATTTCTATGACAAAAATAATAAAAAATAAAATTTTTATTAAAAAATTATTTGTTTCATTTAGTAATAATTTACCACCTACTTCAAAAAATTCAATTCTAAATAGAAATTTTTATTATATTTCACTGTTCAGTGCATTTTAGAAGACGGTATAATTATCTTACAAAAGTTTTATTTTTCGATTTTTTAGTTTTGAACTCGTCTGAAAATTCTTCAAACAAAAAAACAAAAATTTAGTACTTCGAAGTAAATTCGCTATTTTGAATTTTAAGAAATTGATTTTCGATTTTAATCTACGCTCCGAAAGACTCTCCATTACTGATTTCGAAAAAACTTGAGTACTACATTTTTTAATACGAGAGACTTTATCCAGTTTATTGGCTTTGAAGAAATTAATTTTACATATGTAATATACGAACCTGAAACACCAAATTACAATTTTGTGAGAATGAGGAAAAGATAATTTTATAGTTGTAATCTACGCCCAAGGAAACTCTATATTAATTTTTTGATAAAGTCGAAAAAGTGTAATGTGTGTAGTCCCGACATTGTATCTGCCATATTCAATTTTACAAAATTAGTTCTAGATATATAATCTACGACTTCAAGAAATCAATATTACTGATGTTGAAAAAAGCAAAATTTTCAGCTCATCATATCGTATTAGCCATATTGAATTAAAATAATATGATCGAAACTTAATTAACCGTTTGGAAAAGCCCTCGGAACTAATCTTAGACATCCGCCACATTGCTTTTTTCTAATTGATTTTAACTGCGTAACTCCAAAAACATAACAGTTTCGAAGAAAATCGGGTAAAATTAAATATTTTGTTCTCAATATTACTTCTACCATCTTGGATTTTACTGAACCAATTTCGACTAAAATAATATAGGAGCGGTGCGCGGTAGCAACTTCTTGAATATAATGCAAAATATTTTATTCAAATCGATAGAGCCGTTACAGATTAATCGGCCTAGAATCGGCTACAAAATACATCCAATTTTCTGGAACTTGCAAATTCATGTTCTATAGAATTATATTCATTTGCAAAATCATTCTCCTTCACGTGAAGATCTTAATCTTCGTTAATGTTAAGCTCGTACCAGTTTAATTCCTGTGTGTTAGCCCAGTTTTCTCCGAACTGCTTCTGTAATAAATTCTGTACATCATTCTATTTTTTTTTTCAAATTAATAATTACTGAAACTTCAGAAATCTCGGTAATGTTTATATCTTGTAGCAGATTGATCTTCATATTTTTCTCACTTCTAAGAAGTAAATTTCCATTTTTTTTTTGTATTTTTACGTACATATACAATGTGTCTGGTAAAATGTGCGAAATCTCCCGGATATGAAAAAAAAAAAAGAAATACTACAACTTCATATAATTTTTTTTCGTATAGGCTTTCCCGGCGGAGATATGAGCTTTCAAAGAGCTGCAACGGAATCAAGTTTTTTACACATAATTATTGAAGCACCAGGTATATTTCTTTTTTCTTTTTAATATGATATATACCAGGTAAGACCCTTCAAATTAATATCCAAGAAAGTGCTGTTAATTACGTACAGTTGCAAGGAGCTGTGACACTCACGACCTCATTTTTTTACGCCCTGTATGATAAGAACTTTGGACAACGTTTTTTACATATCTTACTCTTCATTTATGTCACTAATTCTAACCGTTTTTGAAAAAAAAACGTCATTTTATTAACATCATGTATTTGGCGTATTTCGATAAAAGATATTTCTTTGTTCCTGTCAAATGTTCAACCTTCAACCTTATGATAAAAAAAATTCAATCCAAAATTTGAGTTTACCTCTTTAGTTAAAAACGTCTAATTCTGTGAATTGCAGTTCTACCTAGGTTCGCAAGAAATGAAGGTCTTATTTTATTAGCACCAAAAACAAAGTACTGTTGTTGCAAACGTTGCTAGGTTAAAAGAAATAAATACCCTGCATTTTAGAACTTGTCTACTTTCACATCGCTGATACACTGACTATTTACTTGGATATTAAGTTACTGATTTTGGTATTTCGTGGTGAAAATAATACACGTTTGTTGAGTATGCAGATATACATATTAGGTATGATCTTGCATCTTTCAATGCTTTGGAAGCCAGGAGGTTATATCACAACAGATATTTGAATCGTACTCTTCCAGATCAGAAAACATTTCCACGAGTTTACCAGCATCTAAGGGAGAATGGTAGACAATTCCATTTAATAAAGTAATATTATTAATTTTTTTCATAATTTTCGGAACTTTTAGGAAAAGAAGTACTGGTGCTAGTCGTGGAAAAGAGTACGTACGCCGTAATTAGAGAAAAATATTTTAAATGCTGTAAAACACACTCGAAAATTGTTAGCGCAGTTTAATATGTCGAAAACAACATAACATAAGTTCTTCAAGAACTGCCGTTATATCCATATCAGTTGAAAAAATACATGAACTAATTTCTGAAAATTTTCTCCGTGGGATGCAGTTTGCAAACTCACTATTGGATCAGCAATAAGATAATGTAAACTTCATTAGCATTATTCTTTTCACGGATGAAGCAGGGTTTGCCAAAAATGGTATTATAAATTTATACAACTCACATGTATGGGCTGATGAAAATCCTCATAACACTATTGTCTCGCATCATCAACATCAGATCTAATCAATTAATGTCATTGACAATTTTTTGATTGGACTATTCGTATTGGTGGAACAACTGAATAAAGAACTATATTTGGAGCCCTCCAGAACGCTTTTTACGATTCAGTAGAGCACTTACTACTTGGAACCCGCCAAAACATGTATTATATGCCCGATGGAGCACTACCTCATTTCAGCGTTGCTGTGCTGGAAGACCTGAATAACGGCTATCCAAACTGTTGGATTGGACCTATTGCCTGGCATCCTCGATCTCCCGACCTAACGCCGTTGGATTTTTACCTAAGGGGTCACCTCAAAACCTTGGTGTATTCCACTCGGGTCGATAGTAGGGATGAACTTCTACGGATAATCACGTTTCATTGTGATCAAAAAAGAAACAATGATGAGTTAATGTGGCGGGTACAGCAGTCCTCAGTTCGTCGTGCTCGCGAGTGTATCAGACTTCACGGAGCCCATGTTGAACCCTCTTATGAAACTAAGCAGTTAGTTTAGTTTTTTATTGAAACTGTAGTGACAGGGGAAAATTTCTCTTTATCATATTCAATACGATAGATGTTAGAGGACTAAGTGTAAATAAAATGACGTTTTTTCGAAAACGGTTAGGAATAGCGACATGAATGAAGAGTACTTAATTTTTAGTCAATAGTTAAAGGTATGTAAAAAACGTTGTCCAAAATTCTTATCATACAGGTCGTAAAAAAATGGGGTCATGAGTGTCACAGCTAGTCCATCCCTGCAGCTGTAAGTAATTCACAACACTATAGGCCTATACGAAAAAAGTTCATATGAACTTGTAATATTCCTTTCATGTGTTTTTTTTTATATTCGGGAGAGTTCCTACATTTTCCCGGACATCCAGTATAGAGTTCTGAATTCTTCTGATGACTGTTTTTATAAAATTTGAATCAAATTTAGCTTGTTATAACCATGGTAATATGTATCCTTCGTTCTAAATAAATCATGTATTGTTGAAATACGGGTAATTGAGCTTGAATTCTCCTATATGTAGTCGAAATAATCGTCTTTTACTCAAACCATGCATTGTTGTTATTTTTTGATACCAAAATATTGTACCTTCATAAAATCTGTCTAGAGCACTTGCAAATTTTAATGTTTCGAACTGGAAAAAATGATAAAATAGAAAAAAGATGAGTTGAAAAGAACCTCATTTGTCAGTCTCGTGGTTTTGCAAGAACAGGAATCGACCTGATTTGTATTATGTAATTACATCTTAAAATTCAGTTTTTGTCCCTTTTACGCTTACCGAATTATACAAAGACAAAGTTTTTTTGTAAAAGTATATTGGATATTATGTTGTGTAAAGTAGTTAATTATATGTTGAGACATATAATTATATGTTGAGACATATAAATGAATCTTTTTGCTCTAATATATAGAATCAAAATAACTTGCATTTTTGGCTTGTAAGTATTAGATTCTAGACGAAACGCGAAATAATATTTTAATCTATAATTTAAAAATAGGTTTCTTAAGTTTAAGTAATAAGTTTAATTGTTATGTTTATCGATGTGGTTCTAACGATTAATTTATACAAATTTGGTTTTCAATTTGTACTTTACACAACTTTCGGTTACAAACATTCGAGTATATACTGTTATCGTATTACATATTACAGTTTAGTTTGTTAAATGTATCAACTATAGTAGTAGAATTTAAGCTAGATAGCAACGAAATTGGCAGAAGAGATAACTAGAGTAGTTATAAAAAGATATATCAAAATAGAAAGATTATTTTAATATATATATAACAAAAAGTTTCAGATTATTTGGAAATGAATAATATATTAAGCAATAATTTTCCAGTTTCTATATTAAATATAGTAAATAAGACTTATATTTCAAATAAGGTAATATTTCAATTAAACCAAGGATTACCTTACGAAGCCGTTTCGAAAGTCTCTTATAGCAAAAAAGATTGTAGATTAACATACATTCTACAGTGTTTCCTACGACGAACAGTCGCGATAGATTTATCGGAAAACAGACTGGAAAATTTTTAAAATTTTACGTGTTACTAAAATCGATAGGGGTGATTCGGCTGAAATATTTTCAAGATTATGGCACTTCAGTTATAACTTTAAACTTATTTTAAATGGAACACCCTATATATCATTTAATTTTTAGATTCTCTACAAAATTATAGACCTATTTCATGTATTATATCATATACCTAGTCTAAATGTTTTTGATCCATTTTAAATTTTATGTTGAAAATGGCCTTTGCAGGCCGAACCATAACTATCAATTTCTCTTATATGAAAACCTTTATTATTTAATTGAAGTTGGTTTTCTTTTAGAAGAGAATGTAGTTTAGTGTACTGTGTTAATATTTTGATAATAAATAAGTTCAGGGCGATAAAAAATTTATATTAAATATTAACTTGAAAGAATCGTTAAAAGTTTTTAAATATTAACCCCCTATTTTTACAATGTTTTTTTATTTAGTATAAAAATGAGGGTGACTTTGAATAAGGTTGTCTATTCAAAAAATTAGTAGCTTTTGAAATATTGGTAATTTAACATTTTTTGTATTGTAAACACGCTATAGGGCTTTTAAGTTTTGTTATTAGTTGGCCATGATGGCGAAACGCAACGAAAGAAAACAATAGAACACTAAAGGAATGTCACTATTTTTTGCCATTTGTCGATTATTACACTGTTAAAGATAACCTTAAATTTAATGCAAATTTAATGTCCATTCTACATTAAATTTAATGATTTTGTACTTTAAATCTTGAATAATTTACATTTACTTTGAATTTAAAGCAAATTCAATGATATACCAGTTCATTGTACATTAAATTTGATTAAATGGTATCCTAAATTTCAATAAAGTAACTGAAAAGATATTTCAATTAATTGACATATATAATACACATATACCCTAATACTAAAGGAAATTATATTATTATTCAACACACATTGCATGAGTTTCCGGGAGATGGCGCAACTTGTATTGAACTTTTTGTTTAGTATGGTATAAGTTCCTGAAAGAACTGAATTTTCTTATAGTGAGGTATACATGCCCCGTACTAACGGGAACCAATGAGTTTGAAACTGGTCTAGATAGTGGATACTACCTATGGAAAAAATGTCCACCTTCTTCTGGTAGTTTCAAATTTTTTTAATTCATTTTAATTTTGGTGCATTAAATGTGTGATAACATATCTCAAATTCAATGAACACTGGCTGTATGTTTAATGTACATAGTCACCTTAAAAAATAATGATCAAACTTTAAATTTAATGTATGATTACATTAAATTTAATGGAAAAAAATAATTTAGAGTAATGTAAAAATTATTAAATCTACTGCATTACATTAAATGCATTTAAAGAACGTTTATGAAATTTACTTCCAGTACATTTACCTAAAATTTAATGCACTTCCTTTTTACAGTGTAATATAAATCATGCCGGGACGATTAAATTATATGTAGGAAAATTATTTAAATTCGTTTATTATCTAATGTAACAAAGTTTTATCAAGAACATGCCAGATGTTTGCTGATAGATGAGTAAACATAATCCGTCACGAAATAATGTTAAACGAATATTGGAAAATTTCAAAAATTTGGCAACGTTGAGTCAAATTTATAAAAGGAAACCTATTCTCAGTGATGAAAAGGTCAAAATTGCTATTCGGGGATATTTTGTGGCATACCCTTTGATATCTTTAAGACAGTGACTCTACAAACAGGAATCTCGAAGAGACCAATACACAGAATTCTGTTGAAACACGACATTCATCCTTATTTAATATCTTTGATTCAACACCGAAAATAATGCAATTTTGTGAATTTATATTAACGATGATACAAGACGAACGTCGATTTTTGGACAACATAAGATGGACCGATGAAACAAAATTTACGAAAAATGGCTTTTTTAACAGACTCAATTCCCAGTTTTGGAATGATTTAATTCAATCAGTAAAATTGCGAAGTTTTTAAGAAACCTAGCAATTTAATATATTTTGTGCTGTAAGAAATGATGGAATAGCAAAACTACATTTTTATGAAGAAAACTTAAATGATAGTTCATAAATAAGACAAAACAGCATTTTAAATTATGGATTAACTTTTGTAGGAAAAAGATACTTAAATATTCTAGAAGATTTAGGCAATCAATATTTAAGCAATTTAGCTTTGGCGGAACGCAGACAAATTTTTTACCAACACGATGGCATTTCAGTACAACAATGGACCTTTTCTGTGGCTTCCTTGTTCTCCTGATTTGACTGTCTTAGACTATTTTATATTGGGAACTATAAAAAACTTCGTTTATTGTAATCCATTGACAATGATGGAGGACTGTATGGCAAGGGTAAGGGACGCGTTCGAAAGTTTATCTCCAGATCCAATTAGAATTAAAAAATATTGGGAAGTTCAGGGTGGAAATTTTGAAAATTTATTAAAATAAATTATTTCTCTTTGTAGGTAAGCCATTTAGCATTTTTACAATACAAAAATATTAAATTGTATATATTTCAAAAACTGCAAATTTTTGGAATGGACAACCTTATAAAGGGTATAAAACTTTTAAATGGAATAAAACAAAGATGAATTTTTTAAATTGACATGAAATTTACTTTATTCGAAAGATAATCTTCTGGCATTATAATTGAAATATAACTTCTGGCATATAACCGCCACGGCTGGCTCGGACGTAGTCTAATCTGGAGGTCCAATTTTCGATGACTTTTTCCAACATTTGTGGCCGTATATCGGCAATAACGCGGCGAATGTTGTCCTCCAAGTGATCAATCGTTTCGGGCTTATCGGCGTAGACTAGCGACTTCACATATCCCCACAGACAATAGTCTAGCGGCGTTAAGTCGCATGATCTTGGAGGCCAATTCACGGGTCCGAAACGTGAAACTATGCACTTACCAAACGTTTCCTCCAATAAATCAATTGTGGCACGAGATGTGTGACATGTTGCGCCGTCTTGTTGAAACCACAGCTCCTGCACATCATGGTTGTTCAATTGATGAACGAAAAAGTCAGTAATCATGGCTCTATAGCGATCACCATTGACTGTAATGTTCTGACCAGCATCGTTTTTAAAGAAGTACGGACCAATGATTCCACCAGCCCATAAAGCACACCAAACAGTCAGTTTTTCTGGATGTAACGGTGTCTCAACATACACTTGAGGATTATCATTACTCCGAATACGGCAGTTTTGTTTATTGACGTATCTATCCAAACAAAAGTGAGCTTCATCGCTAAACAAAATTCGCTTATGAAAATCGGGATCAACGGCAATCTTGTTTTGGGTCCATTCACCGAATCTACGCCTTGCTAGGTGATCGTGTGGCTTCAATTCTTGCACGAGTTGGATTTTGTAAGCACGCAAACCAAGATCTTTCCGCAAAATCTTCCATAAAGTGAATGGACACATATCCAATTCCTGTGCACGATGGCGGATAAACTGATTCGGGTCTTCCTCTACGCTACGCTCTACAGCAGCAATGAGTTCTTCTGTACGCACTGTACGACGTCTCTGTGGATGCGTATTATCATTTAGAGTAAACGTGGTGCGAATACGTTCCATAGTTAATCGAATTAATTGCTCTGATGGACGATTATGTTGACCGTAAAATGGATATAGTGCGCGATACGTATTTCGAACAGAACCATGATTTTCAAAATAAATTTGCACAATTTGGAAGCGTTGTTCAGGCGTCAGTCTATTCATGTTGAAATGCCAAACCAAACTAAACATAAATCACTTGACAGCTGACAAAATGGCCCCCAGTTAAAAAAGTGTTGCCAACTTAAATTTCTATACCTCTATAAAAAACACCCTTTACAAAGTCATCTTTATTTTTAATGCTAAATAATATGATATTATTAAAATAGTAGGTTTAGGTTAAAAAAATTACTTTTAACGCTTTTTATTATGAAAATATTAACAGAGTCCTTAAAGTATATCCAATCTAGAAGGAAATCAACCCCAATAAAGTAATAAAGGTTTTATTCTAGGGGAAATTGGTAGTTATATTTAAGCCTGCAAACACCATTTTTGACATAAAATTTAAAATAGATCAAAAACAGTTAGACATGCCTATAATTTTGCGTAGAAACTAAAAATGAAATAAACGTAGTAGACCAGAACTTATCTGTAAAATATCTGGGTTTCGTGGACGTGAAATGAAACATGGAGATTTTTCGCATGAGAGCCTTCGGAATAACCTGAATAATGAAAATTCACATTAATTTCATAACATTAACGAAAAAAAAACAGTTTTTTTTTTCAAATTTTCTCTCTTATAACTTTGAAGGTATTCATTTTAGAGGAAAGTTGAAAAGGAAAAAGAGCTTTTGTAATTAAATTTGCCATAAGATAGTGTTGATTGAAAATCTCAAAGTATATTTCCCTTATTGCAAAATAGCAATAATTAAAAAAAGGTAAAAAAGCAGTTTTATAATCAATTTTTTTCGACCATTTAAATTCCTCTGAGGACCTTCATATTAGAGCAAAGAAATGATAAAATATCACGCTAAAACTCGTTAGGATCGAATCCATAGTTTTTGTACAATAATTTTGCAATCCGATTTCGTTTACAAAAATTGACCATATTTCAAGTTTGTCTGAGTCCAAAATATCACCTTAAGGTATTTAAATTTATTTTCGACATATAGTGGAGAACTCAAGTTTTTTAACGCTTTTTTAGAATGAAAATCGGATAATTTGACCGTCCGCAGGAATTGTTTAAAGATATTGTTGATATTTTTACTTATAAACAAATAGATTATCTCGGCGGTTTTTCATTGGATTTTTTTTTGCAATACATGATTTGAAAGCACTTGTAAAGACGCTTCTTTTCGTGAAAAAAATTTCAAAACCGTCAATTGGTTTCCGAGATACAAACTGTCAAATTTGGCAACATGTTACGGTGAATCTATAAACAATACAGATCTGATTCTTGAACCAAAAACTTTGTCTTACCGAGTTCTTTTTTGATACAAATATTTGAATGTTTATGTTATCGGAAACGTTAATAAAAAATGAAAAGAATATCGCCCACGCTCGCAAAAAATGAAGAAAAGAGGGGTGGGGAGCTCTCATTTTAAAATTGAATTCGAAGATTCAAAATACATATCTGAAAAAAATTTTCATTTTCTCAGCTTCTAATGGAGCGATTTTGATTATTTTTTTTAACAATGTACCGCGAATATTGGAGCCCAAATATCATAATACCATGTGCCGATCATGCATTAATTTTGTTATAAACAAATGACGTTATTTATGCATCATAGTTACAGCATACTGCACCTTATAGTATTGGACTTTCCAAGCGAATCTTTATTTATTAATACAATAAAGCATGCTATAACGATACATATTTTCTTTAATTATCAAAATTGTTCAAACAATTATTGTTTAAACAAATTGAAAAAAATTTTGGTTTTAAATTATTTTATTTGTAAAATACAGATACAAATAAAAGAGTTATCCTTTATAAATTATGTTCAAGAAGTTGAAAAAAGCACCCTTAACACTAAATATTATATTACAAACTTTACAGAGTTTTCTTTTACATTGAATTTTTTTTCATTCGAATCGGGCTCTCTTAGGCTGTGAAATGTCCCGATCATCATTTTCTATTTCTCTGTCAACTTCTTCAAAATCAATTACATTTTCAGAAATTTTTTCTACGTCAATATATTGATTTTGTGCATTTTTGCAAGTTTGGCCGTAGCAGTTCCATACTTAATAAAGCCACATAATTTGGAACACTCTTTTATATATTTACAGCTTATTTTTTTCAATAGGCTATATGGCAACAGTATATCTGTGGTTTCAACTGGTTCCAAACATGATTTTTGCACTTTCTAACCCCAGTCTTTTGGGTCCAATTCATTATTACCAAGCCATTGCTGCACCTGATAGTAAACTCCAACGAGAACTTGATGAAAGAGATAGATTACATTAAAAATGATCTGATAGCTAACGGATACCCAGTATATCTAGTGGATAAATTTCTTGAACAACGCAGAAATTGGACAATATCGACAACGAATTAAGAACGAAAACCAGTATTGAACATCCCCTATGTTAAAGGCATGTCAGAAAAAGTTAGAAGGATAGGAAAACGATATAAAATCAACATTGTTTTCAGTTCAAATAACTCTCTGAGAAGTCGACTCACTAGGGTCAAACCAACAACTCAAAGAGACATGAAGAACTGTGTTTATCAGATACCACATGAATGTGGCAATTTCTACATTGGTGAAACAAAAAGACCTCTTGATGTAAGGATCAAGAAACACCAAAAATGCACATCTCGAAGAAGAACAGAAAAATCTGGTGCCGCCAACCATGCCTGGACTCATGGCCACCACATAAAATGGTCTGAAGCTAAAATACTACACCATGAACAACATTGGAGAAAACGGAAATTCAAAGAAGCCCCGGTTATACATCAGAACCCGAGTTGTTTTAGTAAACCATCTTTAGATATAAGAGAACTGTGGAAACCACTTCTTAGTAATTGTAAACTAAAACTAAATCCAGCATAAAAAAAATGGGATTTTGCCGTAGCAGGCATGACTGCCCTCATCTCAGTCACACTCTACTGCATTTACTTTTAGTATAAATAGTCATGTAGCTAAGGGATTTATTTAGTTTCACTTGAAAAGTCCAACAAATATATACTACTTCGCAATAAAAACAATGTTGCCCAACTTTTTGAAATGACACATATCAAATTTATCGTTATTTTGAAGGCTCTCATGCAAAAGTCTTCATATTCCATTTCACATCCACCTAAAAACAGATAAGCCCTGGTCTAGAGGATATTCAATTTAAAATAAGTAAGATGCTATCAACTTCCGGTATAACTGGAAGTGCCACTATTTTGAAAATATTTTAGCCGAATTGCCCCATTTGTTTTAGTAAATTGCCAAATTTTAAAAAATTTCCAAAGTCTATTTTCTGAGAAATCGATGCGGCATTTCGTTGTGGAACACCCTGTATATTAAATTTTAGGGATTAATAAAATAACTTATCCTTGATCAATTTGTTACTCAATTTACACCATTTTTTTCTTTTATATGTTTAAAAAATAATTCTGTTTTAGATCAGTTCAAATATTTTTTGAAATATTTAAAAAAAAAGTTCGATTTGGCTTTATTTTCTTCCCAGAAACGAAGTATATGATGATCCTTAAATAGACATACAATATTTTCGATAAAAAGGTTGAATAAAGGATCGGGCTTTATACCACGCAATTTAAAAATTTTTTTGCGAATTGGTACGTTCGCATTTTCGGGATAGCTTTTCACGAGGTCCAGTTTCAATATCCAACTATTGTGCGAAGTCGGTTTCACCCGGCTTATATTCTGGGTTATAAGAAAATTTGCTTTTTAGAAATCAGCAGTTTTTGTGCTTGACGGATTTCAGATAGAGTTTCAATACCCGAAGGTAGGTTGAACAATGGATTTAATTTAACCGAATTAACTTTTAGGTGATAATATTCTTACTTTTTAAAGTAGTAATAATCCAAGTCATAGGTAAAAATTAGTGCTATTTTTGAAGTAAATTCTGAGATGGATGAGACCTATCCAGGGGTGTTGGGGACAATGTAAGAACAAACCTTATATAAAATGTAACATCAAAAAATAGGTTGGGGCCAAAAGGGGGGGGGGGTAAAGTTAATTAAAACAGGTTTTTTGAATTTACGAGCCAAGGAACGCAATTTGGAACAAGAAGTTTCAAATAAAAGTTGTAGAGGTTTTGAAACCTACAATTTGAGCTTTTGCGCGATCATTTTTATTAATTTGTTATTGAAAAAATGTTAGAAAATCCTTTAAATTCGGCCATTTTTTGCCTATCAATTATTTATTTTAAAATTAATTTTTTTGAATTTAAAGGAAAGCTCCCGATATTTTCTAATAGTAAATCAGATAATTTGTTGCTGAGATATTGATATTTGTTTATCCTAAGAAGCAAAAAGTTGATTGTTGTAACTTTTTGTGGGTGAATATTTTGACCTCCATAAAGGCTCAATCTCTTCGTGAAGGCCTAAATATTCTTATATTGTTAGGGCCAAATAAAAAAAAAATAATTTTCAACCCCTTAAATATCGTTCTAAAAAAGGTGGTGTCCTATAATAATTTTTCGAGCTACCCCAGATTAAGAAAAAACATCGAAATTGGCCCATTCGTGAAATACGGTGAATTTTTCCGAGCGCTGCTGATTTGAAGCTGCAAGTTCAGTTTTCGCGCGCGCGCGAGAACTCTATTCCTAATGTCTACCTACGTATGTCCAATATGGCGGACAAATTATCAATTTTTGTCCTATTTTCTCCAAACTTGGTACGGGGGAGTTTTCGAGGTAGCACATAACCATTCTAAAATTCTTTTTTAAAATTTAATATGGCGGACAAAAAAAATCAATTTTGTCCGATTTTCGCCAACATTAGTATGAAGGAGTTTTCGGGGTCGCACATAACGAATCTAAAATTATTTTTAAAAAACTCAATATGGCGGATACAAAATTAATTTTGTCCAATTTTTTTCAAAATTAATATGGGAGAGTTTTTGAGGTCGCACATTACGAATCTGAAATTATTTTAAACAAATTAAATATGGGGGATCCAAGATGGTGGATTAAAAATTCTACATCTTTCGATTTTGTCTAAAATCAGTATTGGGGGATTTTTGTTAGTGTTAACTACGAATTTAAAATATTGTTTGAAAAACTCAATCTGGCGGATTTAATATGGCGTCGTAAAAACTTGACATTTTTCGATTTTCTCCAAAACTGATAAAGGGAGTCCTTGAGGGTGTAAATCATGAATTTAAAAGTATTTTTTCAGGATTCAATATGGCGAGTCCAGTATAGCGGACTAAAAATTTTACATTTTTCGATTATGTTCAAAGGTGGGACTTGTTTTTGAGGATATAAATAGCGAATATCAAATTATTTTAAGAAATCTAATATTTCAGATGCAATATGACGGTCTAAAAATTTTAAATTTTCGGATTTCATTCAAAATTGGTATTAAGGAGCTTTCAACGGTTTAGATTTAGATTAAATTAAGACGTTAAAATTAGTTTTTTGTAATTCAATATGGCGAATCCAATATGGTGGGTTGAAAATTTTGCCTTATTCGCATTTTTTTAGATTTGGTATTGGGGGGTTTTCTGGGTCGTGTATTACGAATATGAAGTTAACTTTTTACAACTATTAGGTTGATAAGGTAGAACATGAACGATTGAAAATTTTACATTTTCCGATTTTGTCTAAAATTGATATTCCGAGGTTCTAGGGGCATATACAAAGTCAAAATGCAGAATAAAATAAGTCGAGCTACGAAATTTAAATCTCAAGTTCTTTAAATATCGATATTAGAAGGTTTTGGAACCTATATAACCAATCTAAAATTAATTTGAAATTTAAGATAGTGGATTTACTATGACAGACTAAATATTTGTTTGACGCAATTTCACTGGTATTTGGAGAACTTTAAGAATATAAGAATTTTTAGTGATTCATTTTAGGGTGATTTACAACTGGATAAAATGGCTACTTTTTTGCCACCGTAGAGTCATTGCGAGGTACACTAATCTCGATTAATACTTAGTAATTTATGGATATCATAATGAATTCAAAACTAAAAACCGAAAAATTAAATTTTTATAAAAAAAATTGAACCGACTTCTAAAAGCACTCTAAAAAGTGAAACCTAACTATAAATTTTTATATGAAATTGAAATTTTTGAAGTCCGCGCCAAATTATTTCTAAATTAAATAAATAACTACTAATATATACAAATTATGGTAAGAAAGTAATTAGAAATAAAATATTTTTAATCCGTTTATGCGAATCACATTTTGTCAGGTATTAATTTGGCGCCGACTTCAGAAGTCGGTTCAATTTTTTTATAAACATTTTATTTGCTGTTACATTTTATGAAGGGTTTATTCTTACATTACTCCCAACACCCCTGGATAGGTCTCATCCATCTCGGAATTTACGTCGCTATTTTAACGTATGGTTTGCACTATAAGCTCATAGGCCGACACCGTAATATTTTGTTCAGTTGTAATTATTATCTGAAATACTTAATTAATATTAACAATTAAAAAGAAAAAAAAAAGGCAAGGCATGAGTTGAATTATTATCATTTTTTATTAAAATGTTCCATTATACCTAACGTTGCCTAAATTACGTGTTGCTTAAAAGTAGTTAATAATTAATAGACAACTTGTCAATGCCAGGTGATTTTATAACTAATTTCTCATTGGTAAAACGAAAGAAGGGAAACAGACACGGAAAAAGACAATAAGGACACTTTTTCCTCTAATTGCGTTTTATTCACAAACGTGAAAGCATCAATTCGAAAAAGGCGGTACGCATTTCGACTAATTGTGTCCAAATGTGTTGGTGTCTTACTGAATGATTGATGACCTGCTGGGCCGGTGTTTTTCATTAGAGTTATTTTTAAAGCTCTTGCTGACTAAAACAATAATATAAAAACTTCGAAAATAATATGTCAAAAGTTATGGCATAATAAAGAAAAATAAATCCAGCGTAATTTTTCTTTTATCAAAAAAGCATGACCTAATTTTTTACTTTAAGCATAAAGAATCATTAAATATGGTTTATGTATTTGTGATGGATTCATAGTTTTACGATTACTTTCTTCGGGTTTTTCATCATTAACTAAATTACAACTTTTTTTTAAATAAAAAAAATTACTGTGTGTTTTGTTAAAACAAAAGATAATGCAAAATATCCAAAAAAATATTTCAGACAAGAAAATCACATTTTATATTTTAGAGTAATAGTTTTTTTTTTTGTAATTTCTGTAGTTGGTAATTATTCTTCAAAAGTAAGTTTATTTTTGAATTGTTTTTTTAGGGTGGTTTTTACATGATTGTATTCGTTTTGAGGATAATAAAAGGTGAACATGTGAGGTTTAACTGTTTAAAATTATTTTTTCTTGATCCAGGTCATCACATGAATTTATTGACTAAAATGTGGTCGGATTTGCATTGTCTTTATTTTTATGACGTTTCGATTAGGTTGTATCTCTAATCGTTATCAAGTATAAACTGAATGTTTCGTCTTAAGACTACGAGCTTATATAGGGACAGTGTCCATTGAAACGCAAAGTTTCGCTTCACTGTACACACCTCAATGATTTGATGCTACAGAGTAGTGGTTGCCAAAGATTAGGTATCTCAACACTCGGTTTACTGAAGATTCCATTATTGTTTTTAATGTATGCTGCTTCTATAAATTTTCTTTTTTTCATATTGGGTTCCATATATATTGCCGCAGCCTCAGACCATTTTATATGGTGTTGTTTATCCCAGGAGTATTCTGCAATACCTGATCTCGATGTTTCCCCTTTTTGTGTATGAGTTTTATGTTCCTTAATTCTAACTTCTAGTGGTCGTTTGGTTTCTCCAATATACATTTCACCATATTCACATGGAACTTTGTAAACACATTCTTTCTTATCGGTAGTTTTAGGTTTTGTTTTTATTAAATGAACTCTAAGTGTATTTCCTGATTTAAAGGCTGTTTTTATATTATAACCACCGGCAATTCGTCTTATTTTCTCCGACGTTCCCTTAATGTACGGAATTGTGAAGAAGGAATGTGTTTCTTGTTGTCCAGTGTTCGTTATTCTAAAATTATTTATAACATCGTTAATTAGTTTTAAAGGATAACCATTCTGTTGTAAATCGGATTTAATATTTGCTACCTCTTTTTCCAATGATTCGGCATTATTGCATATAGATATAGCGCGATTATAGATGTTACGTATAATTCCTCGTTTTGTTACAACAGAATGATTAGAACTATGATTAAGATATTGTCCAGTATGTGTTGGCTTTCTGTATACTGAAGTTTTAATAGTTTCGTTTGAACGGTTCACCATGACATCTAGGAAGGGCAATTGATTATTTACCTCTTTTTCCATGGTAAATTTAACTGTAGGTCGAATAGTATTTAGATGTTTCAGGAAATCATTAAGTTATTGATCATTGCCCTTCCATACGATGAAAATATCATCGACATATCTCCACCAGACTTTCGGTTTTACTGTTGCCGTTTCTATGGCATGAGTTTCGAACCATTCCATATATATTCGCGACGGCTGAAGAGAGTGAAAAACCCATCGGAAGCCCGTCCCTCTTTCCTTCCCAAGGAGCTTCTTTCCTTGGGAAGGAAAGAGGGGCGAATTGTGGTGGGATTGTTGACAGGACATTGTCACCTCAGAGGCCATCTTCATCGAATCGGTGTCGAAGACGACCCGACATGCAGATGGTGTTTGGAGGAGAATAAAACTGTTGACCATGTTCTCAGAGAGTGCCCAGCACTGAACGGACTGAGACAGAGATATTTCGGAGATACAGTTTTGTTACCGGAAGCAGTTAGGCCAAGTTGAACTAACGAGGCTGCTTGGAAAGGCGATCTGCCGCGGAAAACCTGCAGCTATGGTGGGATGTAAAGGACCCAATGAAGGCCTAGCCATGGATGATCCAGTATCACCACCTCTTTTTCATTCATTCATTCATTCAAGGTTCTTTTTAAGAAAAGATAATTTTGTTTGTCTAAACCATATATATTCAACGTTTCCACATTAGTTAGTGTCTTTTCCAAGAAGGATACAATGACAAAAGAGTAATATTTAAAACAATTTTAAATTGAAAAATTTACGTCAGACTTACTATACAAAATACATTTCAATTAATGGAACCGACAACACCTTTTCATTCAATTTTTGACGTCACAATTACAATTGGGTCAATAAAATAATTACCAATTAAAATAATTATAACAATATATAAATATATGCCTCTTGTCAGAGGTATATTAACTGAAAACCTTGTCAATATCGGAACATACGTCGCGATAAGATCAGTATTTGATTTTTTCACT
Source organism: Diaprepes abbreviatus (assembly GCA_034092305.1). NCBI lineage: Eukaryota > Metazoa > Arthropoda > Insecta > Coleoptera > Curculionidae > Diaprepes > Diaprepes abbreviatus. Next base: position 616,400 of record JASJET010000304.1, read on the forward strand.
GGTGGGTAATTTTTTTTCGATGTCATGGTTTTAATTAATTTTTAAGAGTAAATTATATAATAGATTATAAGTTTTTTACAATACGTTAAAATAAATTTTATTAAGTAGGTTTATATCCTTCTTGTCACTTATAGAATGTTTATTTTTTAAATTTTGATGGCCGCGTAGATTTAACGTTTTTTTTTGTGAGGCTCAATCTTTAGGATTTTTGTTTTTTGTCTTTAAAAAAATTATGACTATGTTGGGTTTCATGTTTAGTAAAGGCTGTTTGGTTTTTCTTATCATGCTTATGCGACCGCAGTCTATTTTGGAGATGCTGACTTGTTTGCTCTATGTATACTCCATTGCAGTTGGAGCATGGGATATACAATATGAGTTATTTATCTTTTTCTGTTTTTGTTTTTAATTTTGTGAACCGTGAATTCAAACAATTGTATCCCCTGTATGCGACTGGAATGTTGCGTTTTGACAGCATACTCTTTAATTGTTCGAATAACCCTTTTATATGCGGCAGTATTTGTTTTTGGACTACATCGTTTTATTTTCCTTTTATGTTGAATTTTGTTATAAAATTTGTATATTCGCGTTTTAAAAATGGAATCGACTAGAAATTGAGGATAGTTGTTTTCTATTAGTGCGTCTTTGGCCTTTGTTATTGATTCTTTCCAAAATTCAGGGTCCGATAACTGCACTGCGCGGTCCACTAACCCTATAATGAATGAATTTAAGGAAGAATCAATAACAAAGGCTAAATATGCACTAATAAAATACAATTGTCTTCAAGCTTTAGTCAATTTCGTTTTTAAAACACGAATACACAAATTTTATAATGAAAAACAATAGTTCAAAAACAAACTTACTTAACATTGCCGTATATAAACGAGTTATCCGAACAATTAAAGTAGGCTTTCAAAACACAATATTCCAGTCGCAGTGTATGAATTACTGTTCACAAAAATGTGGATACGAAACCTAAATTGTATTTAAAAAGTTATTATTCCTAATTGCTGAAATATTTTATTTGAAAACTTGGAAAATTGCTAGGGAAAATACAGAAATAAAATATAACTTTGTCGCAACAATATAGTGAAAGCCATCAAATATATTTTTGTCCCAGTAACCTTCATAACGACGTTCCATTTTCATTAAATTCTGCTGAAGGGTCCTTTTTATCCCTTTCTTTTCTGGGAGAAAATCTAGGTAAGGGACCTAAATACACATTAACTCGTATTTTCAAAAGAAATTTAGGCTACATTTTTACTTCTAATAAGATGTTTTCAAAAACTTCTGTCTTGTATAATTTTTGTAATTTAATGTGTCAAATCAAAAAGAAAAAAACGTCTTGTCAACATAGTTCTGGAATTAGAAATTATGAACTATAATATTAAAAAGCTCTTTAATATTTTTTAGATTCTTATTTGTTTTTGAGTAAAAATTAACATGTCTGAGAGAAAGTAAAAACGACATAATCTAACAACTAAATAACTCCGGAAAATTTAAAACTTCTCTTTTATTGAATAATAAAGAAAAAAAACTATTTTAAAAATCCACAGGTTTTTTTAGCAAAAGGGTAAAGTTCGTATTTTTCATAAAACTATAGAAATATTTTGCATGACATAATAAAAGCGCAATTCACTTAAAACCTCAATTAAATTTATTACGTGAATGAACGCTTGGGACCTGAAAGTTATAACTGCATTCAATAAAGACAACATAATTGAGAAAAGTTGTTTTAACATTTTAAAATATTTTAAAGTGTGTCATCGTTAAAACTTTTAACAAAAATTTTTTATAGGATACTCCAAGTATGTTAACTATTTTTATTATACTTTGGAGGCGATGGAGGTGTGAAAATGTCAATTTATAAGTATTTTAAACTGCTACTGATACGAGTTGGGGAATACATCTTCGGTGAAGTTATTTAGAGTTACGATGTGCTTCAGATAAAAAAGTTCTGTAGTAGATAAATACTAAAATTGTAAACGATGCGTCACCATGACCATTATCACCGATTCCATTCAAAATCCTGCAGTGAAAAATAGTCAAAAAATATTATTCTGAATCCCAAAAAGTGTACATATATGTTGCCCTTTGGAGAGAAAATCATTTTCAAGGAAGATAATGAGATTTAAAAGATGAGTTTAGAAATTTTGGAGTAATGATAAATTAAAGTTATACAGGAAATTTTTCAAAATTAATAAAATGACGGTCGTTTCTCGAAACGGTTGCCTGTTATTTGCTTCATTATATAATTATTTTCTTTTGTATTTTTTTTATATATTTTATTTCCCAATTATTTTATACGATTATCGAAAAAGTATAATAATATGAGCAAATATTAGCGAGTACGAACTTGTTTACGAAGTCTATTTATTGTACAATTTCAACATGCATTTAACAAATGGGAGATTAACATTCGAGATGATTCCTGTATGAGGAATATCTGCAAGAACTCGATTCAATACCCAAAATAACTTTATTCCATAAGTTTTGTTGAATACACTACTATGTTACAGTCATTAGATTATCTTCCAGGACATTTTTTTTGCCTCGAACAGAATACACTTCTCCGTGAGTCACTCATAGCTGTTTCGTAGCCAACACAAATTTGTAAGTTATACCCATAACAAGGATAAAACAGGGGCGGATCCAGATCCTCTTTTTTTAGGGGGGGGGGCGGTGATATCACAAAAGTACAGTATGGCAGGCGAAAACAAGTTGTCCACGGGGGGAGACGCCAGCAGCATTCACATTTCTAGTGTAAGAAGCAGGGTCGTGTTATTTTTCTAAATTTGAAGCTCTTGGTGCGGGAGAAGATCGCAAGCCAAAGCGAGTTGTAGATGCCAGGAGTATACAAATTCCTTGGGGGGAGGGGGCGATCGCTCCCTTGCATCCGCTCCTGAGTTTGAGGGGATATGGAAATCTACAAAAATAGGCTAAACGTCTAAAAAATTAACACAACATGCAGAAAATAAACGTCATAAATTGACAACAAGTGGCTATGTGGAGTAAGCGCAGAAAAAAATTCATAGTAAATTTGTTGTATGAGGTTGGAAATATGAAAACAGAAAACAGAGCAGGCTCTTGCGAAAGTGCGGGATTCCGGCATATTCTTTGTATTTAATGTGGTCGTTTGTCATAGTCCCGAAACTTAAAATTCTCTTAATTTTTCTCTTGTGCCTTGCAGTGACATGAGTTAAATTTCGAAATTTATATTTTGTATGTTATTAAGACATTTGTGCAGACTTTTTATTTATAACAATGCATCAATGTATGGTACTGTATTGAAAATATCGTTAATTCATTATTTTCGGTAAGTACGCTTTTTATATTTTGGTAATTATCTACATTATTATAAATGTAGGAAAACGCCGTTTTTTGGAAAAATTCGATATTTACTCCTATGTTGAGGACATAGAACACGATTTTGGCTTTGATTTTTCACTATTTTTTCTCACTTTCTTGGAAAACTCAAAAAACGCCAAGCGTCACTTCACCACGCAATTTAAAAAAAAAAAACCGAACTTACATATTTATTTTCAATGGTACTAGTTAAAATATTATATATGTAATATATTTCAGCTATTTTTCTACAAATTCCAGTAAAAAAAGGCTATCGACATCAGATTCGCGAAAACGACGAATATTCGTTTGACACGTTGCTAGATGTAAAATATTTTCGTAATATAAACTATAAAATTTGACCATCTTAGTCAACAATATACTTCAATTTTTGTAATATTTTATACAGTCTCAGAGAAAAATTAATCTTAACCACCTTAAATTTTTGTGTAGTTCAGGTTTAGCTTGATTATGATTAATTTGTAAAACTGAAACTAATCTGAATTAACCTAAATTGACCTAGACTTATATTTTCGTAATATAAACTATAAAATTTATTCATCACAGTTAATAACATAGTTTAAATTTTGTAATGTATAAAAAAACGTAAAATTAACCTTAACCACCTAAAATTTTTGATCAAAAATCATGTGAAGTGGGGACAATCTGTGAAAGAAAAGAATATATGTGAATTTCACCAAAATCGTATTGGCAATCTGGCAACAGCGCTAATTCTTCGTGTTTTAGGAACGAGTCACATCAATATTTAATAGCGGATGACATTTTGTTTTAATTTGTTTTTTTGATACTTTTTTCGATATTTCTGATGCAAATTAATGAATTTTTATTTTACCCAGAGGCTTCTATCAGTGTGGAATTTGTGGTTGTAACGGCATTTTAATGATTTCGTACAAAAAATTGAACCTAAAGTGAAAAGTGTTTCTCACTGTTTTCCGCATAACTGAGAAAAAATTATGGAAAACGGGGGTCAGAATCGTGTTCTACGACCTCGAAATAGAGGAAAGTATCGAAATTTTTTCAAAAAAACGTCGTTTCCCTAGATTTCCCATAATGCAAATTTTTACCCAGAGAATTATGTTCAAATCTATTTTATGTCATTATTTATTTTATTAACCATTTAATAATGAACTCTAAGTGGTAATTTTTTTAATATAATAATGTAAAAAAAGGGTGCACAAGTCCAGTTCTGTCCCCTGACCTACTGCGCAAGTACAGTATAGCCCCTTTAAGAGGAGTATATCTTTGCATGCCGGACCGAAATTATTTAACGGTTTTCTCTTTCCTTCTACCCTCTCCAACTTCCTTGACCCATAACAAGTTTATTCTAAAAGTCGACTTATCGAATACGCTATTGTGTTACAGTGATTAGATTCGTGTTAAATATTGTATTTTTTAGTATATTATATCGCTATCAGTGTAACTTTTTTATTTGAACAAAAGTTATTTTTTGATAAAAAGGCGTTTTAGTTACCCATTTTTTTGATTACAGCATACCAAAAATTACTCTCTGATGTACCATAAAAAAAACAAGAAATTTATAAATATGCAATAATTTTGGACATTTATAAATATTGTATATTGTTTTTAAAATCAACGAAAACAGCCACATAATTATGGAAATATTCTTAAATTAGACCTCGCTATACTTTGCTAGTATTCTGAATTTCACTAAAATAGAATGAACATTAATAAATAGTAATAAGGAAATACTAAAAAAATAATATAAACAATCTTTTTTATACTGTATTTTATATGTGTATAAACTCAAAGGCATCAATTAAAAAAAGGCGGAACGCGTTCTAGCTAATTGTGTCTAAATGTGTTTGTGTCTTACAGGATGATTGATGGCCTGTTGAGAAGCGTTCGCCGAATAAAACAATATTATGAACGTGGTGGAAAAATACGTCGAAAATGATATATTTATTAATTAAAAAAGAACAATACAAAGTTTTACAAGATAAAGTAAGCGAAATTTAGGGTATACGAAACAATTAAAAAGAAGTATTTCATATTATATTTTTACCTGGCAATTAAATTGAAAACAACTAAAATCGAGCCAAAAAAAAACGTTATTTCAGACCCACGTTTATATAATCTTACGTATAACTAATATCTAGGGAGAGATTCGGCATGTGTTGAAGAAGTGGCGATAATGCAAGAGATTCTTTGTGACTGATGAATAATTTTACAAAATTCAAAAAAAGGTAATAATGGTAACCAATATAAAATGGATAACTCTAATTAAAAAAAATCCAATCCAAAATCTTAATTCCATTAAAAACATTGGTCTGTGCTACGTAAGCTGTGCTGCTTGGTAGCGCCGTTAAAGCGTGTCTTGAGCGGAAAAGGCGTTTTGTGTCCTACTTAAGCGGAGCACAACGGCTAGAGCGGACGGTCCCACCATTGCGGAAAGGTTAATTGTATTAAAAGCATTGGCCTGTTCTACGTAAGCTACGCCGCGCTAACGTTTTCTCTGGCAGATCATGGGTTCGAATTATTTGAAAAATTGATCGAGACAACGTGCAGTTTTTCGCGATTAGGTGAATTATTTTCAGATAGATGTTACGGGAATCATCCTTATTAATCAGTATTTGAAAGTAAGTACTTTTAATATACATGGTACGCGTTTAGTATTCCGGTATTCGAATGTGGTTACATCAATGAAATATATTATACTATTTTATCGAAATTCGAGCTCTATTGAACTCTCTCCTGAACCTTATTTTTCTGCCTTAAAGTGCGACGTTGCCAAATTATTGAATTTTTTGAAATGGTACCACAGATTTTTTACTTTAAAATAATATTGGTGAGAAGTTGGACCCAGGCCTGCGACGATGACTTAGCCTTTTTGTGTCTTATTTGTGGTATACGGGATATAGGGGGACCAATGTTGTGAGCCCTCTGGATCGCGAAGCGCTGCTACAAAAGAGAAGAACTCGAAATAAATCTGGAGAAGGCCTAGGTGGTATTCTTTATAAAAATACGAGGAGACGTGCCACCAAAACATTGACGGAAAGGACCCTACAATACAAGGGAACAGCTAAATACCTGGGAATAATTCTGGACTTAGTAGTGAGATGAAATAATTATATTGAGATTCAAACCAAGAAGGTCATATGTGTTTTCTGGGCTTGTAAAAGAGTCTTTGGGTTCATATGGGAGCTGACACCGCAAGTGTTCTTTTGGATATACACTATGATGATCCGCATCATAAATACATTCGCCGCTATTGTATGATGACGTAGTACAACGCAAACACAATCTTCAATCTGACAAAGTTTAAAGAATAATTTGTGTGGGAATAATGAGGGTGATAAGGGCTGCTCTACTAGGGCTCTGGAGGTCCTGGTGAGCCTACCTTCTTTCTACTTATACATAGAGCACGAGGCCCTGAAGATTGTTCATTCTCTCAGTTGCCTAGGGCATCTTGGAACTGGAACGGGTGGTTACTCAGATATCTGGTAAAGCATGGTAGAAAGATGTCCACCACTCTCTATGCAAACAGATTACATGGCGCTGCTGTTGAAACTCAACCACTTTCTTGAGTTATTTTTTCCAAGTAGAGAGGAATGGTAGGAGGAGCAAATTCGTCTGAAAAATGGATCTTGGTGGTTTATAATTAGATTTCGACAAGAGTTAGAGCTAGAGTGTTTGGCAGAAGCACGTGAATCAGAGAGTTTTACTCTTTCGGACTAAGTGCGATGATCTTTAATGCGAAAATTTGTGCTATTCTGCAGTGTGACCATCTCTGTGAGAGGCACATAAACAGGAATAAGTAAATAAACATATGATTAGAGAGTAGGGCTGCGTTTTTGGTGCTGAAGTCTAATATAACTTCGCAATTGGTATCTGAATACAAGGGTGCACTGAATAGTCTGACAAGGAATGGCTTATCAGACTCGCGTGGGTCACTCGGGTATACACGGGAATGAGAAGGCAGTCTGTCTGGCAAAGATGGGTACTCGATTGAACTATACCACCTATTCTACCTGGCGCAAATATTGTTGGCAAATGGGAATTAAAATTATTGCTGGAACGTAAAGTTATTGAATCGTGGAGAGAGGTTCCTGGAATGAGATGTGCCAAGGAACATATGACAGGACCTAGTTCATGAATTTCTAGGGAGCGTTTTTCCTTAAGAAGAAAAAAACTCCGAATCGTGGTGGGACTGTTGACGGGATATTCTTATCTAAGAGGTCATCTTCATAAGATTGATGTCGTAGACGAGCCAATGTTTAGATGATTTCAGGAGAAGGATAAACTATTGAGCGTGTCCTCAGAAAGTATCCAGCACTCAACGGGTTGAGGCAAAGATATTTGGGAGATACAATTTTGTCACCGGAAGGCATTATGTAACTTCTGTCGACAAGGCTGCTTGATGGGATGTAAAGAGCCCAATGAGGCCTAGGTATCAATGAACATGTATCACCACCTTTTAATCATTCATTCGTTCAGTAAAATATTTAGTTTTTGATACAGGGTGTTTAAAATTATTATTTAAATACTGATATCCTAAGCTCCGTTTTACGTCTCTTTTTTTAATGGATCACCTTGTATTGAATGTTTTTCAATGTCAAAACTTGCACTTAAAATAATAGAGCAAAGTAAATCATGACAACCTATTCAGAAGATATTTTCTGATTTTTAAATGAAGTAAGTTTTAGGCATTAATATTAATTTTATTCTTCTCATTGTTACGAACTTTGTAACGTTTTATATTTCTTAGTATTAGTTTGTGTTCGTAGTTCGTAGGGTTTTAGGTATATTTTCTACAAGTTTATAATTTATCTAAGTAATTTTATCTTTGTTAATTTCCTCAGGAGACGACTATGAAAGAAGGTCTGGAACTTTTTAGAGAATTTGATTTCCTTATTTTTATCATGGAACGCCTATGATGGAATTTGATTACCCCATGTAGTATGGAAATCCTTCTAGAGAATTAGGGAATCTTCCGGTATGGACCAAAAGGGTATATAAAGGGTCCAGACCGACTTTCTCGGTCAGTATATTTAGAGAGTTTGTCGACGCAAGTTGAATGAATTTGACAAGTGTCAAAAGTAAGGTTGACAATAAAAAGTGATTAAAATAATACAGTGTGTGTAGTTTGTTTGAAGACCGGCCGTCCGGAACATTATTATTAATATTGATTTTGTTATTACTGGAATATCTAAAAAGAGAATTGGATAGAGGCACAAAATACCTATTGGTTTTATACATCATACAAAAAACCATAATTGTTTGTATCCTCGTGAAAGTCAATGCATAGGTAAAAATCTATATTTTTTTGTTTTTAATAGCTTTTCTTGAGAAAATTGTTGGAGATAAAGGCAAACATGTAAATATTAATTTAAATATAAATTATTACTCTATCAATATATATCACTAGATACAGGGTAGTCCATAAAAAATGGAGTTAAAATCAAAAATATCAATTACAACAATTACAAAATTGAAATGAAGAACAGTATAGCCGATATTAAAATAATTATTTCGGCCAAAAAATATTTGAAAATTTAATAATATGGTTAAGGTGCATTTTAACACCTAAATTTTCTACGATTGGGTATAACGAGATTTCAATCTTGATAAAATAATGTAGGTTATTAAGTTCAAAAAAATAAAAAATTTACACCACGCTTTTTGGGACAATCCGGAAGCAATGACCCAATAATTTTGTTAATTTATAGTCCACTAGCGTGTTGTATATCTTGATCAACACTTTTGTATGGTTACCGGTGTCATACGCAGCACTAAGGTCAACAGAGGTTACGTGGGTTATGTCTCTATAATTTCGGTAAGGTTTAATACTTGATCTGTGCGGGATTTCCCTGGTGTTTAATTTGCTCAGTTAAGATTTCATTAACCTGAGGCGATTTTCCATTTTTCATCTCATCTATCCTTTTTCCGAGTTAATTAAGACTGAGTGGATTTCTCAACAGGTTTGGCTCGTCTTCTAGTCTATGAGTACTTTTCATTTTTACCGCTCTACATTAATGGCTGGTTTTGCCATATACGAAAAGTTGGTATGATAGTTATTTTGGCGTTATTGCTCATTGCTTTTTTTATTTTTGTGGGATCCCATTGAGTCTATTTCAGGCCTGCTTACTGCTATGTGTCAGGTTAATTCTTTCTAGTGTTGCAATATAACGTGCTGGTCTTGAGGTATTTCATATCTATTGCAGTTTTTCAACATTCGCCACTATTATTTATCCCTGTTATATTGTTCGGTATATTGTGTCTTTACATAGTGATGTTAACAATATCAGGCAATATTTTTTTTGGGAAAAAGATCTACAAATGCGTCATAATTTGGTTGGGTTGGGGCTAGGTTCTGTACTTTCGTGTTTAACTCATTTGTATAGTGTACCCAGTTAGTCTTTCTAAAGCTGAACTTCCTTGCGTGTTATTTGGACTAGGAAGAAAAGCTTGTGAAGTGTAACTTTATTTCCCTAAAATGTTTTATCGGAGCTTGTGCTAATAAGACATTTGCGAGAAAGATATGTGGCATATTTCATGACATGAAAAGTTAATGTAAAAGTCAAAATTGTTTCATATTTTTGTTATGAAGATGGTTTCCTAGAACAGAACCAATAGACTCACACACAGACTCACTGCAAATTTATAACATTTTTTCTGAGATATACAATATTTCTTAACTGTTTAATAAAAAATATTATTTTCTCGATTTTGATGTAGGATATTATTTTCTTTGTTTGTGCTACTTCCAAAGTTTTTAAAATATAGCTTAATTTTGATTATAAATCTTCAAATTGTCTGATAACTAATAGAAACTTTTTTATTTATCCAAACTATAAGCTTTTTAAAGATAAGGGTACACTATCTTTACCTTGTCGATTTTTCTCTTTAAGTCAAAATTAGAATTTCTGTAAAAACCAATAATATTTCTCTCAGTATTTGAAATAGATTTCCAGTAACATCACCTTCTTCACAACTATTTTTTATATTAAATTAAAAGGCTATATATTCCAGGCATTGGTAGTTCAAAACCAGCCTTCAAATAATTTCGATTCGAAGTTTCTTCAAAAACAAAAGGAAAATTTGAAAACCAATCAAATACGTTCCACATACAAGTATAAAGATTCTGAGAAATATATCTGAATTTAGTTATTATTGAGAGTGATTATTTCTAATATGTTTGTAGTACCACCAAGCACTTGATATACATAATTAGGGCCTACGAATTTTCTAAGTTGAGTCCAAGTCCAATGTTCGTTAGCTTCTGGATCATCCTTTTTTTTATGAAGATTCCTATAAAATACTTTGAAATTTCGAAGGAATGTTTTATAAATTCGAATCTCACTTTGAATGAATCGAGTATCTTGGTACATTTTTGGATTAAAAATTGATATATGTATTTCATCAGCTGTTTACCTTATCATCTCAATTATATTGTTTCATGATACTGCCAATGAGTCTTCCACCTTAAATCCGTTGAACAATGTTCCAATCTGGGGTAAAAAGTTATGGTAAACATCAGATCATATATTGATCAAGTTTTAATACGATTTTATAGTTTTAGTTAAGCATTTAAACGGCGCATATGTACCAACCAAATCTAAGCTGCTGTCTGTGACCATCATTTAGTTGCTTGAACATAATGAAGAACTCGAATTTGGGAAGTAGCGTTGTCAATTTTTTATATTTTCGTTGTGCTTGAAAGCAATATCGCCTCTAACCTGTGTTTTTAATCATTTGCTCATCAAAAATTTCTTAATAGTCTGGATCATTCTGATCTCATATGTATTCTTCATCCTTCAGTCCCCAAAAATTTTCCCGACTAACAAAAACCTCCCCGAACCAGTTTCTGGCCTTTGGGCATTTTCTTGTACCCCTATTTATATGTTGTTTTGCTATCAATATCTAAGCAAAATCTTCACAGCAATGATCTTATGAATAGTTGGACTAAAAATATAACAAAGAAAAGTGTGATATTTTCTGTTAACTGGATTTATTTATTTTGTTTGAGCTTCCAAAATTTAAAAAGCGGTATCCATTCAGCACGTTGCATTTTAAATTAAGTACACAAAATTTATTGCGCTTTTTCACATTTTTGCAAAATAATGTTCCTTTATCAGAGTTTGACATGAATATCATACAATTTTTAGTTACATTGGAATGTACGTAAATGAATTATTTAAACAAATTGCATAATCAAAATTAGGGCTTTAGTTTTTTTATCAATCTTTTGGTCGTCTAACAATTTGTAGCCGTATTCTCTATCAGCATTTAAACGGATTTAAGAAATAAACTAGTTTATCGTTTAATATTGTTTTGCATTGTTCGGCGGTATATTATTTAAATTTAAACCCTTAATTTCGAAGGCTTAATTAAATAAATTGGTTTATTGTGAGAAAAAATAACCTGTTGTTTTTTTGGTGTTTTTTGAAAAGGAAAAATTGTAAAAATCTAGTTACAAAATACAATAATACTTGAAGGTGATGGATTGGACGATGTCTTTCTTATGATGTTTTTGCGTTTTTAAAGAATTTTGGAAAATATATACTTATAGTTAACGTATTTATTAAACAAATATTTTAAAACACCGTACTAAAAAGTAATATATTAATATTTATGTTACCTAAAAGTTTTTCTTAAATGATGACAATGTCGTCCTGCTGTTGTTTTTATTTCGATAATCACGGCGCGACACTTGTCGAAAGAAATTTATTTTTCTTCTGATTGCTGTGTTAATGTATTTTTTTTGTATACAAAATGTATTTTAATTTCTGCAAAGAGTATTCTAGGCAATGAAAATGCTTGACGGGAGTCTATTATTACATTTATTGACCCAGAACCAGTCTTTGTCATCACTAAAATCTCCTCTTAGTAAAGAAATTATCAACACTAGAACCAGTAGACGCAGCAAAATATCGCTGAGCAAACCATCTGGGAAACTAAGCTGTGATGTCCTATGCCTAAGTAGTTAACAAACTTGACTAAAAACCCACCATTAAAGCTTATGAAAACGCCTTCACATAATAGGCATTTACAATGAAGAACCAACATGTAGACTATAGGACGAAGATGATAAAACAGCTGAAAAAAGGCTTCTAAATCTGATTGAAGTAACTAACTTCTTCCCAAAGAATTTATGTAACAAGCAATACAATAAATCTTCATGCTGCACTGAAAGGATTTCTTAAATCTTAGGGTTGCAAATTAATCAATCGGTACAACTCGTTTGACAATTCCACCTAATACAGTAAAAGCGAGTAAAGATTCGGCAAGGTGGGTTGCAAGATTGTTGACTTCTGAACAAAAATTGCTTAGGCAGCCAATTTGCCAAGATTATTTGAAATCTTTAGATCAATGATATTTTTAGTTTAGTAAAAGGTAATGAGACTTGGGTCCATCAATTATAGCCTAAGCCACGGATCCAGAAGGGTTATCTGTCTCCAAATATAATTTTCAGGACAGAAGCTTATCAACACCACCTTTTAGGATCAAGTTAGACTTTTCCTTGTTAAATATGCCCCTATTACCTACTATAATACATGAACAAAATTTCGTACCGCTATTAATCAAAAAAATTGCTATATTGTGTCACAGAGACAGCAGCCAAAGTGAAATCATTTTAGTACGAGAATAACTTCTTGGAGTTGGATAACCAGGTTAGACAGGATATTGATGTCTATTTTGAAGGCCTACCGGCATTACTCTATTTGTATGGATTAAATCGTTGTAGGATATGTGGTGCAATTCTCAGATGTAGATTGCTAAATATGAAATGAGATCTCGCGGTAACGTTTAGTTTTTAAGATATTCCTAAAATGCTACAATATTTATCAGTTCTTTTTGTTACAATTACAAAAATAACTTTTTTTTGTTTAGAAACCTCAAAAACTCTAATCAATTACGTTGATGTCTACAATATATTAAGTATTTATTTAATTTCCTTGTAACATTAAATTGATGTTATACAGAAAACATATATTTTTATTTTATACAAAATTTCGTTACTTCAAATATTTTGACATATGTCCAGGAAAGTTCCTTATGTAAAAAATGATTGATTATTTGTCAATCTGGAACACAAGATAGAAAACATAAAACTTCGTACACCATCAAATATTGCTCATGTTTCCGAAGTATTTTTCTTTCGAAAATACTAGCTAAGAAGTTTTGTGTTTATTTTGCATTTTTTAATGGATGGAAAATGGAAGCATTTTATATGGTTTTAAAAAACACGGTTGAACGATAGCAATATTGCTACATCAAGGGATTAGCTTGTAGCGTTTTAATCTCTCCATACTTTTGAACTATCTGTTATAAATTTTTCTCCTTCTAGAATACATAAGTTGTATGATTTAAAAGGTTGATTGATTAATCTTACGGAAAAAGTACTTCTTATTTGTGTTATGTATTCTTTTCAAACAAGTCCAGATCTTTGCCTATATGTGTTGTCCTTTCAACCAGAAAAAAAGGAAAGAATATGTAGAAATAGTTTATTTCCTGCAAATACATCTTTATGGTCTCCTCAGTGGAGCTGTATCGAACAACATTTGCAGGAAAAAAATTTCTATATAAAACATAAACTTCGGGATATTTTATATAACAGTTGTTTCCTGCGAATGTTGCTCTCGGTTCGATACAGCTCCACTGGCGAGACTGTAAGGTAGTCGAAACACGTATGGAGAGAAGAACAGAGTTGTATTTGCAGGAAATGAATTGTTTTGTATATATTCTTTCCTCTTGCTCTGCTTGAAAAGAGAACACATGTAGGCAACTGTTTAAACACGGCACATAGATTTAATGTATTTCTTACTGAAAGTTAGATTTTTAAAAGTCCAGATCTTACTATGAAATCAACAATTAATTTTGGGTTTCAGTAATTATCTAAATGAGATTATAAATGCGATAAATAATTTTCAAATTATATTCTAACATCTGAATGTGAACTTTGAGTGATTTTTTATTTCACATACTTTCTATGTGTAGCTATAAGAGGTATGATCAAAAAATAACGGAAATTTTTGAATTTTGCGGGTTTGCATATACGAATGTCAAAAACTTTTTTTTTTATCTCGTTGTAATGTATGTTCGCAAGTGCAGCCATTTTGAATATTTCGTTTATTTTTGATCGTCTAAAAGGATACACGTATTCAGATGCGCTTGGTGATTTCTTAATTCAAAAAAAAATTATTCAAAGGATTTGAATTAATTTTGTTTAAAAAATGGAATAAAGTGCAGCACCGCATTCGGACTGTTAACAGTGGCTCTTGGTAAATCTACTATGAGTATGATAAGAGTTTACGAATGATATAGATATTTCAAAGAGGACGTCGTAACACATCAATAATCGATGACAGCGTCCAATAAGTAAAGAAAATGATTCTGAAAGATTTCCGAATCACTATCAGTGAAGTTGCTGATGAGGTCGTTTGGATTATACCAAATATATTTTTATGATGTTTTGGGCATGAAATATGTAGCAGCAAAGTTTGTGCAGCAAATTGCTGAAATTCGACCACAAACGACGTCATATAGATATCGCTCAGAATGAAGTCAACAACGACCCAAAACTTTTAAAAAAGGTTATAATAGGTGAAAAAACAAGAGTATGTGGATAAGACGTCGAAACCAAGGCCCAATCGGCTTAAAGAATGCTGCCTGAAGAGCCAAGAACGAAAACAATTCGACAAGTTTGATCAAATGTGAAGATTCTTCTTACTGTTTTCTTCGATTTCAATGGCGTAGTGCATCATGAGTTCCTGCAATATAGTTGTAAGATCAATAGGAATATTACTTGGAAGTTATTTATAGTTTTCGTGAAACAATCCGATGAAAATGCCCAGAATTGTGATAAAACAACTTACGGAAAGTGGATAATGATAATGCTTCCGCTCACACTTCACTGCTTGTCCATGATTTTTTGGCAAATAACAACACTGTTATGTTGCTTTAGTCTCCGTATTTACCGGACATGGCCCTCTGAGATGTCTTTGTATTCCAGGGGATGACAAGAACCATAAAAGTCAACGTTTTGCCACCATTGATAAAATAAAAACAGAATCGCTGAAGGCCATATCCAAAACTGAGTCGCAAAAGTGCTTCCAAGATTGGCAAGAGCGTTGGCACAAGCATATTACAACTGAAGGGGATTGCTTTGATCGGGAAAAAATTGATGTTGCTGTTAGATAAAGATTCTTTAAGTAAAATTAAAATTCCCCTTATTTTTTTTATTAAACCTCGTATGTACTATCACGATATTTTAAGTTTACAATTGGGAAATTGAGACCGTGTAGGGAAAGAAAAACTTTAAAAGAATTTATTGTTTCTAAACATATGTAAATATACAAAGTTTGTATAAAACAGAGACATGTTTTGTGAGTTGAATTAAATCGCGAAAAAAAAATTCGAAAACTGTAAATTTAAATAACTGGAAAAATTATTTATATCACTCAAGTTAACAATCATATTTCAGGAAACTTATAGGTACATGGACAATTAATTATATCTAAATTCCTTCCCACGTTTCCGAATTAACCAAATTATTACTCTAGTCCTTTACCTAAATAATATACCCATAATTTCTAAGTTTTATCCTCACTTAACCTTACACTAATCTGAATTAATTTATTATCAGTTAATTTATTTTACATACCTTTTTCATAATACATACAGAAATTGCTTTCTTTATTTGAAGTTAATATATTTTGGAAAATGGTGGTAATATTTTATATAGCTGAAATAGTTAATGATATAGTTAAATATTATATTATGAGATATTCTTGAGATTAACATAAATACATTTTTACAATGTACTTACAAAAATATTCGTTTTTATGTAGTTGATAACTTACTATTAGACAAGTTTCGTATTTACGAAAATGGGAATTTCTTTTTTAATTTTACTATCAAGTCAAGAAAAGAAATATCAATGATCAGGTCGAGAAATTTGTCTTATCAGTAATGTTTTGTATTTAGAACATTTTTAGCTTACCTTAGAATTATGATTAAATTAGTTACGGCTATTATAAAGGTATGAGTAGAATCACAACTTGCTTTATAAAGAAAATTTATATAATTTACTTAAAGAAATTATATAAGAATTAAGATTTTTTTTTCTAATAGACACTTTAAATATTGTGAAGTAGTAGATATTTATCGAACTTCAATTGTCTTTATTTTTGTTAAATATCACCACGTTTCGACTAGTAGTTATCTCTAGTCGTTTTTCAATTTCATTTGACAACGGCTAGAAATTATTAGTGGCCGAAACGTCGTGATATTCAACAAAAAATAAAGGCCATGGAATTCCAATAGGTATCGACTAATTCGCAAGAAACAATGTTGTCTATGGTCTTCAAACAATACCTTTAAATATTATTGCTACGCCTTGTTTAATTTAAATATAGTACTAAAATATTTGCTCCCAATTCTAGTTGTGCAACAAGTTGCATTATATGTATCAAAAATTAACGAGTGAAAAGTAGTTTTAGATTTTTTGAAAATAGAGAAGGATTTTAATACTGGTCAGAACTATTCTAGAAAATATGTTAATGACTATGAATGCTGAATGAACTCAGTACTCAGTACATTAGGAAATGACATAATCTATTGATTTTTGAATTTATTGTATTTAAGATATTTTGATATGAATTTAGATTCATTAAAGTATTACTATGAACGTTGGATGTTTCTCTTGCTTATGAACTCCATAGATTGTTGTAAAGAGACCCAAAGAAATAGTGCGGAAGTGATATTTCATAAAGAAAATTCCTATACAGTTCTTATATTTAACAGAAATGTTTTTTTTTTGTCAAAAGTGATGCTTCCAGTACTAAAGTGATTTTACACAGGAAGTGTTAATAAGTTATTCATCTTTGCGAAACTAAAAGAGACACAAAAATATTTTCATATGTACCAGAAGGAACAAAACAGAGATATCGTACAAAAAGTCAATGTTTAACTTTACTGAAAGTTAAAGATTTTTACACATATTGGTTTTGAAAATATTGGAAATTGGTTTATTTGACATCATGACAACCTGTAGAATCCAAACGACGGCGCATTTTAGAATAAAACGATCTCCATGTTCGTTTCTTGGTTTTCAGTTTTTACATGTCCACATCCAGCTTAACAAGAATTTCTAAATATGATCTGCTCGTTTCCGGTTCAACCTGAAGTTTTTATTTTGGGTAGTAAAGGAAAGCCGTTGACTTAAAGTAGTGTAGTTTGGATATTATAGCTTCTCACAGAGTCCAATGTCTTATTTTACATAACCAGTGTTAATAACTAGAAAATCTTAAATTTGGTCGATAATAGTTTAATATAAAAGATGTCTAGAATTTTTATTAATTTAAAAGTGAAAAAAATAGTGACTTTTTTAAATAAATAGATGTTTTTCTTGCTCTTCATTTTCTTGCACTACTCTGAATGTCGGAAAATAGATTTATGTTTATCTTCTCTGCACACTCTTTCACAATAGTGATTCATGCGGTATGCGTAAAAGTGTTTACTGTAAAGCACCAGTGGTGGTCTCTGGTGGTTGCATATTTTAGAAGGTAACAGTTATACACAAACTATTTCTTGGTGTTGCATGACTGAAGTAACCTTATTATATTTTTCGGTAGCAAATAATATAAATTTATACATTAAAAAACTGGTTTGATATGAAGTAATGTTATGTACAGTGAAATGAATGTTATAATATATAAGTCCATTTTGGTATATAATGCTGGTTATTTGTAAAATAGTTTATATGTAATGATTCTCTATTGGAAGCAAACTTTTCTTACTGGTTATAACGTTTTTTTATTGTTGGACTATCTTAGCTATATTACTTTATTTTGCCCAACATTTACTTGTGGTGAAAAAAGTTGAAATTAGTCATTAATGTATAACTGATACATCAAATAATCACCTGGGAAAGGAATAAAAAAAAATTGCGACATATCAGTTGAGTAAAATATTATTTAAAAATTTTATTACAAAAACAACAACAATTTAACTATATCCAAAAGGTATTTTTTCAAATTCACATATAAAAAAATTCATGCATTTTGATGCAACCTGTTAATAGAACTAATTCATTAATATAAAATATATTAAAGGGAAATGACTAAAATAATTGAGCCATATTTCCTGGTGTCAAGGGCCTCTTTCGTGAAAATACACCAAACAAACAATGCAATTTGTATCGATGATTTACCTGGATTCGTGCACGAAAGGCTCGGCATATTCATTTCGCATCCTACGAGGCAGCGGCGGAGGTCGCGGGTTACTCGGATAGTACCCGTCCATCCTGCCAATCTTTTTAATAATCTTTCCGCAGTGTCACTTTAGAACGGCGGCACATACAAAACACATCACATCGTTGTCGCGATATCGAACGCGGCGCGCACTCCAAAGAGTCCGATGTCCTTTAACGTCCTAACCGATAAAATTTTCGATGTAATGGCTGTAATAGCCGCACTAAAGACCTAATATCAAGCGAATCTAAGCAAAGAGTCTTTGTTTTTAGAGAACAAGCTCCAGCTGTGGCTCTATAAAGAGTATTTACGTTCAGGCAGGAATAATATGTAGCGGATCGAACACGCACGCTTCGTTCAACAGTTTGCAGCGAAGTGGGGTTGATGCGGAACAACGGCGGTGCGAATCGGGGGTGCGAACGTCATAGGGTTGCGCCTGCGTTCATATTGCCACCCTTCAGACTCACCCCTATGTCGTATCTGTCCTGTCGCCTCACCTGCCGCCTCACCGGACTACGGCGACGAGCGATACTTCAAACGCAGGCCGCTCTGCTCGTTTCAGTTCTGGATTTTATTTTGCAGGAACTTTTGCCATTGCAGAATTTTGCTGCTGTACTAGACTGACAGCTTGATTAGCATGAATTGGAAACAAATTTGAAGGAGAAATTTAAAGGGAATTAAGATTTATTTTATTTTGTAATTAATGTAATTAAAGGTAAAATAAATGAAAACTGGGTACACTTGAAATTAATTTAAAATACTAATTTATTATAATAACTAGCGACTACTTACATGAAATACAAATAAGTATTAAAGAGCTTTTTTTGAAGATTTCATAAAATAATGATTAGCTGATCTAAAATAACAGTTATATCTAAGAACGAAAGGAAATAATATTTCTATGACTATTAAATCAGCAGGAATATACATTTCGCTTCATTACTTAACAGGATATTAGTTGTATTATTAAAACATTTTTAGCAGAAAAAATCTTCTGTATTTCATTTTAAATCTGAAGAACTTTACAAAAATATTCGAGTGCCTAAAATTTATTATTTCATTTTATAGAGTATCCGGATTGAGTTGAAGAGACATTTTGTTTCAACATAGAAGTGCGACAAAAGTAATGATGGAAAATACTCCTACCATTGCGGATGGCTCCATCTGGCATTACGATAGAAACATATAGCTACAAAATATTATTTTCTAGAACCTGATAGGATACGAAAGCACCTACGTTATGTTGCCGAACTTCTGTCAGCTAATAATACCACGAAATCGCGATGTGTTATGTTAACTGGTCCAATAAAGAAATTTATATTTTAATATCACGTCTAAATTAATTGGTCCATCAACTAAAACCACTGAGAGTCACAAAATTCTTCAAGACAAATGAAGATTTTACTTTTATTCAAATGTCTCTCGACGACACGACTTATAAAGTCTGTGCTAGACAAAAGCGGTTGAGCCAAGCATCGCTAAATTGTGATTGTGGTTACTTTGATACCATCAGTAACCTTGGTCGTTTGCCGATTATTGCTCAATTTGTTCCATTGCCACGACCCTTGAAAGACCGGGTCTGCTGTTTTTCGTTATCAAATAATTGGTTAATTTTTTTGTGGAGTACGACCTGATGGTATTAAAAAAATGCGACAAAGCAATAAATTCCCAAATATCGACAAATTTTGAAACAAAACTAAAATTTTAATGTAAGTGTATTTTCGTATATGAAACATTCTATATTGCAGTTACAGAACATAGTATATTTATAATCTTTTTTATTCTTTAAAATTTATGATAAATGAAGGGAACTTAGAAAATCTATAGCTACTATTTTGAGGGTGTAATGTTGCGTCACAGTTACGCTTGCTTTCTTTAGAGATCGAGATCCGATGAAACGAAAAATTGACACCAGAAACATTAATCGAGTATATATTTTTTCGCAATATATTAATTGACTGTACAGCTCAAAACTCTAAAAATATGACGATTTTTGTGAAAAATGCAAGTGTTACTGAAAGGGTGCACATAAAAAAAGTTTACTCAAATCAACGCATATATGCTCTTATTGAGAAAATCTCAGCTTTGTGTTTAAGTAAGTAAATATATTTTCTAACTAAATATACATTTTCGTCCATATGAAAATTCAAACTTTTTAATTGAGCATAATATCGATGTAAAATAAGAAAACAAAATTCTAATAGCGAACACTCCAGTACTAGAATAGAATTTACATTGATGATTAGGTTAGAACTTCTGATATTCCGAATTTATTTCTTTCAACCAAAGTTACTCCAATGGAGATTACAAAATGATAGATTATGTAGTTCAATATTAAACATTTTAGTAGATATAAGTGAAATGACAGATAAGCTGCCGTAAATATGTAGATTATTATTAAAAAAATAATTGAAATTAATGGCTAACGTCACAAGAAAATACAAACAACTTACAACAGAATTTCTTACAAAAAATGTCAATGATTTTTCTCATTATTTTCAAAAATCTTAATTTGTACGATTAATTACTTTGGAACAGGATATTTTGAATTAAAATCAAATTTAATCTCAAAATAAATCTAAAATATTACTAACTATAATCAGTTCTTGGTAAAAAAAGGGGGTGTTGCAAAAACACATAATAAGTAGTGTCGAAATTAAATACAACTGGAAAATAGTTAGCTTACTAAAATAGAAGCTCGTAGATGATATAACATGGGTGGCGTTTTCAAAAAATCTTTAACTGTAGATGCAGAGCTTCTCGTTTTCACTTTCAATGATATTCTTCACTATTCTAAAATTTTATGTCAGGAACTATATATTCCTCCTCATCTTTTGCTCTTTTTGATTTTTGTGCTTTTGTGTCACCTAAATGAAATAATATATTTTTGGTATGGTTTACGAGTTTACCTCTTGTCATGTACAGTAAGAATTCTCTAGTCTTTTTATAGGTGCATAATAATAAAGGGTGTCTTTTATATAGATATAAAACTTTAAGTTGGCAACACTTTTTTAACCGGCGGCCATTTTATCAGCTGTCAAGTGATTTATGTTTAGTTTGGTTTGGCATTTCAACATGAATAGACTTCCAAATTGTACAAATTTATTTTGAAAATCATGGTTCTGTTCGGTCAACATAATCGTCCATCAGAGCAATTAATTCGATTAACTATGGAACGTTTTCGCATCACGTTTACTCTAAATGATAATACACATCCACAGAGACGTCGTACAGTTCGTACAGAAGAAGTCATTGCTACTGTAGAGCGTAGCGTAGAGGAAAACCCGAATCAGTCTATCCGCCATCGTGTACAGGAATTGGATATGTGTCCATTCACTTTATGGAAGATTTTGCGGAAAAATTTTGGTTTGCGTGCTTACAAAATCCAATTCGTGCCAGAATTGAAGCCACACGATCACCTAGCAAGGCGTAGATTCGGTGAATGGGCCCAAAACAAGATTGCCGTTGATCCTGATTTTCATAAGCGAATTTTGTTTAGCGACGAAGCTCACTTTTGTTTGAATGTATACGTCAATAAACAAAACTGCCGTCTTTGGAGTGATGATAATCCTCAAGTGTATGTTGAGACACCGTTACATCCAGAAAAATTGACTGTTTGGTGTGCTTTATGGGCTGGTGGAATCATTGGTCCGTACTTCTTTAAAAACAATGCTGGTCAGAACGTTACAGTCAATGGTGACCGCTATAGAGCCATGATTACTGGACTTTTTCGTTCATCAATTGATCAACCATGATGTGCAGAAGCTGTGGTTTCAACAAGACGGCGCAACATGTCACACAGCTCGTGCCACAATTGATTTACGGAAGGAAACGTTTGGTAACCGCATAGTTTCACGTTTCGTACCCGTGAATTGGCCTCCAAGATCGTGCGATTTAACGCTGCTAGACTGTTTTCTGTGGGGATATGTGAAGTCGCTAGTCTACGCCGATAAGCCCGAAACGATTGATCACTTGGAGGACAACATTCTCTGCGTTATTGCCGATATACGGCCACAAATATTGGAAAAAGTCATCGAAAATTGGACCTCCAGATTAGACTACGTCCGAGCCAGCCGTGGCGGTCATATGCCAGAAGTCATATTTAAATTATAATGCCAGAAGGTTATCTTTCGAATAAAGTAAATTTCATGTAAATTTAAAAAATTCATCTTTGTTTTATTCCATTTAAAAGTTCTATACCTCTATAAAAAACACCCTTTATATCCCCAAGGATTCTGTTCGAAATAGTAAAATTATTTTTGCCCCCAAAGAGTTATATTCGCCCTGCTGTAGTCTACCATAAGAAATGTGAAAAAAATGAGTATACTAACTGTGAAATCTTCAGCATTTTAATTTATTTTGAAGTAATTATATAATTTGAAAAATAATCCTTTGTCCGACATTTAATGATCCTTAAATGTAATTAAATTAAACACTTATAATCTTGGGTAGGCCTCAAGAAGTTAATGACACGTCCAAATTATCTATAGAGTAAGTCATTCCATTTCTCACAAAAAATTTCAGAATATTTCAAATTAAAACAGTTAAATATGCACTCTACGCTCTTGATTGCCGTGTTTTCTGTGATAGGTGGTGATTTAATAGACATGAATTTTCTGGGTTGATAATTATCGATGTAACACAAATTTTAATTCAGATGGTTTGTAGATAGCGTGTGAGTAGCTATAATCATGTGCCGTTTTATAGTGAAACGTTTTTATATTTCTGATGAATCAGACCTTTTTCAAAGCTAAGAAATTTCTATTTTTTGGTGGTTACTAGAGCGGAAGAAGATCCTGTATTTGTAAAGGTTTATACAACCCGTGGTCATAGAATGTTGTGTTTTTGATTTTAGCTAAGGTGTTGTTTATCAAATTACCCAAACAATTTTAAGTAAGCAATTTGGAAACAAATTGATTGATTCACTTCTCGAAAAACTTGGCTGTAAGTTTACCGGGAAAGTCGAAGAGATTGAAAATAATATTATTCTATTACAAATAGAAATAGAATCCTTAAAGAGTGGAAATTACTCCCTCAAGTTAGATTCTCAAGAGCAGAATTTCCGTAAATTGCAAACTAATATAAACATTCCTGGAATTAAAAACGTTCATCGGGTTGTAGCAAAAAATCCCAGTGGTGATAAACCTCCTGCAGTGTTTTAAAAGCAGCGTAAAATGTTAAAAAATACTTGGGTATTAATAGGCGAAGATTTAACTCAAGTTCGTTTATCATTATTTAAAAAAACCGTCGTACAGTTTTTCGAAAAAAATGTGTGGTCTCTGTACGGAAATAATCATGTGAATAGTGGGGGTGTTGTACATCGTGTTGAGGATAAAATTATAAACAAAGTATGTATACGCGAACTTCGGAGGCGATAATCTGTTTACTTTCCTTAAATTTATTTTTAATTTTTGCTATAATAATTTATAATTAATTTCGCTATAATAATTTAATAATTTCTGTTGGTTGTTTAGGGTACACTCTTACTGTGTTTTTATCTTTCGTTTTTGAAAAATACTTATTTATTACTATATTATTATTGTTACTGTTTTTATATATAATATGTAACATATAGATGAGCTTAAACGTATTACATATTAATACTATAATATCTTTAGTAGCAAATCTTTCTTCTTTTTAAAGCCACCTCGTGGGCAAGGATGGCGATGTTGTAGAGGTGACAAAGACTTGTTTGAAGTTTGGTGCGGTTGATGTTGTTGTGCGCATTGAGGGATATAATTTTACTGTCAAAATCTCTTATATAGTTGTCGAAAAGGAGTTGGTAGATACAGGTATGTAAAGGATGTTATTGATAACTCAGTTTTAATTCAGATTTGAGCAGATTTTATTGAGTGCCTGAAGGCTCAGTATTAAATTATTTTTTATTATAATAATAAATGGTAGCATATAAATACTGCGTTGTTCAAACATTTCCCAATTTTTAAATCATCTTAAAGATACCCTATCTAGTCTTTACTCTGAAATGAATACATAATATACATCGGCGACTTTAATATAGATATGCTGAAGTATTCGGCTCCTATTTTAATGAAACTGTTACAGTTTTGTAATTTTACGAACAAAACTATAAATATTTATACTAATAATACCTACAATAAAGCTAATACTCGCCATAAACCCTTATTTCATCAAGTAGTCTCTTTAATAAATATTAAAGAAAAAGCTAAAGGTTTATTCATTTGTCACATCAAAAACCGGTATTATAAAAAATCAAGTGTGTCTAGAAATGCATCAAAAACTCCACTTTTGCCACTTTCATCAAGGGTGTAGTTAATATCTTGTTTTTTTTTTCTTTTGTTTTTGGCAGAAACCCAGAAAGCGGATTTTTTGCTGAATTTCTAAGAGTACAATACTACTTTTATTCCTGTTTGCAGCTAAAACCATAGTTCAATGTGCTAAGGCATCATTTGCCAGATAGTAAGGATAAACAAAGTTTCTATTGTATTCGTTTTTCGTTGAGTACTCCGTAGTGAAAGTGATCACATCTAAGATGTCAACTCACCATCTTTGTGACTTTTAATATTTGGTGCAACCTTGAAGACAATCAGGTACATGCCACAAACCGTTTTTGTTATACTGGAACTTTACATTCGTGTCTAAAATTGGATTTGCATGCCAGAGCCGGCATATAACACGACACTGCTCCTCCCATAGAAGCCATCGGCTTTCCAGCTTGCCGAAAGTGTTTGGATTTAATGACAAAACTGCTTTTCAGGTATTAAAACTTCATAATAAACAATGATAATACCGATTTTAAAGTATACTTTAATTTTTCCCCTGTGATTGGGGACTATTAAGACTTTCTGCGAGCAATTACAGGACACTTTATATTTAATTTCATTTAAAATATTTTGTAAACCGAAGGTATATGTATACACTAGGTAATTTAAAACATCATTGTAATATACACACACACATATTACTAAGCCAACACTTTTAATTAGGTTTAAATACATAATTTTAGTCTTAATCGGTCTAATAGATAGATTATACTACTTCAAAATTAACGTAAACATTTGAACGAAAGTAAAAGTGAGGTTATTCAACGGCACTGTTTAAGGCTGGACGTAAAGCTAACTGACTTGGCGTTTGGCGCAGATGACGTCATACTAGTAATAGTGTTATTGTTCATTGTTTCTTGTTTTTTTTTGTTGTAATTTAGGTAACAAATAGTCACATATTTCTTTTAGATTAAGTTAAAATACCCATAGTGTGTAAATCAGAATTCCTTTTTTTTACTTATTGTTATATATAGATTTATTTTTGGATCTAGTTATTTCCTGTTTCCGATAACATCATCGCTGCTTCTTACCAACGGGCCTAAAACAGGTGGCGCTTTGAAGACATACATAACCCCCCCTAATCTTCGGCATGCAAGCCTAGGCACTGCCCTACAAGAAGGAGTGATCAACACGAAAAAATAACCACCTGTATCCACGCAGTTTAGCACATTTAAATTTTAATTTAATAATATTTAACTTTAGCATTCATATCATTTTAATTATTTTTCGCCGTAGCAAAACTTCAATATGTTGCAAAGGGTCCAAGAGATATGTTTTTTTTTATCTGCGGAGATTTATTATAATGAGGTGAAAACTGCCCTTAAAGTTCATCCTTAAAAACAGTATTTTTCAGATATCTCAGGTTCTAAGTAAGATATTTTTAGAAAACAAATGAAAATTACTTGTTCGAAATGATAATAAACTATGATATTTTACCTCCAAAGATATCATCCCTTATTTTTAATTAGGGTGAATCATATATTTGCGCACGTAATTTAGTTCTAAAAATTACGAAATTTAACGGAATTGTTTGAAAATATTTTTTTACGAATACAATAAGTACCTTAAGTTTGCGTGTTTCGGGGTTTCTAAAAATAAACTATTAAAAAAGGGTGAGTCACCACCAAATACTATTTTTTTAAATCTCAAGTTTTAATCGAGATATCTTTACCAACCAAAATGGAAACTACTTGTTATACGAAAAGACGTTAAACTGGTTTGGTTTTTTTCACCCTCAAGGATATCATCCCTTATTTTTTATAAGGGTAAAACATATATATTTGCGCACGGAACTTAGTTATAAAAATTACGAAATTTAATAAAATAATTTGAAAATATTTTTTTTCTCGAATACCATAATTAAGACCCCAAAAATAAACTAGCATAAGAGGGTGAGTCACCCCTGAAAACTTTTCTTAATATCTCAAATTTTAATTAAAATATCTCTACAAAACAAAATGAAAATTACTTGTTATTCGGAATGATGTAAAACTATGGTATTTTAACCTCAAGAATACCATCCTTTATTTTTTATTAGAGTAAACCATATGTTTGTTCATGTAATTTAATTCTAAAAATACCGATATTTAATGAAATTGTTTGAAAATATTTTTTCACGAATATCCTATGCTGACGTGTTTGGGAGTTTCTAAAAATAAAGTAGTAAAAGAGATTGAGCCACCATAAAATACTTTTTTTTTTAAATCTCAAGTTCTAATTGAGATAACTTTACAAAACCAAATGGAAATTACTTGTTATTTGAAATGAAGTTAAACTATAGTATTTTCACCCTCAAGGATATCATTGCAAGTATGTCATTTCATATATGTAAATTCTTAAAATTGCCAAATTTCAATTGATAGAAACGTAACACAGCCTACTGATTTTTTTTGTTTTAAATAATCGGATATTTAGAAATCACTATATATTGTAAATTATAATAATTTACAAATCTATGTTTAAATAAAAAAGTAGAATATTTATTCATACAAAACGATATTTTATAGGACTTGTAATAATACAGACTGAATGTTGTACAATAATGGAATTCACCAAAAAAGTGTTTTAAGCATAACGATTTTTTACATCAGGAATAGCGAATTATTGCAACATTACTGTAGCCTTCTACTTCACAATGCGTTGCACATGATATAACCTCACATTAACTAACAAGTAATTTCCATTTTGTTTTGTAGAGATATCTCAATTAGAATTTGACATTTGAAAAAAGTATTTGGGAGTGATCCACCCTCTTTTTCTACTTCATTTTTTGAAACCAGGAAAAATGTCAATTTGAGTTAATTATGGTATTCGTGAAAAAAATATTTTCAAACTATATTATTAAATTTTGTAATTTTTAGAATTAATTTACGTGCGCGAATAGATGGTTTACCGTTATAAGAAATAAGGGAGTGAATAGTTCAATAACATTTCAAATACCAAATAATTCCAATTTTGTTTTGTGAAGATATCTCAATTGAGATTTAACAAAAAAGTATTTGGGGGTGGCTCACCCTATTTTACTGGTTTATTTTTGGAAACCTCGAAATACGCCAACTTAAGTTACTTATGGTATTTATGAAAAAAATATTTTCAAACAATTTCATGAAGTTTCGTCATTTTTAGAATTAAATTACGTGCGCAAATATATGGTTTACTCTAAAATAGGGGATGATATTCTTGGGGGTGAAAATATCATAGTTTAATATCATTTCAAATAACAAGTAATTTTCATTTGGTTTTTTAGAGATGTCTCAATTAGAACTTCAGATATTAAAAAAAATGTGTTTGGAGGTGATCCACCCTTTTCTACTAGCTGATTTTTGGAAACCCCGAAACACAACAATTTAATTACTTATGGTATTTGCGAAAAAATATTTTTAAACAATTCAATTAAATTTCGTGATTTTTAGAATTAAATTATATGTGCAAATATATGGTTTACCCTAATAAAAAATAAGGGATGATATTCTCGAGAGCGAAAATATCATAGTTCAACATCATTTCATATAGTAAGTTATTTTCATTTTGTTTTGCAAAGATATCTCAATTAGGATTTGAGATTTAAAAAAAGGTGTTTAGGGATGACTCACCCTCTTTTACTAGCTTATTTTTAGAAACTCCGGGAACATGTCAATTTGAGTTACTTATGGTATTTGTGAAAAAAATATTTTCAAACAATTGACATTTCCATTAAATTTCGTAATTTTTAGAATTAAATTACTTGCGCAAATATATGGTTTATCCTAATAAAAAATAAGGGATGATATCTTTGGAGATGAAAATACCATAGTTTAATATCATTTCGAATAATAAGTAATTTCCACTTTGTTTTGTAAAGATATCTCACTTATAACCTGAGATATTTCAAAAATATTGTTTTTAGAGGTGAACTTTAGGTTAAACACAATAGCAGAAAGCTTCTTCTTTGGTTCTCATTAGTTTTGCTTGTGCTGTCCCTTTTTGTCTTGGTTTCCTCGACTTAGCGTCACAACCCTTGGTTGCCTTGATTTTGGTATGTTGCATAATTGAAATTTAATTTTATTTTTCTCTTTTATTAATTAATTTTAGCCGTATATTCTAATTTAGGGCTTGAACATTATTCGATTTTATTTATGATCGGATGCTAAGACCCATTGTATCATCTAATAAATATTTATGATATATATATATATATATATATATATATATATATATATATATATTGTAAATTGTATCTATAATGGGTTGTTACAATAAATTAATTTTATAAATTATTTTATTTATTTACATGAATTTTAGAACACATAATTTTGGATATAGTATTTTTTATGTTTTATTTTACTAATATAAAACTAAATCATTTCAAGTTGGAGAAATCAAAGCATTGGATCGGGGATATTATTTTTTTTGGAATAAATAATCAAATATACTTTATGTAAGAAAATTCGAATTTTGGGTTGATTTAATTTATTATATTTAAATTAATCCCGAAAAAGTTTTTGAATGAATAAGTACTTTTTCAATTTATCAGACTGAATTAATTTACTCAAGTAAAATACATTTTTTTGAATATTTATATTTTTCATATAAACATTTGGAAAACTTTGTATTAAGTATTTTTGCTTAAATTAAATAGCTGTGAGTTGAAGTTTAATCTATATTTATAAGAAAAAATTTAAACTCATTTTGAGTATTCCTTTCTTGTCTGTAATTATGTGTAAAATAATATATACGTAACGAAGAAGCCACACTTCATTATGAAACTGGCTAAAAATTTTGGCGATGTCGATTGGATAACTAGCAAATGCTTTTAGGGTTTGAGTAAAATGTAAATTATATTCAGATTAATCAAACGAAAACTGGATAATTCTTATATTACCTGCATTTTCGCCCTTTATTTAGGTTAGAGTGTCTCATGCTTTGTAGATATTCCAAATTTCAAGAATGTTTACAAGGGGTACATGACTTCGACTGTACCATATCCTATTATTAATGCGCTTC
Organism: Diaprepes abbreviatus; assembly: GCA_034092305.1. Lineage (NCBI taxonomy): Eukaryota > Metazoa > Arthropoda > Insecta > Coleoptera > Curculionidae > Diaprepes > Diaprepes abbreviatus. The sequence goes on from JASJET010000304.1 coordinate 646,263, forward strand.
GTGGATATCTGCTTCACAAGGATTATATAATTATGGATATGTTATACGCAACCTTAAAGATAGTATACCGGTAATCATTGGCGTAGCAAGATAAATTTTCCTAGTGGGAGCAGCTGATTAGCTGATTAGCCACTGCAAGTTTCCAATTTTGGTAATTCGATTAGAGACAGGTGCTGATTCAGGAAATGGACCATTGCAAGACTGCCTCAGAAGTTATTGTATTTTTTACTGTTTCAAGGTATGGCATTCTAAATGTAGTGATTAAGATAAATTTAAGCGGCGGCGTAGTGGGTGAAGCGGGAGACGATATCGTTCGGGCATATTTGGTTCCATTTATATTTTTTTGTTTTTACGCGCGTGAGTAACGCATACAGTTTATTTGTTATTGTTAGGTAATATTAGTGTTCTCGGAAACGGCATTATCTTAAATTTGCAAATTGTGCCTATGGGAAAATAAATTTTTTTGATATACACTTTTTAATCCCACAGTTTTTTTAAGCGTGAAATGAATCTCATATCATAAATGGTTAGTGACTCTTAAGTTTGAAACACTTTTTTGGTTCTAAAAAATCGAGTTTTTTAAAAAAAAGTTTTGTTTAAAGTCAAATTTTTCTTCGATCTTTAATAACCGGTCAAAAGTTCCAAACGATTATTTGTCAGCTCCTTTGCACGATTGCTAACTAAATTAAGCAACATTTTCAATTATTAATTAATAATGATCCATTTATTGGAAAAGGATGTTAAAAAAAAGAATTTTAGCTTTTTTGAAGCTCCACATTTTATCTGTTAACATCAACGACGTAGAACTTATAATCTGATTTTTTTTTATTTATCGATTTTTTATAAAAAAAATCAAGAGTGCCCAACAGTTCTCACTGGAATCTCATACTATCGGGTTGGGTATCGGTATTTCGGAAAAAAATTTCAAATCAGTATCGAATAAAATCAGTGAAATATTCTAATTTGCCGGACCACTAGACAATTCTATTGTATATAAAATGTAAACATTTTTTTAATTTCAAAAATAAATATAATTATCATTTTTGTATTTGTAAAAATATCTAAGTAATTATTTATTACTAATTTTATATTAAATTATATTATTTGAAAAAATTTCATTCCCACTTGTTTTTGGTAAACGGAGATTTTCGAACATGATAAATTAATTTAGCGAGGAATGGGATTGAATCTTTTTCTCAACATAAAAATAATGAAAACAGTATATTTTTTCAATATTATCGATTTTTCTAGGGAAGGCATTGAACTTTGTAGGGTGGGCGGTGACCACCCTTGCTCCCCCCTAACTACGCCTATGCCGGTAACCAATACTAACTCTCTTTTTTGGTAAACGGAGATTTTCGAACATGATCAATTAATTTAGCGAGGAATGGGATTGAATCTTCTTCTCAACATAAAAATAATGAAAACAGTATATTTTTTCAATATTATCGATTTTTCTAGGGAAGGCATTGAACTTTGTAGGGTGGGCGGTGACCAGCCTTGCTCCCCCCTAACTACGCCTATGCCGGTAACCAATACTAACTCTCTTTTTTGGTAAACGGAGATTTTCGAACATGATCAATTAATTTAGCGAGGAATGGGATTGAATCCTTTTCTCAACATAAAAATAATGAAAACAGTATATTTTTTCAATATTATCGATTTTTCTAGGGAAGGTATTGAACTTTGTAGGGTGGGCGGTGACCAGCCTTGCTCCCCCCTAACTACACCTATGCCGGTAACCAATACTAACTCTCTTTTTTGGTAAACGGAGATTTTCGAACATGATCAATTAATTTAGCGAGGAATGGGATTGAATCTTTTTCTCAACATAAAAATAATGAAAACAGTATATTTTTTCAATATTGTCGATTTTTCTAGGGTATGCATTGAGCTTTGTAGGGTGGGCGGTGACCACCCTTGCTCCCCCCTAACTACGCCTATGCCGGTAACCAATACTAACTCTCTTTTTTGGTAAACGGAGATTTTCGAACATGATCAATTAATTTAGCGAGGAATGGGATTGAATCTTTTTCTCAACATAAAAATAATGAAAACAGTATATTTTTTCAATATTGTCGATTTTTCTAGGGTATGCATTGAGCTTTGTAGGGTGGGCGGTGACCACCCTTGCTCCCCCCTAACTACGCCTATGCCGGTAACCAATACTAACTCTCTTTTTTGGTAAACGGAGATTTTCGAACATGATCAATTAATTTAGCGAGGAATGGGATTGAATCTTCTTCTCAACATAAAAATAATGAAAACAGTATATTTTTTCAATATTATCGATTTTTCTAGGGAAGGCATTGAACTTTGTAGGGTGGGCGGTGACCAGCCTTGCTCCCCCCTAACTACGCCTATGCCGGTAACCAATACTAACTCTCTTTTTTGGTAAACGGAGATTTTCGAACATGATCAATTAATTTAGCGAGGAATGGGATTGAATCTTTTTCTCAACATAAAAATAATGAAAACAGTATATTTTTTCAATATTGTCGATTTTTCTAGGGTATGCATTGAGCTTTGTAGGGTGGGCGGTGACCACCCTTGCTCCCCCCTAACTACGCCTATGCCGGTAATCAATACTAACTCTCTTTTTTGGTAAACGGAGATTTTCGAACATGATCAATTAATTTAGCGAGGAATGGGATTGAATCTTTTTCTCAACATAAAAACAATGAAAACAGTATATTTTTTCAATATTGTCGATTTTTCTAGGGTAGGCATTGAGCTTTGTAGGGTGGGCGGTGACCACCCTTACTCCCCCCTAACTACGTCTATGCCGGTAACCAATACTAACCCTCTTCAGTATTTAGAGAACCTTTCATGACCTTAGGCGATGTAATTACTGAACTAAAAAATAAGAACTGTATAGATGAAAATGGGTTTTCTGTCAAGTTGATCAAATAAGTAAAAAATTTCATTTATCCTACTCACTAACCTAATTACCAAATGTTTTGAAAAAGGTGTTTTCCTGATATCCTATTTGTGCAATTTTAATGCCTGTTCATAAGAAAGAGGATTTTCTTAAAAACAGGCTTGAATACATATAGGCAGCTATTTAAACACGAAAGAAATAGATTTTTTATTTCTAACTGAAATCTTAATTTTTAAAGTTCGCATTACAATTTTGGTTTTAGTTAAAATAGAGTCATAGTTTTTGCTATCCTGGACGTTCTTCCAGTTCTGTAAGGTCTTTGTGTTCTTCATAACATTCTGATAAAAAAACTTGGATTTGATAAGAGCAGAATAAGGCTGCTACAGGGTCATTTCCAGGTTATGAGGATGGGGGAGTGTCATTGGGGGAGGAAGTTGTTAATGTGGGGGTTCCGCAAGGATCAGTTCTAGGCCCCATTCTTTTTTTGATATATATATATATATATATATATATATATATATATATATATATATATTTATATATATATATATATATATATATATATATATATATATATATATATATATATATATATCAACGGTCTATCTTCTTAGAAGCCCACGGTGTAATACTTTCTTCGTTGATGATATTACGCTTTGCCTGCATGGAAAGAAACTTCAGACCAGGCTGAGTCATTGTAGCTGTAGCTACAGACGGAGGAATGGTTTGCCTCTAACAAATTTTTACTGAATACTGATAAAACCCTTTTTTGCCATTGCAAACCTAAGAGAAAGGCAGAATGAAATTTCTATGAAATTGTTAGGAGTACATCTGGATTCAAAAATGAAATGGAATCTATATATTGAGAGTGGTTGTGGAAGGCTGAGAGGTTATGTATTCCTGCTTAGACATCTGACAGGATGTGTTTTGAAGGAAACTCTGCTGTCTGTCTACTACATGATCTATGCGGTTGCTGTGTAGGGTGAAGTGACGTAGGGACTGGAGTGTTTGGTTTATTGGATTGCAGTTTAAATACTGGTGGGTCTTAGTTACCCAGATGACTACAGATCTAATTTTTCTGAAGTTGGCACTGTGACTCTTCCAGCAGTGCATGTTCTGGAGAGTGTCACATAAAAAAAAACATAAAAATGATTTTACAGATATGGCATGTGGATATTCACAAGTAAGTTACTAGCGCTAGAGAGAACCTTATACCTACTTGAGTAGATATCAAGGCAGATTAGATTTTATAGCTGTAAAAATGTTCAATAAACTGCCGTGCATGTCCAAAAGAATTGTAGAATATTCTAAAACTGTTCCTAAAGAAAAATATTTTTTATACTGAACAGGAATTTTTTGATTTTAATTTTACTGTCTTTTGGGGTTTCAAAGTGTCATTTTTATACAATAAATTCAGTTATAGTTACATCCATATTGTTTGGAGGTACAAAACGTTTTATCTGTATTTTTTATCCATTTTCTGGACATGTTTAAGTCTTGTTGGATATATAATAAATAAACTATTTTGATATGTGCTCATTTAAGTTTGCATGAAATCAATAATATGTTAATCTGCCTACCAATGAGAAGAAAAAAAAACATTTATTTATCAATTACACCAAAGTACATAATGGTGTTCCGACCTGTCAGCGTGCATTGAAATATGCTAACGATTAGATCAAGTTTTGTCATACAGAATGGAAGTTTTATTATAAAAATCATTTAATGAATGATGACATTTAAATATCAGTTAGTCATTTAGAACATTTCTACATCTGCCCATTTGTACAATGTTTGGAATATTCACCAGAAAATGGTTATAAATTTTTATACATGCATTTGAAGCTGATTTTATAAAATCTGCAGTTCGATGTTATTGAACAAGTAAGTTTTTACCATGCCAAGTCAAACAATCGTAATTAATGGAGCCCACTCCAAAAGCACTCAGACGTACAGATAACATTTGAAAGTACACACATTCACTAATGTTAAGACGCCACTATTTACAAAGATTAGTACAAAAGATTCTATTTTTTAACATTTAAAATAAATTTTAATATATATTTCTGGATCATGAAGAATGCCAACAACACTACTCCATATTGCAATATTCTCATATATGTCAAGATTATGTAGCTTTAACTTATATTCAATGATTTTAGAGTATCGGGAAGCTTTTATAATCATAATAAATTGGCACATGACATTACTGGTTATCTATTTATTAGGAAATATACATTATTTTCAAATATAAGTAAATTTAAAGTTTCCCCTTATAGGATAATGAGGAGGATTAAATCAATCAAAATTTTTTTTAGTCTGTATGTAGAAAATATTAAGTAAATATACAAGCGAATTCAGGTATAAGAGAACCAAAACAGAGGAGATCTTTGCCCGGAAGGAAATACAGACCAGTAGCTACAAATTTAATAATACGATATATGTATTTTTTTGGTGTTCTTCAAAGTGACGTATGACAAAATTGACCAAAAGCAGATGTAAAATATAATAACAGAGTTAGGAATATCAAACAAGCTGATTTATCTTGCCAGAAAAATTTTAGAAGGTCAAAACTTCTAAAATAGAACAAGGTTTCAAACTAGGAGACCCTATGTCAATAGTACTTTTAAAATTGGTATTGGAAACATCAATCTGTTAAAACAATTTATGAATGAAAACTTTGCTGAATACCTAATAGAAATAACAAAAATCAAAAAAGAAGTTATAAGAAGAATGGAGGGGACAAAAAATTATGGACTGAGAATAGACCAATAATATATGATAATGCGAGATATAAAATAAGAAGACGAGGCAGCCTTAAAAGTATATACAAAAAAAGGAGAGGGGTATAAATTTGAAAGAGTGTTTGAATTTAAATACCGGGAAGTTAAAATCACAGAAAAAGATCAAGTGGATCAAAAAATACAGGCAGTAATTTTATAAGGAATTTGTAACATTAGAATGTTGAGAACGTTAACGAAATCCAAGTGAGGTTTCAAAAAGAACAGCGGAAATAATTTGAAGGGCCGTAATTAGAGTAACGGTCACATATGTGAGCGAAACGTGGATTACAAAAAAAGGACCAGGAAGAATTGGAGAATGGGGAAAGAAAAATGTTAATAGCGATGATGATCTAAATATAGAAAATGGATAGACAAGAAAAACAAATAAGGAGGTAGAAACCACATATAATGTACCTAAAATACCTACATTCATAAAAGCTTAGATGATAATATTTTTACGGTACGTGGAAAGGATGGTGAAGAATAGAATCATACAAAATAGTTTTAAATGGAAAAATAATTGGAAAAAGACGAAGAGAAAAATCACTCAAAAGATGGATGGACAGCGTAAGGCATGATTTGAAGAAGCTAAATGTAACTGAGAAGCAAAGTCTAGCAGTAGAAAGAGAAAGACCAACTGAATGTACCTGTATAACGCAATATTATAAAGTAAATACGCTCTTTGCCTTTATGGTCTGCAAAATGCTAGAAATAAAATTTTGAACTCTATAAAATCTTATCTAATAGACTCGCAATGGGTAATGTTCGGAGAAAATTTAATCTAAATATTTATATTTGGAGCACATACCTCAATTAAATATAATATATTATGAATTAATAAATATAAACGATTAGATGGATTTAAATCGAATCCAAATTCATTTTCGTACGATGGCTGATTTGTAATTTCGTGAACATTATATATTGGCAACTTTTAAGGTCATAATTTAGATATATACAGATAAAAATAAAAAATAAGAAATAGTACGAATACGTTATCTGTATAGTTTTAATTTTATAATAACTTAAAATATGGAATATGTTTAGAAATTATGGATTTTTGTAGTTTTGCTGGTGAAAATTTCAAATTTCCGACTACCAACGTTTTTTAGAAAAGTAATTAGTACCAAACTTGCAGAATATCAAGTAGGTCTAAGCAATATCATACTTCTGTTCTTTAGATTTTTAATCAATAATTCGTTGATTAATTCAGGGACTGTAGGTGACGGTCACTGCTTGAATTGGGAGAGATTTCTACCCTTTCCTGGTAGTACTTGGTTCCTAACCATATTGGAACAGAGTATGCCTGAATACCTTTCGTTTTTAGTTTTTAATCGATTAAGGTATTAAGGTTTTTCTTTGGTTTTACTTAAACTATACAGGATATTCATTTAGTATTCCGATATTCGATTGCGGCTGTATCGTAAAATAGATGAAAATTTAATAGACGAGAAGTTAATGAGGTACATTTGAACAATAATTTAACTTATAGGTGTCGTAAAAAAGCGTGGTGCAAAATTTTTGAATTTAATATAATATAATTAATATAATCCTTTCTTCATCGGTAAAATTTGTTTTCTTTAAAATGCGATGTTGTCAAATTATTAAGTTTTAACATATATATTCGCTTGTACGTCAACCGATTTAATTTTTTTTATACGGTTGGATAGACAATTTTATGCTGCTTACAATGATGTGTCACAAGGTGGGGGTTCCCATTTGACATATCAAAGTGAGGTTAGCTGGAGGTGAGGAGGTGATTGACAGACTTTTAACAAATGCAAAATTAAACTTCCCCCTGTATATCTAAATTGACGTGTTTTTTTCTTTTTTTTAAATTTTTCTATTTAACAAAGTTATTAAGGATGGTTCGTTTTGAAATGAAGGCACTGTATAATTGTTACTTAAATATTCAAATTTTTAATTCTATTTTATGTCATTTTTTTTCAAAAGGAATACCGTGTATTTAGTGCCATGTATCGATAGTAGTAGTAGATAGTTACTTAACTTTAATATTAACATGTTTGGCTTTATCGCCAACAGTTTTTTAACAAATTGCTATTAAACAAAGAATAACCAATTTCTACCAGTACATTACAACTTTTACGAGAATACATACTAATTATGTTTTTTTTTATATGAAGTATAAACTCGATAGGTGTTTAGCTGCTCTATATAATTATCTTTTGAAGACTGTAACGAAGTAATTTTTGAGGCACGAGTATATCTTATTTAGTATACATTGGAAAAATTAAATTCTTGCTAGGAAATAATATTTGAAGCATTTACATTACCGTTCACTAATTAATTAAAACGAGCCATGACGGAAACCGATGTTTTTCGGAGCGTTAGTATATAATAATACTGAGCTATATACTGCTTTTTTTACATCCTGTTGCTAGAGAACGGGCAATATTGTTTCATCTTACCGATACTACCGAAGACTCTTAAAGAACGAGCAGTGTCGGTTCCTTTTTTTATATCCTACCTTTATTGGTCGACATTCTCGAGAGCGCAATAAGACCGGGCAATGTCGTTCCATTCTATCGACACCATTGAGAATCTTTAAAAAAGGGACCGTCTCATTCCTTTATTTATATCCTACCACCACCTATAGGCACACGCATCAAGAATGGCCAGTTTCATTTAGTTCCGTAATGATCAAAATAGTGTTTACCAACGGGTGCTTACCGGTGTCACCAGTAAGGGCGTACAATAACTGTCGCCATTCTTCATGGCCAGGGTTACTAATCCGATGTTGTCGCCGCCATATAGCGAACCACTGCGTACAAAGACGTCGTCTACCTCCGATTGATGCCGGGTTACCGTTAAGATATAACGTACCACCGCCACTCGAGTAATACGAAGCGTTGTGAATAGCGTCGCGAATGGTTAGTACGAAGCACCATGAATAGCGTCGCAAATTTTTAGTGCGAGGCATAATAAACAACATCGTGAATGTTACCGCCGAGTTATCACCTACATGTACCATAATGCCGCCGATCGATTAGTACGAGGCGCCGTGAAAAGCATTATAAATATCAAAGTATAAATATACACTTGTCCTCCATATTGTCCAAATTTTGGTTATTGTTTTATATCTTAGGTTGTTAAGCTAGATTTAGGTATGGAATACAGTATACAGGATGTCTTAAAACCATTTGTTTCATTATCTAGTTCCCATAATACACGCAAATTACCCCTGACTTGCTGTTTCTCCACTGAAACAGGCTGCCAACCGTGGGTATTTCACTTGATCGCTGAATATTTGACCGCAAAATGAATATTCACCTATCGGTGTTCAGCTGCTTTAACAGAAAGATATCCGAACAACTCACAATTAAAAAGAGCCATTACAAGATTTTCCAGTAATAAAAAAATCAATATTAATAATTCATGCTAACTTTTAGCACCAACCGAAGAAATCTCTTTGCTGCTTACGTGGATTATAAGAAAGCCTTCGACTTAGTGCTACATGAATGGCTCACAACTATACTGAGAATGTATAGGGTTGATAATAATTTTGTTTTCTTTTTAGAACGCTTCATGTCTACCTAGAGAACTAGGATCCAATTGCAAGTGCCATCCAGCGACACCATCGAAACTAACACAATTCCAATACGAAGGGGAATATTTCAGAGGAAATTCACTTAGCCCATTGTGGTTCTGTCTTGTAATAAACCCACTCTCTCGCCATTTGAACTCCACCAGATACGGCTTTAGTATTAGAAATAACTACGAAGAGGTAGTAAGAGTGAATCATTTTCTACACATGGATGATCTTAAACTAATGGCTGCTACCAGAAACCAGCTGGAACAAATGCTAAAAATTGTAGAGGACTTCTCCGGGGATATCGGAGTGCAATTTGGACTTGATAAGTGCCGTATTTTGAACATTGTTAATGGCAAGATACAATCAGTAGCATTTGAAATATAGAACGGTTAAACTATAGCTGCAATGGAAGCAGACCAAACATACAAATACCTAGGTATGAAACAGGCTAATATAATTGACAATCACACCATGAAAGCCGAATTGACAACCTAATTTGTCAGGAGGGTGAAGCGGGTCTTAGGAACTAACTTAAATAGTAGAAATTTGTTTAAGGTGCTCAACACGTATGCTTGCTCTGCACCTAGCTACCATTTTGGAATTGTAAAATTGAGCAGGATGGACATCCAAAACCTGCAAAGAAAAATAAGAATACTCTTAACAAAAGTACAAAAACATCACCCTCGGAGTGCTATTGAACATACAATGCTTCCAAGATATCAATCATCACATAATAAACTTACGTTCATATTTCCACAGGTTAGCGGACTGCTCCACACTACATCAAGCAATATGCGAGGCAGACGATTCAATGCCGCTACAGCTGAGAGAACAGGATATTGCTTCTCACCACCAAACAGATCAAGAAAAGTTACAAACCTGATTACAGAAGCAACTTCATGGACGGCATCCAAATGAGGTCAATTAGAACAATGTCGACAACTCCACGTCGAACCACTGGTTAATTTCAGAACAGATGTTTCCGGAAATGGAAGCCTTCTTGTTAGCTATCCAAGACCAGGTTATTCCGACGAAGAACTATCGGAAGTTCATCATTAGAGATTCCTCAATAAAAAATGACCAATGTAGATATGACTGTTAAACATCAGAGACAATCCAGCACATAACTGGAGGATGCCAAGCGTTTGCCGCAACCGAGTATAAAGAAAGATACGCCTTAGTCGCTCAGATACTCCACCAAGAGTTAGCAGATAAGTCAAACGTATTGCAGGTAGGAAAAGTGCCTTATTATAAACACAATCCGGAGCCTATTCTTGAGAACATCCAGTTCAAGTTATATTGGGACCGAATGGCTCTGACTGATCAGACAGTTGTCCATAATAGACTAGACATTATACAAACAGATAAAATTTCTAGGCGAATTAAATTAATCGACATTGCTGTACGTAACAACAACAACCTGAAGTCAAAATACAGCGAGAAGATTGCCAAATACAGAGATCAGGAAGTGCAAATCCGAAGACAATGGGCAATGAACAGCGTTCAAACGATTCCCATAGTTTTATCAGCAACTAGAGTGATACCAAAGAACCTTCTGCAGAATATTAAGAGACTGGGTCTTAGTGAGCATCTGGATAAACCGATGCAGAAAGCAGTTCTCCTTACAACCGAGCGGACCATCTTAAAGTTCGCAGGAAATGCAGCAGTCACTTAGGACCCGATAACATGGAAAGAGTTTCCACAGAGCTTCATACTTCTGGTATATTTGTATACCTGATATGAGCCAATGTTCCCTGCAGGGAGTGCGAAGCCGTTTGGCTTGAAATCAGTTGATAATTCATGCTAACTATTTAGTACACCGGTATTCGATTCCGGTTCTATCGCTAGTTCAATCAAAATTGTATAGGCAAAAAGAAAATGGGTTAAAGTTTTTTAAAAATATTTAGCTTATCTAGGGTGTACAAAAAAAGTGTTGCGTTTAATTTTTTTATGTAATTAATTTTATTTATTATTAAATTTCGAGCCTAATTGAACTCTCTCTTCTACATTAAAATTGTTTTGTCTTTACAGACGACATTACAGGGTGGGATTTTTCAAATACGTTACGTGTGTTTGACTATCCAAACATTCCATGTTTTACGTTCGAAAATTTACTTAAGGTCAATTTTTGTACTATAAAGTATACCTAAAAACTTTATTTTTAATCCTTCCAGGAATTGTCCCTCTAAAAAATTCTTTTTTTTTAAATTATTTTTTGATGTTGAGTTTGTCTATTCTGTATTTAGGTCATTGTTAGGGACAATTTTCGGGCTAGACCGGGAATATTATTTCGATATGTATGTTTCTTTATTGTAAAATTGCTTACCTTACGTAATATTAACTTTAAATCTGTCTGATAGTTTTCGAAATAATAGTTGTACTGGAATGTTTTGCTGTTCCCAACATTTTAGATGTAAAATTTAGCATATTGCATGTAGTTTAAAAATCTAAGTGCATATGAGCTTTAACATACAAAATGGAAAAATCTAGATATAAACTGTGTTCGATATTTTTAGAAAAGAGTAAAATAATATAATTTCTCTATTGACTATATCTCTGTTACACATAGGAAAGTTCGATGTACGACGCTTTTTTAAACGTGTCCTAGATTTCTTTCATTTCTATGTAAATCATATGTCAATCTTCCTTCCTAAAGTTCGAGAAATTCTGTAAAGCAAAATGAAATTCTCCTGGTAGCAAAAACAAACATTTTAAATCCAGGGATATTTCTTATCTTGAATGGAGTTTTTATTTTGTCTGGTTTAACATATTTGGTAGTAGCAAAAAGATCAATCGTTGAATCCAAAATATATAATGACTAGGATATTATTGGTGATACAATGTTAAAACCAATGATCAGCAAAGCAGCTTGGTGAACTTATAAGGGGCATTTTAGAATAGTGAGAGTTAAGTCAAAACGAATGACTATTAACAAAATCTCGATCGGTAGCCGCTAGACAATTTTATGTATTTTTACTATTTAAGCCTTAACGAATAAATTATTTATTAAATTATTTATTTATTATGTATCTGTTTACGAGATCTTCAAAAAAATCACCCTTTATAGGTGAAATTTATAGTCCGGGGCCCAAAGGGTTTTCGTAGCCGATGAAGACATGGTTCCAGTAAAGTTTTTTATATGTATTTTGACCCTCTGATTACAAATATTGATTGTGAATTCCCAAAAATGGTAAGATAATATTAAAAAAATATTTTTTTGTAAAAAAAATATATTTTCGTATATCTCGGCCTATTCTAAGCAAAAAGTGTCTCTTGTGATTTTTTCGTCTGATGTGATACTTTAAACATTTCAATAAAATTTTTATTCAAAAATTGAATCGACTTCTAAAAGTGAGCTAAAAGTGATAATTAACCAGAAATTTTTATATGAAATTGAAATTTTTGAAGTCGGCGCCAAACTAATACCTGACAAAATGTGATTCGCATAAATAGGTTAAAAATACTTTATTTGTAATTGCTTTCTTACCATAATTTTTATATGTTAGTAGTTATTTATTTCATTTAGAAATAATTTGGCGTCGACTTCAAAAATTTAAATTTCATATAAAACACTTTTAGAAGTCGGTTAAATTTTTTTATAAAAATTTTATTTTTCGATTTTTAGTTTTGAATTCATTATGATATTCATAAATTATTTGAACTTAGTGCTAATCGAGATTAATGTACCTCGAAAAGGTGGCAAAAAAGTACCTATTTCATCCATAATTGTAAATCACCCTAAAATGAATCATTAAAAATTCTTTGATTCTTAGAGTTCTCCAAATACCAATGAAATTGTGTCAAACAAATATTTAGTCTGTCATAATAAATTCACTATCTTAAATTTCAAATTAATTTTAGATTGGTAATATAGGCCCCCAAAACCTTCTAATATCGATATTTAAAGAATTTGAGACGTAAATTTCTTAGCCCGATATATTTTATATTGCATATTGAGTTTGTATACGCCCCAAGAACACTGCAATATCAATTTTAAATAAAACCGGAAAATGTAAAATTTTAAGTTCTTCATATTGTATCTTATCAACCTAATAGTTGTAAAAAATTAACTTTATATTCGAATACACAACCCCCCAACCCCCTAATACCAAATCTGAAAAAATGCGAATAAGGTAAAATTTTCAACCCACCATTACGGATCCGCCATATTGAATTTCAAGAAAATAATTTTAACATCTTAATCTAATCTAAATCTAAACCCTTCAAACCCCCCTAGTACCAATTTTAGATGAAATCCAGAAATTTAAAATTTCTAGACGGTCATATTGCATCTAATGACATATTAGATTTTCTTAAAATAATTTTATATTCGCTATTTACATCCTCAAAAACGATTCAGTTCCACATTTGAATACAATCGAAAAATGTAAAATTTTTAGTCAGATATATCGCGTTCACCATATTGAATTTAGAAAGAATACTATTAAATTCATAATTTATACCCTTAAGAGCCCTCTATATCAGTTGTGGAGAAAGTTGAAAAATTTAAAATTTTTAGGACACCATATTGAATCCGCCAGATTGAGTTTTTCAAAAAAAAAAATAATTTCGTAATTAACACTAACAAAAATTCCCCAATACTGACTTTAGACAAAATCGAGAGATTTAGAATCTTTAATCCTCCATCTTAGGTCAGCCATATTTAATTTTTTTTAAATATTATCAAATTCGTAATGTGTTATCATATCAATTTTGAAAAAAATCGGACAAAATTAATTTTTTATCCACCATTTTGGATCCGCCATGTTCAGTTTTTTAAAAATAATTTCAGATTCTTTATGTGAGGCTCCGAAAACTCTCCATAACAATTTTGGAGAAAATCGGACAAAATTGATTTTTTCGTCCGCCATATTGGATCCGCCATATTGAATTTTTTAAAAATAATCTTAGATTCGTTATGTGCAACCTCAAAAACTCCCCCGTAGCAATTTTGGAGAAAATCGGATAAAATAAATTTTTTTTGTCCGCCATATTGGATCCGCCATTTTAATTTTTTTCTAAATTATTTCAGATTCGTTGGGTACCACCCCGAAAATTCCTTCACACCAATTTTGGAGAAAATCGGACGAAATTAATTTTTTTGGCCGCCATATTGTAAGCGCCATTTTGGATTTTACTGCACCAATTTCATCTAAAAAATATGGGTCCACCGTAGCAATTTCCTGAATATAACGTAAAAAATTTCATTTGAATCGGTGCAGCCGTTTCGGAGTAATCGGTGTACATATATAAAAAAATACATAGTCGACGAATTGAGAACCTCCTTTTAGAAGTCGGTTAAAAATGGCATTTTTTGCTTCTTTTTATCCTGAATTATTTTTGATTATATAAATATTTTCAAATTTTACGTCCAACAATTGATAGGTTGTCAAGAACCACAAGTTGGGATTAATGTGAAAAGTAATGTTTTTGTTGTTTTTTAGCGCTATTACCAAATCTTGGTTCATGAATTATAACGTGAGCGCTGCTGTTTATCAAGGGAAGTGGGAGTTTACTTACAGGCACTCACCTAGTGAACATAATCAATTATAGCTCTCGCTGATCGTTGCATTAATATTTTTAATAAATTTTAATATTTAACTATATTTATTAATTATAAGCATATAACGATAAAATAAACAATAAATTAGCATAAGGATAAGTTATTATAATTATGTTTGACAGCAGGCGGGTTGATGTCTGTTCTGCATAAAAATTCCCGTTTGAAATGTAGCATAATGAGTAGAATACGATATCGTTCTGAGGTAAGTATTTGTACATATTTTATTAATATCACATCAGTTAGACAGTATTTTTAAGCTGAGGTTCAGCGATTACAACAATTATGATCGCATTAATGTCTTCGCGAGCTAATAACTAATCAGGTTTCAACTTGCTAATGTTGCAACTGCTTGTACTTTCATTCTCGCGCACTGTTGCATGAGTAAATCTGAAAAAGATTATATTTTAAACATTGCTGTGTGCATTATTTGTCAAAAATATAAAAAATGCATAAATTTAACGACTACTGACTAAGATTGGTGTCAAATATGCAATACTGCGGATTTGCATCGGAACAATGAGTTTAATCGCTTGGCTGTAACAGTCAAAGAAGGAAAAATTATGTGATAACCAACTCCAAATATTTTATTTAGTTTCAAATAACTTCATATAAACATTAATTCAATATAATATTTGATAATTGATTGCGATTGATTTAATTTTTGGATCTGTTCTATAAAAAATATACACATAAAAATTTTTGATTGTTTAAAATTAAAAAATAAAATCCTATAAAAAGAAAATAGCGATCTAACATAACTAAGGATAATACTGAGGAACGTAAGACTTCTTCTATATATTCTATATAGATTACTTAGTTTTTACAAGAATCGATCAACTCTGTAACTATGTTGACTTAAATTAAAACTTTGACCTATTTATCGAATTCTGATCGTCTTATTTATTTATTTTTTTTAAAGAAAAAAAATTCTTTTGTTCTTAAAAAATGTGACTATTTTTATGATTCGTTTCCTGTTGTTCTATAGAGGGAGGTGCGGCACTTTGATACTGGGGGCACATTGATGCACGACCAATAACTCCTTATTGATTTGAAGTAATCGAACGGCAACATCACTAAAACTTGTCTATGCTTGTCTAAGCATGACAGTTGCGACCGCGCTGAGATTCAGTTAGCCGGTGGCGTTCGACAAGAGCATGTGTGTTTTGAGTGCGGCCGAGTAAAAAATATGTGATATGTAAACGTATTTCAGCGAGTTTCTGTGTCATCGTACAGTGATCTCAACATACCAAAGGTGAGTTAGTACATGCAGTAATAGAGTATTTAAGTGTTTTTTGATACAAACTATTTCAATTTTTGTAATTTTTTCGTTTTAAAAAAAATGTCTGGTGGGACACATTGATATGGTAAGCCTCGGGGTACTTTGATACATATCAATGTGCCCCACTATAGCCTGTGCATACCTCAATATAAAAGTTTGTTTATGTTAATATTATTTTCAGAAGATGGTGCGAAAATATGTGCTAAAGACTGAAAGACGGAAAATTAATGAAGATGACTTTAAAGCTGCCATATCCGAAGTTGTATCGAAGACATCTTCTCTACGACAGGTAGCTGACAAGTACAATATTAAAGCTGCAACTTTGCAACATTTATTTCTTACTGAAATTTTTGATTGTTTGCAACATCGTATTGAAAAATTTCAAAAATCGGTGGAAAATAATGCATCTTCATCGCCTTATAATGAATATAGCTCAAAGTACCCTGTTGCCCAAGTATTCTCAACACAACAGGAGTTTCTCGTTTAATAAGACCGCTGTAACAGAACATTTTGATAACTATGAACGTGTTCTCTTAATGTATAATTTTACACCCATCCGAATAATTAATCTAGATGAAACTGGAAACGTTTTGTGAAATAGTAACTGCTACTGGCGCTGCATTTTCCCCTGTTTATGTCTTCCCACGTGTTCACTTCAAAGACCCATTCTTAAATGGTGCTCCAGAAGGAAGTCTAGGCTTAGCAAACCGAAGTGGCTGGATGACGGCAGAATTGCACATTCAAGTTCTAAAGCACATTCAGCAGCACACATCATGCTCTAAGGAAACCCCATTTCAATTATTTGTGACAATCACGAGTCACATATTTCCATCGAAGCAGTCAACTACTGTCGTGATAATGGGATTATCTATCTATCTCTGCCTCCTCATACGTGTCACAAGCTACAACCGTTGGACGTCAGCATTTTTGGCCCTTTTAAAAGCAAACTGAAAATAGCTTTTAATGATTGGCACATTCGAAACGTAGGAAAAGCTACATTTACAACATAGCAGATTTTAAAAAAAACAGCTTTCCTGGAATCTTTTACATCAAAGAACATTACAAGTGGCTTTTCAAAGCCCGAGATTTGGCCATTCAACCGACTTGCATTTGGAGATGATGATTTCGCGCCTATTGAAATTTTTGAAGAGGACTCTCAACCTCCAAATATAGATTCTCAATTTCAAAATGCACACGAAGAAATTAGGCAGGATCAAGATAGACAAGTAAGTTGATTTCATGGACACAAGTTAAAATGAAGTTATTGAAGAAAGTGGAAGAGACGAAATACGAGCTTATAAAGCCGACCCTCTAGGTGAACAGACCGACATTGTTGAATCCCCAATTGATATTCCATCTCCAAGAGTTGTTGCATCATGCTCTACCACTATATTGTTACCAATAGCAGTAAGACTATATCCAAAAAGAAATGTGAATCAAAAATCATCTAAAAAGGGAAGAGAAAAAGGAAAATCCATAGTTTACACTGATTCTCCCGAAGGGGATAGATTACAAATGTTACAAGACGAAAAAGACAAGAATCGACAACTAAAACTGTTGAGAGAGGAAACAAATATGTTGAAAACAGCGAAGAACTTATTGGGTCTAACAGAAATTAAAAAATCTAAACAGAAAAGAGTCTGTTTACAATCGCCACCTGACTCCGATTCCAGCCAGAATGAGTCATTGAAATTGAATGATGATAGCGATAAAGATCTAGATTGGCCATCAGGTGCAGAAAGTGGAGAAAAATTAGACCCCCTCTAATCCTGAAAATATAAATATTCAGGATTTCTTGCTTGTCAAATCTGTAGTGTATTACGTGGCCAAAGTAATTTTCAAATACAATTTGACTGACTATCATGTGTCATAAATAAGGAAAAATCCAGGGTCTTAAGTTTTTGTTTTTCCAAACGTAGAAGACCAAGCAAGTGTTGATTTTAGAGATGGAGTTTTGCATTTACATAAACCTAACTATTCTAAAGGCACATCACGAATTTCCTCATTATACTTTTTCGATGATTGTTTAATAACTAAATAGTTGTTTTAACGATTGTTAATTTTTGTTACGTTTTTTTTTTGGGATAAAAAGATTGTTGCACTAAGAATAATACATACAAAATATCTCCTGATAATATTTTTCTATAACAGATTATAGTTATGCTTGAAATCATTAACTAGGTTAAGAAATTAGACTGATTGTTAAGATGTGTAAGACTGATTGTGATCTCTAAATAAATCAAACAGTTTTTGCTATATAATTCTTTTAAAATATCGACAATTCCATACAATTATTACTTGGCATCAAAGTGCCCCAAGCGATGCATCATAGTGTCCCGTAGGCGGGGTATATTGATACAAATCTAATTTTTTACTTAAGACCATATATTTTTTTCAGCTTTCAATTTAAGCGGTTATTTGGATTCATATAACAATATTGACGAATTTAGCTACACATTAAACTTAATAGACATATTATTTAACGCTTTTAATATATAAAATATGACTTTAAATTTTTTAGTATCAATCTGCCCCACCTTCCCCTAACTTGTGACTAGATGTAATCCACAATTTAAGTTTTAATAATCCTCAATTGTAATGTAATAAGATTAAAGTAAACAGTACAAAAATTGTACATTTTGGGGGAAGAGCTTGTTAGTCTCTAAACTCAGCGATATTCTCACTGACCCTTTTTCTTTGGAAGCTATATACGCCCGATAAGTAAGTTATATAAACATACATATACTTGAAGCTCCCGTGATGCTAAAAATATAATATAATAGCAGATTTAATTTATATGTCAAATTCAGATTGTTTTCTTAAATAAAAACAAAATGTACCTCATTCTTCTTGATAAATTCTATAATCCACAAATATACAAAAGCGTTACGCTCTTCCAACGTCCCCATCCTTTTGGTCCTTTTATAAAAGAGGAAAAATAGGAGATTAGGAATATCGGAGCATATGATATGCTGCACGTGTTATAGGTTTTATGCGGATTATTGGTTATATATTTCGATTTTACGCATCATAGACGATCGTAGACACAGCCCTTGTTATTATTATCGATTCTCTCGAGTATTTAAAAGAAATTAAAATCACGTGTTAAATAATAGAAAATAGACTTCTTGTCATTAAAAAACGTTTCTGATTTTTACAGAATTAAAATATAAACGACCCAATAAACAAATTAACTTAAAATATTAAGAATCAATTAAGTTTTATCCGTTTCAACTAATATTTCCCATATCTAATTTCTTTTCTTAAAAGGCAAATAATATTTTCTTCAATTTCTCAGTGCAGGATAGGACTACTCGAGGTGGCTGTGTAATTTGCACCGGTCAAGGGGATCTACACAAAACATAACCTAAAGATTGATTTCTTAAATATATATATATAAGGAACGAGTCCATCCACGTAAGCGCTGGTATACATGCCTTGGCATTACTTGACAAGCAATCATATTTCTCCACATAATCCATTATATGCCTTTGCTAATCAGTACACAATATAACCTCGGTAACTATATAAATGGGACGAGATGAGAAGGGACGGGATTGGGAGGAACAAAACGGTATGGGTCGGAATGAGACAAAATGGTACGGGACAGAAATGAACATCATGGCGTAGGATAAGATAGCATGGGATAGGATAGTATAGGATGACGCATAAGTGAAGTTAAATAATAGCTTGTAATAGGTACTTAACTTGACTTTAACAAAATGTAAATTACCACCGCCATTAAAATCAATTTTATTAGTCGTTTAGTTACCAATTACTAACATCATTTAGAAATTTTGGTGAAACAATTTTACTGAAGAGATACACTTAGGGGCAAAATTATCGTTATAAACCAAAACTGTTCTATAGTACATGGAATCAAATTACTTCGTAGTATATATGGAATTTTAGCTCATCTCATATGCGTTCTATTGAGTCTAATTTGGGTATACGGTGGTCAAATTAATTTCGACCAGTATGCCAGACACATGTGCTTGACAGCTATTTTGAATTATTACTAATCTTTCGTATCCAATTTGGCTGTCATATGATAAAACGTGATTTTCCAGTCATTTGTGCAGTCAGTTTTATGAACTCGGTGAGCTCTTCAGAACTAATATCTCCCAAAATTAGAATTTGGAATAACAGTTTGCGAACCATTTCGCCAATTTTTCGATAATTCAAGGTTCGTCCACTGATCACGTGATCACTTTTTCCCACATCTTATATCAAACTAACGTTTATTTAAAGTTATTTCAAACTAAATAAAATTTTTGAAGTCTAGAATTATATTGCTAAAGTTTGTTATAAATTTATTTCACCTTCTTTGACTATTACATCCGAGCAACAAACCACATCGGAACGATGTAAATTTGAGATCTACCTTGGTCAGTACTCCTCAAATTTATATTTTATTTATTTTTGTAGCAAATAAATTACAGTTAAAAAATAAGGTTTTTCGAACTTGTCTATTCGAATATAAGATTCAACAGTACACGTGAACGAAAGTACAGGCAGTAGTGCCATTAACAGGTTGCAACCTGATTAGTTAGTAACTCGGGGTTATATTAATGCGAACATATAGAGTCTATATATTATTTTATTCATTATGTCACATTTTAAACAGGGATAGTAATTATTCTGCGGAACAGCCAGCAATCCGCCCACTTTCAAACATAATAACTGAACTTCCTTACGCTAATGTATTGTTTATTTTCTGACTATATATATATATATATATATATATATATATATATATATATATATATATATATATATATATATATATATATATATATATATATTTATATATATTTTTTTTACTTATTTTCTTGGGTTTTTTGAGTCCGCGATAATAAAAACTTTTTCTCGTTTAGATGATCTTATTTTTACTTACATTTCGGTCATTACATTGTGACCTTCATCAGAATAATTAAAATCTAAGATAGAGAGGGGAAAAATCACTTAATAAAGTAATATTTAGAGAAATATATGTACATAATACCTGCAAATATCTGGTGTCTTCCCTTCTTTCTTAACAACTTTACATAGGGCACAAGTTAAAAATATGTATTTTGATGGTACACTTATATTTACATTATAAAAGGACGTACAAATTTTAATTCGCGTTGTTTATTTGGCTCCAATCACCGAGATACTATTATGGTTGTTATTGGATTGAGGTTTTTTCTCCTCTTGTTGCTTTTTTTGGCTGTTATATTGTCAGTTTTTTCCTTTTCTGTTTTTGTGTTGATGTTTAAAATTGACGAAAGAAGATTAATTAGCACTTATCAAATTATGATAGATTTTTTTTTTGAATTTATATCATTTCACAGAATTTTCTTTTTTCAGATGGTTTTAAACCTTTAGTATTTTAACATTTTTGTAATTAAAAGTGTGTTTTTTCCGGTATGTGGTTTGTTAGAGCAGTTTTGTTTTTTTTTTCATCCTACTTGTAGCCATTTATTCTATTTTTTAATTATTAACTGGTCTTTGTTATATATGTAAATTCTCCTTTCAGGCAGAGAATATGAAATATATATATATATATATATATATATATATATATATATATATATATATATATATATATATATATATATAAGCAGACAGACTGGCGATATTTTTCATTCTGACATCAAGTTCGGTAGATGGCAGGTGCAATATCCCACCGACATACCTTGAAATTTATATTTCTTATATCAGTTACTTCCTGCTAATGTTGTTCTCGGTCCGATACAGATGAGATCATGAGGTGATCGAAACGCGTGTGGAGAGAGGACCAGAGCGATATTTGCAGGAAATAAACTGTATATATATTTTTCATATTCTCTGCCTGAAAGGAGAATTTACATATATAACAAACTATTTAAATACGGCAGAAAAATTTCTTCATATCTTACTGAAATTTTGATTTTTTAAAAATTAACTGGTCTGGTAGACTCCATCACAGTTATTACATGGTATTTGGTAGACTACATTAGTTTTTTCTTTTTTGGGGATTCTAGACTTTAGATTGCTATAATTTCTGTTTAATAGATTGTATCTTTTGCAGGCAACTGTAATATTATGGTGTTTCAAGGTATTGTTTATTTATTCTAATGGACCAGGAATATATGGTAGAGAAACATAGTTTTTATTTTTTGTTGGTTTTTGGGGTTACTTTGGTTGTAAAATATATGAAATCTATTTCTAAAAATAGTACTTATCAATCTATCAGGATAATTATTAATTCTAAGAGCCTCCTTTGATTTTTTAATTGCCTTTTTTTTGGGATATTAGGTGTTGTGAATTACAATTTACATACTTTGACGACTGTGTTTCTTTTGTGTACAATTCTGTTTTTATTAAGTTGCGTTTATGATGAAGGGTTAAATCTAAGAAGTCAATTTTATTTCGTTATTCTATTTCCATGGCAAATTGAAGTTTGTGGTGGTAATTATTAAAATGGTTTAATATATTATTTATTTTGTTAGAAGGTATGACTGTAGTACAGTCATTTACATATCTGTAGAAGAAGGGTATCTAGAAGTTTACATCACTGAGTGTTTTCTTCAAGTTCCTCCATAACAAGTTGTGCAATTATGCTTGATATAGATGCTCTCATAGCATATCTTTCGATCTGCTGGCATACTTTGACATTATATACAAAATAACTTGATTTTAATGTAAATCTTACAGCTTCTAGAAATTCATTTAAAGCTATGTCTGTGTGTTTATTTATTTGATACCATTTTTTGTAATTATTTGTTTAGCAAGATTTATAGGTATATATCTATAAATATATAAATTTATAAATAAAAGTCAGTTCGTAGAATTATTTTTTCATATATGTAAAACAGTGTTATAGTGAAAAGAAAAATGGTAGTTATTTTTTTATAACTTAACTTACTTAGTTTAAAAGATTTTGGAACTGTTTTTGCAAGTTTAATCACCTTATCTATTCGGCCGATTTGTTCCGAATAATTTAAAAATCTATCAAAACCTTTTGTTTGAGGATTATTCTATGGTGAAAGATCAGAGTACGTTTCTTTATTCTCTTGAGATTTTATTTTCAAGATTTAGTAGATTGTCTCCTCTGAGATACAAATTATCTTTTATTTGGCTTAAGAATGTTTAAATGTATCTGCAGACAGTAAATTTATTTGGCATTTATCGATAATATTCATTTTATAGAAAAATTTTTCAACTCATGATAAGCCATCTTGGCACATAGTCATAAAGATGTCATTTGTCAAGTTGTTATGACCGAATCCATAAAACTATCCTATAGACCAGTTGCTCGTCTAAATTACCTGTTTTTCTTATCTAAACTAACTGTTGCTGAAGCGTTTTGGCAACCTAATACTCTACTAAAAGTTGTACTGCCTGGTTTTATGTTTTTTTAGCACTATCACCAGGGTAAAACGTATCTAAAAGGTACTTGTCATTATGTAATCTACAAATTTCTGAGCGTGTACATGTTTATTTGAGGGAACTTGGCTGAAAAATACTTTAAGAAGCACATTGTGGTCAAAGCCATATGAGAACTGACAGTATTAACGCACTTCGTCAGTAGGACTACACGTGAGCCTTAAATTTTATCTTTTTTCTTTGACTTATCTGAAGCTTAACTGTAAAATTTTGACTCCACCTTCTAATCTGCTCCAAGTTTAAGGAGCTCGACTATTCTTCCTATCTTATCGTACCTTAGTAGAAGACAACTTATTCTAAAATATCTATAGCAACATATTATCTTGAAGCAACAGTTTCTGTCTTACCTACAAATTTGTTATTCAAATTATAAATTTAAATAACACAACAACGCTAAATTACCATTAGAAAATTTTAACAGTTTGCCGCTCAGTTTTGAACTTGTAGTACAGAAAAAAATTGGTTGATAGTAAATTATTTAATGATAATATAAGTATAGCAATTGTTCATGAGGATGAGAGTTTAATCATTCGAATGAGTAATAGCTATTCTAACATGCAAGTAGAATTTTATGTTCCTTCTACACTATTATATAATTTTGGGATTTAAAGTGACAAAACAGGTAGAAATTCTAAAATATTCGTCCTATTTTACGAAACTAGTAAGGAAAACTCTATTTCCTAACTAGTGAAACAAGAACTAATTAATATAATTTTGTTACGTATTACAAGCAAAACACAAAAATTGTCTATTCGCAACTTTTTCTTTATTGTTAAGAGGTACTAAGCTACAAGTTTCTTTCAATAAAAACTTTGGAAATGGGTATTTCAGACTATCAATGACTGGGGTTGATAGCGCTTTTGCACAAAAAATATATAATTTGAGGTTTTTGTCGGGATTATTTATTTTCTTTTGTGTCAGTTTTCTGATGTTCTAACTACAGTCCGTGATATTTTCCTCAAATGTCAGACTATTTTTATTTAATCAAACTTTTTCCTTTTATTTTCCTTTTAACTTGTCCGCAAGTCTTTGACGATCGCTCTAATATTTTTGCTTTTATACTTAATTCGGGATATAACAGAAGTTCCTGATAAAGTTTTGGAGCCATGTACTCTGCGTAATGAACGAGAACTCCCATTAAAACTTTGTTGAGTTTGGTGTTAAATTATTAATTAAAGATAAATTTTTCAAATATGTCTTATTTTAGGTTTTATTTCTTAAGATATTTTTTTTGTAATGGAGTTTGCATATAAAATAGTCTTATTGATTACTAATTATGTAAATTTCTTTAACTACCTTTAGGATAAATTCATTAACAGAGGTCGATTAAAAAACTGTAGATGTTTTTTTTTTGTTTCTCAGTTAAGGTCCCTTACGAAATTTGGGAAGAATTTCCGCTAAACTGAGTATAAAAAATATACACGGTGTTTGAACGGTTTATATTTACTTTGAAATATATAGGCGGATATAAATGAAAGTTTTAATGACTTCTCAGTCAAATAATAAAGTTTTTTCTTTTGGTTATATGCGTGGTATATTGAGGTTAATATTCCGCAAGAAAATTTCATTGTCCCTGATTAGTTTAAACAATATAAATTTTTATCTTACAGGACGGAGAGCGGTGTCAATACAGTGCGCTTTCGCGCTCAGTTGATTTGGTTTCAGCCGAAACCGACAAAATCAGAATATTATTCTTCTACAAGGGCGTGTCAATAAGTTATCTTAGTCCTTCGTAACAATACGTTACCGCGAATAATGGATATTCGCTAATAAAGGAGGGTGGAGGGATATTTCCGGTACCAAATTCAAATTATTACTGATAGCAAAGAGGTAAAGCTTGAAATTTATTTATAATATCGGCCATTTAATCTTTTTAAATATGTACAGTTGCCCTTCCTATCATGATGGAACTTATTGGTAATTCGTAGCCAATTTTTTATGCAGTGACTACACCTATCGAGTTAAAATATTTAATGAATACAAAATTAAAATTTATTTCTTCTACTAATGGAAAACAATAGGTTACATATTGATCGCAATGGCTGGCAACCTATTAAGTAAATCCTATCCGCTGTCGGAAGTGTTCGTGAGGGAATCCTGACGAGTAACTACAGCCACAGTCAATAATATCAATTCTGAAACCATCATTTGAATAAATAAGCTTCATTTTTTAACAGCCGCCTCTTGGTCTGTATTGTAATATGTTAAATGACGCGTTTTATAAGTACTTTTTGTATATGACTTTTATTAATTTTTCTGTCTCCAGCGTGACTTTCGTCCGAATTGATGTGCAAAATCCCATTATAACGGGACCTGTCGCATTTTGGATGTCTTCCAAAGAAGATGCTCGAACGTCGTCATTCCAGAGGACGACCTCCAATGCAGTTGTCAGCAAAGAAAGTGTTCGTATATTAAAGTAACTGTAATGATTGTCTAATAAACAGAAAATGTCCGGACCATATTATGCGCCATTTTGGGGAAAGTGAAGTTATAACAACAGTGAATGCGTTGTCGCCACTGAAAAATTATACCGACAAAACGTAATCGTTTATCTCCAACTGACAAGGTTTGAATCAATTTGAATACCTTTCCGAAATTTTATCGATATAAACAATTGAACGAAACGAATGGTAGAAAGAGATAAAATGACAGTATTTCGTTATAACCTCACCCAACTGATCCAATTCGTGTCAATTGATTGTAATCTGTGGATGTCTGCGATTGTTTTGGTCGATCGTAAAAATAGATTAAAAATTTTTATTACATTTTTAATTGTTAAAAATAACTATCAATAAAAAAAGTAATATGTTGACGAACCGTTTCTTCAAAACGTTTTATTTTTTGAAAAAACAGATGAAATGTTAATTAGGTGGTAGCCCGTTATTATCAGTATTTTCTAATTTTTAATTAAAATATCCTTAGAAAGTTGAATGTCTCGCAGATTTCAAGTAAATTTGAGATTATAGATATACAAAATTATTACACTAAATTTTGTTCATATCTCAATAGTATGAGCGTGCTGTTTAAAAATTGTTTTCTTACGACTAGTTCTGATTATGGATTTAACCTAAAAACTTGTGTCCATATGTCCATAACAGCGGAGTATCGTACTTTTAAACTGTTAAGTCTAACATAATTATTTTCATCAACACAACTTATAAAAAAATTTGAGAAATAACAATTTGTATGATATTTGAAACTTTTATTTAAATAACTAACATTAAATTTTATATTCAAAAAAGGTTAAATGCAACATTTTACTTCTTTACGCTAGGTTAAACACTATACTACACTATAATTAAATAAATATTATTATGATTATAATGTCTTAAGACATATAAATTTGAACCCTACAGGCCAATAAACGAGGTCCTTCTGAATAAAAACCTTATTTATAGTACATTTGATCTTCAACCCCCTACAAATCTTTACAAAAAAATAAAAAAGTATATTAAAGGTTGAATGTGAGATCTGCCAGTATCATTAATGGAGGTCTTCTGGCTGGCCTATGGTTTCGGTCCCTGGTCGTACACAGTTTCTCTATCACTGGTCAAGTTTCAGGTTTCCTTTCAAACTTAGTTGTCAAGACAGGAAGTCTTGCAGTTAGAGGCTAGATGTTTAATGAATTCATACAATAATTGATTGGATGGTGTAGTGGATTGCTAGGATGATGGATTTTAGTCATACTATATAGAGCTGTGATTTCAAGGCTTATCAGTGCTGGTTTCCTGCGGTTACTGTATATATTCCAATTAAAGTCAGTATATTGCTTTGTATATATGAGTTTTTTTCTTGATATGAGTTTTTTTTGTATATTAGATTCCTAAGGTATTTGGCTCTTTGTCCACATTTTTGTTTAATAATTCTAAAGTACCAATTTAAGGATAACTTTGTGGTCTATATTTATAATTAAATATTTGACTGATGCCTTGGTGCATATTACTGGGTTGTTAAGTAATATAAAATAAATTTAACCCAGGGAAAAACAAAGATTTTAATGGCAATCAATAACTTTACAACAATAATAACAACAACGACACTATATTTTTGACTCTTGACGGTTAATTTGACGTGCCAAAACTTTCCCCAATATGGCGCCGAGCATAATCCGGACATTTTTCGTTTGACAGCTCCATTACAATCTGTTATCCATTTTATTTTGGGAAATCTGTGGTTGACGGTCAGCCTAACAGTTACAAAATAATCCTGCAGTAGGATTCCGTGTTATGTAGAATTCTACACCTAGTTTTCTACTCTCCATCTATCCGCAAAAGCAATAATAGCGTTTGTTGACATTCTATGTCTCTATCGCCTATACTTCGGACGTTTTGGCATATCGTACTACCCAAATGAAAAACATTAGTTTACATTTACTGATATCTAGTAACTATTTATTATAACTCGCTGTCATTGTCAAAGGACATGACTTTGCTTGACCATTCGGCCCATTAAATTTGTTAGTTATTAACTCAGGGTTTCTTTCACAAATATCTAATAACAATTGCTGATGTTCTGCTCAAAATCTCATTTTTCTGTTAATATGTTTATAAATTTAATTTAATAAATATCTAGAATATATAAAAAATTTCGTTCAGGTGTTTATTTTTCACATCAGAACAAGAAATGAGGTTATAATATGCTTTTTAATAACAAACAAGAGGTATCAACACCTCGCTTATTAAAGAAATAATTAATATTGGCGACTATTTTGCAATACGGACTACCAGACATGTGGAACTAAGTCTATTAACACAACTAACACAACTACGAAGAATTGTTCCGATGCATACGAGTTCCAGAAGTACGTTCGAAAATGACAGACAAATGCAACCTTAATACAGTTTTGAAGAAGGAGTGATATATTCCAGCAGATGTTACTGAAAATTTAGTTTCGTTTATGCCGAGACGATTACAAGCCATTATAAATGCCAATGAAATTCAACGAAGTATTAAATATGGATACTCTTGTGAAGTACTAAATTAATATTTAATAATCTTTTCGGTTACCTCATTTGAATTTCATGTTAGAACTTTGTTTATAAGGCTTTAAATTGAACTGATGCATTGCAGTTTATATGCCTGTTTACAGTTAGCTGTTTAATAATATATCCGCATTTGTTTCAATTTGTTTAAATAACTATTTTAAAAAATCATCAAGAATATAAAATATATTTTTTTAACTATTTAACGCCGTCAGAACGCTTTTTTAAATTGTTATAAACAACGCCATATTGATTTTTAGAAAAAAAAAATATCAACTTCTTTCCTATGGTTCAAGAAAAATTAGTTTTTTTTTAACTTTACGGAAAATTCCTAGCTTTCGAAATATCGAAATTAGAATATGGCTACTTTTGTATTTGCCCCCTTTGTAACCTCCAACGTCGATTTTCTCTTTCCCAAGAATGTTTGAATTTTATTGGGTCATTTTTTTATCCATTGTACAATGCAATAAATTCATCGAGTTGTAGTAAAGGCTGAATGAAGCCCTTTATAGTTACTTATTTAAATATCTAAGAGTACAATAACATTCCCTTCAATGTATGTATGTAAATACAAAGAATAATTTAAAAACGTTCCTATAATATAAAGGATGTTTGCGACGGCAACGGCAAGAGATAGAGAACTGTCCAGATATTACAGTAAGACATTTTAGGTACAAATTCGATGAATGCTAAACTGAATAATTATATTATTTAAAGATTGTAGACAATGTTGAAGTTTCACTTAAATGCGGTTATCGGAATTCCATTACCTTTATTTTTGTTTGTTTGTAATACGCTTTGATTAGGTCGTATCTCCTGGTGAAACTATTCCACTCATGTTTGAGCTTGGGATACATACCGATAACGTGGAGGGAGAAAAATAGTATTTATTCCCACGGTAGGAAGAATAGACTGCACAAATCCTCAGTCTCTCCGCCCTATTAGCCTGACCAGTTTCTTATTAAAGACAGTGGAAAGATTGGTGGATCGACACATTAAGGAAGGAATGATAGTGCAATATTCCTTATATCCTTTACAATTTGCCCATCAGGCAGGAAAATCTATAGATGCGGCGCTAGAACGACTCGTCACGAGAGTCGAAAACGCGCTGTTGGGTGAACGATCTGCCTTAGGTACCCTTATCGACAATGAGGGGGCATTCGATAACACGTCTCGCGATTCGATATGTAATGCTCTACAACGACGAGGCTCTGAACCGACAGTAGTCGCATGGATCACAGCAATGTTAACTCAGAGAATAATATATGCTGAGCTTAACAATGTAACTGTTAAAGCACTGTCAAGTAGGGGCTATTCACAGGAAGGAGTGCTATCGCTTTCGTTTTGGAGCCTATACACATGACCTGGTCATTTTGTGTCCTGGTCGTATTATCTGGGACCTGGAGGAGCCAATGATGTGAGCCCTCTGGATCGCGGAGCGATGGTGCCAAAGAAAAGGGCTAGGAATAAGCCCGAAGAAGACCAAGGTGGTACTCTTTACAAAAAAGAGAAAAATGGAGAGACTTCCCAGAATTACATTGGTGGGAAGGACTCTTCAATTCAAGGGGACAGTTAAAAACCTGGGAGTAATTCTGGACTCACGACTGAGCTTAAATCATCACATTGAGGCTCGAGTCAAGAAAGCCATATGGGCTTTCTGGGCTTGTAAACGAGTTTTTGGGTGTATATGGGGACTGACACCTAAAGTGCCTTTTGGATATACAGTATGGTGATCCACTTCATGATAGGGTACGCCGCTATTGTATGGTGGCGTAATACAACAAAGTACAAACACATTCTTCAACTTAACAAAGTTCAAAGAATGACTTGTGTGGGAATATTGAGTGCGATACGGACTGCTTCCACTAGGGCTCTTGAAGTCCT
This sequence comes from Diaprepes abbreviatus, assembly GCA_034092305.1. NCBI lineage: Eukaryota > Metazoa > Arthropoda > Insecta > Coleoptera > Curculionidae > Diaprepes > Diaprepes abbreviatus. The sequence continues at coordinate 676,601 of JASJET010000304.1, forward strand.
GATGAACCTGCCTCCTCTTCACTTATACATAGAGAATGAGGCCCTGAAGACTGATTATCGTCTCAGTTGCTTAGGATATTTTGGAAAGGAAAGGGCGGCTATTCAGGTGTCTGAGAAAGCGCGGTGGAGAGGTGTCCATCAGTTCCCATGCGGACAGATTACATGACGCCGCTTTCCCCCTGGAGATATTTCTGCCAAGTAGAGAGGATTGGGAGGGAGGGCAAAATCTTCCGAAAAATGGATCCTGGTAGTAAACTGATGGATCTCGACAAGATAAAAGAACTGGAGCTGGAGTATTTGGCAGGAGCATAGGAGTCAGAGAGTATTACCCTCTTGGACAACGTGCGACAATCTTCACAGCGGAAATTTATTCTATTCGGCAGTGTGTCCATCTCTATGAAAAGGATATAGACAGGAATAGGGTAATATATTAGCACTGAAGTGCAGTGTCGTAACTTCGCGACTGGTGTCTGAATGCTAGGACGTACTGAATGGTATGACAAGAAACGGCTGCACAGACAGACTCGTGGGGGTTTCGGGTCACGCGGGTATCCGCGGGAATGAGGAAGCAGATCGTTTGGCAAAATTGGGTTCTGCAACTGAACCGTATTGAACCCAAGCAATTGCTATTGGCAAAAGGGAATTAAAATCGTTGCTGAAAAGCAAATTTATTGAATCGTGGAGTGGAGCTTCTGGAATGAGGTGTGCTAAGGACATACAACTGGACCTAGCGTACGGCGTACTAAGGAGCTTCTCTTCTTGGGAAGGAAAGAGCTGCCAATTGTGGTGAGATTGTTGACAAGACATTGTCAGTTGAGGGGCCATATTTATAGAATCGGTGTCGAAGACGACTCGACGTGCAGATGGTATTTGAAGTTGGACGAAACTGTTGACTATGACCTCAGAGAGTGCCCAGCATTCAACGGACCGAGGCAGAGATATTTCATAGATACAATTTTGTTACTGGAAGCAATTAGGCAAGTTCAACTAACGAATAATTTGCAGCTATAGTGCGATGTAAGGGGCCCAATAGAGGCCTAGGCATCGATGATCTGGTATCACCACCCCTTTTTATTTCATAGTCATTCATTCATTTTATTTATAGGTTTTATCTGAAATTGCTATCAGGTATAAACCAAATGTGTCTTAAGGTTATCAGCTTATACATGAACTGTGTTTATATAAGCGTGAAGTTTTGTAGTGGTTGCCAAAAATCAGATATCTTAACACTGGGATTACTCAAGATTCCATTATTATTTCTAATGTAAGCTGCTTATATAAATTTTCTCTTTTTCATGCCAAGTTCGATATATATTGATGCATCTTCAGACCATTTTACATGATGCCGTTATACAAAGAAACAAAAATAAAGACAATGCAAGTTTTATAACCACATTTTAATGAATATTCAATTATGTTGAAGATAGAAAAATAGAAATAACTTTCATTGCAAAGTAAGATATTGCAACTTTTATTTAAAAATTCCATTGTATAAATAATAAATAATGACAAAAAACTGGACATATTAGAAAATTATCTTAGATTTTATAAAAAAAAAATTTGTTTTTTACCATAATATTTCTTTAATTGATGTACACATTTAGTAGCTGGGAGTAAGAACTAGATTTTATAAAGATAGCTGATTAAAAAACGTATTGGAAGTTTGATTATCTTTATTATATCTATAAATAAGTTTTTCAATATCGATACATTGAAAAGAGAACTTGTAGGTATAAATTACCCCATATAAATTAATTTTCAAGGTACAATGTATTATATCTATTTTTATTGTTTCTATTTAAAATTACAAAAAATGTTTTCAATGTCTAAACTAAGATTTTTAATTGACTGAAAGTTCGACTGATTTAACATAACAAAATAGTTGTAGCCTCCGATCAAATCAAGTGTGAAGTTATTGTATCCCCAAGTTGTTTATGCTGATTTCCTACATAAAAAAATGGCTTCAAGTTCCCCGACTTGGTGCGGAGTGTCGTATATCATCTTACCAAAGACACATTTTCAGAAAAAAATTTATAAAATAACTTTTTTATGGTTTTTTAACAATTCTCTATACCGAATTGAAAAAAAAAATGTTCAAATATATTTTCTATTCAGTAAAAATAGAATAAATTGATACAATACTAAAATAAATAATGATGATGTAATAAAATAATGTCAATATTCCATATAATAAAAGGTAGTTTCAAATGTTATTCTAAAAATAGAAACATTGAGTCAGCAATGTATAAGAGACAAAAAGTTAAGTAACTCCATGAAAAAAAATTGGTTTCCAGATATAATCAAAGTTATTCCAAGCATCCTACACCCACTCGCAATTTACAGAATAATAACAAAAAGGGCTATTCTTTTAATGTGGATTACATCGTAGCTAACAATCAGTTATAGAAAAATAATATGTTGCATAATATATTGTCGTTTTCACTGATTTTAGCCTACACCACGCACGAACATATAATAGTTCCGAGGATTAGTTTATGTTGTCATTGGTAGGTAATTTAAAAATGATGATAATATTGTGTCGGCTTAAAGATGGTTAAGGTGTAATAATACACTGTTTGTCCAGGGTTATAAATCAAAAGATAAATATATACATATTACACTACATGTAGGGTAGTGTCTTTTACTAAATGATCATGAGCGCAGGGAAAGTCATACGAGTCAAGTAAAAGCACTTTTATAATACCGCCAAGCGTATATTATTTTTCGGAGTTTTGTACATAAAATCATTAAATAATTTATTGCTCCTGTCCAAATAATGGGTTTAGCCCTTTTTCCCTATGTTTTTTGAGGAAATGAATAGTGCTTTTTAGTAGAGCTAGAAGCAAAGTAGTTGGTTTTTAACACATTACACATTTTATTTTTTGCAAACGATTAATTACTATTTTTGATAACAGGAAGATAAAAAACAATGATCTGGACATGCTTACACTAAAGTTTGAATACAAACAGTATAATAGCATAGGTGCAAAATAATCTGACACATACACCAAGATAGGCACATACAAATCCATTTATGTCAAATTCACTTTTTTGGACAAAATCTTTATTTCAAATTTGTTAAATTAGAATCTACAATAAGGTTACAAACTAAAGGACGTCTTGCAAATATTGAAAATAAAACGGCTGAATCCGAAATCAATCAGTCAAAATTATGGTGTCAACATCTAGTGTAGAATAAAAATAAGAGTAGGTCATATAACACAAAATATATAAGACACAGGAATTAGATAGGGAGATTCACTTAGTCTCTTCATCTTTAATTTAATAATGGGTAGAATAATAGAAAATTTAATCGTAGCGGTTGGATACAAAATGGGAAATATCTTTCATGCTGTGTGGTATGCCGATGACGCGGTACTTATTGCAGATTCTGAAGACAATCTTCAAAGCTCACTACATGCTTTCAATATCAAAACAAAGTAGCATGTTTATCAACATCAAGAAAACTAAATTTTTTGTAACATCTAAACAATCCATAAGATGTAAATTAGGAATCAAAAAATCAGATTTGAGTATTTCTGGGAGAAGAAATAATGAGTCATGGAAACCTACAGAATGAAATAAGAGAAAAAAGAATGAAAGCAGCTCGAATTTTAGATCATATTGTCTGGAAGAATAAATATCTTAAAATGGAGAGCAAAATCAAAATATATGAAACAACAATAAGATCCATCATACCATACGCAGCAGAAACAAGACCAGATATAACCAAAACCTTATAAATGATGAGGATAATCAAAATAAATATTAAGAAATATACAAGGCAAAACAAGATACAACCGAATTCGGAATAAAGACATTAGAGAACAACGTAGAATATAGGACATAGGAAAGTTGGTAAGACAAAGAAGAAGGTTTTGGAACAAATATATAAAAAGAATGGAAAACAGAAGACATTAAAAATGCAAAACTAAAAAACCGGGTACTAAAGAGACCACAAGCAAGACCACCAAAGCGATGGAGAGAATGTTGGACGTCTTTCTCCAGATAAGATAAGATAAGATCATTTATTAACGTTAATGCACAATAGGTACTTACACAAGTCAATTAATAATAATAGTATACAATCAAACAGCTTAAGTTCTAATAAAACTAGTGTGTATAAAAATTAAAATGCGAACAAGTAAAAATACAAGAAACATATAGGTTACCAAGACAGAGTAGCAACAAATATGCTTGCTTCAACAATATAAACATTAAATGAAAAGAACAGAAACAACACTACATTAATTAACATATTATTTAAAAGTTGTAATTTATAAATTCCTCAGTGGAATAAAAGGCATTTTGGACAAGAATTTGTTTTATTTTATATTTAAAATTTAAATAGGGGAGATCTTGTAATTCTATGGGAATTTTATTAAAAAGTTTGATACCCCAATATCCTGGGCCACTCCGACACTTCTCCGCACTAATCTATCCTTAAATCTATTGTTATAGTCATGTACCTCTGCATGAGTTCCATAAACATGCCTATTCTTATGAATATAGAGCAGATTCTCTAGTATATACAAAGAAGGGATGGTTAGTATACCAAGAGCTCTGAAGGCCACCCTACAGCAGTCTTTATAGTTAAGACCCGACAAAGCCCTGATAGCCCTTCTCGAGAACCTGGGGTGCATGCCCGCATGTTAAAATGAAATAGAACACGACTGGATGAAAAAGTCCAAAGTATGCTGTTCTTAATATAGACCTTGAGGCACTTTCTGCTAAAGAACGAAGAGCTTATAAAGCAGTATTAAGGTTTTTACCTACTTCCTGGATATGGCTGTGCCTCTATATATCTGAGTGAGAACACCATTTTATTGGTTTTGCTTTTATTGAGAAGTAGTCTGTTTGCACAAAACCACTCCTCAATATTTCTCTACACCCTGTCGATCTCTGATAAATTATTTTTTAGCAAATTTGTCGACACAGCAACCGTGGTGTCGTCCGCAAACAAGGTGAACTTTGCTGTTGGTTCAAAAAGAGGTAAGTCGTTGATATAGATTAAAAACAGGATTGGTCCCAGGCTGAGCCCTGTGGAATACCTATGTTAAACTTACCCTGTCCAGACAACACCCCGGTAACCCTAACAATCTGCATCCTATTCTTCAGATATGATTCCAAGAAAGAAACATTTGCATTAGAAAAATTGTTTGAGTTTTTGAAGAAGTGCCCTACTTAAATTATAAAATAAGGTACCCGTATACTCCATTTTATTAAAGGAATCTGAGATGTAGGAAACAAGGTCCAGAATCGAAATTGTGATATTACTGTCACTCCTGAAACCAAACTGACAGGGAGTAAAGAGGTTGTTTCCTTCAAAATAATCTATTATTTTATTGGATAAACACTTTTCAAATATCTTTGAGGTGATGGGTAACAAAGAAATTGGTCTGTAGTTGTGAATCAGGGTCTCCCTTCTTGAAGATGGGAATGATTTGGATAATTTTCAATATATCTGGGAAAGATTAGCAATAAACAGGCATTAGCCTATTAATTTGGCAGACAACCACATTAGCAAGAGGAAGAAGGTTGCAAACTTCAAAACTGTATCATGTTGATACCTTTAATGTCTTCATATCCGATCAGATAAATAATATAAAAATATAATTAACTATTAACAAATAAATATTGAGATACAATTAATTAGAAATATAACCAAACTGTATCCTCAGTGATAAGATAATGACTTGAGGCGGTAAAAAGTAGAAAACACCCTTTTGTATTATTTATCATCAAGTATAGACCGATCCAAGACATTATTAATTAAACTCCTAAGCATTTTACATATAGGGAAAAAGAAATAAAAATTAATTGACTGATTTTGTTTTGGCACGTCAGTACTTTTTACTTACCAGCTAGATTTTGTAAGGGTGATTTTTATTCGTTGCATAATTTAATAAGTTGCTTAGCAATTTTTCATAGTATTTCATTAGTTCTGAGAATTGGTTTGTTAGATTATTGTTAGATTCTGTTATGTTATAGTCTTGGCAATATAAAAGGATAAGTTTAGCTGTAATTTGAGCGTTACAAAAGGGGCATATTGAGGGAGGTTCTCATTTAAAAAATAGGAACAAATAAGTTGATTTTTTTGATTTTTTGAGCATGTATTCTCCTTAGATTTAGTTGGGGAAAGTGGCAGTAATGACCGAAATAGGTTGTGATTTATTTAAGTTTATTAGACCTTTCTAAATTGTGCCAATCTATTTGGGTAATGAAATAAATATTCGAGTTAAATTCTTTATGCGAAAGTAACGATAGATGAAAATTATCAACCAGGCTGCCGAGCCCTGCTGGAGACCCGGCGATTTTATTTCGCCTGTTGCCAATATGACTGGCAACCCATCTGAAGGAGGAAAACAAGTTAAGTTGTGAAGGAGGCCTAGGAATCAGTAATGATTAGGAATTTGTCTAGAGGTTTGGTGGAGAATGTGTGTTTAATTCCTTCTAAGATTGAGAAAAAGTTCAGCAAAGAGAATTGATGAAAGATCATTCAATTTGTGTTTATAATAGGTTTTTTCTAATATCACAGCCGCTCTAACCGCTTGAGAGAATTTAGAACGGTTAGTATTGAGAGATTTGTATTTGCAATTCTTCTTCTTCTTCATCTTCCTTCTTTAATATAGGCGAAACGCCTGTTTTCCTTCGTCGTCTCTTTGTTGCAATGTTAAGCTGTCACTCCATCGTTTTCGGGGGCGTCCTAAACTCTTGCGACCTAACGGTGATTTGTCGAGTGCAATTCTGACTCTTCTTCGGTCGTCCATTCTACTGATGTGCTCACTCCATTCTCTTTTTCTACCCAGTACCCACTCACTAACGTTTCCTACCTTGCATGTTCCTCTTATATTTTCGCTTCTTTCTCTATCCACGAGCGTTTTTTCCGTTATTCTACGAAGTACTCTAATGTCGGTTGTCTCTAGTACTTGTTTAGTTTTCGCTGTGTCAAATCGAGTTTCTGCGGTATATGTCGTAGTTGGTCTCACCATTACCTTGTAAATTGTTGATTTGATTTCTATTCAAATATTTCAATGCCTCCATATTGTGTCATTTAAACATCGTGCTATTCTTATTGCCCTATTTGTCTGTTCTCTTACCTCCGTTTCAACATCACCATAACCTGAGATTTCTATGTCTAAATACTTAAATTTAATTTCTGGCTGGATAACTTTTCCTTCAACTTACAGTTTGCACCTTAATGGTATTGTTGACCTTATCATGCATGTAATAGTCGCTATAGATCGTATTCACTCTCAGCCACCAGTACGCAATCATCGGAGTAGCACAGAACAGTAATCTCCTAGTCATTCAATCTGTATTCTTTCAATAAATGTACATTTCTTATTATTTCATCCATAATGATGTTGAAAAGAAGAGGGCTCAGGGAATCCTTCTATCGAATACCATGGCCCACAGCTATTGGTTCAGTCAGGACACCATTTATTTTTCCTTGAATCTCATTTGCTTCATATATATTTTCTTTGGTTTTGATGAGGTTATGTGGAATTTACCTATTGTAAAGAAAGTGTATAACGTTTTTCAACTGCACCCGATCGAACACATGTGGATCTGTCTGTTGTATTCAATGGATTTTTCTGTTATTTGTTTTATGACAAAAACCGCGTCTGTGCAGGATTTACCCGATTTGAATCCTTGTTGTTCATCTGCTAAGAGTGTTAAGTTATTAATTTTGTTTGTTTTAATTTTTGTTGTAAGTTTCAGTGTAGTGTTTAAGAGATTTATACCTCTATGGTTTGAGGGCAATTTCTTATCACCCTTTTTGACCATAAGGATAGTGATGCTAATTCGCCAAACATCAGGCATTCTGTGTTGGTAGATGATTAGTCGAATGCGAAATATTAACTGCTGTATGAGACATTAATCGTCATATTTAAGTAATTCGTTTGAGATGCCATCTTGCCCTGGGCTCTTCCTGTTCATTAGCTTTCGAAGATTTGTATAAATTTGTACGTTGTCGTTTGTTACTATTTCGGGTGTAATTAGTTCAACTTCAAGTTCTTTTGATTTATATAGTTCCATTAAATAGTTAACCCAGGTTTCCCTTGCTATCCGATTTGTTTCGACTAACTTATTGATCTCTTTCCTTTGAATTCTAATAAAGCGTCAGATTTGTTTTTGAAGTCCATAGTAGTCATCCTTCATTTGATTTGAGAAAATTTCCAAATGATAATTTATTGTTTGTCTTACTAGTGCTGTTGTTTCGTTTCAGATTGGTCTATACATTTCATACGATTCTGGTGTTCGTAATGTTCTGTAGGTGAGGCACGCTATTTTTTTCTTCTTACATTTTTCCTTAATTTGTGGACAAAATCATGGAGTTTTATTCTTTCTAGTGTTAATTTTTACAGTTCGGGTGCCTAGAGGTTCATATACGGCTTCTTTAATGTTGGTCTTCAGTTTTTCCTAGGCAGCATTTATACTATCCTCCCATCTTATTGGATTTATTTGAATTTTCTTCTTCAATCTTTTAACATATAGTTGTTTAATCGATAAGTACTTTAATGGTTCAATGTTTATTTTCGATTCTTGAGTTGCTTGTACTGGTCTCTTTTGAGGTTTAAATTTTATTTTAATTTTTGCAAGTAACAAACTGTGATCGCTTCCTATGTCAACGAAATTCAGCGTTTTGACGTCCAATATTTGAAATGGGTGGATGTATCTGTTGGTAACGATATAGTCAATTGTTGTCCTGAAGCCTCTGGTGTTGCTGAATGTGAATTTATATTGCTCTTTGTGGTTATAAAATGTAATGTTGATTCGCAGCTCATTGAATGTACATAGATCGATCATAACTTCTCCATTATCATTCAATACGTTCTCATTGGACCTTTGTTTGATTCCAGGAATTATTTCATTTCCGATGCGGGTGCTGAAATCTCCAAGAATTATTATTTGTTGATCACTTGGCAATGATTGAATTATATTTTGGAGTTGGTCATCTTTGGATGAATAAATTGGGTATTGCTATTGATAAGAGAAAAGAGTGCTTTATTGAGGGATGTTTTTTTTAATCAAATTTAAGTAGATTGAGATTTTTATGGGGGAAAGACCAGGAGGGGAAGATGTTGGGAAAGTAGGGGTAAATGAGAGGAATGATTATGTTATGTTCATTGAGAAGGTTAGTTAATATGCTATTTGCCCCGAGAGTATATCAGTTAATAAAAGAACGTTAGGTTTCAAAAAATTTTCTGGAATCAAGAAGAAATGGTCTGGCATTTATTGAAGAGGCATAATTTAGAAGAGAGGTGATTCTGTAAAGTTCTAATGTTAGCTAGCGTTAGTGATGCTGAGCAAGCTGGTAATTGACGAGGTAAGAAAAGCGCCTGATACTCAATTCAGGGCTTGGTTTTGAATGAGACTAACTAGTTTCTGATAAGTTCAATGTTGTTATAAAATGTGGATTAAATTGGTTTATTAAAGGTATTATCCATTGTTCTGGATATATCATGTTTTGTTCAAATATTTTTAATCGAGTTTAAGTTCTTATGTCCAGAATGGTTGTCTTTTGCTCAAACCATGCACCTTTGTTATTTTTTTTTGGTACAAAAAATCGTACTTGAACGAAATCTGTTATCAGCACTAGTAAATCTTAGTGCACCTAATCGAAAAAAAAAACTATGGAAGGATAAATGTTAAAAAATAAAAGATAGTGTTTTGAAAAGTATCTCCTCTAATATAACACTTTAATTACAGAGAAAATTAAGAATCACTACAAATGTAGACTCCCCTGATCTGAATTTACTCTCAACAGTAGCCTATCATTTCTGAAAAAAATGTATAAGACACCTACCGATAGAAATTGATAATTCTGAAATAGCACAAAATAGTTTTACACCCTGTTCTGTTCAATAAGATATGGACATGAATTAATTAGTCTTTTGTTCGCAGTTATCTTGCTGCATAAAATGCGAACAATGATAATAATTTAAAGGAAACGAATCAATAATATATTTCCTGAAAATAATATGAAACAGAATTGCATAAACCATCTAGGTAACAATACCTGTGATGTTGAAAGGTGTTTGTTTCAACATGGGATTTTCAAATAAAATTATTCAACTGTAAGTTGCGTTGCATTTGACAATAAAAGTTTAATTAAAGGGCTCGGTTCGTGTCTGAAAAGGACTAACTTTGTAAAACAGTAAATTAACTACGAACCTCCCTCTTTACGAAAACATACATGAAAGCTCTTTCGTGCATCAAATCTAGGCAGTCACAAATTTCAGTTTCCATAGAGAGGAAAATTTTAGATTAGTTTACAGCATTTCCTGATTTTAAAATTAAATTAGATTGTGAAATTTTTAAATTGGATTACGTCATTTTAATTTATAGAAACTTTATTAAATTTGAGAAATTCTTTTTCTGAAAAGTAATATATGGAACTCTCTACTTGTTAATTTTTATCTTATTGCGCAATTGTGTTAATATACAGGGTTATGATTAAGAAACGGATCAGCCTTTTATATGGGACACCGCTTATTTCATGAATAACTGTTCGAATTCATCAATTTTATTTTTTTTGAGATTCAATTTTGAGCAAAAAATCAACCTAACTATCTTTAACCGTCTTTGAAATATTTACATTTTTGGTGTTTTAAGATAAATCCGCAAATAACAAACTATGACAAGAATCTGTCTTATAAGATGTTATAAGTCTTTTCAAGCAATTGCCTTACATTAGATCAGTCAGCCTAAAAATCACTATAGTATATTTTGTACTATTGTGGAAAAATTTCTCGTATTACACGTTGAATGGATTTTTTAAGCATATCTACCAACTTCAGTTTAGATTTAAAAACTCAATTTTTTGAAGTGGCCTAATAAAAAAGTCCAGATAGCAAGAATCGAACGCTCTCTCACATGTACGACATAATGCGGAGGAAAACAATCCTGTCGTAACTATAAGGTTGAACTAGGTAAGCAGGATCATCATCATTTGAAAATTGAGTTGCTAGAGCTGAAATCAGAACATTTTAGGTCTTCAATAATAGTTTCATCAAAGAAAATGATTTAATTACCCTAATTTCATAGTTCAATACCGGTCCTGTCCTTTTCATTATACTGAGTCTGATTTCCCATTAACAATTTTCCTGCGCCATGAATGGGTAAATTTTGCGTTGTAGCATTTTCATATCCTTGCACATGAATGCGTCGATATTTTGTATAATTAGAAGTTTTATTTTCCTTTTACACGTTGTCATTTAATGGTATGAAGCAAACGTAGGCAATACCACTGGTCGGTTGTCTTTTTCTGATAAATTCCATCGCGAAAGCAAGAGATCTATTCTATTCTGGACGTATCCTTATGATGGTAGGTCTCTTGTTCAGTGACGTGACGAGGAAGAAAATTGCACTTTAGAAGTTCGCTGTTTTATGAATGTAATGTATTTAACATTTAACTGTTGGCTGTTTAAGAATGTCATTTTGTAGTCCTGCCTTTGGAGGTTAAAACTCTTTGGAGGTGAGTTTTTTGGCAAGTTAATTATATATCCATATACGTCGCCTTTTTATTTATTTCAGATTTCTTTATGTTACTTCCCTTTGCTTCCTGTGGCTTAATTTTTAAAATCTTAAATGGATCTAAGGCGGGTAAATTTATGGTTTACAAATAGTATGGTATTTTATGCTATAATTGGTGATATTGTCAACTCTGTTTAGGAAGAATGTTAAAATTTAGGGGTTACATTTCACTTCGTCACTTATTCTGTTGGTTAAAATACTATGAATTTGTATTCTCTACGTGATAGCATTTGGAGTTATATTGTGGTCTTTGCTTTTTTGCACATGCCTGATCCGGCATTTTGTTGATCGTGATTCACCTAACGAATATGCAAAAATTTTGATGCAGACTAGTTCAAGCTGCAAGTTCACAAGTCTATTACACGAGGAAATATTTTCAACTGATTATAAAAACTAGTGGCAGACATTTTATAGGAAAAAAAAATCTGTGGAATCTCTAGGGAAGAATGCTCCTAAAAATGAAAAAGAACTATTTAGCATATCAAACTATTACATGTTTATGTGTGACAAGAATAACAAGGGTATGTTGAAAGTCTGTGAATTCACTGACAGGTTGACGTCTCATAATTTTAAGTTGGCAAAATATGAAACCATACCTTTTCCTACTGAGAAGGCGTACAAAGATAAATGTCCAATTAGCCGTAAAAAAACAGATGATATGATATGACTCCAACATTCCGGCTACACTTCTGTAATTTGGGTTGGGAAGTACAGATAAGCTGCTACTTTCAGAGCACTGCTGGATCGTTGAGAACGGAGTATAGTACTGGTTAACGGAACAAGGAAAAGTAGAACAAATGCTACCATGAATATACTTAAAGCCAGCACGAGCTTGCTTCTGAATAACTTTGTGGCTAGCATGAGCACTGCCAAAGAACGTCTAATTTTCTCTCTGGATGCATAGTCAAAACTGCCAGAATAACAAGACTTGAGGTTTAGCTTCTTCTATATCAGTGCTACAATAAGCGTTACTACTGATTAATATAAGAACAGGTATGCCACAGTGGAGAGATGTTTCTGTGTGCGGCGCGTTGTGAAAAAATACACAATACCTTGACACATCAGAGGGAGATTTGGGTGCGTGCATCACTTATATAGTTTTCAAGTCATCCCGTCCCTATACGTCATTATATCTATAACACACTTGTTAATGCTTAATTTCGGCTTAATTATAGTGTATAGATTGTTGAAAATGCACGTTTTTTAAAAATAAAAATAAGCAAAAATCAAAAGAAAATTATTTTTCAAAGTCAATTTACATGCTAGAAGCATTTTCAAGGAAATAGTCAGATCCGGCGACATAATCAAACTTCGAAATTTGCGTGGAAATGTCTTACCATTCCATTGGTAATGTCATCTGATTTTGAAGCATGTCGACTCGATTGCTATAAACACCTAACGTTTTTACGGAAAATTAGCAGCAGATGAAGAGAGCTTCATATGCAGCAGATCAGAAGAAGTACGAAGAAAACCTGAGCCGTCTACAAAGGACTACAGGATTATAGCAACACTTTATATTGCTGATAAAGTTTTGGTTTCTAAAAGCTGTTTTCACGGCTGATTTCGATAATCTAATCGTGTTCGTTGGCCAAAACGTCTATTTTTCGAAGAAAGATTTATTTTTGAACAGGATTTTTAAGCTTTCATTTCAAAAAACCCCATTTCTGGAAAGAATAATTTGTCTTTCAGAACAACGACGGTTTTTCTGACGGTCGCATAGACCTTCTAGATTATCTAAAAGAGCCAATAAATCGGCGATAAAATTGATTAGACATGTGTGTCAAGGAAGTTTGTATATAACACCCCTATCCGTTCGAGACAATATCCGAGGAAAAAATTCGTAAGAGTGAAATGATAGGAAAATGACGTTTTTTTGAAAAAATTTTGATACATACCCCCTATTTCGAGGTCGTAGAATACGATTCTACCCTCGGTTTTCCATAATGTTTTATCAATTTTGCAGAAAACAGGGAAAATATTTTTTCACTTTTGTTATAACAACGAATTCCACAATGATAGAAGCTTTTGCATTATACAAAAATTCAACAATATGCACTTTTTTTATCGAAAAAATCCGAAAAATTACTACGACAAAAATCACAACAAAATCAAACGACCGGCACCAAAAAATAATAGTTTGCATAGTTCGCTAAAGATGGCGTACTGTTGAAGTCGGCGATGTTGCCAAATTGCAAAAACGATTTCTTTAAATATTCTTCTCTTTCTGTTTGAATTGGAAAGAAAGGGTTCCAAAAAGAATGTTTTCCTTTCCTTTGATTATTGAAGCACTATTAATTACTCTTATGTATATGCCTTCGACGTGCGATTTTGACTCTAAATAATAAAGGTTTTAAGGATTATAGTTGTTTTGTTTGTCTCTCTCTAAATACCAGTACTTTGATGTGCGATGTTGACTCTAAATATTAAAGGTTTTAAGGATTATAGTTGCTTTTGTTTGTTTCCCTCCAAATATCAGTAGTTTTAAACGGATAATATGAATTGATCATATTGCTTATGTCCGTTAGCAGAAAGTGTCGAGTGGCAGAGCTTGTCCCGCCTCCACGTGGTTTCTGCTGGATAATGACATTTTTTAATTAATAAATCTAGGTCAATTTAGGTTAGTTCAGGTTAGTTCAGGTTAATTTCGGTTTTTTAAAGTAACCGAGACTAATGTTAACCTGTATTTACCAGAACTAACCAAAAATTTTGGAAGGTTAAGATTCATTGTACCCCTTTTTATACGTTACAAACATTAAACTATGTTGTTAACTGTAATGGGTAAATTTTAAAGTTTATACCAGGAAACTTTAAATCTAGGTTAATTTAGATTAGTTCAGGTAAGTTTCTGTTTTCTAAATTAACCAAAATCAAACTAAATCTGAACCAACCTATCTTAACCAAAACCAGCCAATAATTTTGAAGGGTTAAGATTATTTTTACCTAGAAACTGTTCTGAATATTAAAAAAAAAAACTATGTTGTTGACTGAGAAGAAGAATCTTATAGTTTATATTATGAAGAAATTTTACATCTGGCAACGTTGCACTTATTCGGCGGCCAGTTTAGATAGTCTGACCGTTGATGACGTTTTCGAGACGTGTTTTTGATTTTTCACTGAAAATATAAGTTTTTCTAAATTGGTTTGCTAAAATTTGTGCAAAAATAGTTGAAATATATTACGTACAATATTTTTTAACTAGTTCCATTGAAAATAAATACGTAAATTCGGTTCTTAACTGACAAGAAAGTGCTTTGTGAAGTGACGCTTTTCTTTTTTTGAGTTTTCCGGGAAAGTGAGGAAAAATAGTGAAAAATCAAGGCCAGAATTGTATTTTAGGACCTCAAAATAGGGGGTGAGTATCGAAATTTTTTCAGAAAAACATAATTTTCATGCTTTTCACGCTTTGCAAATTTTTACCATATCCGACGTTCTCTGAGTAGGCGTCCTTATTTCACACCGATAGCTGAAAGGCGGATTATTGTTAAAGATTCCAGGATCGGTTTAAATAGTGTCTCTGGGTTTTTCCCTTTTTTAAAATAGAGTGCGAACATAAGGAGTACCTGCTTACGGACTCCTAAGTATGATTTTAGTGCAAAAAGGAACCCCAGATTCATTTGTGTTCGGCCAAAGATCGAGTATAATTCGTATACCTGAAGGAGGTTGCGGTGGAATGGGATCTGGCAATTAAAGATCGCGAAACATTCATAGCATAACTGAGTTTTCCGTACTCAACCAGAAATAACATAATAAGAAAAACATTTTTCGCGGAAAATAAACGCCATAAACATTCTTATTTTCGTGAAAAAATAAAAAGTTAGACTGAAAAACTTAACCCCCCAGAGACATTAGGCTCGATAAAATTTCAACATTTTACTTGCGACAAACACTTAACCTGTTTTTCGGGATTGTTTAATTTTCATCACTTGTTTTACCGAAGCGATCATTTACCCATACAATACAGTACTGCGACCAAGTCCAAATTACCTATACTTTTATAAGACATCATACGTATAAATCCGGTTTTTGCGCCAAAATGCAGGTTGCAATATCCTGCCGATATACCTTGAAATTTATATTTCATATATCAGTTATTTCCTGCGAATGTTGCTCTCGGTCCGATACAGCTCCACTGACGAGATCATAAGGTGGTCGAAACGCGTATGAAGAGAGAACCTGAGCGATATTTGCAGAAAATAAACTGTTTGTATATATTTTTCCTTTTCTCTGCCTGAAAGAAGAATTACATATAACAATTATTCAAATACGGCAGATGCATTTCTTTATTTTTACTGAAATTTCTTACTACTCCAGTAATTCACAGGTGTCGTTCGACTGGCGATATTTTTCGTCTGACATCGAGGTCGGTAGGTGGCAGATTGCAATATCCTGCCGACAGACCTTGAAATTTATATTTCATATATCAGTTATTTCCTGCGAATGTTGCTCTCGGTCCAACACAGTTCTATTGACGAGATTATAAGGTAGTCGAAACGCGTATGGCAAGAGGACCAGAGCGGCATGTGCAGGAAATAAACTGTTTTTGTATATATTTTTTCTTTTCTCTGCCTGAACGAAGAATTACATATTAACAACTATAATCTTTGCAGCATCGACAATGAGTTGAAACTGACAATATATCAGTCTACCAATTAAATTTATTTGTCAACTTTTTTGTGTAGTTTTGATGAATGAGTGAACGAAATAGGGATGGTGATACTAAATCATCGATGCTTAGGCCTCCATTGGGCTCTTTACATCCCACCCTATATGCAGGTTATTCGAGGCCGATCGTCTTTGCAAATCCAAGCAGCCTCGTTAGTTAAACTGGCCTAACTGCTTCCGGTAACAAATTTGTATCTCCGATATATCTCTGCCTCAGTCCGTGGAATACTGGGCATTCTCTGAGGACATGGCCAACAGTTTCATCCTCCTCCAAACACCATCTGCATGTCGGGTTGTCTCCGATACCGATTCTATGAAGATGTCCCCCGAGGTGACAATGTCCTGTCCACAATCCCACCACAATTCGCAGCTCTTTCCTTCCCAAGGAGAGAAGCTCCTTAGTACGTTGTGACTAAGTTCAGTTATATGTTCTTTAATACACCGTATTTCAGAAGCTCCCCTCCACGATTCAACAAATTTACTTTCCAGCAACGATTTTAATTCCCTTTTGCCAATAGCTATTGGGACAGGTAATATTGGTTGGGGTCCATACGGTTCAGTCGTCGAACCCAACTTTGCCAGACGGTCTGCTTCCTCATTCTCGCGTATGCCTGAGTGACCCGGGCATACGAGTCTGACTGCGCGCTTTTCCTTTTCATACAATTTAGTGTAGTTTTGATATGACCTGGTACGATACTCACAAATCAAAAACAACTGGCATAATAGAATTATCGTGTTGCAACTGGGGTCATTGATATTTTAAAATAAAAAAGTTAGAGGTGTAACATCAAGACGGGAAATTTTTACTGCAGATTTTGTTCTGGAACGAATATATTCTTTTGCGAATTTAAGAAATTGACCCGCCAACGGCTTAAATATCTTGAGAAAGTATTGTTCACTCCTAGAAATATTGCCGAACTTGCTCCCCAATGTACCTTAAACTTTGCTAAAAGTTTGAAAATTACTGGTTAATAAATAACGGAAAATATCTTCTTAGGTCGAAATGAATGAAGCCTATCTTAGGGCTTCGCTACCCCATTTATAACAAATCCAATACAATACCCAGCTGTCCTGTATAATTAAAAGTTTTTAATTAATAAATGAAAAAAAAAAGTATAAAAGTTTTTTTTATAAAATAAATAGAAAGTTTTGTATACGCCGTACTCATTTTTTACATACCTCTGTATAAAATAAAATTTATATTACTTTATCATATTTAAACAGTCAGACAGTCAAGATACAGGTGCCGCGCCTCTGGCAAATCTTGAAAGTTGTGGATTTTGGTGCGGTGAAACTCAACAAGCTGGAGTTTGTTTGAACGGCAGATGCTCTTACAAGCAACAACTTCATCGTGTTTGTAGTGTTTCCCATACCCGAACTTATAAGAGCATCCCGAAAATCCCATCTCTCGGTCGGATCTCCCTTTTAGAAGATTAGGGATGGATGATTTTTAACATGTGGTGCCAAAGTCCGGCAATAATAACTGTGTCTACGAGTATATAGGGTGTTACAGATTCAAAATTTTATATATAAAAATGGTAAAAAATAGGGCGATTGTAAAATTATATTACAATTTATTACTTATGTTTGTACTTTCGGAGAGCACTGTGAGAAAAAAAATCTTTGTGTATTCGTTATTAATACGAGTATATGATTATCAATTAGTCCAAGTCATAGGTAAAAATTGGAAGTGTTTTGATTCAAATTCCGAGATGAATGAGACTTATCCAGGACTGTTGGGGGGGCAATGTAAAAACAAACTGTATATAGAATGTAACTGCGAGAAATATGTTGGGGCCATGAGGGAGGGGCAAGTTGACTAAAACTGGTTTTTGGATCAACAGGAAACAAAAATTTCAAATAAAATTTGTAAAGATTTTGAAAACCTACAATTCTGGGCTTCTGTGCGATAATTTTCATCAATTTTTTATTGCAAAAAGGCCAAAAATCTTTCACAATCTGCTATTTTTTGCATATCAATTATTTATTGCAAAATCAACTTTTTTTACACTTTTTTGCTTTTAGAGGGTACCCCGCGTTATTATAAAAAATGATATTTTATAATAGTAAATCAGATAATTTTTTGCTGAGATATTGCTATTTGTTTTTCCCAAGACGCCAATGATGATTACTATAACGTTTTTTTTTGTAAACATTATAACCTCCATAAAAGCTCAATCTCTTCTAGAAGGCCTATGTTTTCATATTTTGTTAGAGGCAAATGAAAAAATTAATTTACAATCCCTTAAATATAGCTTTAAGAAAGGGGGTGTTTTTTTTCATAAAAAATGGAGCTGTAACTTCTTCCTGACATGTTGGATATTTCTAATTAGAAGTTGGATATTTCTAATTAGAAAATTCGAATAACTGACTTCAAGATGAAGATTTTGAAAAAAAGATTTTTTTTTGACCAATAGAAACCGAGTTGGGATTTTTTTTTCAAAAAATCGCCGTTCTTTTGTTTATAACAATTAAGAGTACAGATGTACATGGAAAATTGGAGGGAGATGTGTCAAAAATATTGAAAGAACGAATAGGATGCGGCTTTAAATTCCCAACCGTATAGCTATGCTTGGGCTGGAAAAGGATCATAGTCTCTGACATGATTTGATATATTTTTACGTTACGATAGTTCTGCTCTTAGATAAAAATAATTTTAATTTTACTTTATTCAACAAAAAAACGTATTTTCACCAAGGTCGGTGTATAACGGATTTTTACAATATTTAATTTTGAATCGGTTGAGTGGTAAGGTTTTATTCACTGGTCGTGCCACAACTGGTAGCTTCGAATAAGGTACGTACTCAATCCATTGCTGTTGTTATTTTATTGATATTATCTCCAAAGGGTCAAAAATAGGGGTTAGGTCTGAAATTATCAATTATTTCAATTTTTACCAAAATTTTCGAGGAGTTTTTTTATCTCTGATTCGATGGCAAGTTTTAATTTTTTCTTTGCCACCTCTGGAGGTAAAAAAGAAGGGTTGAGGTGATATTTCGAATTTTTCCGATTTTTCACCAACCTATTTGAAATTCTATTTACAAGGACTTTTTTACATATATGATACAATACTCAATTGGTAAATATAATTAGTGAGAGAATCATGATTTCTTGATCTTCTTGAAGTGAAATCAACTTCCTGTCAATATTTAAGACCCAGCATTCTACCAAATTGTCTTAACGCGCCTCGAAGATGATAATATTTAAATAGCATTTTTGATGACAATGAAAAAGGAAAAAGTTTACGAGAGGTAAGAAAACGTAAGATTACGTAAGTAGCTTACATTATTGGAGATTTATTACATAATTATTTTACACTTATGTAATAAATAAATGAATAATTAGCCGAAATAAATTTTTAAATAAAAATTTGAATTTTTCATCTTGAATATGAAAAAAATTGAATAATTATTTACTAGGTATAGTAGACTAAAATTGAAATTAAACTTGTCCACAGATTTCAATTTTTTTAAGAATTCCAAATAACACATTAAATATAGCTTATTCGTAAAAATTAATTGCACCAATATTCATAATTTTTCGAACTACTCCTGAAAAAAAAATCGAAACTGGTTCATTCGTTGCTGAAATACAGCGAATTTTTTCGACCGCCGCTGATTTAAAGCTGCAAGTTCAGTTTTCTCGAGCCCGTAAGAGCTCGTTGGCGCGTATATGTCTGATTTTGATGGTTTTTGGAAATTTTGCAATAACAAATTAACAAAATGATTATAAAAAAGCCTAAATTATAGATTTTAAAATTTCTACAACTTTTAGTTCAAACTTTTTTTACCAAAATGTGTTCCGTGGCTTGTAGATTGAAAAAAACTGTTTTAGCCAACTTTGACCCCCCTCTTGGACCTAATCTAATTTTTGCTGTTAAATTTTAAGTAGGGTTTGTTCTTACATTGCTCCAATACTCTTGGATGGGTCTCACCCATCACTGAATTTACCTCACTATATTACCTATGGTTTGGACTAGATATGTTTTAAAAATACAAAATATTTTGCCGACACGATGCTTAAAAGACAAGACGATATGTATGTACAGATTTTTTCCAGTTGTTGAAAAAATAATACGTTAACAATAGTATTTAAGTTTAATTATTTTTTGCATAATTTTATTCAGTAATTAGAAATGCTCGAGCAATGTTGTCTTTTTAACTTTATATCTAAATTTCGCGTGAAGAATAATCACTGGACACATTTTACTGACCCTTGCTAGAGACGTAAGAAAAATTAATACTACTTTACTATAAATTGCGGATCCTATAAAAGAAAGTTGGCTCATGCTTAAAAAGAGATTTTGAGGAGAAGGAACTCTCTTTCTAATTTCGGTCAGGTGACAGGAGTATCCAGTGATATTTGGAGTATACTGCTTAGTTGCGCCACTAGAAAGACAGGCCTTGCTCCTTGATAACACTCTATCTCTTTTTAAACGTGAGCCGACGTTCTTTTATAGGATCCGCAGTCAATATAAAAATAATATTAATTCCTTTTACATTAATGGCCCTTGCGCATTTTGGAAAAATGTAAAAAAGGACAAACAATAGTCATATAGCTTTTTTCTAAATATTGAAGATATTTATCCTATTAAACTAAAATTTGATTATTCT
The DNA here is from genome assembly GCA_034092305.1 of Diaprepes abbreviatus. Lineage (NCBI taxonomy): Eukaryota > Metazoa > Arthropoda > Insecta > Coleoptera > Curculionidae > Diaprepes > Diaprepes abbreviatus. The sequence continues at coordinate 697,420 of JASJET010000304.1, forward strand.
CTGCGACAGCTCAGTAAAAACAATGGTATTCTTTAGACCTAAAATTTAAACAGACTTTCAATAGAACAACAAAATATAGTTAAAACCAAAGAATATAGGCATAGGGGTATCTTAACAAAAATGAAAGGTAATTAAAATATCTTTATAAAAAGTTTGATAAATATAGGGTGTCCTACTTGAAAACCCTTGGTAAATGAGTTTTGAATTTTATTTAAAAAAAACGCATTCTGTACAAAATATTTAATTATTTTATGGGTTAAGACACTTTCATTAACCTTTATCCATTACAGTAATGGATGTTTTATACAAAATAGCTTTTGGCCCGCTACATCGTACGCGTGGTGGGCGACATCAGACATCGAAGTGGGTACAATCAATCTACCGTGATTCTATTCCCAAAATAGTAATTTTTTGCAAGTTTTCATTCCTAATTTTACTTCCCTGAGGATGGATTTCTAAAAATGAGTGGCATAGTAACTTCTGTTTCAAACCATAAGTTTTATATTAATTTTTAGATTTCTAACTTTAAAAATAAAGAACTTTCATACCAACTTTCATTCTCTATTTTACCCCCTTAGAAGATTAATTTTTAAATAAGAATGATATACTAAACAATTTTTGCAACCATTAGCCTATATATTAATTTATACATTTTTAACTACCAAAAGGAAGAACTTTCATAAAAAATTTCATTCCTATTTTACCCCCTTAGAAGATGAATTGTGAAAAAGAATGATATAGGAAACATTTTTTTTTTTCTATTCATTAGCCTATATACTAATTTTAAGTTTCAAACTATTTAACTATAACATTTTTCTCTAATCACAAGCCTATATACTAATGCATCAATTAATTATTTATGTCCTTTTTTGTTTGACATTTTCTTATTTAAAACTTATCACACCTGAGATAGGGTGACTACTTATACAATATGTATATATATATATATATATATATATATATATATATATATATATATATAATATATATAAAGTAGTCACCCTGTCTCTAATTAATTGATGCATTTATGTGGTAAGTGTAGATTGTAGAATAGATATTAGTCATAGTATGTAAGAATTTGTATACAAATCATGTTTTAAAAGGATATTGAATGCCTATAATTTTGTAATAACATGATAAAATGTATATAAATTGGAGTGAAAGGTTGGACATTATTGCATTTAAAGCAAGAATAATAAACATATTTCCCTCTAAAATATATAAATCAAATAAATTAATAAACAATAGATATTTTTAATAAGGTGTGACGTGTTATTGACCAGAGACAGTGACTACCAATGGTATTTTAACACAATGTTGTGGAATCCACAAGGAGAAAATCTTGAAACCCATTTATAAATAGTGTGGGTAAAGATAATATTAGTGAGAATAAAGGTCAAATAATAATCACTGAGTAAAATATAGACACTATTTAACAATAATTATTTACAATATTTTAGTTTTAACTCATTTCAACAACAATATTTATAAAAACTTTGTTAAAAAAATTGTAAATCTGCAAGACTAGTATAAGAAAATGTAGATTATAAGTTAATTTTAAAAATAAACTAGAATAAAATAATACTTAATTGTAGGTATAACATTGCTAAATATGATTATAATATTAATAAAACAAAAATTATCAATTTCAGCAAGTTACAATTAAAATTTAAATGTATATGTAAAATTTTTAGATGCAATCAAATTTTATTTATCAATTTTATGTGCTAAACAATAACGAAAAGTAAATTGTAGATATATCAAAATGTCACTAAAAATCCAAAATTTACACAACTCATAATTTATTTTCATCAAATGTAATATTTAGTTCATAATACCAATAAAATATCAAAATTTCATCATAAATTGACTATTAGGAATCTATTTTGGTTTCGTATTTCAAAGCTTAACATTCCATCTAGTTGCCAGTTCACGTCAGATGGCCGACCCATCAAAAATAAATTAAAATAAAAAATTGATACTACGTCACCGCTAACTATAAAACCGAAAATTCATTATTTTTAAAGAAAGTACACATTAATCCATTGTAGAGTTAACATCGCCAGTCAAATTCATTAAAAATAATTTTTAAAAATGGAAAAGAAGTTTACCAAATTTGTAGATAAATAATATTACTAAGCAAGCAGCTCTGAAAAATATTTAATAAATTAGTGATATGGAGGAAGAAAACTTCCAATAGTTGGCAAAAGAAGAAAAGATTTTTGAGAAAAAAACCTAAAACGTGGATAAAAAAAATTCTGGAGATTAAAAGGTACTTATCTAGCGTGTAAGAAGTAGAAATTTTAGACTTGCCTGAAAACAGTTTGATAACATATATATATATATATACCTTATAATGAATGTTTGTAGTTAGTTATAAAATAAATTATTTAATTTACACTGTAACAATATCACTCTTGATATTAACGGCACACACAAATATTTTTTTAGATTGCACCAACTGATATATTTTTTATTATGTTAATAAAATTTATACTTGTGTTTATGAATCGTTGGTTTGACTTTCTAATAATAATAATAAGCCTGTCTGGCCGGCAGTGTACTGCAGTCAGCAGTATACTTGTCGCTACTGTAATGCGTAGACAGTACAGCAGTAACGCCAGCTCTCCGCTGACCTTTAATCATATCCTTTCTCTACCTTTTAAAAATCCCTCTGTCCTGATCCACCTACCCACAATTCATATTCAATCCCTTAGGACCACATTCTTTCAGATTTCCGACTGGATTCGGCTACGAATAGATCCAGGGTTTCCCTCAACCAATCGTAGGAGGCGATTAAATGGGGAGAAATTTCAGATTTTTAATATGAATATGTCGACTATAAAACATAAATTACACAACATAAATGAGTGAATAATCCCTGGAGGGAGTGCGAAGCCGTTTGGTTTGTAAGTCTATAATAATAATAATAATTAATCTGAACTCACCTGACAAAGAGTAAATTAACATCGATGTTTTTAAACACCCGATCATGAATAACGGAGTACATTGAGAAATACAGCCCACGTGTATTTGTGTAGTTTTTTAAATTAAAATAAAAAAAAATTTGGTAAAAATCCTGGCGCCTAACAATTAAAAAAAAGAAGCATATATATATATATATATACATACATACATATATATATGTGCTGTCATTAAATTTTTTTTCCAATGATAAATAAATGATTTAGTTAATTTTTTTTGCGGTCACAATGCACAGTCGCGAAAACGACAAATCATCGCAATATATATATATATATATATATATATATTATATATATATATATATATATATATATATATATATATATAATATAAACATTTAATTAATTTTCTAAAATTTTTTCTTAAACCATCTTTCTATATAAATGTATGGTAACTTCTTTAGATTAGGTTTCAAAAATTAATACTACTATCTATACTTGACGTTTCGCCAACGTAGTGGACTTTTCAAAGTATAATCTAAAATGTGACCATGTAGTTGTATTTTGTTTTTATTTAGATTATACTTTTGAAAAAGTCCACTACGTTGGGCGAAACGTCAAGCATAGAATAGTAGTATTAATTTTTGAAACCTAATCCAAAGAAGTTACCATACATTTATATATAAATATATATATATATATATATATATATATATATATATATATATATATATATGTATATTAATTTTCTACAATTTTTATGTCAAAAATTTTTTTCTTACTTTTATAATACAGGAGCTATTAGACTTTGACATACTATTGAGTCACCCTGTACATGTCAACAAATATTACTTTATCAGATCGGAAAAACATTAAAAAAATCCAATTTCGATTCTTTAAATCTGATCTGTTATTGAGCAATTTGACGCCTGTGTCTCTAAAAACCTTGCTTGTTTATGGCTGATATACAATTACACTTAATTTATATTTTAATGGAAATTCAAGTACTTCATAGTTCTTGTGCTGAGTACATTTTTATATTATTGCAGATTAAGCAATAATGGAGGAGCTGCTATGTCAGGGAATTAAAAGACGTTTGGCCACTGTTGATAACAAATTAGACTGCTTAAAATCAGTGTTTAGGAAACCTAAACCCATAAATAAGGTTGTTGCCGGGCGATAAAGTGGATGTAAAATTCAATATTTCGTTGCTGTAGTTATTTTATATATTTGTAAATTAACTATCAAATCGACTATTGTATATAACTAGAAAGTTAACATAATAAAGACAACAAAAGTTTAATCCATTGTTATTCCGAAAATTTAGTTTCAGTTAAAATAAGGGTCGCCATTAAACGAGCAATAACTGTAAATTTGAAAAATCGCTAAAATTTTTTAACTCATAAATACTTTAATTCCTTGGGCGATTTAACATTAGTTAAAATACAGCGTTGACTGTCAATCCGGGCATTACCATCGACGTTATTTGTATACCATCAAGTTATTGTACAGTTGTTTGTATTATTTTTGATGTATCCCAACAGGTGGCAGGAATATAATATATATATATATATATATATATATTATATATATATATATATATATATGTATATATATATATATATATATATATATATATATATATGTATATATATATATATATATATATATATATATATATATATATATATATATATGTTTTATGCGGCTTTCACGGATTCCTCCGTGGGAGATGCAATAGCAGTGTATATATCCACATTATGCCGTTGTAGTGCTGAAATTACATTCAGCAAATATACAAATATATGCAACTCCGTGAATAGATGAAGTAAAATACGAATAGTAATTGCAAACTTCGTTCCATCATCCTTTCCGTGTTAGAGGTTGCACAGTTTGAACAAATTGCTAAGCGACACAATTTATCCTATTCCACCACCATCGTGATGGATGGCCTACCTGTACCACCATACCGAGAAGAAAGTCAAAACTTACCCTCCCCGCCACAGTGATACGGCAGAGGTACATGTTTCGTCTCTATTAGACTCATCACAACGGCATAATGTGGATATATCCACTGTTATTGCATCTCACACGGAGAAATCCGCGAAAGCCGCATAAACATATATACGCCACTCGGCGGGAGGTCGGCGAAGCCGAGTTCAGTATTTGCATGCCTCCTTCCGATCTGTCCTTTGCACAGCCAGGTGCATGTCGGTACCCTGATGAGTCTAGTAGAGACGAAACATGGACCTCTGTCGTATCACTGTAGCGGGAAGGGTAAGTTTTGACTTTCTTCTCGATATGGGGAAACAGGTCATTATCTCGATGGTGGTGTAATAGGATGAATTGTGTTCTGTAGCAATTTATTCAAACTGTGCAACCTCAAACACGGAAAGGGTATGATGAAACGAAGTTTGTAATTACTATTCGTATTTTACTTCATATATATATATATATATATATATATATATATATATATATATATATATATATATATATATATATATATAAATATGTTTTTTTTTGTATTCTTGGGGTTAGGTTCATATGTGTTTGCCACAAAGCTCAAAATAAGTTAAACCCTTTTTTTACAAAACCTAAAATGAATAACTATAATGTTGTATATTCAATTCCTTACACCCATTGTCCATAAAAATATATAGGAATGACCACACAGTTACTTAAAAATAGATTAAATGGGCACAAATTTACGAAGAATGCTACGACTGAATTAAATAAACATTTACGAGAAACAGGCCATTCCTTCAACTATAACAATACAACAACATTTGAACGTGACCATAATTATAACAAATTGTGTGTAAAGTGTAAAGGAGATGATGGAAATAAAAAAAGAAAAAACGTAGTTAGCGACAGAACTGATATACGTAACCTTAGTCCCGTTTACACAAATCTTATTAAAAATTAATATACCCTCTTAAAAGTCAATAGATGGCAATATCCTCTTAAAACATTTATATGTTATCCATAAGTAATAATTTAAAAAATAATATAATAAAAAAGAATTGTTTTTTTAATAACACAATCAATACATTTTACCTTTCAGTATGGAAATAGCAACCTCAAGGTGCGTACCTACATATTTTTGTGAAAATTTGAATATTTTTAAAGTCATATGAAATTTTAAATTGTAAAATAAGCTTTTTGAATTGTCTTTTAACTTTTTCTGCTAATGTGTAAGATTTTAAACCTAATTTGTGTATTTTAAATTTTAGGTTGTTTAACCAAGAAAAATGTTATTGTTATTAATAAATTAAGGAAAATAATATAAAAAAAACCCTTTTTATAAATGCCTTCAACAAGAGGTGAAACGTCAAAATACGTTGTTTTTTTAATATCCACGTGTAAATCTAACCCCAAGAATACAAAAAAAAACACATTGATTAAATGGTTCAAGAAAAACTGGAATATATATATATATATATATATATATATATATATATATATATATATGTATATATATATATATATATATATATATATATATATATATATATATATATGTATATATATACATATATATATATATATATATATATATATATATATATATATATATATATATATATATATATATATATATATATATATATATAGGATATGCAAAGTTACACCAAAGACGTGTCACTTTAATATCAAACATGTATACCACTAAAATTCAGAAAATGAGTAAGCTCACTCTTAGTAGGGGAAAAACACTGTCTAGCACTTTAAAGGTATTAGTGTTCGTCATTCTGACGTCTACTAGGTAAACAAACCATTTTTGGCTATAAGAAAACAAATTTTATTATCGTGACGTCAATTTTACTTGGATACCTATCTGAAACTGTGCAAAGTGGAGAAAATTCGATATTTATCATTGAGATTTGGGAAATGAAAACAGACACAGTAAAATTTAAATAATAATAAAACGGAGCAATTTGTTATTTATCTTTTTTAGTCTTTATTGAAAAGATATCATAAAATGATTTTCCCACATGCTGTCTTGAGTTTGACCTTTTATTTTTCAAACATCGTAACCATGTCTGATCTTATTGCATTTTAACAGCTCTCTAATACAATCGAGTTTCTTTTACTTTATGTAATTCGTAAAAAAATATATCTGCATCTCTCTTATTGATGACAATTAAAGAACACATCTTTCTATTTTTGCTAAAAAAATTTTCAGTGTTTAGACGTCATATTAGTCGCTATTTTATGCTAAAACTTCTGATGATAATTATCAAATTTTATCCCACCCTATATAAAAATATGTCAGTATATAATGTTATTACTTGCATAATATTTAATTTTTACTGATCTCTTACCAATCACTAAGTTCTAATTCTTCACTTCTATCCATACCTAAAACAAAAAATGAAATATTTATAAAACTGAATTAATTAAAAACCCATAATTCTAAAAATAATTTTAATCGAAATTGGCCATGTATGCAGAAATAATATTTATCCAGTTTTTGGTGTCTCTCTCTATTTGTCAATTAGATTTCGAACAATCTAAATTTTTTATCGATTTGCATATTCAGTGTATTAAAAACGGATTTGTTTAGAACATTTTGCCTTAAAAATTATAAATATATAATGTGTCTCTTTATCTTGTATGTTTTTCTAAGTTAAGTGATATAAAAATACTTGTTGAACGTTTCTGATCTTTCCTTCTGTACCGGCAGAACCGTATTATTATTGATTAGTTGACTAGTGGTTGTGAATTTAATTTTAAGTGTAAGTACAAGATTTGTAATCGTTACACTATTTTAATTTTATACAAGGTGTCCCAAAAAGGTCTATATAAAACGTCAGCGCAAATTTATGATACTAAAATATAAAGATCTAGCCCAGTTTATCTTAGTTCAGTTCGGGGTTTCTTAAGATAATACATTAATATTTTATTACAGTTTCGATCTACATTGCAGTTGGCGTCAAAAGCAGCACTTCGCCTACGTCTAAAGCTTCATAACTTCTTTGTGCCACGGTATATTAAATTTCTAATAATTTTTTTTATTTCTAGACACCTTTTATCTAAAAAAGTTGTATTTAATGAAACTTCAATATGTTGTAGAAGGTACAAAAATAGGAGACACGTGTTTTTTTCTATTTGCGAAGATTTATTATAGCTGGATGAAAACCACCCTTAAAGTTCACCCCTAAAAAGAGTGTTTTGGAAATATCTCAGGTCCTAAGTGAGATATCTCTACAAAACAAAATGTAAATGACTTTGTATTCGAAATGGTGTTGAATTATGGTAGTTTCACCTCCAAGTACATCATCCCTTTTTTTTATAAGGTCCAACCATCTATTTGCGCAGGTAATTTAATTTTAAAAAAAGGTAATGTAATGAGATTGTTTGAAAATATTTTTTTTTAAAGAATGTCATACTTAACTTTAGTTGACATGTTACGGGGATTCCAAAAATAAACTAGTAAAAGAAGGTGAGTCACCCTCAAATACCTTTCTTTAATATCTCAAGTTCTTATTAAGATATTTCTAGAAAACAAGATCAGTATTACTTGTTATTCAAAATGGTGTTATACTACGGTATTTTTACCCCAAGAATATCAACCCATATTTTTTATTAGGGTAAATCATATATTTGGGCATCCAATTTAATTTTTAAAAATTGCGAAATTTAATGAAATTGTTTGAAAATATTTTTTCCACGAATACCATAAATAACTTAAGTTCACGGGTTTCGGAGTTTCTAAAAACAAACTAGTAAAAGAGGGTGAACCACCCCCAAAAACTTCAGATTTAAATCAAGTTCTAATTACGATAACTTTACAAAACAAAAGAAAATGACCATATTCCACTTAAAATACTTAAGCAAGACAAAAAAGAAAGTAAAATTACCTAAAAATATTTGTATCTGTTAAACATCAAAAAAAGCTGCTCCCCCACCGACCATAAACAACGACCTAAAAACTCCTTTAAAAATACTGGTACGATCGAAGATTGCAAGTTCCACAAATGGTTATTAAAATAAATATTTTTTTTTTTAATATGACAAAACTTCAAGTATATTTTTGAAATCAATATTGAAAAAATTAGAAAAACCTAGATCTAAAACTTTTTCAGCTGACATCATGATACCAAGTCTGATGGCGTGCAATAGGTCTCGCCTCATCATTTAATCCCAGAACTTAAAAATGTATTTTTCCAAGCTGCATGCAAAGCAAGTCGTAATTAAAAATTATTTAATTCATAAATGGGTTTTATATTGCACCAATATAAAAAAGTAAGTATCTACATGATTCGAGGTGCTGAATCTAAATCTTTTAAGAGTTTTCCATAAATTTAATACTGTTACTTGGTGGAAATCCATACTAGTTTACGATTGTGATAAGTAAAACACATTCTTACTTAAATTTTCACTGTATTTTTTGACGGTAAGATATGTTTCACTGCAAGGCACCTTCTCTAAGTTCTAAAAACAATATTGTGGTACTATGTCATTTAAACTACCAATTCCAAAAAAATAACGTGATGTTTATATTTGATCATTGGACCCTTAAATTTTATGATTTTTCAATTTGGGAAATTCCAACGAATTATATTTTGACAAAGGTACTTTTACTTGAAACGGGTTTAATAAAGGTAGGCTATTTAAATCTATTTGGTTGTTTAATAATACATTTTTATTTTAAGTCTGTTTATTTTCAGCGATTTAAGAAGATTCAATTTAGATTTTTTAGTTTCGATGTGAATAATTTTAAAATCTTGGTTAAAACTATGATTTGACTATATTAGATGGTTGGCATAATTCGAACCATTTTTATTATTTATCAAACTACTAAAATGTTCATTGATTCTTTTTGAAAAACTTCTAACAGATTGACCTATATAAGATTTAGGACAGTTAGCGTATAAATGCCTAATTTCTCGTTTGGTCTAAATTTAGTTTTGTTATCTTTTATATTATTAATTTTCCTATTGAATTTTGTGTTTTGAAACCTGTGTTAATATTAACATTTCTTGAAAGTTTACTTATTCTTGTACATATACGTTTTTTAAATGTAATTATTTTCTAACTATTCGATTTTTCTTTACCTACTGGGCAGGTGATTTCTATTGCTTTTTTGTACAATTTTTGTTTAAATATTTTATCAATTAATTCCGGTTGTTATGCAATATCTACTATAGTTTGCTTAATTATATCTAATTTTTTTGAAGGTATATAGGTTGGAGGGGAACTAAAACTAATCTATGAACTATGCTGTAAAATGCTGCTGACTTGTGTTGAATGGCATGATTTGTTATGTATTGTTGTGCCGGTTTGTAAAGGTTTGTGAAAAATTGAGAAATTATGTTTGTTATTTTCCCTTTTTAGTGTAAGATCAAAAAAGCTAGTAAAATTGTTTGATTCTTTTTCAGTTGTAAATTTGATGTTTGGGTGAAGATTGTTTATAAATTCTAGGAATTGGTTTAACTGATTTTCCGTACCAACAAAAGAGGTCAATACATATATATATATATATATATATATATATATATATATATATATATATATATATATATATATATATATATATATATCTGTATCAACAGAGGAAAGTTTTAAAGAGGTGCCAGAAGATTTCCCATAACTAGTCCTTTTTTGCTGCTATAGATAATGATATTGAATCCAAAATAATATTGTTTTAGGCTTAAAGTAAGTATTTATATTATTTCTTGTTTTTCAATTTAATTTAGTTGCCTTAATTTTAGAAGTTGTTCGACAAGAATCTATATGCTCACAAACGATACAGAAGCGTCAAAATTAGCCATTCCGTGGATTAAATAGTAATTCTGACAACTCAAATTATTCCTATCTAACTTGATGATTTCTCCCACTCCTATGTAATCAAATACGCTGGATCCAAATCTGAAGTTCAAATCGCCATATCTGTTCAGAATTCTACGTAAAGCTACAAATGGTCTAAAACCGCCGAGAATGGCAATTTTTCAGATTAAATGGTAACCCACATAATACGAAATGTTTCAGAAACGTTTCATGCAAGGATCTAAACGTTTCAGAAAGGTTGCATTGAAAGGTTTTAGGAATGACAATATGACACAGAAATAAATGTTTCTGAAAGGATTTCAACAAAGTTTCGACAATATTGCACGAAAGCTTAATGAAATATTATAATAAACGTTTCCTGAAATATTTATGGAATATTTAAGAAACATTTTAATCAACTTTAATATGAGCTACTTAATACTTCTGGAAAAGTTGATGCAAGTTTTTAGAAATGTCTCAAAAGCTTTTAAAAAATCTTTGAGAGAGGTATTCATTTGCACACTGAACACTTCGTGAAATATTTCATAAATGTTTCCTCAATTTAAAAAGAAAGATTTCGTAAAATATTTTTGAAAGATTCTATATATGTGAAGTTTATATTTAGAAGAAACCGACTGAAAAAGCCTTATAAAGACAGGCGTGATTTGTTCCAGTTAGGAATCAAAGGCACTACTTCAGATTGCCAGAAACTACCAGAAAAAAATGGAAATTTTACCATTGGTAGTGTACCGCCATCTGTTTACCGGTTTCGAACCTATTGATTCTTGTTAGTACAAAGCAGCCAAGTACACCGCACCATAAGAAAAGTGAATATTTTAAACAACTTATATGAAATTAAACAGAAAACTCTATACATACTGCACCATCTCTCGGACTTTCATACAATCTGAATAGAAAAATATCTTGCAAGATCTATTTAAATACCAAATGAAAAATGGTAATATTTCTGAAAAGGTTTAAGATACGTTTCATGAATTTTTTCTCGAAATGTTTAGAGAATGATTTGGAAATCTTTTTCGCTCCTTGTTTGTGGCACTCACAAAGGCTGTTGAGAAACACTGAGAAAATATTTCGAAAAGAGTTCTTGAAAGCTTTTGGAAGATCGTTTGAATAGCGTTTCAGAAAATGATGATGATTTTTTAGTAAATATTTCGCAAAGATTTCAAAAACGTTTCTCTAAACATTTCTGGAAAGCTTTATGATAAGTTTCATGGAATTCTTCTGGAAATGTTTAAGGAATGATTTGGAAATCTTTTTCGCTGCTTATATGTTGCACTCATAAAGGCTGTTGAGAAACACTGCGAAAATATTTCGAAATGATTTATTGAGAGCTTTTGGAAGCTGGTTTGAATAGCGTTTTAGGAAACGATACTTGGAATGTTTCTTAAATATTTTTCAAACATATCTTGACTCGTTTTTAAATTCATCATGAAAGATTTCAGTAAATCTTTCACAAAAGTTTCGAAGACATTTCTGGAAATATTTTTGAAAAGGTTTATGATACGTTTCATGAAACTTTAGTCGAAACGTTTGAGGAACCATTTGGAAATCTCTTTTGTTGCCTATTTGTTGCACTCATAAAGGCAGCTGAGAAACACTGCGAAATTATTTCAAAAAGGTTTCTTGAAAGCTTTCAGACGATGGTTTATATGGCGTTTCAGAAAACGATTTATGGAATGTTTCTTAAATATTTCCGAAACATATCTTGATGTGTTTTTAAATTCATCATGAAAGCTTTCAGTAAATATTTCGCAAAGGTTACAAAAACGTTTCTCTAAACATTTCATGTCTTATTTTTGTGCGATTTCATGAAATATTGTCTCAATGTTTCCGTAATATTTCATGAAATATTTTTTTACAATTTTGGGTTTATTTCATGAAATGTTATAGAAAGTTTTCGTAAAGATTTGACTGAAAACATTCATGGAAATATTTTATCCATATTACTGAAATGTTTACGAAATATTTCTGATAATTTTCATAGACACGTTTCAGTGATATCTTTTTAGAAACATTTCGTCATATGTGGGAATTAAGATTACTCCGATTTTGTCGATCTTGTATTTTTGTATACAAGAAGAGATATAAATTACTTGGTTGATGCCTGAGTGATAACCGCGCAAAAACATGACTTTTTAATCTTGAGAGAAGGTACAAAAGTTTGAAATTTAGGAAACTTTCAAGTTGTTTGTAAAATTGCAAAGAATAAAAAAGAAAGAAAAGTTTTTCTAAGATGCTTAATTCCTTCTTTTGTACATTTGAAAAGCTCGCAATTCTAAAAAGATTGCGATTCTATAAGCAATTCAAGTTACAACTAACGCAATTTTTATCTACAAGCTTTTCGAAATTATTTATATTTTTTTGCTATAATTTTCGAAATTCGCGAAATCTTGTATTTTAGATCCATAACGGGCAAATTTAAATGTTTACTATATAAGCTGCGTTGTGCAACTAGAAGGCCTACAACGGTTACAATTTGAAAAAATCTTATTTATTTTTTCGATGGTAGCAGACTTTTTACAAGTCAACCGTCATATTGTTATGATTTTGTCTCTTTAAAAATCGCTCACTGGGTTCGCAAAATAAACACAACGGTTTTCACTAAATAATTTCCAATACTTATATTTACAACACATTTACATTAAAATTACAACTAACTAATTATTATTTTCTAATGTTCCCACTTTTCAAATACCACTTTACAATCCTTAACTATACAGCTATACGACTAACTCCATTACGTTTATCCTATCTCTATTTATATACCTATGAAAATTTCTGTATAAATCTAGAACATAAAAGTTGAGATCTGTATAGAAGTATGAGTCACTGATGCACCATTCCTTTCGGCACATTACAATAAAGATGACTCATCGCGTCGGAATATTTGTATATACAAGGAGGTATCAATAAGTTATTTCCAGTTATTCGTAATAATATTTATATGCCAACGCTCCTTAATCTATGATCCAGCTCTGATGCTTTGGTCCAAACCTTAGCCCTGCTCTTTACTTCGGATTCGGATTCATCACATCTGAATACATAGGATTAGGGGAGCCCAGTCATAAAGTTATTTTGATAATAGTATTTTAAGATGTCAGAATTACCATTCAATCCGAGAAATGGTCAACTTCAGCTTTGCGGCACTTTCGCGAGTTACGTAGGACCCTGACCTGATAGGAGAATCTGGATATCGGATTCGAATTTATTGCATCTAAATACATAGGGATGGCGGGGCTCAGATATAAAGTTACTTCGATAGGAGTAATCTGATTTGTTAAAATTGTCCTTCAGTTCGAAGAAATGCGTAACTTTGGGATTTTTGGATCATTTTAGTGGTTTTATAGAAAACCCTGCCCAGATGTGCTCGTTTGGACCGTGGATTTGATTTCAGCGGGTCAAGTTACATGAAAGTAGGGCGATCTAGTCTACTGGGCAAACCACTTTTTTGTGTGTACTTTTGAAAGAAAAGTAGTAAATTATCTCAAAATGCGCAAGATTTCAAGAATTTAGAAAATTGTGACAAAGAAAATTTTAAATAGTTTTAAAAAGCATGTAGATAAAAATCGCTTTCTTTGTAGCCTCAATCGCTTAAAAAATCGCTAGTTTAAAGCTTTTCAGATGGATCACAAAAAAGAATTAAACATCTGACAAAAAATTTTACCTCTTTTTTTTGCTTTTCTTGTTTTCTGTAATTCTACAAACAACTGAAGTTTGAGAAATCAAAAAAACTCCCTAAGTACTTATTCGAGGTCAAAAGGTCACGTTTTCATGCTTTCACTACTCAAGCGTGAACCAAGTAATTTACATATTTTATACTATATAATATATAAAAGAAAATTAACCTAATCGGGGTAACTTAAGGTAGTAGAATTACCACTCAATCTAAAAAATGACCAGTTTCAATGTTTTTGAATCATTTTCGCGATTTGCAGACAACTCTCACATGATTTCGTTTAACGCGTTAAATTACACAGGTGCTACTCGACAGAATACTTTTTTTATATGCCTACATTATTTTTTTCTGTAAAACACTTCCTTAAATCTAATTTTGTTTCTTGCATTTAAATCTAAAATATTTTAATAATTTACTCCCAATTCATTAATATGGTCTAGCTTTAAAATCTAGTCTAAAGTAACTCTGGAGAGTTTAAATTAACATTGAATATCCAGAGATAAAACCTTTTTATTAAAACTTTAATTCTGATACTTTTCAAACAATTCAAGTTATATCAACGGCTTCTCAAATTAAACTGTCCACGAAAGCGGATCTGGACCCTTATATACCTTTTTGGCCGAAACTGGGACAAGCAGCTTCATATAATACAACATATATATATATATATATATATATATATATATATATATATATACATATATATATATATATATATATATATATATATATATATATATATATATTATTTCATAATTACTTTTATCCAAACTGGTAAAATTTTGTAAAGAACTTTATTGTAAGCATCACATGTCATTACTTTAGAAAGGATAGTAAAATTTTTTTAATAAATTTTTGGGTAGACATAAATGGAAAATTCCGGTAAATATCACAGATGAAATAAAATTGCGTTTAAAATGAAACTGACTAATGGAATTAAAACATGAATAAAAGTTGGAGAACAGACGAGCAAAATAAAAAATGCACTCGCAAACCACTTAAACTCAACTCGACATTAACTACATTATTCTAGATTTAATACTGACATTATTAGTCCTTGCACCGACGAAATATTAAATTTTATTGCAGCTATAAAATTACTCGCTCACCATTATTAAACTATCATGATATTGTCTAATTTAGGTTAAAACGTATTGAAACTTTGTATTTCGATAAAATAATTTGTATTTTATCATAAAATTTTAAATGTGTACCATTAAAAAAATACGCTAATTTCAAAAATATGATTTTGAATATAAGTGAGTGGTACTGATGCTTTCACACCTGATTATCTGGCAGTAAGCTTTTTTAAGATTTCTAGGCAATAGAAACACAACATAACTAGTCCACGAACTTCAACACGAAAATTAAATAAATTATTATGAAGTTTTTACAATGGGAGAATTAGTTAACTAACGTACCATTTTTCTCCCTTAGACTATTAAAAGAAAAGGTTCATTTTCCGCGAATTTTATTCGGGTTCTCTTTCCGTACGAATTTAGACCACCTAATGGTGAAAAAGGAAAGAGAACCAGAGAGGAATTAGCAGGAAATAAATTATCTATCTTTCACTTTAAGGTAAAAAATGGTAATTTGCTGAACTTAAACATCTTTTAAATTTATCTGATAATCTTAAATAAAATCAAAAGGTTGTTATGTAATTAAAGTAGTTTATCGGATGAAATTGTAGGCAAAAGCATCACAAGCGATTTAATGGTTTTCCGTACGACACGCCTCCTACTTTACTCCTGAACTTTTGAAGCTGACTACACCCTCTCACAAGAGGAAGTCGTGTATTAATAAGGAAGTGATGATTCGGCAATACTGCTTATATTCCACATGGGCCGAACGTGTTAATATTAGTAGTATCTCAGATTCAATCATTAAATCTGTGGTCGGATTCACAGCAACTAACACATTAAATAACCTGAAGGAGGTTTCCAATTCGTCAAGTATGTATGTTTTTTTTATGTATGTACACAGATTACTCCGGAATGGCGGCACCGATTTGAATGAAAATTTTTTTGCATTATGTTCAGAAAGTTGTTGTGGTGGTACCATATTTTTTTGGACGAAATTGGTGCAGTAAAATCCAAGATGGCGCTGACAATATGAAGGCCAAAAAAATTAATTTTGTCTGATTTTCTCCAAAATTGGCATGGGAGAATTTTTGAGTCGCACACAACGAATCTAAAATTATTTTTAAAGAATTCAATATGGCGGATCCAATATGGCAGACAAAAAAATTTAATTGTCTGATTTTGTCCAAAATAGGTGTGGGCGAGTTTTCGGGGTCGCACATAACGGATCCAAAATATTTTTAAAAAATTCAATATGGCGGATCCAAGATGGCAGACTAAAGATTCTATATCTCCCGATTTTGTCTAAAATCAATATTGGGGTATTTTTGTTAGTGTTAACTATGATTTTAAAATATTTTTTAAAAACTCAATCTGGCAGATTCAATACGGTGTTATAAAAATTTTACATTTTTCGATTTTCTCCCAAACTGATATAGGGGGTTTTTAAGGGTGTAAATTATGAATTTAAAAGTATTTTTTCAGGAGTCAGTATGGTAAATCCAAGATAGAGGACTAAAAATTTTTCATTTTTCGATTTTGTTCAAAGGTGGGACTGAATCGTTTTTGGGGATGTAAATAGCGAATATAAGTCTAGAAATTTAAAAATTCCGGATTTCATCCAAAGTTGGTACTAGGGGGCTTTAAATGGTTTAAATTTATATTAGATTAAGACTTAAAATAATTTTTTCGAAATTCAATGTAGCAGATGCAATATGGTGGGTTAAAAATTTTACCTTATTCGCATTTTTTCAGATTTGGTATTAGAGGGTTTTCGGGGTCGTGTATTACGAATATGAAGTTAACTTTTTACAATTATTAGGTTGATACAATATGAGGGACATATGCAGTATAAAATATATCGAGCTAAGAAATATACATCTCAGATTCTTTAAATATTGAAAATTGATATTGTGGGGTTCTTGAGGCGTATACAAACTCAATATGCCGTATAAAAAATATTGTGCTAAGAAATTTATATCTTAGGTTTTTTAAACATCCATATTGGAAGGTTTTGGGACCTATATTACCAATCTAAAATTAATTTGAAATTACGGGTAGTGGATTTACTATGACAGACTAAATATGTGTTTGACACAAATTTACTGGTATTTGGAAAACTAAGAACCAAAGAATTTTTAGGTTGATTTACAACTTTGGAAAAAATGGGTACTTTTTTGCCACCTTGGAGTCATTGCGAGGTACACTAATCTCGATTAGTACTTATTTCAAATAATTTATGGATATCACAATGAATTATAAAACTAAAAATAGAAAAATAAAATTTTTATAAAAAAATTGAACCGACTTCTAAAAGTGCGCTAAAAAGTGAAAAAAACTATAAATTTTTATATAAAATTGAAGTCGGCGCCAAATTATTTGTAAATGAAATAAATTACCAATATATACAAATTATGGTAAGAAAGCAATTACAAATAAAGTAATTTTAATCTGTTCATGCGAATCACATTTTATCAGGTATTAGTTTGGCGCCCCCTTCAAAAAGTTCAATTTCATATAAAAACGTATAATTATTTTTCACTTTTTAGTGCACTTTTAGAAGTCGGTTCAATATTTTTTATAAAAATTTTATATAACATTTCGTTCATTTGTTTATGTCTTAAAAAAAGAATGATTTTAATATATATATATATATATATATATATATATATATATATATATATATATATATATATATATATATATATCATTTTTCTTAATTTTGTCTTTTCTTGGGTTTAGGTTCTATAATTAATAAAACACAAAACGATTGACGTTTCTCCCTTTATTCACGGAATTTTCAAAATTTTTTCCTTGATATTTTGCTGTTCTGTTTCTAAATAAAAATAAATTAAGAAAAATGATATAATCTATGATTCAAGAGTCAAGAAAATTAATATATATATATATATATATATATATATATATATATATATATATATATATACATACATATTTACGTTCCTATTGCAGCAGGCAGGAGCGAGTTTACGTTTTTGAATTCGAAGCCCCCTCCGCTTGAATTCACGCCTGATAGCAATAAGCCCGAAATATTTAACCGCTCGTACCGAAAAACGGTATTAAATTGACTGTAAGGGTAATTTTGACAGATTTTAGGGCTACATAGTGTCCATGTACGGTTTAAACGTGTAGGTCTCATTCGAAATTCTGAAGTTGACCTTCAAATAACTTTAAGGTCAAATTTGAGGTTATCATAAGATTGCTGGGGTGAAATACTACAACTTTTGTATGAGCCATTCTTTCCAATATTTTTATGACTTAATCTTGACCTCACTATCAAGGTCAAGGTCATTTGTTGATGTAAAATTCACTGATCTTTCCATTTGTGGGAAATAAGAGATCTCATTTAAAATTCTGAAATTGACATCCAAAAGACCTTGGAGATCAAAATTAAGATCAAATTTAAGGTTACTTCAAGATGGACCGTTCGAACCAGAGAGGAATTTGCAGGAAATAAATTATCTATCTTTTGCTTAACGGTGAAAAACGGTAATTTGCTGAAGTTTAACACTTTTTAAATTTATCTGATCGACTTAAAAAAAATCAAATGGCTGTTACGTAATTAAAGTAGTTTATCGGATGAAACTAGCGAAAGCATACGCCCCTACTTTTTTCTTGAACATTTAAAGCTGACTACACGCTCTCGTGATTCCTCAATACTGCTTATACTCCACAGAGGCCGAACATGTTAATGTTAGTAATATCTCAGATTTAATCATTTAATCTGTGGTCGGATTCAAAGCATCTAAGATAACCTTTAGTACTTTCTTCTTATATTTATTTTATAATATTTCGTTCAATTTGTTTATAAGATATATATATATATATATATATATATATATATATATATATATATATATATATATATATATATATATATATATATTATATATATTCACGTCCCTAATGCAGCAACCAGGGGCTAGTATATTTTTCTGAATTCGAAGCTCCCACCGTCCCCCCCTTTGGATTGACGCCTGATAGCAATAAACCCTAAATATTCAATTATTCGTGCCATAAAATGGTGTTAAATTGACTTTAAGTGTAACTTTGATGGTTTTTAGGGCTACTTCAATAGAGCGCCCAAATACGGTTCAAACGTGTAGGTCTCATTCAAAATTCTGAAGTTGACCTTTAAATGACCATGAAAGTTAAGGTCGCGGTTAAACTTAAGGTCATCATAAAATTGCTCGTGCGAAATCCTACAAGTTTTTTACGAGTCATTCTATCCAATATTTTTATGACCTAATCTTGATCTCGCCGTCAAGGTCAAGGTCATATGTAAAATTCGCTGATCATTCTCCATCTGTGGGATAAAAAGAAGAACATCACATTTACAGTTCTGAAGTTGACATTCAAATGACCTTGAAGATCAAAATCAAGATCAAACTTAACGTTACTTCAAGATGCACCGTTCGATTTTATGAAACTTTTATAGAAAAACTTCGCCATTCGTAGCAGCTTTAATTGCCCTTGCCATACAGTCATTTCAATGCTAAAAAAAATTCACTTTTAACGATTTTTTAAGTCAATATTTAATGTTAATTTTTGATCACCCTGTATTTATTTATTATCAAAATATCAACACATCCAGTCAAATAGATCCCCTTCTAGAATGAAACTAACTCCAATTAAATAATAAATGCTTTCATTTAGGACAAATTGATAGCTATGTTTAGGCCTGCAAAAGCCATTTTTGACATAAAATTTAGAATATGTCAAAAATAGACTTAGATCTAAGATATTATTTATAAAATATGTCTATAATTTTGGTTAGAATCTAAAAAATGGAATAACATATAAGGTGTTCTATCCAAAATAAGCAAGAAGGCATTAACTTCCGATATAACTGCAAGTGGCACTATCTTGAAAATATTTTGGCCAAATTGCCCCCATCGACTTTTATAATCTACCAAAATTTAAAAATTTTCCAAAGTCCATTTTCCGAAAAATCTATCGATGGAGTTCGTCGGCAAAGTTGCGTTCAATATTGCATGTTTCGTTCCGGTCTGTCTTTACACAAATAGGTGCATGTTGGTACCCTAATGCGCCTAGTAAGAGACGAAACATGTACCACTGCCGATCACTGTAGCGAGGGGGGAGAGTTATAACTCTCTTCTTGATATGGTTCTACAGGTAGGCAATCATTTCGGTGGTGGTGGAATAGGATGATTTGTGTTTTGCCGCAATCTATTTAATCTGTGCAACCACTAACATGGAAAGAATATGATGTTTGTATTTACGTTTCGCTTTTTGCTTTATTCACATACGGAGTTGCATATAGTTGTACAACTTACCAAATGTGATTTCAGCGCTACAACATAACCACTGTCATTGGATCTTATATGGGGATCCATGAAAGTTGCATACACATATATACACCATACTGCGGGACATTGCCGAAGCTGCGTTCATTGCTACATGCTTCGTTTCGATGTGTCTTTTGCACAAATAGGTGCATATTGGTGCCCTGATGAGCCTAGTAAGAGACAAAACATGTAGCCTTGCCGACCAGTGAGCCGAGGAGAGTGAGTTCTGACTCTCTTCTCGATATGGTGGTGCAGGTAGTCCATCATCTCGATGGTGGTGGAATAGGACGAACTGTATTTTGGTACAATTTATTTAACCTGTGCAACCGCTCATATAGGGTGTTTATATTCCAATACCAATTTTGGAGAAAATCGAGAGATGTAAAATTTTTAATCAGCGATATTATATTTTAAGAAATAATTACAGATATATAAATATATATATATATATATATATATATATATATATATATATATATATATATATATATATTAAAAGTCGGTTAAAAATAAGGAAAACGTTCATATTATTGTCATTTATTTTTAAAATTAAAATAATTAGCCATAATTTTTTACACATTTCTTAAATCAACACATTATTATTATTTTTATGAACTTAAAGGTTCAAAATGGCCACCATTTTAGTACACGCAATATTGACAGCATCTTAACCAGTTTTCTCAAATACATTGCGAAACTTCTAGCATATTTCTAATGTTGTAGGTAACGGCATGTCATGTAGTTCCTTCGGAAATTTGGAGAGATTTTCCCTAAAGAAGAAGCATATAGTGATAATCGCGTATAAAATAGATTTGGTTTGATACCAACGCTGCAATAATGTAATTTTAAACATCTTTTGTTGTATCAACAGTTTAAAAAGATGTGAATTACCGTAAAAATTATTGAGCTATAAACTATTTATTTTCGCAGCATTAAAAATCCTTGCGATGTTGTTATATTACTTTTGATTGTATGATTGATGTATGTCGTGATTTTTCATTAAGAAAAAACTGCCTTTAACAATGGTAATTAGTTTAGTTATAGGTTAATAATTAAATCAAAACTAATTAATATTTTTTAAATCCTAAGCCAGATTCATTAAGGAGATTGAAGATCTTCCACGGAGTCTATCATGCTCTGGAAGTTAGATGTTCTAGTGGACCAGTTTTGTGTTGCTCACGTTACTGTCATGACTTATATTATACATGGCAACAAATAAACGTTTAAGTAGGGATATTAAGGATAAAAGCTTAGCGATAAAGTCTTGAAATATTATGAAAAATAGTTGTATTATTTCTTTCACACTCTGTATATTGTTTTAAAATAACTAAAAATAGTCCCATAATAATGTTAATAATATTATATGAGGCCTAACAGAGAACACAGGTCTATGATGCAATCCTAGTTCTCGATAAAACTAGTTATCCTAGGTCCAGTCAATTTTTAAAAAGACAACTCACTCTTTATTTTAGTGAAAATTAAAGTTTAAATCAAAAACTCTTCAAATTATGTCAAAATTTTGGAAAAACTTAATAAAATTTTTATTAAAAAAAATTGAACCCACTTTTTAAAGTGCGCTAAAAAGTGAAAAATAACTATAAATTTTTATATGAAATTGAAATTATTGAAGTCGGCGCCAAATTATTTCTAAATGAAATAAATAACTACTAATATATACAAATTATGCGAATTACATTTTATCAGGTATTTGTTTGGCGCCGACTTCAAATATTTCAATTTCATATAAAAATTTATAGTTATTTTTCACTTTATATCGTACTTTTAGAAGTCGGTTCAATATTTTTTATAAACATTTTATTATATCTATTATATTGTAATTGTAATTTTTATGTATATGATTTTTGTGTCAGATCTGGATGCCCCCAGCCGAGAACCTTTCATTATTTTACATGTTTACATGCTTATACATTTATGTTGCATGTCGAATCTTGAGATGAGGTCAATAAAAGACTCGGACACGTGAGTCGTGCGCTGTGTTAAATCTTACCTTTTGGGGCACCCATTTATTTTTTATCTCTGTAGTTATATTTTCTACTTACCCATTGTTACTAAGAATATAATTTTTTTAGTTCCGATTCTATTAGAATAGTCAATTTATTTTTAATTTTCAATTTAACTACCCTAATATTGTTATACCTAATTGGAATATTATAATAAAAAAAGAACTTTATGAACAAATTGCGTATAATTTCTTTTACCGAAAGAGCTACCAATAATTTACAATATAAACGATTTACTTATACTTATAAAATAAATAAATAGAGCTTTTATTGTCATAGATTTAATAGGTAAAACATTACAATATCATAGGTTCAGTTATAAAAGTAAACACACACACATACATTCACACAAGCACGTACGCTTGTACCTTCAAGTATCACCCTACAAATTCCAATATTAAAAAGAGTATATCTAAAATTTAAGTACAATAGTTTCGACAATTTCAAAATTATTAGCTAAAAATAACATATTAAAAATGCAAAGCTTAATAAAGTATGTACTAATGCGTAAAGTAAATTATTTTTGGCAGTAGTACATCTCTCCGAGTAGTAATATTATAAAAGAGGAAATGAAACTAATTTTACTCCACTAGTTTGTTAAAAAGCTCTAATTCAGTTCAGACAAAGTACTGGACGTGTTCCGAAAATACAACTTTTTAATCATCAGCAGTAAAATATCAAATTACAGACCGATAAAATAAAATTTTTATAAAAAAAATTGAACCGACTTCTAAAAGTGCACTAAAAAGTGAAAAATAACTATAAATTTTTATATGAAATTGAAATTTTTGCAGTTGGCGCCAAATTAGTACCTGACAAATTGTGATTCGCATAATTTGTATATATTAGTAGTTATTTATTTCATTTAGAAATAATTTGGCGCCGACTTTAAAAATTTCAATTTTATATAAAAATTTATAGTTACTTTTCACTTTTTAGCGCACTTTTAGAAGTCGGTTCATTTTTTTTAAAATTTTATTTTTCAATTTTTAGTTTTGAATTCATTATGATATCCATAAGTTATTTGAACTACGGTCTAAGCGAGATTAGATTTTCTTAAAATAATTTTTTATTCGTCATTTTCTTCTTCAAAAACGATTCAGTCCGACCTTTAAACAAAATCGAAAAATGTAAAATTTTTAGTCCGCTATATTGAATTCGCTGTATTAAAGCTTGAAAAAATACCTTTAAATTCTTAATTTACATCCTCAAGAACCTCCTATATCCGTTTTGGAGAAAATCGAAAAATGTAAAATTTTTAGGACGCCATATTGAATCCGCCAGATTGAATTTTTCAAAAAATATTTTAAATTCCTAATTAACACTAACAAAAATCCCCCAATATTGATTTTAGACAAAATCGAGAGATGTAGAATCTTTAATCCGCCATCTTGAATCCGCCATATTTATTTCTTTTTTAAATAATTTAAAATTCGTAATGTGCGATCCCAAAAACTCCCTCGTATCAATTTAGAAAAAAATCGGTCAAAATTAATTTTTATCCGCCGTATTGTATACGCCATATTGAATTTTTAAAAAATAATTTTAGATTCGTTATGTGCGACCCTGAAAACTCCTCCGTACCAATTTTGGAGAAAATCGAACAAAATTGATTTTTTGTCCGCCATATTGGATCCGCAATATTGAATGTTTTAAAAATATTTTGGAATCGTTATGTGAAAGCCCGAAAACTCCCCCATACCAATTTTGGTGAAATTCGGACATATTGGCCATATTGGATCCGCCAGATTGAATTTTTTAAAAATAATTTCAGATTAATTGGGTACGATCCCGAAAATTTCCCCATAACAATTTTGGAGGAAATAAGACAAAATTAATTTTTTTGGCCGCCATATTGTCAGCGCAACAAAAAATAACTACATTTCTCAAGTTTGCGATTCTACAGGAATCATAGGTATTTTTGAACAAACTTGAATTCAAAAATGTAGAGATCGCTTTCTCATTGTATCTATATTGCAGGCCTCGAGGAGTGAGATCTTAGAATTTATTTCTTTTTGGAAGTTTGCTTTCAAAGTCGTAATTTTTTTATATTCATTTACAAGTGCTATGTTAGTTTTTTGTTAACGTGTGGTTCATTTTCTAGTTAACAAGACCTATTTCAAGGTAGCACATATTATTGCATCAAAATACCCAATATACTGTTGTAAGTTTTAAAAGGATATTGACCGGTACTCCAAACCTTTTACTGCATATTTGTATCCAGCATAATCCCTTTACTTCCCCTTAGAAAATATTATTAATCAACCCCATCAAAACAATATTAGTAAACACTAGAGTTCTAACCGTTCGGACCCGACCCTAAAACACCCCGACGATTTCGTGTTAACGCATATGTTTAACTTTAACGAAATTTGATATTTTAAGGGTATTTTACTAAATGGTTAATGGAATGGTTTTTATAATCATCGAATTATTTCCTACACTGATAATGTTGTTAATAGAATTATAACTTCTAATCACAACAATATATAAAAACGTATCTGAGGGTTTGTTAGTCTAATACAAAATATAACAATGGCATAAGTCAAAGAAAAGTGACCAACTAGAAGATCTAGCGTGTAATTCACTAACGTGGTCTGACTTTAAAAGTCGCTTAGATTGAAACTCACCGGTTTCAATTAACAAGTAAAACAGCAACTTTACCAAATTTTAAACCTTAAATATATAAAAATAAAACGCATTTTTTTTTACCAAAAGGGAAAAAATTAGAAAAAATATATTTTCGGAAGGCAACTGTGCCTCTTACCGATTCCGAGGGCCTTATCCTTTTTGCTCACATTTCAAAACATTTTCTCAATATTAAAATTATCATATAATATTAAAAAGTAAATATAAACATGTTACATCTGGCAGTTTATAGCAAGTTTTTTTGCAGTATAAACAAGTCTTTGATTGGGAGAATGATAGCATAAGCGTGGGACACGTAAAGGCACACATATCAGGAATGAAGTCATCTTGACTTCGGTCCACGTCTCTGGATTTGTTTGTGTTTTGGAAGAATCGGTTGAAAATATTTTTTCCTTCTACAGTTTATTCATTTTTCATTTTAAAAAATGTTATATCTCAAAATTTTTAATATACATGTGTTAATAAAGTAACGCATAAATTCATTGTCACCTATAATATTTTTTTTTTGGAAAAAAGCTCATATGCGTCAATTTTAGATTATAAAATTACATTTTTTTGAAATTCAACTATAATACTGACACCTTTCGGTGGTGTCATAGACAATTTTTCTAAATAGAATAACCTATATATTTTTTCTATTTTCAGGTTCTCGAATATAAGCTAACTATAAATAATTATGTAACTTGATACCTAAGTTTGATAATTTCGGACATTCGGATATTTTAATAATCATAGATATCTATTGATACAATGAAAATTTATTATAAATAAATACTATTTTATTAAATGTTCGAACTAATCACCTTTTTGTACCTGATAAGCGGTCAATAAATTCATTCTGAACTCCAGTTATAGTTTGTGGTGATATATTGCTGCACTCTTCCAGAATCACTCTTTCAATGTTATTGGTTTTCTTTTAAATAGAACATTCTTCAGGAGATCTTGTAGAAAGAAATACATGGGTATGAGGTCAGGTAACTGTGGTGGCCACTCGATGGGTTCACGCGTTCCAATACGTTTTCTAGGAAATATTTCGTTAATATATCTTCTCACGACGTAATGTGCTGATACTATACATTTTTTTTTGTATATTTAACGTCAGCACAAGACAATATCCTACTGAAATTGTAAGTATGGTGTTCTCTCAATCATCTAGGGTTTTTGTTTCGCTCAGTATCGGCAGTTTTGACAGTTAACATCCACATATAGAATAAAAGTAGATTAGTCTGAGCAAATTATATTTTTTTAGTAACTTGAATGGATGCCATTTTGCAAGATTTGACATTTTTGTATAGAGGTGTGGGCATCATCAAAAACTTTACCAACTTGCCGAATACACTGATGGAATTTTCTTGGTATGGGCAAGAATACATTTAATTTCGCCTGTTTGTTGACTGGAGAGCACGTACTTTTTGGCAAATCATCAACAGAACCTATTTCTCGAAATATACTTTCAATATTGCTACTTTTGATTAATTTATGGGTATGTCTGGTGATTTATTATTAAATAAAATCTATACCTTTTTCTAAGTCTGTATCCGGTCATCATATCAAACATCACTATAATTTCAACTAATTGAATAAGAGATAACATCACCATATTTAAACTTATAGTGTAAAATTTACAATACAAATACAAAATATGGACTATTCTTATTTGAGCAAAAACAGTAGCCGAAAGACAAGAAAATATTTAGATTCAGTTAAATAATAAATAACTATTTCATTAATTTCCGTGTGTTATTGTAATTTAGTAACCTATAAGTTTTTATATGTTGAATCTTCCTTCAAAGCATACGAACAGAATTTCCAGAATATATATATATATATATATATATATATATATATATATATATATATATATATATATATATATATATATCCGTTCGTTCAAAAAATCGTTTTCACGACGTTTCGTCAAAATCTCATTTGGCATTTTCAAGTGCGGTTCGGCTCGTTCCTCGTTGAGAACTGGCCTGTAATGAATGTCGAGTTTTGTTTAGCTGGCTCGCTTTCTGATTGGACGAGCGGCTTCGCAGGCTCCTCCCCTCTGCCGATTGCGATATATTTGGTTGTTGTATGGTTGATCTTTGTTGTTTTGTTTCTTGTTTCTTTATTAATGTTTTCCATATTGTTGGAAAATGTATAGCATCGTCTCGTTTATTCAGCTGTCCCGCTTTTTCGATTTCTAGGGCCTCTCTTATGACGCGTATCTTGTAGTTCTGTTCTGGTGCTATTTCTTTTGCTTTTTCAAAGTCGATGGTATGTCCGGTGGTTTGGTGGTGTTGAAATAGAGCTGAGGTTGTTTGTTTGTTTTTGATGCTATTTTTGTGTTCTTGAATTCTTGCTGATATGCGCCTGTTTGTTTGTCCTATATATGTTTGCTGACAATCTGCACATGAAATGCTATAAACGCCATGATTTTCAAGGTTGGTCTTATCTTTGGGATTTCCCAGGATGTTGGCTATTGTTTTTTGTGGTTTAAATATGGGCTGTATGTTGTGTCTTCTTAAGATTCTTCCGATTCTGTCCGTTATTCCTTTTATGTATGGAATTATGGCTTTGATTCTTGTTCGATCTTGGTCTTTGGTTTTTGTTGTGGTTTTCTCTTGTCTTTTTATGGCTTTCCTGATGTCTGATTGTAAGAAACTATTCCGTTCTAAGGCTGTTGTGTCTTATTTCGTCTTGTTTTGTGTCGAGTTCTGTTAGTCGGAGAGATCTTGATACTAGTGTGTTGACTACTGCCTGCTTTTGAGAGGGATGATGATGTGACTCTGCATTGAGATATCGGTCAGTATGTGTGGGTTTCCGATATACGCTAAAACCTATGTGTTGTTGGGGTTTCTGGGTAGTGACATATGAAAAGGTGAAATGATCGATGGAAACCCTTGTCCCTTCAAGTCACCTGGTAAGGATGGCATATTTCCAGCCTTACTACAAAAATCCTCCGATATTAAAATAAGCCACCTGGTGAAATTATTCCACTCATGTTTGAGCTTGGGGTACATACAGATGGCGTGGAGGGAAATAAGAGTAGTTTTTATTTCCGAGGTAGGAAGAACACACTATACGAATCCTAAGTCTTTCCGCACTATCAGCTTGACCAGTTTCTTATTAAAGACATTGGACAGGTGGGTGGATTGACACATCAAAAAAAGAATAATGGTTCAGTGTCCCTTATATCCTTTACAATGTGCCTATCAGGCAGTACAATCCACAGACACGGCGCTACATCGAGTCGCCTTAGATAAATTTATCGATATCGAGGGGGCTTCTGGCAACACATGTCTACAACGACGACGTTCTGAACCCATAGCAGTCGTATGAATCAGAGCACTGCTAACTTAGAGACTAATGTATTCTGAGTTGAACAATGTAACTGTTAAAGGCTGTCCACAGGGAGGAGTTCTATCGCCTTTGCAGTTGAGCCTTGTAGCGAACAGCCTGCTGAGTGAACTGAATGATGCTGTTTGTATCCATAGGCCTACGCCGATGATCTGGTCATTGTGTGCCCTAGTCGTGATGTCCTATACGGGGGACGGACCAATACTCTTCAATACAAGAGGATAGTTAAATACCTGGGAGTAATTCCGAACTCACTCATATTGAGATTCGAACCAAGAAGGCTATATGTGCTTTCTGGACTTGTAAACGAGCCTTTGGGTGCACATGGGAGCTGATACCAAGAGTGCTATTTTGGATATACAATATGGTGATCCACCCCATTATATCGTACGCCGCTATTGTATGATGGCCTAGTACAGCAAATTGCAAACACAGTCTTCAACTTGACAAAGTTCAAAGAATGGGTTTTGTGGGAGTATTGAGCGGGCTCTAGAAGTTTTGGTGAACCTGTCTCCTCTCCATCTACACATAGAGACTGTTTATCATCTCAATTGCCTAGGGCATATCGGAATTGGAACTGGCGTAGACTCAGATGTCTGAGAGAGCATAGTGGAGAGGTGTCCATCACTCCTCACATAGACAGATTGCATGGCGCAGCTTTTACAACCTAAGAGAACTGAGGGGGAGAGCAAAATCTACAGAGAAATGGATCCTGGTGGTATACAGATGGATTTAGACAAGATGAAATAGCTGGAGCCGGAGTGTTCGGCAGAAGTAATGAAGTTACAGAGTCCTACTCTCTCAGACAATATACGACGATCTTTACAGCGAAAATTTATGCTATTCTTCAGTGTGCCCATCTCTGTGAGAGGAGCATAAACAGGAATAGGGTAATGAACATATGCTCAGAGAGTAAGGCTGCGATAATGGCACTTAAGTCCAGTATTGTAACTTCACGATTGGTATCTGAGTACAAGGATGTACTGAATAGTCTTACAAGGAATGCTTGCACAATCAGACTCATGTGGGTCCCGGATCACTCGGGTATACGCAGGAATGAGAAAGCCGTCTGGCAAAGTTGGGATCCGCAACTGAATCAATTCTCTTTGTCTCCATTGCCGTTGGTAAAAAGGAATTGAAATTGTTGTTGGAAAGCAAATTTATTGAATCGTGGAGAAGAGCTCTTAAATGAGGTGTGCCAAGGAACATAAAACTGGATCTAGTGTACGACGGAAGGGAAGAACTATGAATTGTTTACAGGACATTGTCACCTGGGGTGAATCTTCATAAGATCGATGTTGTAGACGACCCGACGTGTAAATGGTGTCTGAAGGATATATTTAGGGTATTTCAGTCCTGGACGAACTGCTATAAATAAATATCTTCAAAATTAATGATGCACGCGTTGAAGATCTAAGGTGATGAAATTTTAGGTAATTTTCTTTTTCATTTCAATATATCACATAATGAAACTAATCGGAAGGGATTCCCTTGTGAGTATCAATTTCCATTAAAGTGTTTCCAGTAGTAATTGGGTACACCCCAAATTGACACTTATATGTTTTGAAGTTAGGGGTTAAAAAATTTTACAGAATTTTGATAATATATGAAGGAATATGTCAGATGTATAAAACTGGACTTTTATCAGCATGTCAGGACTTTATAATAAATACTGTATTATAATTTGAACTCATTGGAGGTTATTCGTGACTATTCCCAACAACATCGCAGCAGCATATACAAACAGGGACACGCATAAGTAATCAAAGCATGGATAAAGATTTGACTTGGCAATGGCTTTATGGCTTTTTAAATCGAAAAACTACTTTTCCGCCTACTTTGCGGCGTTGCCGAGACTGACTGGCATATCCACGCAGAGTTGTAAATCATGATAACAAAAGATACCTTTAATTTGATTTGATGGACTTAAAATTTATTCATTTTTCACTCTCATCAGAGTGGGAATTTTAAAAAAAATTTCTCTTAGCGGGTGCTTATATTTTTCAAAAGTTTAATGATTTTTCTGCTGAGAAAATTAATTTTCAATGACCCACCAACACATTTACATATTACCATTTTTCATCATTTTAAAAATAAAATGGCGAAAAATTCAGTAATTATTTTTGAGAAATTATTTAAGCTAACTTTTAGAATAAAATTCGAATCCATGTTTTTATTGGATCAAGAATTATTTATAGCAAATGTCCGAAATTGCTTACCAGTAAAAATTTTAATCTAAAATTAAACTAGTTTTAAGATTAACTATCCTCTACCTAGAAATTTAATAAGTAAATTAAGCTAATTAAAATTATTCACAAAATAATAGATAAATGTTGGAATATTTATTTATTTTATTTTAAACTTTCTACGCCTTTGAATTATTCGGTATTGCAGACTCCTATCGATTTTGAATGGCTGTGATTTGGGATAGAATTTCCGAGATATTGACTTCCCCTTATAGTTTCCAGTCTCGCCGTTGAGCGAATTTCGTGTCCTGATATGAAATTTTGTTATATACGGATAAACATATGCGCTAGCACGATGGGGTGGCTGGCGAACAAAAAGTTTTAGTTTTGTGTACAAATCGTTTATATACATACGGTGTGTTAACTTTATATTTAAACTAAAGTAGTTGTGACTGGTTATATCAGTTGACAGATCATGGAAGAAGTTAGGTGTTTGAATATTATAATATTTTCAAAGTCAGCTAACAGAAAGGAAGAGAGAAACCACAATAAGATACTTTGGTTATCAACTATTCTTTTTTAATGTTAAAAGTACTCTAGGTTTCAGAATTAGGACTTATAGTTTATAGATACTTTTAAAAATCTAAAATTATAATCAATTATTATGATGTAAGGAATTTTAGAAAAAACTGGGGATGTTATGATTTGGTACTCCAGTTGCAAGTAATTCTGTCAAATTATATTATCTAACTAGCTTTTGTCCGCGACTTTGTCAACGTGAAATTTGGGAAATAAATAATAAATACATTTCTTATGAACAGAAGCAGCCTTGGCAACCTCCTCTTCAGGCCTGTAAAGTTCCATCGAAATCAGTTCAGCCGTTTCGAAGATTAGTCCGTGCAGACAGATAGACAGATACTTTAATCTTATTGATACGTATAGAAAGGGGATAGAATGCTGATTAATGAATATTGTTACGACTGATCATGAGAAACTTATTGGTACGTCCTCGTATACAAATATTCCGATATGATGACTCATTTTTATTATAATATGCCGAAATAAATAATATATCAATGAGTCATATTTCTAGATAGATCTCAAGTTTTTGTTCTAGATTTATATAGAGAATTCCATAGGTATATGAAATGGTTAGGATGTTAGTTGTATAGTTGTATTCGAATAGTGAATATATTAAGTAGTAGTAATAAGAAAGTTGTATTTTAGCTGTATTAAGAAGTAGCTAATATAAGTGTTGGAAGTATTAGTGAAAGGTGATGCGTTTTATTCTGCTAAACCAGTGAGCGATTTTTAATGAGACAAAATCGTAACAAATGGTGTCAGAAGGATAATTATCACAGAGTTTCCAGAAAATAGTACTGGAAATTAGAAGAGATAAATATCTTCGAAATTAATGATGAACAGACTACACTGTTGAATTTGTTATCAAGTAAGAAAATAAGACTAATTTTCGATGAAGCTCTAGAACGTTTTGTTTTTAAACTCAAAACAATATTGAAAAACGTACTTCACTATCGGATTTATCATTAATAAACAAGTTTAGAATCGAAATTTCGCCAAAGGTCTAGAACATTCTATTTGAAAACTAAAGGAAATAGTGAAAAGGTACTACGCCATCGGATTTGTCATTAAGAAAGAAGCCTAGAACCGAATTTTCTATGACATTCTAGAAGATTCTATGGTAAATATAGACAGCAAACATCGAAATGGAGCAAATAAATAAAATATTGGCTGATTTTATGGAAAGTATTAAACAACTTCACTTTAAAGACAAACAAGAAGAAGAAGAAAGGCGTCTTCTAACAGAAAAGCAGGAAGAGGAGGACCGTTGCTTACAAGAAGTACAACGTCATCTAAAAGAAAAACAGAAAGAAAAAGCGCGTCGCCATAAAGAAAAACAGGAATAAGAATCACGTCGCATTAGTAACTGCATTTTGTAGATCAGCACTGGAGTTATTACAAACTATTCCTATAACCTAACAAAAAGACTATGAAATCCTTAGCGCTGCGCTGGAAAGAAGATCTGAAGATCAACATTGGCGGCAGTTATACCAGTCAAAACTCAAGTCAAGACACCAGAGAAATGGAGAAGGTTTACAAGAATATGAAACAGATGTCCAACGCCTTGTGCATCCGGCTTACCCAGGAGCTACGCATGAATTCCGAGATCTTACGATCCAATATTTTATTAATGGAATCGAAGACCAGGAAATACAGCGTGTTGCGTATATGCAATTTTAATTATTGCAGTGAAGCTTTGGATAGAGCTTTGAAAATGGAAGCAGCTCATGATGTGTGGCTAAAAATAAGTGGCGTTACCATAGAGGAAAACAAGGATTCGTCGAACCAAACATTGGAGGAAATGTTATCTGAAATAATTAAGAAACTGGACATAACAAGTGATACTTCGCGTTATAGAAGAAACCAGGAAGAACTAAACACAAGCACGATTTAGAAGAAATCAGATAGAGTGTTACTGATGCAGACGAACTGGACATATGAGATGGGTCAGGTGCAATTAAGGTCTAGTTTACCATCCAGATACTGTACAGAAGTGAATCTGGAGAAACTACAACAATCCAATTCTGATATCAGACGTAGATTAAGGAATAATTTACGCTATAGCCGAAACCAAATCGAATGCTACAGATGTAGATGAACTGGACACATGAGAAGGGACTGTCGGGTGAAATTAAGAAGGCACACAAAGTGCTACAGATGTGGATGAACTGGACACATGAGATGGGACTGTCAGGTGCATTTAAGATATAGTTTACCGTCCAGAGACTGCACAGAAGAAAACCCGGAAAAATTGCAACAGTACAATTTTAACATCAAATATAGACAAGGTGGACTGCATAACAACGCATATATCATATATATCATATCAAGAAGACCAAGTAAGAAAGAATACAAGCACTGCAGCAAAATAGAAGAAAGAGAAGAGTTTCCTATTCGGAGAGTCAACTTCGACGTTGATTCAAAGTGTAGTACAGCTCAGATGAAAAAAGATCAACTTCAACTCAAACGAAAAGGCATTGCTAGTATCATAACTATTGATAATGGTGCTGCAGTATCTCTGATAAAGTCAAACTCTGTTGATAAATTTAGAATTCTACCATTGTCCAGAAAAGTAATGTTGAGAACTGTAATTGCAGAAGCAGCTGATGTGATTGGAGAATTGCAAGTTGAACTTCAACTTGAAAGTATAAAATTAAACAATTTGGTATTAGTTTCCGACATAGAAGATGAGTTTATACCTGGAATGGAACTGATTCGTCAACATGGATTCTCCTTCGACAACAAGCTCAACATTCTAAAGCCTGGCACTGAAGAATTTATTCTCTCCTAGAGCCGTGATAGCGAATCAATTGGAGGCATTATCGAAGAAACAACCAGAATAATGGGAAGCACGAAGAAAATCATTTACGGAAAACTGAACGAGCGTTTTATAAGCCATGACGGATTAGTTCAACACTCCAACAAACCTTATAAATACCTTGTAGTGAAGGTAGTCGTCAGTTCATATGACATTAAAATAAACTCGGCAGGCTTCCAACAAGGTGACAGAGTTTGGTTATGAAATCCAGAAAGAAAGAAGGGCAAATCATCTAAGTTGATGCCATCATGGGAAGGACCATATACTGTTCTAAAAAGAACCAAGGACGTCTCAAGGCCAAAAATGGAAATATTACATCTCAACACATTGAAGCTATACCATAGAGATAACGAAGTTGGTTGGGACTATCAGCGTTAGGAGGAGGCAGTGTTACGAACGACTATGGCAAACTGATTGGTACGCCCTCGTATACAAATATCTTTATTATAATGTGTCGAAAGGAATATTGTATCGGTGAGTCATATTTTTAGATAGATCTCACCTTTTATGTCCTTGATTTATATGGGGAATTCCATAGGTATATAAATAGGGATAGGATATGAGTTTAAGTTAGTTGTATAGTTGGATTTGAATAGTGAAGATATTAAGTAGTAGTAATGAGAGAATTGTGTTTTAGCTGTGTTAAAAAGTAGTTAATATAAGCATTGGAAGTATTAACGAAAGGTGTTGTGTTTTATTCTGCAAACCCAGTGAGCGATTTTTTAAAAGACTAAATCGTAAAAATATATTCCTAAATGAATCATTCTTATAGTACCATACTCGTTACCGAGTGTGAGCAACCTATGATGCGTGTCGACACTATTGTCCACATACATGTACTGCACAATGATTTGTCATTGTTACCTGTGAGGCGACGAGTGAGCAAATAAATTTTGATATTCCAACCACAGAACAAGGCTGACATTCTCACCATTACACCTATTGTTGGTGCGTTTCAATTATAAAAGATGTTAAGAGTTCTGCCATTTTTGCTATCCTAGCTTAATTTACGAGCATTTATCTTTAAGATCTTATCACTTACGTGTTTGAAAATTTTGATAGGAATTAGGGTCCAATTTTACTTAGAGGTCTTTAAATTATCTCTAATTTTATTATATAATTTTAAATTATGGTGGAGCGCAGCTGCGAACCTATTAAACTCTCCGAAATAAGTCCATAAAAATAGAACATAACAAACTGTGCTTCTCCAATGCCAACCATTCTCACAGAGTGAGGGAGAAAGAAGAGTAAGAGCCATTTTCTCTTTTCTTGCTATTAGGCGGAGAGTAGAACCAGACATAGAGTACTATTAACAATTTTTCAAATAAGGTCAGAAGGCTGAAACGAAATTTTTCAACGATTAGTTCTCGACGTCTTTCGATTTTATAAGAACTCCGATAATACCATCTTGATACAACTCCCATAATATATCTGCAGTTAGGGATGTTAATAACAATATCAGATTTCTGATACATCGACATTCTTAAATAAATCATTAACCGAATTCGATATATCAAAAAATTATATATTAAAAAGGACAGGCCAATCGTGAGTGACATAGACACAATCAAAATCAAAATGACATTATTTTTCCAAACAAATAACATGAAACGTTCCTCATGCCAACCTTCTTAAAATAGTTCCCAACAATTGAAGAATTTAATTCAGATGGCATATTATGATTCTTCGCCATTATTCACATTTAAATTATTTGAACTAAATTAAATAAACATGTACTTTCACAACAATAACATTAATATAACCTCTCGTTTCGACTTCGATATTCTATCATAGAGCTCATTTCTGGCGCAAAATGTCGATCGGATCGGCATTAACGGATTAAAATTAAAGCGTTTTTATTGAAAAGTATTTCATCTCATTCACTAATCCCTATGTCAATTCTTTAAAATAAAACAAAGAAATTGTATAGAACAGGAATATATGCTAGCTGTTCTTCTTTCTTTGAAGATGGCGACAACTGTAAATTTCTCCAAGTAAGCAGATGTACCTTATTATTTTGGAAAAAAGCTAAATAAGTCAACTTGTTCCTCATTTAGAAGAGTTAAAAGATTTTTGATTTCATCCTGTTTACATATATTTGTTTTCTAATTTTTTTCTTTTCTTTTGGCTTGTGTTTGCTACATTTTAATCAAGAAAATATATAAAACTTTTTCCGATTACCTATTTCCTAAATATGATTAGTGAAGTTCACTATTAAAAAGAAAAAATAAGAAGAAATCAACTATTTACTTATTTGTCATTTCAATTTGATTCCGTTTTTAACGCGCAAAAATGTTTTCCATCCGATATATGTTGAAATCTTGCATCCGATTGAAACTTTAATCAGAACCGTTTATTACGCGATTAAGTGATGCAACTGCATCAGATCGGTCCGATCGGAACCAAAAAGCTACGTGAGAAAGGTCATTCAAAACTGAAGTTGCATTTAGCTTGTTAAATTTAGCCGAACTTATGTTTTGTTTCAAAAAAAACATATTAAATAATTTACGATAATATAATTTTTGAGAAAAAACGGGAAATAATACTTATTTTTGAAAATTTCGTCATCGATACCTATATTTTACTACAGATATATAGTCCTAAAAATATTAGTAATAAATATCCATATTTCAAAAAAGTAATATCGATATTTAGATATATAGATATTTCATAAAAAGTCCTATCCGATCTGCTGGTTTTTACCCTGGCATTACGTTTATCGAACGAGGTTTGAAATTATTGGTTTCTTTGTATATATTCGTACTTTACAAGTTTAAATAATGTTTCAGTATATTAACGGCGAGAAATA
Organism: Diaprepes abbreviatus; assembly: GCA_034092305.1. NCBI lineage: Eukaryota > Metazoa > Arthropoda > Insecta > Coleoptera > Curculionidae > Diaprepes > Diaprepes abbreviatus. The sequence goes on from JASJET010000304.1 coordinate 734,636, forward strand.
AATGTTATGTATCCAATTATAAGGGAAACTACTTAAATGGTCGGACGGTACTATCTGATTAACACAGCAAAAAGTGATTCATTTACGTTTTGTGGGAATAGTAGAGTCGGCAAGTGAAATCTAACTTTCTTGTTCTGGGAGTGTAATAAGTAAAGAGGATATATCTGGCAGAAATCCCCACAGAACTCCAAAATAGGCGAGACTGTTTCTTTGAAATCAAATATATTAAAATTAAACGAACACAGTGTACCAATAAATTTCTCAGTTGTAAAAAATACAAATTCATCTAGTCTGAAAAAACAAAATGTTAAACTAACACTAAAACTTTTTAATTTTGTGACTGGGGACTTACAAAAATGTGATAACTAGCACAGTACTGAAGTCTCTTCTAATGACATTGAGGATATACTTAAAAATACGTATACTGTAGAACATGATATGGACAAGCTCAAACCAGAAATACCCGTGATTTATTTGGGAGAATATTGCGGCCGCATTACTTCCAAGAACCAAAAATGCAGTTATTGCGATAAATAACTTATTGTTGAACTTTATTTTAACCTCATAACTAACTTAAGCAGAGGTGCACTACAGCATCCCCAAGATTTATTTGTTGAAATAGTTATTATTTTGATTTTATTTCAGAAAATACTTAATGACCATGAGAATAAATTCTTGAATATTTTATTACTAGTTTTTAAACAAGAATTCTTAATATACTCTGATGGTTGCAATACGCACTCTGCTAAAATAGTTATTGATATTTTACTTACCTGTATAACCCATGCTTTGACTAAGCATTACCTTGATAGAAAAAATAATCAATCAGGCAAAGTCACAAAAGGAAATTAAATACATACACCAAATAACTGTACACACTGTATTATAAAGTATATGGGGACACCAATGATGAAACGCAGAGAAGTTTTCTCAGTACCTACTTACTCGTAAATCTTCGAGTACCTAAACCTTTGATAAATTTTGCAATTGAAGATATATAAAATCTTTAGGGTTTGCGGTTTAATGTTGGGTATTTTTCCTTATAATTTATATTAATCTTAACCTTAACATATTTATATAAAACAAGCTAGAGTAAAATATTTTGGATCAAGTAGTGTTTTTTTTTTTTCAAAATCATAATGTTTTAGTTCTGCTCACCTATATTGTTACCCTTGTTAACACTTGTTACCTAAATATAAGTTTAAAATATTTAAATAATGATAACTTAAAGTTTATAAGTAAAGTTAAAAGTAAAAAAATATACATAAATACAACAAAAAATAGAGAACGACATGTTGATTTAATGGTCGCCGGGTGATGATGCCACGAATCAGCGCTGTGTCTTTGTATCCCAGGAGTTGTTTATATTATCTGCATTTGAGATCCCATGGGTATATGCTTCGCTTTCTAGGAGTTGAGGATATAGCTTCGTTCTTCATTCTCTCTCCTACTGCGAAAATTGCCGGCATGGGAGACGCCCAGTTAATTATATTCCATGTCTATGGATGGATTCATTAAAAAAAAATATTGCAGGAATTTTTTTCTTTAAATCAAATAAATTTAGATATAATTCAAAATTCGAATTTAACACATTTTAGTCCATATTTTATGTAAGAAGTCTTTATATAATATTATGTAAGTATTTAGATCTAATAAAAGACGTACAATTTTTAAATGTTAACTTCTTATTGTAAAAAAATATGATTTTTAAATAAATATTAAAATTTCTCGTTATTTCTTTTTATATGAAAAAGTTTATAATCAGAAGTTCAATAAAACTTCTATCAAATAAAATAAATTAAGTAATATATTTTTTTAATTAATCGACGCAAGAAATTTTTATTTTTAATGTAGAGTAGTTTTTGTATAATATTTTTAAAACTTTTTTGTTCCTAGTTGCTATACACTGTATTTATCCATGTTTTATTTAGATTTTAGTTCCTTTATATAGTTATGTATAATTGCTATATAATTAGACAGAATAAAGAGAAAACCTAGACTCGGTGATATAAAATGAATTATGAAGGCATAATAATAATTGAATTAGTAGCTGGATATTTTTAGCATGTAAACTATATTTGTAAACCAAGTTGTAGGTAAGTTTGCACTTTCTTGTGTCGGATCTCATTTGAGGTTCCTGCAACGCTCAGAAAAAAATATACCCCTCCAGCAGTACGGTGTTAAACTCGCCAGAACTGTTGTAGCCGTCATGGTGGCCAGTCAGTGGTGCTGCAACGCCCAGTAGCGCTATGCCGAATATAAACAGCTAAATATACTTTTTTGTATAGATCAAGAAGCTCTTTTTATTACTTGAACCCTATTAATTAAAAGAAAGTAAACAAACTTTAAAAACAGACATTTATTAACAAGAAATATAGTATTAGGAAGGGCTTTCTGAAAGCATATAGTTGAAACCTTGCTCTATATTGGTGTCAACTGTGGACACTAGAGAAAAAAGACATATGATACTTAGATATTTATGATATTATGCAATAGTTATAGTTAAAACTAGTTGGCTAGATAGAATCTCAAATGAATATGTGGCATCGATTGATTACAACAGACCAGAGTTGAGAAGCCTTTACACTGCAGCCTAGTGACATTGTTTCGTCTGGTATACCTATTCTATGTGAACAAGTTGGTTCCCTTATTCAGGTTTAGCAGTTTTTTCACTAGTTGATCCTCTAGATTCAAGCCTTCTAGATTAATCTGTCCTTAAAAGTGTCTCCAGTAGGTTAGAACTTCGAATTCGAAGATCATGTGTGAGGTTATTTCGTCTTTTTCGTCATATAATCTATATGTTGGTTCTTCATTATATATCGTCAATGTGCGTAGATGTGTCCTTCAGCTGCAGTAGCTATTATTAGTTCTGTTATTAGTATAATCTGTTGTCTACTTAAACACACCATTTTGCAGCTTAGTTTGCAGATAGTTTTTTTAGCAATAATTTGCTGTGCCTGTGGCCAACTATAGTTCCAGTGGATCTGGTGCTGATATCTTATATATCCATCAGGATACCCCCCCCCCCGAATAGCAGCCTTACTAAATCCTTTCGGTCTGCTATTTTATTTCTTAGAATGTTGCAAGAGTAAACCGTGTAGATGTTATCTGATAACATACGAGAATATTTAGCACTGTTTGATGATCGAAAAAAATGAGAACAGTTTTGCCCCTATAAACCTTAGCAAGATTCTCTTGAAGACAAGTTTAATTTTCATGTATTTCTATCTAGAATACCGTGGTGTGTGCTACCCCAGTGTTTCACTTATTTTGTCTGTATGTTATTTCGTATATTCCGGCCCCTGTATCGTGGTCAGTTTTGGAAGTTTCTGTATACCAAACGAGGTTTCTTGGATGACTTGATACTCGATTAGATTCTAGCTTCCAGTGTCTGAATGATGAAGAGCCTGTCAAAGTTATAGGTTCTTCGCATGTATCACTGCTTATCTTCAACGATGATTTCGTCACCATTCCTTTCATGCTTTGGTGTGTTTCAGGGCAGGTCGAGTCCACTAGATCTTGTTTATTTCCAGCCTGTATATCCCTAGTCTTGCCTTAGCCTTGAATATTATATTAAGGAGAGAAAGGACGGGGGAGGTTTAGTAGGGTTCTTATGGGTGCTGTCAATCTCTGGAGTTTGCAGAGCTTCAGAATGACCCTGAGGAGTTTTTGACCAATATATAACCGAACCATAGGTTTTATCATGAATCTTACCACTGCAGAATACCACCAGTGTGCAATGTGTAATTTTAATGCCCACGTTTTTGCCAATACCCCTTTTATAATAGCCTTGGTGGTTGAAGTGTACCCGAAGTTCGTCAACCACCACATGCTGCATAAACAATAACCATATTTAATTTACTAAAAACAAAAGAAGAGATGATCATAACTTATCCTGGGACACGAATTACTCACACCATCGACCGTGGAAAGAATGGCCTGGGACAAGAAATTAAGAGATAGATCAATGCTGAATTATTTGAAAAAAATATCCAAAACAATATATTATTTTAGCAACAGGGAAACTCAAAGTCTAGCTCAGAATAAACGAATATCGTAGACTTGAAGATTCGAGGAAAGAAGGACTTGATCAAAAATTGTTGAATAATTTTATTAACAAAAATCTTTTTTCATTAAGTGTATATTATAATAGTTAAATAAAAATTTATTAACATAACAAATAGAATAAACAGTCGTAAAAGATAAATCAAAGAAAGTTTTACAAATTAACCTTAACTGGGATTACAAATCAATATATTATGTTTGCTCCTGAAGGATACTATCAAGAGAGATATTTTTCCGAACTACATATTACATTGTAAGCACAATATAACGAGAAATTTTATCAATTTGTAACAGTATTATTCCCAAGCTACCGATATTTTGTCGAGTACAGACTTCAATTTGAAACTTTATCAATTTAGAAAAGGAAAAAACGGTTTAAATATAATGCAGTAGTACATAGCAAAAATAGATATTTTTTAATTTTATTTAGTAATATATCGTGTTCAAACGTTTACAACTGTTTAATAATAGCAATATATCAATATTAATAGAATGGAATAGAATTTTTTTTCATTTGAAGAAATATAAGGAAAATATAGAGTTTAAAATAGTAACAACGGTCAGACTACCATAAAACACCATTTTATTTATTTTATAAAATTATAATAATTATCAAAATCGAATTGATCACAGTTTATTGTGTTATCCGCTTCGATTCACTACCCGTTACTTACAATGAAATCTTATTTTATAACAACCCAATTGCTACTGAGCCTGAACTACTCCTTGTCCTATTCTGCTTGCTTTTTGATGTAATATAGCTATCTTCATTGTGACCTGCTTACACGTCGTTGGTCATTATCGCTAGTGCGTTATTTTTGTAGTCATCATCAAATCATTAGAAATAAGATAATATAATAAAAATTTTTTATTTTAAGTTTATTACCGAAATAATATTCTATGCCATAAATACTTAGTGATAAAATAAACCTCCTTCCGACGCCTATGGCAAGGATTAAAATCTTTTTTAACACTTCACACCTCCAAATATTTATTGTTATTCAACCCAAATAGTCCATTATTATAGACGGGTATTTTTGATTTTAAAATTTCTGACTCATTCCTATGAAAAATATATGTGCTTAACAGATTTTGCCAAAGACACCAGACTAAAGAACACAGGTAGTTTGCGAAGAGAAAAAAGGGTAAAAAATGATTTATTAATCTCTCTAGTTCTTGAACAAACTATTGTATAACAGGTAAAATCGGGTCTATTTTCCTGAACTAGAAGCTCTTGGGGGGAGGGGGGCGATCGCCCCTACCGCCTCCCCCTTGGATCCGCGCCTGCATATATATATATATATATATATATATATATATATATATATATATATATATATACAAAAATTAAAATTATAAAAGAAATTAAAATATAATTATTATATATATATATATATATATATATATATATATATATATATATATATATATATATATTATCTCCTTCGTATTTTGTAAACTTGGCGACTGCGAATTTTATGTTCGTTTGAAAGGAGGTAATTTTTTTTATGAGCGAAACAATATTGTAGCTGCTTAACAAAGGTGAATCTTTAGCGTTAACATATGTTCTCCATATGTTTAAACATGTTTTATAAAATAATATTTGTGGAAAACCAACCTCCGTATAAGGTTGTATAATTTTCTGCGTCGAGCACTATATTATAGCACCCCATCGATTTTATGATTCAATTTATGAAACTATGAGGTCTTTATATGTCCAACGCACCGCTGCAGTTTGTACAACTCAAAGATAGATATGACAAATTACAGATAAATATTCTTTATCGTTATAATGAAGAACAATGAGTGGCTTTTTAAAAAAATTTTTATTTCTTTGGAGAAGACAAATTATAACCATAAATCAGACATCTACAAGTATGTTAGAATATTTAGAAATAATTATTTGGTAAACAGTTCAAAATAAAATTAAGAAAATTCTAAAAAAATATTTTAACGGTGTCTTTGATCGCTATTTTTTTTTTGGTTAATTTAACTGAAGTCATCTCAAAAACATAATATAAGGAAAAAAAATGTGTTTTATGCAACACTTTTTTGCTTAAAGATAATAATCATATTTTGTTGAAAAAATAAAATTACATTTTTAAGGAATGGTGAGAGGTGCGTTATGATTTTAACCAAGCTTTGAATAATTAGCTGCGAGAACTTTAAATATATATATATATATATATATATATATATATATATATATATATATATATATATATATATATATATATATATATCTGTTATCATAATGTAAAGATTAACTCAAAATTGTCACTGAAAATGATATAGAATTAAATTAGCTAAATCTTTAATACATACGGCTGATCAATAAAAAATAGGCATTACAGTATAAAACTAGATTAACAAGAACATTTGCTAAAATCCAATCAATTTATAAGAAGCAGTCTAAGAACTATCGAAGTTTCAAAGAGGCCCAACCCATTGAATAGCAAAGACGACAGTCAATTATTGTCTAATATTTGGAAAAACCTGCTAACGAAACATCAACCAGTAGTAGATAGTAAAGAAATGGATGACACGACATGACACTAAACATACTTTGCAAAATTTTTAAAATTTGGCAGTTTACTAACGTTGAAGTGGGTGATTCGGCTAAAATATTTACAAGATAGTGGTATTTCCGGTTTTATGGACGTTGATGTCTTTTTGTTTACTTTAAAAAGAACATCCTATATGTTATTTTGCACAAAATTATAGATATATTTCATGTATAGTGTCCTAAGTTTAACTGTTTTTGACATATTTTAAATTCTATGTCAAAAATGGCGTTTGCAGACTTAAGCATAACTATTAATTTGCCCTATATGAAAGCCTTGGTATTGATTTTCTTCTGTATATTTCGATATCACGGACTTCTTCTTCTTCCTGTGCCCTATACTCAGTGGAAGTTGGTGATCATTCTGGCCCATATTACTGTATAAACAGAGGCTCTATATAATTCAGTAGATGTCTTTCCTGTCCATTGTTGCAAATTATGTAGCCATGAAATTTGTGGTCTTCCGGGGCCTCTCTTTCCATTCATCTTATCTTGCATAACCAATTGTAGTAGTTCATATCTTTGGTTACGCATTATATGTCCAAAGTATGCTAACTTCCTTTCTGTAATGGTCCTCATGATTTCCCTCTCCTTTCGCATGCGCTGCAGAACAGTTTTGTTGGTTACGTGATGTATCCAAGATATTCCCATCATACGTCGGTAACACCACATTTCAAACGTCTCAAGTCGTTTACATGAAGCCTCCATCAATATCCAATATTCTATACCGTACAGTATAGAGAATATGTAGCATTTTAGTAAACGAGTTCTTAGTTGTAGATTAAGTTTCATATTACATAATAGTGTTTTCATGCGATTGAAATAGGCTCTGGCTTTCTCGATACGTATTTTTATTTTCTTTTTTTTTTGCTCCCACTTATCATGTAATTGTGCGTCCAGATATTTGATGGATGATAATGTTTCAATAAGAGAACCTCTGACGGGAAATTGTACATTTTGGGGTACGTTTTTGCTTATTATCATAACATTTGTTTTGCTTATATTCAATCGCATGTTGTATTTCTCAAAGATCTCATCTACCCTTTCTATCAGTCTTTGAAGTCCTTCAGCTATGCCTGCAAGAAGGACAGTATCATTTGCATATCTCAGATTATTGATCAAAACCCCATTTAGAGAGATACAGTCTTTTGTCTTTTCAAAAGCTTTCCGAAATAGTTTTTCTGAATAGACGGTAAAGAGTAGTGGGGATAACACACAACTCTACCAAACACCCCAACGAATTTGGAATTTTTGTGATTCCTTTTCCTCCACCCGAACAAATGATTCTTGTGTCTAATAAAGGTTGGAAATAATTTGTAAATCTTTATAATCCAAATGGTGCTCTTGTGGTGTTTTTATTAGTTTTTGATGATTTATTCGGTCGAAAGCTTTTTCAAAATCAATAAAGCATCTCAAATTACATCATGATTCCGCTGAATTAAAACATTTAAACTAAATAGCGCCTATCTTGTGCTAAGCCGTTTCTGAAACCAAATTGCGTATTGCTAATGTCCTGCTCAAGTGTCGGGTATATTCGTCAATGTATTATTTTAAGAAATACTTTTAGAACATGACTCATAAGACTGATGGATCTATAGTCTTCAATTGGCTGTGGGTTTTTTCGAGATATGAGTAAGGGACGAAACTAGCCAGTCATTAGGAATATTTCCTGTGTCAAACATGATTAAAAAGGTCGGTTAAGATATCTAAATGGTCTTCTTGGATTAGTTCAAGTAAGTCACCACAAACTCCATCTGGTCCTATGGCCTTTTCTTTTTAGAGATTTCTTATTGAATTTGTTACTTCTCCTTTTGTGATAGTAGGCCCTGTTGTTATTTCTTTTACTGCAAGTTCACCTCTGTTTTCGTCATTGAATAATGACTGCATATATTCTTCCCATTTCTTAACCTTATGCTCGGCTTCCATAATGACTAGTCCATTGTTGTCCGTAATAATCCCTCTACCCGTCTTTCTTCCTACGCCAGTAGTTTCTTTTAGTTTTTTGTGTAGATTAAACACATCATGCTGACGGTTTAACAGTTCTATTTCATCGCATTGTTTATTCAACCAATCTTCCTTTGCTTTTTTTTCTTTGTTTTCTTTTATTTCTAATCTCGTTGTGGACATTCTTGTATTTTTTTTGATCTTTATTCTTGTATTGTCTACGTTTTTTCATACGCTCCAAGATTTCATCTATCATCCATTTTTGTTTCTTTCTTTTCGTGTTTGTTCCAAGTTGTTCTTTAGCAGTTTCTTTAATTATGCTCTTGACAGCATTTCATTTCATTTCTATATCAGTCATGTTCTCATTTATTTCATCGATCTTTTTATTATCACGGAAACTTTTTCCAAACAAGTTTCTACTAGGTTTATATTGAATATAAAAATATATAAATATATATATATATATATATATATATATATATATATATATATATATATATATATATATATATATATTCTTCTTTCTCAGCCCATTGACGTCCACTCCTGGACATAAGCCTCTCCGATGGTCCTCCACTGGGATCTGTCTCTCGCTTTCTGGAGCCAGTCTTTTCCAGAAAACTGTCTTATATCATCTACCTATCTGCGTTGTGGCCTGTTACGATTTCGGTTCGTTTCTCGTGGTCGCCATTGCAGTAATTTACTCGTCCACCTATCGGGCTGTTGTCTAGCTATGTGCCCCGCTCATTGCCATTTTAGTCGTGATATGCGTTCAATGACGTCAACTACTTTGATTCTTGATTTTATTACTTGATTTCGTATTTTATTCCGTAACGAGATTCCTAACATTTGTCTCTCCATGGAGCGTTGAGTGACTCGGAGCCTATTTGCATTTTATTTGGTAAGTGTTATCGTTTCCATGCTGTAAGTAGCAACAGGCAAGACACACGTGTTATACACTTTCTGTTTAAGGTTGATTGGTGTGTTTCTATCTCTTAATACGTACTGCAACTTTCCAAAGGCAGCCCATGCCAGCCCTATTCTCCTTGTTATTTCCGCCGTTTGATTTTCTTTGCCCAGTTTCATGGCGTGGCCTAAATAGATGTACTCTTGGACATTCTCTATAATTTCATTTTGAATGTCTATTTGTACATTTGCGTCAGGGCTCATTAACTTAGTTTTCCCCAAGTTCATCTTAAGTCCCACTTTTCTCGCCTCTTCATTGAAATCTTGAAGCATTTGTTTTAGTTCTTCTGGGTTGCTAGACATGACAACAACATCGTCGGAGAAACGAAGATGACTAAGATAAAAATCGTCGACTCTCAAACCTTTCTCATTACAATTTAGTTTTTTAAAGACATCTTCCAAAGCTAGCGTAAATAGTTTCGGAGAGATAACGTCTCCCTGACGCACACCTCTCATAACGTTTTCGGTTTTTGTGTCTTCATCGATTTTAACCTATATATATATATATATATATATATATATATATATATATATATATATATATATATATATATATATATATATATATATATATATATCAGAGTTTGTAGATCTCATTGCGGTTTTCTTCACTAACTATACCATATCCACAATTAGGCCGATTTAAGTGGATGGCTTTTTATATGAAATCGTTGCCCTATCCGATGTTCACCAAGTAAATTGTGACTTTGCAAGTAAAACTGCTAAAATATTACATATATACGTATCATATATTTAAATAAATTTCACAAAGTAAAATTCCTTGTGTTGAAAACAGACATCCGCATAAGGTAATATTAGCCTCGGCATTTAATAAAAGGCTCCGAGCACCGCTCTATATCACCCCATCCGCTCTATGACTCAATCTGGGTTACGCACTATGAAGCCTTCGTTTATCCATCGCACCGCTGCAATTTGCACAACCCCAGAATATATGGAGTCTGGCGGAGCTCTAATGGTGTTAGCGTTACGAATTTAACAATTTTACCACCCTATGTTTTAGCGCCAAGTCAACGACACTACGGTAAAGGATGCTCTGCGCTGAAGCTATAAATTAAATCCCTGATGCAATTTAAAAAGCAGTGTCAATAATTAGATAAAAATGTTTTTTAGAATATTATGCCGGAAAGAAGATTTATCTTTTAGAGGTCTGAATTCGCCTCTTTTTTTTCTTAAGAATTGAGATGGCTTTTTATTATTCAGTCAAATATTTTACTTTGAAATTTTTTCATTTTTTCTTTTATTATATTTTCCAAAGTGATAAATGGATTTTTATATTACTATATTAGAGATCCAATATTCTTTTTTTTCATATTATAATTATTTTTTAGTTTACTCAATCTACCGATTAAAAATTTTAAATATGTATAAATCACATTGACGATGTTTAGATCGTTTCCAATATCTATAATAAATTTACCTATTCTGTCAACAACGAAACATTTGGTCGGCTTGATGGATTTTGGGTATCTTAACCTTCTAGAGTCAACTGTTTTACCCTCTCTATTCATTAGTTAGATATAAGCGAGATTTAATGGGAGGTTGATATTTTTGACATATGCCATTGGTCGTTTGTATAACTATTAAATAGTGAATATTTAATTTTTTCATTTTTTTTTCTTTTCTGTGGGGTTGTTTTAAAAAACACCAATCAGTAAACTGCACATTTAAAAGTTTTTTGAAGACATTATAAGCTAAATACAATATTTTATTTACTGTGAAACTGATGCACATGGAATAGTTTCTTACAAAATGGAAAAATATTAGTATTGTTACGAATTTTATAGCGTTGTACATTTCATAGTATTAGTTTGTGTTCGTAGTTTGTAGGGTTTTAGGTATATTTTCTAATGTAACGAACTTTGTAGCGTTTTATATTTCTTAGTATTAGTTTGTGTTTGTAGTTGACAGGGTTTTAGGTATATTTTCTACGAGTTCATAATTTATCTAAGTAATTTTACCTTTGTTAATTTCCTCAGGAGACGACTATGAAAGAAGGTCTGGAACTTTTTAGAGAATTCAATTTCTTTATTTTTAACATCAAACGCCTATGATGGAAGGTCTAGAAATCGCCGGATTATTCCTTTTTTTTATTTTGATTACCCCATGGAGTATGGAAATCCTTCTAGAGAATTAGGGAATCTTCCGGTATCGACCAAAAGGGTATATAAAGGGTCCAGATCGACTTTCTTGGTCAGTATGTTTTGAGAGTTTGTCGACGCAAGTTGAATTAGTTTGACAAGTGTCAAAAGTAAGGTTGACAATAAAAAGTAATTAAAATAATACAGTGTGTGTAGTTTGTTTGAAGACCGGCCGTCCGGAACAAATTGGTGTCGGAAGTGGATCAAATCCAGAAGAGGTTAGTTCAGGTTATAAAATTAGAAAAAAGTAAATTGAAATTGTATGCCAGTGGAAACTAGAAAACAGAAGGCAAAAATGGAAGAACAACTTCAAGGTAGTTTAAACCATATACTGATGATGATACAAGACATGAAAACAAGTCAAGAAGAGATGAAACAAGATATGACGAAAAAACAAGGACTGATGACACTAAAGACAAGCCAAGATGACATGAAACAAAAATTAAAGACAAGCCAAGATGACATGAAACAAGAATTAAAGACCAGCCAAGATGATATGAAACAAGAGCTGATGACACTAAAGACAAGTCAACATGACATGAAACAAGAATTAAAGATAAGCCAAGATGATATGAAACAAGAATTGATGACACTGAAAACAAGCCAGGAATACATGAACCAAGAACTGAGAGAGGATATTAAGAAAAATCAAGAAACCATAAAACAATAACTAAGAACAAGCCTAGAGGACATGAGACATGAACTTGAAACAAGTCAAAAATGTATGAAGCAAAAAAAAAAGACATGACACGCATTGAACAAGAAATGCAACAGAAGATGAGCAAAATTAGAGAAGACATACATTGCGAAGTACAACATGAGGTGGCAGGAATCCAGAAACAGATGCAACAGCTACATTTTCAAATCGAGAAGCTAGCCAGTACAGGTATAATAAAAGTAGATGGTGTTCCTGCAACTAGTGTGATGAAGCCACCTACCTTCAACCACAAGGTACCTTGGCTTACCTATGTCCGTCAGTTCGAAGCCGCCGCCACCGGCAATAACTGGACTTTACTGGAAAAGGCACGTGCTCTTGTTTTAGCACTACGAGGTGAAGCTATGGAGGTCCTACGTAACATTCCTGAAGAAAAACAGAATGATTACGAGTACATTGTTACTTTTCTGGAGATGCGCTATGGGGAAGCCCGCCTCCAAGAAGTTTATAAAGCCAAACTCCAAGGAAGAAGACATAAATATAACGAAAGTCTTCAAGAATATGAGGCGGATAAAATGAGGTTAATAAATTTGACCTACCCAACATACCCAGAAGAAATAAAGCAAGAGTTAGCAGTGAATAGTTTTATTGAAGGTTTACGCGACCCAGAAACAAGTCAGACACTAAGAATGACCAGACTGAAGAGAATATCCGAGGCTCTTGCTTATGCTCTTTAGTTTGAGATAGCCAAACAGACTTCAAGGAAGAGTCATAAGAAGAGTCAGTGTTTCCCAGGATGACCTCAATACCAATGAGGAATTCTTCATGAAGTTAATGAAGGAGATGCAGGAATTTTTAAACAGACAAAAGGCACATGATAACAAAAACACAACCTTCCATAGCAGAAAAAGGAATAATCCGGCGATTTCTAGACCTTCCATCATAGGCGTTCCATGTTAAAAATAAGGAAATCGAATTCTCTAAAAAGTTCTAGACCTTCTTTCATAGTCGTCTCCTCAGGAAATTAACAAAGGTAAAATTACCTAAATAAATTATGAACTCGTAGAAAATATACCTAAAACCCTACCAACTACAAACACAAACTAATACTAAGAAATATAAAACGTTACAAAGTTCGTTACATTAGAAAATATACCTAAAACCCTACAAACTACGAACACAAACTAATACTATGAAATGTACAACGCTATAAAGTTCGTAACAATATATTTTCGAAAAGTTATTATTTCATAGAACCTTTATTATTGTTACGATTTTATATTGTCTAAATAAAATACAACACTTTTCACTTAATAAATAATAACTCTTTAATAACTATTTCTTAACTCATTCACTGTTCATATACAACTAAACTAACTACTCATATCCTGTCCCTATTTAAATATCTATAGAATCTACAAAAACAGATGAGAAGATAAATCTAGAAATTGCAAGAAATGATGATGACTCATCGATATAATATTTCAATAAAAACTCATCAAAATAATATTTCTACGAGGACGCATTAAATTTCTCCTAGTCCTTCGTTACCCTGCCCTTTCCTAATTCTGATCATCCCGATAAACTTCGATGCTTCCGTCGTATAGCTTTAAGTTGTGAAGTTATTCTACTTTCATTTTGGCCTTGATACTTTGTTGGATTCTATAAACATCGTCATTGATTCTTTTTAAAACAGTATGTAGTTCTTCCCACGATGGCATCAATTTAAATGATTTACCTTTTTCCATAACCAAACTCTATCACCTTGCTGTAATCCTGTCTAGTTTGCATTGATCTCATATGAACTGACTAATGCCTTCCATACCAGGTCATTACAGGGTTTCTTGGAGTATTAAACTAATCCGACGTGGCTTCAAAACTCTCATCTAGTCTTCTGTAAATGATTTTTTCTGTGCTTCCCCTTATTCTGGTTGTTTGTTCCGCAATGATTCCGATTGGTTCGGTATTATGGTTCTTTAACAGAATAAATCCTTCGGTGCCAAACTTTAGAATGTTAAGTTTGTTGACGAATCAGGTCCAAACCCAAAATAAACTCATTTTCTATGTCAGCAACTAACACCAAATGGTTTAATTTTAACGTTCCAAGTTGAAGCTCAACTTGCATTTCTCCAGTCACATTAGTTGCTTCTCCGGTTACGCACAAGGCAGAGATTCTGCAGATTCAGCATCGGTGTCAAAGTTGTGCTAAAAGGTGCAGCATTGACTTTTCCTTTAAGTTGAAGAAATGGCGCCAAATCAATATATTTATTGTTTTGTTCGGTGAATTCTTGTTTTGCTGTATACTAACGGCTCTTATTTTTAGCCTTGATACATTATAAGCTATCTCTTTTTCTAAAACCCTGTCCAACGCTTCACTACAATAACTAAACTTGCTTATACGTAACATAAGCTGTTTTTTCAGATCTCGGATTCCATTAATAAAATACCGGCTCCTAAGATTTTTTCAGAATTCTTCAGTAGCTGCGTTTCATATTCTTGTAAAGTTTCTCCATTTCTCAGGTGTCTTGGCTTAAGTTGTAACTGGTATAATTGGCGAAGATATTGATCTTCTTTCCAATGCAGCACTAAGGCTACAAGCAATTCTTTGTGTTGAGTTATAGGAATGGTTGCAATAACTCCAGTGCTGGTCCACGTTGTGCAATTATTAATGCAGTAGTCATTTCTGTGGCAGCTTCAAATTTTTGTTTGTCAATATCCAAATATCCAAGGTATTTGACAGTCGTAAGTTTGGGGATTGATGGTCTGTGCGGTGGTTATTGCTTTATCAGAAAAGCCATGTTTCTTTATTTTATTAAACTTTCTCTGAAAGTTCTTTATTTTAGATTCTATAACGTCTACGATTTCTTTCACGGCCTTGTTGTACTTCTCCTATGTCTTGTCGCACAATTAATTCAAGACTATATATTTTCTGGCACAATTTTTATTTTGTACCATATAAAATTGTTTTTACTCCCTCTCGCACTTCTTCTATGTCTTGGCTTACTTTTACTTCCTTTTCATTTACGATTTCTTTCATTTCTTTTCACACTTCGCTTGTCTCTTTTTTAAACTTTTGCATTTGCCCTAGTACAGTTTGATCGAATTTTTGCCACTCTTGTACAATGACCTCACCTCTTTTCTCTATTTGCAAATTTTGTTTTCATCTTTAATGCGTTGTTCTTCTCTTTGGTGAAGGTCTTCTTCTTATGGTATTTTTCAGACGACGTGGTTCTTCTTTTTGATGACGTTCTTCTTCTTCTTGTTTATCTTTAAGACAACGTTTTTCGATATATTTATATATAAAATCAACAAATATTTTATTTATTTGCTCCATTGCTCCATTTCGGTTATTTTTATCATAGGAGCTAGAATGTAGTTGAAAACTCGATTCTGATCTTCTTTCTTGATTTAAATTTAGTGTTAAAATCCGTTTCTCGCTATGTCTTCTAGTTTCCAGAATTTTTTTTATCATAAGCTTGAAGGTTGAACATTTGATAGAAACAAATATGTATCTTTTGCCGAAATACGCCAAATACATGATGTAAATAAAATAAAGTTTTTTAGAAAACGGTTAAGATTAGCGACATGAATGAAGAGTACTTATTTTTAATCAATAGTTAAAGGTACGTAAAAATCGTTGTCCAAAGTTCTTATCATACTGAGTGTAAAGAAAATATGGTCATGAGTGTCATAGTTCCTCCGTCCAACACTTTCTTGGATAATAATTTGAAGGGTTTTACCTGATATACATCATATTAAAAAAATTGAAAAATGGTGGTTCAATAATTATGTGTAGCTCTTTGGGAAGTAATTTCTCCGAAAAGGAAGCTTATACCAAAAAAAGTTTAGATGAACTAGTACTATTCCTTTAACATGTTTTTTTCATATCCCACATTTTCTCGGACACCCTGTAATTAGAGACTTAATATGTATCATGCCCTATTACTTGAGGTGCTCCTTTGTGATTTGATACAAAAAAAGATATCCATCTGGCATGTGCGTACCTTATTTTATTGAATTACTGCGAAAATGTTTGAAATTCATAAAATAATAAAAAATTTAATATTAAAAAAAGCTTCAGTTATATCATTCACTTACAGAGAGAAAATTTAGTCTAGACCCTTACTTTACTGGAAATGTGCGAATATTTAAAAAAAAATGGCAATTAACACTCCCTTTAGCACTTTACCGGCCGGTATGGAAAAACAACTAACTACACCAGGCAGGGGTATAAAATTTCATTAGTTGCTGTTCGATCTAATTGAAATGCGCATTCCGGATTTAAATCATACGCATCGGAGACATTTCCTGTGTATATGTTTCACGGTTGGGGTGTTGTAATTTAGTGTTTTATGAAGTTAGAATTTAGAATGGGCGCGGGGCACTTTAATTGAATTTTTAGCTCAGTGCCAAGCAAATGCAATCACCATAATACCAAGCCGACGTCTAAAAGCTTTTATAAGGGGGAACTGTGATCTTATTGATTTTGGTATCAATGGAATTTCAGTTATGTGCTGATAGAAACGGATTGCACGCTTTCAATAAAAGATTATTGTTTTGCTTTCTGTGAAGAAAATAATTTTTTTGTGACAGGGGCATAGTTATTTCATGGCTACGTGTATGATTACGACAATATAAGAACTCCGAGAAACAGAAAATGAATTGGTTAAATTTGTTTATAGTTAAGTACTTTTGTAAGTAATATCATGGGTTTTGAAAAATTTGTATACCATTACTCGACAAGACTAACATTGGGAATAATTCTGGACTCGACTGAACTTAAATGATCATATTAAGGATCGAATCATGAATTTTATATTCGTATGTGGTTTCTGAGATTGTAAAAGAGTCTTTGAGTGAGCAAGAAGATACACAGAAAGTGCTCTTTTGGATATAAAATATTGAATGATGATCTAGTACAACAAAAACGCAAGTGCCCTCTTCAACTGGACAAAGTTTAAAGAATGGCTTGTGTGGGAATAACAAGTACGATGAAGAGTTTAATAAACCTATCTTCACTACCTTTATACACAGAGAATGAGGTCTTGAAGGTTGGCTATCGTCCTAGTTATGTAAGGTTTTTGTTACTGGAATTGGAGGCTTCTTATGTGTCTGGGGAAGCATGGTGAAGAGATGTTTATCACTTTTCATGCAAGTTACATGGCGCAGGTCTTGAAACCCAACCATTCCCTTGGGATACATTTGCTGACTAAAAAACATTATAAGGAGGAGCAAAATCTCCCAGATTCTGGTGGTTTACACATAGCTTTTGACAAGATTAAAAAGCTGGAGTCAGATAGTTTTACTCTCCCCGATACCATACAACGTTCTTTTAAGCAGAATTTTATGCTATTCTGCAATGTGACCATCTTTTTAATAGAGACACAATAGGAATAAGATAATAAACATTTGCTCGGAGAGCTGCTATACTAGCACTGAAATTTCGTGTCGTGACTTTGCGACTGGTGTCTGAGTGCAAGGATGAACTAAACAGTTTAATAAGGAAAAGTTGCACAATCAGACTTGTGTGGGTCCTGGGTCACTGAGGTATACATAGGAACGAGGGAGTGGATCGTTTGGCAATTCTATCTGTTTCCATTACAGTTGGTAAGAGGAAATTAAAGTTGTTGCGGAAAAGTAATTTTATTGAATCCTGGAGAGGTTTCTGGAATGAGGTATGCCAAGGAACAAATAATAGGATATAACCTCTCGTTGGAGAGGAAAAAACTGCAAATCATTGTCGGACTACTAATAGGACATTGTCACCTGCGAGGCAATCTTCATAAGACTGACATCGCAGATCAACCGATGTATATATATGGTGTCTAGAGTAGAATGAAACTGATCATGTTCTCAGAAAAAACCCAGCATTAAAGGAATTGAGAGATTGGCATTTTGGAGATACAATTTTGTCACTTGAAGTCATTAGATAAGTACACTTAACGAGACTGTTTGGATTCGTAAATGTGATCGGCCTCGAATAATTTGCAGCTACGATGGGATGCAAAGGGTCTAAATAGGCGTAGGCATCGAAGTCACCACTTTTTATTCAGTTACTCAGATACAATAAGAAAGCTGAACTTCTAATCCTGATTTAGTTGCTATGTAAGTTGGACCTTTTAGTTTTGTTTATGATATTGTCATAATTGGTATTAAATGTGTAATTCAATAAAGCATTATATAGCAATTAGTTCTTGAGACTTATAAATCACAGTTATCTAAATATTTTCGTTGCAAACCATTGAGAATATTATTTTTCGTATTATTTAACGTGGAACACATCATAATGCGATAACATTGGGCTATATGTCATAATACATGTTAAGCGATTTTTTTATCCTGCCGTCAACAAGAGCCCTAGTGGGGGAATTTTCAATATAGTCTCTAGACCGACAAAATAGGTACAAAGCTCGATATAGGCTGGACCAGCTACACCTTCTTGGTTGGTATTTATGGGTAAGTATATGCTTGTGAGTACATTATTATCACTATTATTTTGTGATCTCATTTGATTAGTAGCTCTATCTTTTTCTTAATTTGTTATGGACCTGTCTTATAGAAAAACTATCCTTCGTTCTAAGTTAATATATGCTTGTGAGTATATTATTCTCACTATCATTTTTCTTTTCTACTTTCCTGGCACCCTTGTAGATCCTTTCGATGAGTAGTTCTATCTTTTCCTTAATCTGTCGTGGACCTGCCTTATAGAAAACTATCCTTCCTCCTTTTTATCGAATCGATACTACTGTGAATTCGTATTACAAGTAGTATCGTCTTAGTCCCTCTAATTTTTGGTCTACAGTTTACCCGTATTACAAGAAAGCCGTTCTTTTTCCTTTTCTTTCCGGCAGTGTTTAAGTCTTGTTTCTCTCTCAAAATCTCTAAGCTTGCAAATTAATTTTGACAAATAGCTGCTACAAAGATCAAAAAATTAAAATTTTTGAAGAATTTGTAGGAGACTTTATAGACGAGTAAACAGTGATGTGGAAGCGCCCGTTACAAATATTCAAAATCAAAGCTCTGAGGATATTCCTAATATACTCAACAGTGACGTAAGAAGGCTGTTAGAAATGAAAAACATTAAGTCGCCTGAGAAGGCGGAATTGTTATCAAAGTAATAAAGGAGTACCCTCCGACAGATTATTTAATGCTTGTCTCCGCCAAGGATAATCCAGTCTAAATGATGCTCACATATTATGAAAAAGCATTTGACTTCCTAAGTCAGAAACAATGATAGCAACACTGGCTGAGTATAGAATCGATTACAAGTATATAATACTAACCAAAGAAAAGCAACATTTTGTACAAAATCCTTAAAAACTCAAAAAAATTCTTATAAAATGAGACAGATACACCCCCGCCACTTTGAGACAGTGTCATCTTCAAGTGTCATATCAGTTCCCCCTGAGGTTGGCAATTACATTGGCAAATCTTTCACGGTCCTGCGCTAGCTGGAACAGTTCCCCCGCGCTACGTATACCTGTCCATTTACGAATATTCCTCAACCAGGAAGTCTGTCTCCTTCCTACCCCTCTACGTCCCTCTACTTTACCCATCATGATTAGCTGAAGAATTCTATATCGCTCCCCTCTGAATCTATGTCCAAGATATGAGATTTCTCTACACTTCACAGTGTTTAATAGTAGACGAGTTGTGTCGGCCCTATTGAGTACCATTTCGTTGGTCTGCCTAGCTGTCCAAGGTATTCTCAGCATTCGCCGGTGTAACCACATTTCGAGAGCCTCCAACCGATTAATCGTGGCAGCCTTAATTGTCCAGATCTCTGCCCCATATAGTAACACTGGCCAGACGTATAATCTTATCATTCTCTGTCGTAGTTTTAGGTTGAGGTTATTATTGCAGAAAAGTGGTTTCATTTTTTGAAAAGTTGCTCTAGCAGTCTCTATTCTACACCTTATCTCTTTATCTGAGTTTAGATTTTCGGTGATATAACATCCAAGATATTTAAAATGAGTCACCCTGTCTACACTTTTTCCTTCTATTTGTATTGAAGCGTTAAGATGAGGTTGTCTACTAAAGACCATAAATTTTGTTTTTTTGATATTTATGTTGAGCTCCATTTCTTGACCTTCAGTGTTAACACAGTTTAATAGATGTTGCAAGTCTTGTAGTTTGTCGCTTAGGATAATAGTGTCGTCAGCATATTGTATTGTACTGATATATTCTCCGTTGATTTGTACTCCCATTCGTTGTCCTTGAGTAGCCCGTTTATATATTTTATCTGAATATATATTAAAAAACAGTGGAGATAGTATGCAGCCCTGTCATGCCTCGTAGAATTTTACTTAGTTTTCCATTTGGACTTACTGTCGCTTTCTGCCGCCAATATATATTTTTAATAATTCTTACGTCTCTGCTGTCTACCCCTACGTTATTTAAAATGTCTATGAGTTTTCTGTGCTGTACTCTGTGGAAGGCCTTCTTGTAATCGATAAAATATACGAATACATCCTTGTGTTGGTCCCGGCATTTTTGCAGAAGCATATTTAGAGCGAATAAAGCCTCTCTAGTACCTAGGGCGTTTTTAAATTCAAATTGGGTTTCATCTAAATCTGCTTCACATTTAGCTCTTATCCTGCTGTGGATGATTCTGAGAAAGACCTTCAAAGTGTGGCTCATTAGAATTATTAGTCTGTACTCACTGCATCGCTTTGCTCGCTGTTTTTTTTTGGGATTGAGACGAATACAGACCTCAGCCAATCTTCCGGTATATCTCCAGTCGCGTAAACGGTATTAAACAGTAATAAACAGTTTGACCAGTGTCATATTAAGTGTAAATTGACGATTTCTATTGTGTAAAATGGATTTATTTTAAGGAAGAAACGCTTTAATCATTTTGATTAAGACATTTGTTTTGCACTTTCATATAATCTCTACGTAATTTCGTTTGTTGGCATTTTTTTGCATTTATTTACCCATAAAATTACTAACCATTTTAAAGCACTATAATAAAATAATAATATCAGAAATTTGTTGATCTCGGGAAAATTCGAACATCTCATATCACATGATCGATGTTATTTTTACCGAATTTGTCCATTGAATCGACGAATTCTCTCGGTTCCTTATTATAACTAATATATAGATACAAAAATCATCATGCCAGCTTTAACAAGAAAAGGACGGTATAATTTATTGGCAAAAAAACATTTAACGGCTTGTTAAATCTGACAACATCGGCGTTTGAGAGCCAACAGTATTTTTATCTTTTCAATCCAAATGATAAAGTAACATTTTAAAATGCTTTATTGGCAAAAAAACTCTCTACGCTTTATTAAATCTGACAACAGGGGAATTTGACAGACAACAAAACTTTTTTCTGTTAAAGTGGAAATATGTATATTTCTTCTTCTTAACAAAATAAAATGCTTGCCGAAATTATCCGAGTAGTACTTTTATATTTCTGCCAAAAATTTATTAATATAGCCATGATTTTTTACCTTTTTTTTGAAGCTATAATGGATAGGTTCCAACGAGAATTACTATTATACATAGGCGTCCATTTTTTTTATTTCCTTTAAAAATCAATCTATACATAATAGTTTGAGTAATTATTAAGTTACACTACATAAGGTTAAAATAATCATTTTTAGGTGTCTATTAGGAGAATGAAAGCGAAATTTTGCGAAAGCGTTTAATTATTGAGATATTCTCTCTGAAAATGTTAGAGGGTGGATTGTTAATGCTCTATTTACAATTTTCCATTTCTTGCTGTAATATTTATCCACTATTCAGTTAAAATTGTAAACATATCCATTCTTTCATTTTAGCAATATTAAAAATTTTCGCCAGTTCCTTTTTTCAACTTACAGTAAGATATTCGAAATGTTAAAAAACCTCAATATCTAGAAACTTCAGGTTTTTTTTTGATTATTAGTAGAACTCTGTTCAGAGTTATTTATTCAACTTCGAATTCAATTGTTTCTAAACTTTATTAAATTTCTTGCATTTTTAATGATATTAACAAAAAAAGGATAAACGCCACCATAAAGAAGGAAAATGGAAAATGAAGCATTAATAATCTAACCTCTAATATCTCTATATCAGCATACTCTGGGTAAGAGTATCCTTCCATTTTTTAAAATTATTTTTACTTGAAGGCTGTTTTGACAAGTTCCGTCAAGAGTAATTCATAATGTAGGTATTAATAATGACAACCTGATTTTTACCTGTTTGTGTTTAGCATTAGTAACTTTTGAGCGTTTTACATAAAAACCGATTTATCTGAAGAACCGCAAGTTTTATCGAAATAAATTAAAAGATTTTTTTTGGGAGAGGAATGACCAAAGTATTTAAAAAATAAGTTTTCAGCTCTGTAAAATGACACCTTTCAAAAATTAGGCCCAACGATTGTGGCTGCAAGTCCATTCCTAACTTCTCTGAAAATCTAAAACATCTGCTATAGTATTGTTTAATGGGTCTTTATGGTCTATATAAAATATCAAAATTTCATTAAATTATACAAGTCAGTTCAAAACTTAGAACGTATAAGGTAAATCTCTGGCTACCTCTTTAGGGCTCTGTATCTCCGTTAAGGGGCACTTTAGGAATTTTGTTCTATGACAATTAGTTTTTATTTTTTTTTGGGTTTCGGTCATACTATTACTTTATAAAAATTAACACATGTTTTTTCTGACGTTTCGATTTATTTTATTGATTAAACCATCTTCAGAGAATTACTGTAAATATGAAAAGGAATATGTAAATTTATGTTATATAAACTGAAAATTTTAATTTCTTACCTAAAGTTAACAGGTGCATACAATTGAAATTGAATAACTTACATTTAACTATTTCTTTACTTTAATTCAAATCTATTCAAAAACTTTTTTTTTAGTATAAATATAAATATAGAAAACTGATATTATTTTTTAAATGCATTTTTTACATATCTGGTTTGTTTTGCTTTTGACAGTACTACCAAAGAGTTTGAAAGTTTCTGGACCATATGCAATTTTATTGCCCTATTAGATTGGTATATACATTACTCAGGTCATTTGTGTCCGTTCTGAAATTCTTGTACAGGGTGTTCTTTTAATATGGATCATTTCTTTTAGTGTTCTTTTTTTGTAATTAAGTTCTTTGTCTAAAATCTCCACGTTGTTAAAATCGATGTTGTGCATATTATCTATTGCATGTTTGGCTAAGGCGGTTTTATTATCGTAATTTTGATGTCTAATGCTGTATTTGTGATTTTGTATTCTATTTTTTAAATACTGCTTGGTTTGACCGATATATGTTTGGTTGTAATCTAAGCAATTGATCTTGTAAATGACATTTGTTTGTTCGTCCTTGGGGATATCGGGTTTAAGTTTTGTATAAAGGTTTTTGAAATTATTCGAAGGTTTTTCAGCTATTTGGATATCATATGATTTTAGCACTTTTTTAATGGGATTAGTAATTTCTGGTATATACGGCAATGAGTTTTTCTACTCGGCTTTTTATTATGGGTTCAACAAATTTCTTTGGATAATTGTTTTTCGCTAAAGTGTCTTTAACTTTTTTTTTAAATTTTGCGGTCTAAATTGTGGATGGGAAAATTTGATAGCTCTATCGGTTAGTGCTGTGACCACACTCTTTTTGTATTTTATAGGTGCTACAGAATTGTAATTTAGGTATCTCCCTGACCATACTGGTTTTGTGTACCAGTTTGTTTTTATTTTACCATTGTGATCATATTGAATAGTGATGTCGAGGAAATTAATGGCTTTATTATTTTCTTTTTCTAATGTAAATTGTATTTTATTAGGATAACTATTGAATTTATTGAGGGTGTACTGAACTTTGTCTTCCGGTATGCATAATATACAGTCGTCGACGTATCTTTTAAAGAAAAAAGGTTTGTAATTTAGTTGTTTAATTATTTTTTCTTCTAGAAGTTCCATGACGAGGTTTGCTATTGTTGCAGATATCATTGCCGTATATACCAGAAATTACTAATCTCATTAAAAAAGTGCTAAAACCATATGATATCCAAATAGCTGAAAAACCTTCGAATAATTTCAAAAACCTTTATACAAAACTTAAATCCGATATCCCCAAAGACGAACAAACAAATGTCATTTACAAGATCAATTGTTTGATTGCAACCAAACATATGTCGGTCAAACCAAGCAGTATTTAAAAAATAGAATACAAAATCACAAATACAGCATTAGACATCAAAATAACGATAATAAAACCGCCTTAGCCAAACATGCCATAGATAACATGCAGAACATTGATTTTAACAACGTGGAGATTTTAGACAAAGAAATTAATTACAAAAAAAGAACAATAAAAAAAATGATCCATATTAAAAGAACACCCTGTACAATGAATTTCAGAACGGACACAAATGACCTGAGTAATGTATATACCAATCTAATAGGGCAATAAAATTGTAGATGGTCCAGAAACTTTCAAACCCTTTGATAGTACTCTGTCAAACGCAAAACAAACCAGATGTGCAAAAAATGCATTCAGAAAATAATATCAGTTTTCTATATTTATATTTATACTAAAAAAAGTTTTTAGATTTGTATTAAAGTAATAAAATAGTTAAATGTAAGTTATTCAAGTGAACCACCTGTTAACATTAGGTAAGAAATTATAATTTTCAGTTTATATAACATAAATTTACATATTCCTTTTCATATTTGCAGTAATTCTCTGAAGATGGTTTAATCAATAAAATAAACCGAAACGTCAGAAAAAACATGTGTTAATTTTTTATAAAGTAATAGTATGACCGAAACCCAAAAAAGTAAAAACTAATTAATAACTACACGGTCAACAAATAGAGACAAAATTCTATGACAATGTAGGGTTATTTTGACCTTTCCTGTATGCTCCCAAGAAACTAGGAGGCACTTGTCGGACATCCTTTATAACTTTTCGCTATCTTTTTGGTAAAACATTGACCAGTTATCCTTATTTATATTTTTCGTATATCACTCTCTATTTTACAAATTGAGTTTACGCCATTAAAAAACGATAAAATAAAGTATTGCAATGAATTCGTCTTGTGGGAAGTTATTAATAGGAAGTTACAGTTGTAAAAGTCAAAACCCCCAATGGAAGAAACGGAAAACTCTCATTATCCTAGATAAGACACGCAGCAGGTGGTCTTGCATCGCGGCATTCCTTATTCCCTTATTGCTTTCTTGTCCCCCAGCGTGGTATTTCTTTGCAGTTAATCAATGAAATGCGAGAAAAATATAATGGAATAATTTGTCTTCTGATATCTTTCAATAAAAAAATAGCTATTTTTATTACCAAGTATATTAGTATAATAATATTTCGAATATTTTTAAAATAAAGTCCAATAATCTGAAGGTATGTTTGAAAGAAGAGCTTTAAATACGAGAATATTATTTGAATTTTCATAGAATTTTAGTTGGTAAAGCGTTAAAAGTTGTTGCAGCTGTACCTAAACATATTTTCAGTAATTTGTTGCTCAATAATTAAACGGCAATTTTAATGAAATCATGTGCCCTGATACGATTTAACTATATTCTTTAGAGAAAACTGCTGTCCAGGTCTTCCTGGTATAAAATTTTCTTTGGTTATTGTCACCCTAAGCAATAAAATCTTCCAGAGAAACAAAACATTATATTTCCTTTCAAATAATTTTTTTTACGTGGCAACATGTACTTCTGTTAATGATTCTAGATAAGTTTAATACATGTTATCTCAAATCCAGTATTTTATTTTTTGAGTTAATAATATTTTACTTTTGAAAATTTACATAGTTACTTTTTATACAATTTAACAGACTAGGATGACCGAACATAATAATAAAAATTACAGGAATGTAGTATATACATTTATATTTAGTTTCTGGTGTCATCGTTATTAAAAAATTTTACACTTTAATTACTTGCGAGTATTAGTAAAGTCATCTGTAAATGGGGCCCTTTGTTTATTCGATAGCCACATTTAAGAATGGTTTAATTTAATTTTTACTGTTTTTCTTTGATAAAAACGTTTACTGAAAATCCTTAGCGAACATATTTAAATAAGTTTCCTTACTATATAGAGGAAGTCTATATTAGACACTAATGTAAAACAGGATATAGATAGATCAAGGACGGGAACAAACAAAGAACGCTTTTACGGAAGACTTGACAAGCAAGCGAACGTTCCGAGGAAAAACTAGATGACACCTTACATCGTTGATATTATTACAAAGGGAGAAAATCTAGAATCATGAACAAGACTTAATAAAGAACTGAAAAAGAAAATAAACAAAAAAATAAATAAAGTTAGGGAACAATGGATGTAAAGAAATATATGAATTGATCGCTAAACATGGGTAATAGTCGCCAAAGATTAAATCTGGAGAATACGATGGCACTTTGAAGTACAATGCATGAAGAAATTGGTGTTCTTTTACCAAGGCAATGCATCGTGTCACAAATCGACCGCAACTACAGCAAACCAGCATCAAATGGTTGCTTTCGACATAGCAGATTCCTCATAACACTTTTTAAGACATTCTTGAGTTTTAATGGTATTTTCTCCCATGAAATAACAGTCTGTTATCAAGGTACGGAACTCGTTTTTTTCCATTGATTTGAAAATATCAAATACCAAAACTTCAATATCTCCTTGACTAATGGTCGAAATAGCATCAAATTTTGACACATATTGTTTGAAAGTTGATGCTAACTAAACATTGTACTGATATGATGCTAGAGTCGCCATCTATGTGTCAATCTAGGAACTTTTTCGAACATGTTACGCTATAAAAACTAGAAAGGATAGTAAATCAGCTAGAATAGACAATATCCTGACTAAAGTCACTTTAATAAGGGGCACCTATAGTAATTTAGAACATACTGAACCGTATATACAGACTGGTTGAAATTTTCAAGAGATGGCTAAAGTCAGTGTTTCTTACACCTAATAAAGACAAGATCTAGTCTTATAACAATTACATCTAATGAACCACTTTGTTAAACTTATTTTAGAAAATGTGTAAAACAGAACATACAACAAAAAAATAACCATACTCATGGATTTACAGACGGAATGGGTACAACAAAAGCGTTGTTTGTAATCACGATCCTATTTCAGAAATACTGGTAGTGTGGTAAAAGTATTTATATATTTTTGAAGGTTGTAGACAATTTTAAAGATTGACTACAATGCGGTTGTCGAACATACATTGCTTTTATTTTTATTTATGTATAATATTTTGATTAGGTTTTTCTCTAATCGTTATCAGATACATGTTTATTTTGTCGACTTAGGGTTCAGCACCTCAAACTAATAGAAGAAATGAAAAACATAAATTTAGACCTAATAAAAAACATTTATTGGACTCAGTGGGCCGTAGTACAGAGAAATACCGATCGAAAGAGGTGTCCCACAAAGGTCTGCCTCTTGTCACCAATGCTTTTTGAGTTGTGCTTTTGAGTAATATTCAAAAAAACTTTTTGGGACATCACTGATGAAAGGAGGTAAGATTATCAACACAATTAGACAAGCAGATGATACCTTGATACCGGAGATCTTCAAGAGCTGTTAAACCATACCAATAGAAAAAATGCTTATCAGTTAACATGAAAACAAGCGCATAGAAATTTCCAAGTCGTTGATTGTCATTTTAATACTCGAGGAAAAACGAATCGAGCATGTGAAAAAATACAATTATCTTGAGTCAACGTTGAACTTGATCCTCACCAAGATTTTGGAATTAAAATAGAGATGGAAAAAGGACCCTGCACTTTGCTTGTAAAAAATTGGTTCCATTAAAATAGCTAAATTTTTTATGTATTGTATATCCTGCCTCTCTGGTTAAAGATCTTAATGGGCACAACGCTCCAAACCTTCAGATTTTCGAGATAAAGCTAGCCGAGGTACAAAATATCGTGTATTATAACGGATTAGGATTTGATTCTAATAGTACTCTTATTTTTCTTCTACGAACTTAAGTAGGTTTAAAAATATCTAATAGCTGTCATTATTGCATAAGTGGAATGTTATTATGTCATGTTAAAAGACGCAATACGTCGTCATTGCAGGTAAACCTGTGCCACAGAAGGTCATGATTCAAACGACAAACTTTTCTGTTACTTCCAGGGGCTCAGAGTGGCTTAATTAACGCTAAAAAGTATCAAGTGTATCATTGTGATATCATATATTGTTATCTAATATTTCAGGTCATAATGTTCACTTTGATTTTTTTTTATATTATAGTGCATTTTACTGCCAGTCATCGTGCTATTTATTAGAAACAATTTATTCTGCCCCGGCCAAACACACAACATAAGATGAATTTTTAGGAACAAAAATGCTATCGGGATATGATAACCTGTCACAAGAGTTATAAGAGGAGCCATCGAAATTGCAAAGAAGCCCAACAGATTATATAACAGAGATAATAGCCAGCGATTGCCTAATACTTGGAAAAATCTGCTTACGAAACATTCACCAGTAGTAGGTATTAAAGAAACAGATCATAAATCGCCAATAAGAGCTCAAACACTGGCAATAGGGCCGATGACACGTAGCAGGGCTCGCAACCCGATTGGCCAGAACCATTCGGCAAATGAACGGGTCACACGTACACACGGGACCGACAGAACCCGAGCCGCAGGCGTCAGTTCGCCCACAGACGCCGTACAGTGAGCTTTAAAAATGGTGAATGAGATTTCACCGAAACGTCAGCTGCCTTACAGTCCTGAGAAGGACTCAACAATACACAGGCTACCCAAAAACCTTCTATTATATATATATATATATATATATATATATATATATATATATATATATATATATATATATTATATAAAATAAATAAATAAATCTATTTACTGTCGTGTTTAAACAGTTGCCTATATTTATTTTCCTTTTGGGCAGTTAAAAGAAAAAATATATATATTCTTTCCTTTCACTGCCTTAAAGGATAATAGATTGTCGTAATAATATGGAATAAGTTTATAAAAATCTGAAATACAAATTTCAATAATATCCTACCATCACGTTCCGCCCGAAAATAACTTCAAATACGAGAATCAAATATTCATAAGTACATCAACACAGGGTGTCTAGGAAAGATGTCAGCGGACCCAGTGATGAGTCCAACTGCTGGCATCGTGAACGAAACACCGCTGTAAAATTTTAGGTCAATTTTTCAGTTTGTATATCGTAGTTGCGACCTATGAATACAACATGACATCCCTGGGCATGAGACCTTTGCGGGTTTTTCAGAGGGCTTTTCCCCGCATTGAGTCAGCAAATAGCGACTGGATCCGCGTATCAGACCACAATTTGCAGCGTGTCGTCGAGTTCTTGGGCACCCAGCTTTCTATCTTGATTCGTGATCAAGACACGATCACGGAACAATATGGAAAGTGGTTGCTTGAAGGGGGACGTGTCGTAATAATATGGAATAAGTTTATAAATATCTGAAATACAAATTTCAATAATATCCTACCGTCACGTTCCGCCCGAAAATAACTTCAAATACGAGAATCAATCTGGGACAGATGTCAGCGGACCCATTGATGAGTCCAACCGCTGGCATCGTGGACGAAACACCGCTGTAAAATTTTGGGTCAATTTTTCAGTTTGTATATCGTAGTTGCGACCTACGAATACAATAAGACATATAGACATCAGCAACTACAAATAGGAATATATTAAAATGTTTTTAAAGGATTAATGCAAAGAAAAGCTATAATGGATTATATGCACTAGGTGAGCGCTTGTAAGTAGATTTTTACTTCCTTTCATACATAGTTTCAAAAACATAACATTTTCGCATTGAGATTAATCCAAGCTTGTAGTTTTTGGCTTGCACTATCAATTGCAGGACGCAGAATTTGAAAATATTTAATTAATCAAAAGTTATTCTTGTCGAAAAGTGACACAATATATCATTTTTCACATGTTTAACAGTTTTCAACACAAAAACCATGCGCCGGACAACAAAATCGCAACAGATATTTTTTGCTTAGAATTAGCCGAGGAATATGAAAATATATTTTTAAATTAATTTGCAAAAGGCAATATTTTTAATTAATAACAATTTTTTTGTTTATCACAAATTACTTGGCAATTTTTTGAGAATCCACTCTCGATATTCCTAAACAGGAGATTAAAATACATAAAAAAAACTTCGATGCACCCATGTCTCTTTATCGGCTACCAAAACCCACTGGACTCTCGGACTAAGTTAAAATAAAAATTTGCGTAATTTCAAAACTTGGAGACCCTTTTGGGAATATTTTCTGTATTTAGAATTTAATAAAATAGCCTATAAATGGCTTAAATAATTTTAAATTAATTTTAAAAATTTAGAAAGTTGAAAATCTCATTTACTTTTTATCAGACAATAACAATTTCCTTTTTAGGGGATTTACACTTTCTGCACGAAGAAATCAAATGACAACAGTAATTGAGTCGTAGCATCGTTTTGTGCGAACTTATTGGAAGCTCCAGGGCGGTTCAGTGCAAGGGTCACAACCCCTAATGAAATAAACGGAAAACTCTCATTATCTTAGACAAGACACGCAGCAATTCGCCCTGCATCGTAGCATCCATTCTTTTATTACCTTCTTGTCCCCTACAGATTCGTATTTCTTTGAAGCTAATAACAGAGCCGCGACTGGAATAAGACGACTCTTATTGAAAATATTGTCTATTTGGCTTTGCTTGTTGAGTTATTAATAAAAGCTTCCATAAGATTCCTAAATATAAACAACTTTTTAATAAACTTATTTTAAACTAAGTAACTTTAGAAAAGCAAACCAACAAAATTATAATTATTTCAAGTCCAAACAACGTTTAATATATATTTCCGTCAATCTAGCGTTTCCTAACCTTTCAGTATTTGCAATCCGAGTTTCCAATCCAGTTTTTATTCGCCTTCTAACGGTTTTTTGGAGTTCTAACTTATAAATTCTATTTTTGTTATTTATTTTTTCCTTGATCTCGATATACTATTACATTATCACAAGTTCAATATCTCTCCTCAAGTGGTAAGATGACGCCTCCCCCCTTGTCCGTGTAGCACAAGTCTTTCTTAGGGAGCACGTCCCATAGGCTGCTTTAATTATTACATTAATTTTTCACCATGCCAATTATATCAGAAAAATCACAAAAACATTAAAAATTGTATATATATATATATATACACCATATGAACTTGACAAGACAAAATTATTGACATGATAGAATAAGTTCTTTCATAATTTTTTTGATTCGTCCAGATTTGTATTAATTAAAAGTCAATAAGTATAATAATTACTCTTGATCTTTATGATAATTACCATCATATGAATAAAGTAGGTCTATTATTATTTTAAATATGGTACCAGTAGCTGTATCTGTTAATTTTGAAGGCTTGTCTTAACGGGCAAAGCCTGGATTTTATTAACTAACTAATTTAAACTAAACAATTTTAATAAAATTTAAAAAAAATTGAATCGACTTCTAAATGTGCGCTAAAAAGTGAAAAATAACTATAGAT
Source organism: Diaprepes abbreviatus (assembly GCA_034092305.1). NCBI lineage: Eukaryota > Metazoa > Arthropoda > Insecta > Coleoptera > Curculionidae > Diaprepes > Diaprepes abbreviatus. Next base: position 766,471 of record JASJET010000304.1, read on the forward strand.
TTTTATATGAAATTGAAATTTTTGAAGTTGGAGCCAAACTAATACCTGACAAAATGTGATTCGCATAAACAGTTTTTAAGTGAAACTGTTTCAGTTTCACTTGAAAACTGTTCCAGTTTCACTTGAAAACGGCTAGAGATAACTACTAGTCGAAACTTCGTGATATTCAACAAAAATAAAGACAATGGAAGATATCTGCTACTTCGCAGGAAACATCGTTGTCTATGACCTTCAAACAAACACTAGGATACTCATTTCTTACACTGAGTCAAAAATTAATTAAAAGTGATCTTCGAAAACAGTTTTTAGGAAATGTCACAGGATAAATCGTTAAGCTTTTTTTTTTTGGGAAAAGTCACAGAAGTATCCGAAGTTATATCTTCCATATTTTTGAGATTACATTGCAAAAATGGAAAAAAAATACACACAAACTTTCAATTTTTGTAAAAATCGCTTCTTAAAATTAAACTCCTATAGAAGTCAAATTGTCAACGCTTTATTTGCCATTTTTCCTATTTACTGATATATTCATCCTTGAAAAATCATGGTTCTCGGGTTTAGACCGTGTCAAATTGGAATTATTATCCGACGTTACGCCTACGATTGCACAAGACATCTTTAGGGATCTTTACTCCACAAGATTAGAACATTGAATGACTATCGAGAAACAACAGCCCGGTATTTATACCCGACTGGTGCTCAGCGAACCGTGATCCAGCGTTAGAATCGATTTCCACGTGTAATGTAGACTGTAACCCGCATCTCTATTGATATTATTTGGATGTTTACATATTTCGATTGATTTTCTAACTTTACGTTTAAAGAAACCAGGCACCTTAGCATCTGTTTTATTAAAAGTGTGACCTGAGCAATGCTGGTGTTCACCTACTGCAGATTGTACAATTTGTTGCTTTTTTATACATCTTTCATATTCCTTAAGCCTAGTGGATATAGACCGTCCTGCTTCACCTACATACACTTTACCACAAGAGCAAGGTACCTTGTAAACGCCTTCTGTTTGAATTGAAATTGTGTCTTTTGGAGAGTTCAAACATTTTCCAACTTTTTTACATGTGTTGAAAATTGTCCGAATGTTTGAATTAAAGAAGCAATCTGGCCATCTTTTCGGTGATTTCGTGTATGTAAGGTAAGATAACACTGTCCATAGGGGTTCATTTATGACATTCTGTTGAGGAGTTGGGTTTTAATATTTATTATTAGAACTTCTTATATCTTCAGCGCAATATCTCTCTCAGAACATTAGTCAATTTTTTTGTTTCTGGTTTTAGTGATTGTACGTCACATATTGAAACTGCTCTATATACCAAAGAGTTTATGACGGATTGTTTTTGAGAAGAATGATGGTGTGACGTTGCATTGAGATATCGATTTGTATGTGTTGGTTTTCTGTACACAGAATGTCCTAATTTGCCATTCTCTTTCCTTTGTACTAGTACATCAAGAAAGGGAAGGGCATCATTTAATTCAGGTTCCATAGTGAATTTCTACATCCAAGCAGAAAAAATCCGTCAACAAATCACTATGAAGAAAAAAAGAAAATTCAAAAGACTCCTGAGCAATAACAATCTGGCAAACGCACCAACGAACACAGTCGTCAATTTGTCAAGTGTACAACTTCCGAAGCAGAGAAAACTATCTTATATCCAAATGAAAAAACTTTGCCATCACTTCAAGGTGCATTCTAGTGGAAGAAATAATTTCTAGTGTCGAAGCTTCTATTAGAAAATTATCTCCAAAGAATGCTGATACGATTCGACACGAAACAGTGAAGATCATAAAACACACAGCCACCTAAATGAAATATTACATCAGCGGATAGGAAGGCTATGAAAAAACTGAATGAGAACAACACCATCTTAGTTCTCCCAGCTGACAAAGGAAATGCAACTGTTGTTATGAATAAGGACAAATATACTGAAAAAATAAATCATCTCTTGGACGAAAATACTTACAAAGTTATTCGGACGGATCCAACAAACAAAATCGAAAGAAACCTCATATCTCTATTCAACGCTTCCAGCCTCACTCCAGAAGAAAATAAAGCCGTTAAACCAAGCAGCTCCAAGATTCTACGCTTTTACGGACTGTCTAAAGTACATAAAGAAAATTTACCTCTACGTTCAATAGTTAGCACAACAGACTCACCAACCTACAAAATAGGCAAATATTAAGCCAAACTTTTCCCTTCACAGGAAAAACCGAATTCTTTGTTAAAAATTCTGGCACTTAAAGCCCGAATACATATTGGTCAGTTTTAATGTAGAATCCCTGTACACAAATATTCCTATAGATGATTCAGTTTCCATAATATCTAACATATTACGAAACAACAACATGGACTCCACCCTACTAGAATTAATTAAAGCATGTCTGATTTCCACTTATTTTACTCTTCAACGAACTTTCTACAAGCAGACTTCGGGAGCGGTCATGGAATCTCCGCTATCACTTATGGTAGCTAACATCTTCTTGGAAACTTTCGAAAAAAACGCCTTGTCTTCTGCTCCTCTAAAACCTAAATTCTGGTGCAGATATGTAGATGATACGTCCGTAATCTGGCCGCATGGAGCAGATAACCTTCATAATTTCCTGAATCATCTAAATCAACACCCTAGCACAAAATTCACTATGGAAACTGAATCAAATGGTCCCCTTCCCTTTCTTGATGTACTAGTACAAAGGAAAGAAAATGGCATATTAGGACATTCTGTGTACAAAAAACCAACACATACAAATCGATATCTCAATGCAACGTCACACCATCATCCTTCTCAAAAACAATCCGTCATAAACACTTTGATGCATAGAGCACTTTCAATATGTGACGAACAATAACTAAAACCAGAAACAGAAAAACTGACTAATGCTCTGAGAGGCAACGGATATTGCGCGGAAAATATAAGACGTTCTAATAATGAATATAAAAACCTAACTCCTCAACAAAATGTCATAAATGAACCCCTATGGACAGTGTTGTCTTACCTTATATACACGGAACCACCGACAAGATTGCTAGATTGCTTCGAAAATCAAACATTCTGACAATTTGCAACACATGTAAGAAAGTTGAACAATGTTTGGTCTCCAAAGGACACAATTCCATTTCAAACAGAAAGTATTTAAAAGAAACCTTGCTCTTGTGGTAAAGTGTATGTCGGTGAAACAGGACGGTCTATATCTACTAGGCTTAAGGAACATGAAAGATGTATAAAAAAGAAACAAATTGTACAATCTGCAGTAGCTGAACATTAGCATTGCTCAGGTCACACTTTTAACGTAAAAGAAACTAAGGTGCTTCGTTTCTTTAAACGTAAAATTAGAGATTCAATCGAAATTTGTAAATATCCAAATAATAATAATAGAGATGCGGGTTACAGTCTACATCACACGTGGAATTCGATTGTAACGCTTAGGTTTATGTATCTGATTATTCGATACAATTATAATAGGTTTATTATGAAAATAATCCTTAAACGTTAATTGAAGTTGTTTGAGATGTTTAGTAATTTCCCTTTTAATATTTCCATTATGTTAATTTTCATTTTCTAATCAAATGGTGCTGAAAGAATCAGAACATTAGTACTCATTGACCTGCAGACCTTGAATTCAAAAGATGAACTTCTTTAGCATGGCTGCTATCCTATCATGCACATTGAAAATGTTTATACCTGGGCCTTGTAAAGACAGATCTAAATAATTTAATTTAGAAAAAATGCCTGCCAAATATGCAAGTTTTTGCAATCAAAGAATATCAGATACACAAGGGGACAAATGAAATGGAGGGTCACGAAAAAATGATTGAACTTCAGATCTTAATTCAAACAAGAGGATCAGAACCTTGCTACGAGAATGTGTTGTTTGATAGGGGAACGAGATCAGTTTCCTTTGGCGCTTTTTCTCCAAGTATACACTTTGTGAAGTCTTTAGCACACGGCCCAATCAAATTTTCTGCCACTGTATGTGTTTATTCTGATCTTGCAATTCTGTAACTCGAAATGATGTCTTGAGAGCCATTTTGCTATCTTCGTTTAAATCTGTTAGAAAAGCAAAACGCAATATTTTTTATTACCTGCCAATTTCCTTTTAAAATACTCAACAAATTTATCCTTGTAATGACTTGTTTCAATTTGTCTACTAAAAAAAGATGCTTTTAAACTGCTGTTAAATAGGATTTCATTACGGATACACAAATCCGTTTAGGTTCTGACTCCTCCCGGTGAAATAAAAATCTATTTGTAAATAGTCACAGTCATATTTTTGTTTCTATTCTTTTTTCTCACTCTGCCTATTTTTTCTTGATTTCAGTCTGGTGAAACGGTAGTTCACTACAACTATGAATCTGTGTTGGTTACAAATCAGACTGAAGTAGAAGAAGCAGTTGACTGATCGTCCAGCTTCTCGTCTGACTTGATAAAACCATCCGTTTTTAACTAATGATCCGTCATACAACTATTGGGCAATAATTATTTACTTTCACGTGCATTCCTGGGGATTCGTGAACCACCGCTTGAGAAACGCTGATTTAGATAATATAAAAAAAGTTGCTAAAAAATTAAATATTTGGTTTAGTAGAATAGTTATCCAAGTTCGCAAAAAAATTTCATGGTATATTAAACAAGATACACAATATCCTTTTTTCATTATCCTTTTTATCCCCTTCATTTTTAGAAGTGAAAAGGGTTTTTAGGCAAATATATACACACATCCACATATTCTATTTTATATAGTGTTTAAAACTGTCTCTTTTAGACCCTTGACATATGTAATTACTGCGGGAAATATAGAATAAATTTTAACAAGACTATTCTAGATTTTTTCACCAAAAAAGGGAATTTTATAAAATTGGTTTTATTGAATTAAAGCATCACCTAACCAAATAACTATATCTTTAATAAACTATAAGTATCAGGTAAGAGATTAAATTTTATAAAAACATTCCAAACAATATTTTTGGGTTATCAGAATAGAATATTTTCATTGATAGTGCAACCCGGATGATCTTATTTAGACAATAATAAATAATTTAATTAGTATTTTATATTTTTATAATTTTATTTTTTAAAATATGATTTAGAAAACTTGACTAGCATTGTTTATATAGGAGGGTAGGCTGATAAGTTTCCGGCCTTACACGTAGATGGCGCCAGCAGGTCTAATATCTTACCGGAAATTTGCAGTGCTTCTCTTTACTAGCTTGTATATTAAATTTTATATTAGTAACTTTATTACTCTAGGTTTGACAGTCTGTTACCAAAATCGCCTTTGTTATTTTTGTGAAAATAGAGAAATTAGAAAAAATATACTGATATAAAATACATACATTTAAAAGATTTGATGTCGTTTGAGATCCAATAAGAAATTGATTCAACACGAAAATACTTCTCTTTATCATATTCACTGATAACACAGTCGGTTTCTGAATTTAAAAACACAAAGCACTGAGGTCATAATTCCCAAAAAAGTCAATATCTATAAAATTGCATTGGGAGACCGCAGATTAAAAATTAGTGAAATAGTTGAGACTGTTAAATCATCAAAGCAACATGATGGTAACATTTTACATAATTATTTGAACATGGTGTGATGGACAACGAACTAAGAGCAAGTATAAATTCAATGGAGCTATAAATGGAATTGCGTCATAAAGTTTGTACAACTATATTAGAGCACCATTATGTTTATTAGCCTTGGTGATCAAGTCGGAAATCATTAGCCTACCCTCGTAGTTCATGTGATGACATTTGAATGAATAATTTTGCCTTTTGTAGGTATTTGTATCATAATTTAACTACAATAATTTCTGATTTGTAGGATGGTTGATAGCTCCATTAGTTGATCAATAATGTGGTACTGTTTTCTTGACTATTGTGATGTAATTTCGAAAATGATGATATTCGATGTCTATTCAAAAGCTTTTAAAATTTTAAGACCAAATTCTTTTAAATATTTTGAGGGTTTAGCATTGGAATAATTAAATTTTGAAAATTTGATAGTTTACTAAAATCGATGGGGGCAATTCAGCTAAAATAATTTCAAGATAGTGGCAATTCCGGTTATATGGGAAGTTGATGCCTAGATAAACAAAAACCGTCACGGAACAGTATTAAACGAATACTGGAAAATTTTTAAAATTTTGGCACTGTGAAGGCAAAAATATATAAAAAGAAACCTCTCCATGATGAAAGTATCGAAGTTGCAATTCTGGGATATTTTGCGGCAGATCTTATGACATCGTTAAAACAAGTGACTCTACAAACAGGAAGAGTTCTAGAAGAGTTCAGTACATAGAATTCTGATCAAACACAATTTTCACCCTCATTTAACTTCTTTGGTTCAACACCTAAGAGAAACTGATTTGCCGAAAAGAGTGCAATTTTATGAATATATATTAACGATCTTTTAAGATGACTCTTGATTTTTGGGCAATATAATTTGGACTCATGAAAGAACATTTACGAAAAATGGCCTTTTTAACAGACCCAATTTCCATTTTTGTAGTGATTCTCATGCACTAAGATTGCTGAATTTTCAAGAAACTTGACAGTTTACCGTATTTTGTGTTATAAGAAATGATGAAATAGTAAAACTACATTTTTATGAAGAAAATCTAAACGGTAATTCATCAGTAATACAAAGCAAATTATGTCCCCATTTTTAATTACGTATTGAGTTTTGTAGGAGAAAGATGTTTAAATGTCCTAGAAGAGTTAGACAATCAACATTTAAGCCACTTACCCCTGGCGTACCACAGGTTAGCAACACGATGACGCCCCACCACACAGAACCGTTCCAGTTACCAACTTCTTGCAAGCAGCAATATATAACAAGTGGATTGTCTACAACAGACCTTTCCTGTGGCCTCATCGTTCTTCGGATTTCACTGTCTTATTATATATGGGAAATGATAAAAAACATCGTTTATTGTAATCATGTTATAACGATTGAGGACTGTATGGCACGGGAAAGAGACGCGTTCGAAAGTGAGAGCGGCCAGCCAGGCCGACTTAACTCAGAGATGCGAAAAATATTTGGAAGTTCAGGGTGCAAATTTTAAATATTTGTTAAATAAGTTGTTTCCCCGTGTTTGTTTGAAGGTCATAAACAACGATTTTTCCTGCAAAGTGGTAGATATCAGTTGGACCAGATCGTCTTTATTTTTTTGTCGAGTGTTACAACGTTTCGGTTAGTAGTTATCTCTAGCCGTTTTCAAGTGAAACTAAAATTCTTAAACTACACAACTATTTATAATGAAAGTAAATGCAGTGGAATGTGACTGAGATGAGTGCAGTCATGCGGGCTATGCCAAGGTCCCATTTATGCTGCATTTAGTTTTAATTTACAATTATTAAGAAGTGGTTTCTACACTTCTTTTATATCTAAAGATGGTTTAGTAAAGCAACTCTGGTTCTGGTGTATAACCGCGGCTTCTTTGAATATCCGTTTTTTCCTGTGTTGTTCTCATTGTCGATGTTGTCCTATTTCTGCGTTGCTCCAGAAATTTATCCACCAGATATAATGGGTATCCATTGGCTATCAGGTCATTTTTAATGTGAATTATTTCTTTGATCAAGTTCCCGTTGGAGCTTTCGAGAGTTAAGGTTCTATCTACGAGATTTTTTATAATTCCTTGTTTGGCGTTGTTGGAGTGATTGGATGAATAATTTCGGTATTGTCCTGTGTGTGAGTTTTCTGTAAACTGAAGTTCGAATTTATCTGCCATTTCTTTCAATCAAAATATCTAAGAGTGGTAATTTATTTTGTACTTCTTTCTCCGTGGTTAACTTAAAGATTGGGTTGATATTGTTGAGACGAGAAAGGAAGTTTTGAAGTTTTTCGTCGTTTCCATTCTAGATAATAAAGGTATCGTCTACCTATCTAAGCCATAGCTTTGATTTCTTAATTGCGGATTCAACTGCAAAAGTCTCGAATTATTCCATGAAAATAGTTGCGACCACCGGTGAGAGCGAGGATCCCATCGGTAGTCCATTATCCGGGATGTAGAATTTTTTCTTTTCCTGGAAATACGAACTAGTCAAACAAATTTTTAGCAAGTCTATGACGGCGTGCGTTGGTAAAGATGTTCTTTCTGCTAAGGTCTGGTCTTCTTGACGTTTCTTTCTTATGATTTTTAGTGACTTCTTAACGTTGGTGTATAGGATTTCCATGTCAAAACTAATAAAATGGTCTTCCTGTTGTACTCCTATTTCACGTGTAATTTCTACGAAATGTTACGAGTTTTTGACCCAGGACGATGTACTTTCTTGTAATGATCTCAGGATTGGAAGAAGAAACTTGGCAAGCTCAGAATTCGGAGAGTTTGGGGAAGTCGTGATAGGTTGTAAAGGCATGTCTTGTTTATGTATCTTTGAGAACCCATAAAGATGTGGAGTTTTGTTATGGTATGGCGCCAACTTAGTATGGGTCTTCACAGGAATATATCGTTAATGTTTCTTTAGAGCGCGATAAATTCTTTATTCAATTGAAGATGTGGGATCCTTAGTAACAGATGTATAATTTCCTTCCCTTACAATTTTCATCAATTTTTTGATTATATGTCTCAGCATTCATTACGATTGTGGTATTCCCCTTATCGCTGGTAGAATTTTAATACTGGAATTCTTCTGTTGGTTAGCTAGGGCAGTTTTCTCGTCTTGGCTGATGTTTGGTTTCGTTTTTCCAGTTGTTTCCCTATGTAGGTAAGCCATTTAGCATTTGTGGTACACTACAAAAATGTTACAATGGTAATATTTTAAAAACTACACATTTTTGGACTAGACAAACTTGTACAGAGTCACCCTTATTTTAATGCTAAATAAGATAACATGGTAAAAATAGAGGGTTTATATTTAAAAAAATTGACTTTTAACGAATTTATTAAGTTAATATTTAATATTAGTTTTTGATCACCTTTTATTATCAAAATATCAACACAGTCTACTAAAGTAGATTCCTTTCTAGAAGAAAACCAATCCCAATTAAATAATAAAGACTTTTATATATGAGAAATTGATAGTTATATTTAGGCCTGCACACACCATTTTTGACATAAAATTTTAAATATGTCAAAAACAGTTAACGTACGTATAGGACATGATATATTTATATAATTCTGCATAAAAAATCTTATAATGAAATAACATATAGGGTGTTCTGTTAAACATAAGCAACAAGGCGTCAACTTCTGGTATAACTGGAATCTTGAAAATATTTTAGCCGAATTGCTCCCATCGACTGCCATATTTTAAAAATTTTCGATGGTTTTTTTTCGAGAAATCGATCGCTGAAGTTCGTCGTGAGACACACTGTACATATATCGTTTTTACCATAGATTGAAAACCTAGATTTTTCAAATCTATGGTTTGTATCTCTTTGGCTACTTTAGTAGGAATTAAACTATTAGCGTAAAGAGGTAAAAAGTGAGAAATATTATATAGCCTTACAAAAATATATGAAGCCAAATTTCTCCTGCTTCATCCCTCGCCAATATTTCAGAACACATTTTTCTTTTTATATTTTTTGCTAATATTTTTTTCTACGCATATGATGTATGCATAATACGGTTTACATACTCTCAGAATACACATACAAGAGCCGTATTGTATTATGTGCCTATATTGTGTCATTTCCAGAGGGTCGGTTTTCGAGTGGTTGCTGTGTGCAAAAGCCTATTTAACGAAATTCTGTTTACTTATAAGCCCTTTCTGCAGGCTGTGATTAGATTTCGAAAAAGTTTTCAGACATCCGGCTGAAATTTTCGCAGTGTAAATATGAAATTTCGGCTGAAATCAGAGGGGTACATTTTTAATTTGGCTGTATATAATTATTGAACGAATGAAAATGTTTATTTCTAAAGGCATTCTGCGAAAATTTTAGTTTTCCGGTTTAAATTAATATTAATGTTTATTTTTCTGCTTCGGATATCGCAATTATGTAAGTTGAAATATAAAATAACTCAATCAAAATAGACCTTCACTTTCAGAAAAATTCGCATAGAAATATAAATTTGACCAGTTCCTAAAAACATTACAAATGAAATACCAAACGCCCTGTCAAAAATTATTTTTTCCAAATATCTCTTAAACGGTGTTATTGTAAAAATAGTTATTATGAAATGTGTAGATTATCCGATTATCTACAAAAAAATTTTTACTTTTCTCATATAAATTACGATTTATGGAATATTGTGATATCAAAAACTAGGAAAGTCATATTCTCTATAATATGCACTGTTTTTTGCACCATCTTCGAGGTGGAGTTCTTAGCGCGTTTTTTTAGGTAGTTCTTCCCTATAAGCATAATTCACGATCTGTTCTAATCAAACAAAAATAAATTTATATACATTAAAAAGTTATATTTTGGTTAGATAAGAACTCATTATAATTTATTTATTTTTTAAATTCTCTTCTAATTAATAATTTTTCAACCCGACTTCAGCAGCTTTACGTTTCTATCTCTTTTTTTTCGTTTCCTTCTTTTTCTTCCTCGTGTTGCTGAATTTTTGTGAATAGCTCTAACAAACAACATTGATTATATTGATATTATAAGCATTATCATCTCTACTATTTCATTAAATGGAATTTACTATATATTGTTTGAACCCAATAATCTCACTTTTACAGCATTAAATTGCAACCATTTCAGAAATTGAAAGGTTTTTCTGGAATAGGAGAGAGTAGAGTCTGAACTGGCCCTAATTCACTATTGCGTAATACGTACCTATCCCCAGTTAGCTGAAGAATGAATGAACAAAAGGTGGAGATACTTGATCATCGCTTCTTAGGTCTCGATGGGTCCTTATATCCCACTAATGCTGCAGGTCATTCAAGGCTGATCGCCTGTGCTAATTCAAGAAGCCTAGTTAATTGAATTTATTCAACGGCTTCCGGTGACAAAAATTGTATCTCCAAAATGTCTGCCTCAGTTCGTTGAATACAGACAACACTCTGAGGAAATAGTCAACAGTTTTATTCTTCTTTCGATACCATCTGCAAATCGATGGAGAAGGCTGATCAGATGACAATGTCCTGTCAACAGTCCCACTACAATTTGCAACTCTTTCCTTCCTAGTAAGCCACGCGCTAGGTCCAGTTACGTGTTCCTTGGCACACCTTATTCCACGAGCTTCTCTCCACGATTCAATAAATTTGCTTCTTAGCACCAATTTGTGTTCTCTTTTACCAACAACAATTGAGACAGGTAGAATTGGTTGGGATCCATGTGGTTCATTCACCAAACGGTCTGCTTTCTCATTCCTGTGTATAGCCGAGCAACTCAGGACCCACAACTCCCTGATTTCAGTGCTGCTGCTGAACACTTTGGCTCCCGTTCTTTCGTCTTGTCGAGAACCATCTGTAAACTATCAGAATCCATTTCTCGGAAGATTTTGCTCCTCTTCCCAGTCCTTTCTACTTGAAAAATTATCTCAACAAAATTTTTAGCCGCCTCTTCGAGTTCCGAAGTGCCCTTGATAACTCAGACGGTATGTAGCCTTTAGGGTCCCGTTCTCTATGTCTAAGTGAAGAAGAGATATGTTCACCAGGATCTTCCGAGCTCTAGTGGGGGCACTTATTATTCCCATAAAAACCATTCCATGAATTTTGTTAAATTGAAGACGGCGTTTGCAATTTGTTGTACTAGGCTACCATACAATATTTGCGTACGTGATCATGAGGCGGATCACCATGTAGATATGGACGGAAGACAACTTAACTGTACACTTTATTATTCCCTATGTTATTTGCACAACCTAAATAAATGTAATGGAATCAATAATTTTTGGTGTTCAATACACAGCGAAAACGAATTCCACTAGTAAGAATAATGTCTGGAATAGTGCTAATTTTCGATTATACTTTAGCTCAATCAATTAAATTATGCTTCTTTGAAATAATTTATATCGTTTTATTTTACCTCCTTTGAAAAATGTTAAGATAGTATTGCAACCACTTATTGCATGTATGTTGGAAATCATATAATTTGTAAGTATTTTATAGTCTGAGTCACACATTCTTCGTTACCTCGAGATTTTTACTTAAATTTAACGTTCAATGATATGTCAGATAAGGACAAAATGTTAAAACGAAATTTTTCCATGACTTCAGGACCCGAAGTTATCAGTTGTTCGTTTAGATTTGCTTTGGTCATGCCACTTTTAAAATACGGTCTTGTCGTTGAAGCGACATTATCAGATTATCCCACCGGGGTAAAATATGATATTATAAAATATGTAAAACAACATTCTCTTATCCATGCAGTTTCGTCTCCTCCAAACAACACACATGAAACAAAGAGGTTTCTTATACAAGCACAGCCAAATATTTATATCATATCTATAAATTTTTAATAAATTTGCGATAGGGAGACTTTTCTCCATTTTATTTTTGAATTTTAAATTTTTAAATCAAGCAATGTCCGTCCTGATTCTTTTATGTTAAGTTTTCTTTTTAAAGAGAATACATTCAAGCTAGCTGATTATTACATTTTTAAAATAAAAAAAAATGTATTTTCTGGACAAGCGAAACTGTTGTATCGTTCTGAAGATCTGTTTGGTTTCATACAACATACATACATTCCTTAATAGCTCTTTGACATTATATTATAAAAGTTTAAATAGTGTTTTAAACACTTTGAAGATACCGAATAAAAGTTGTATACCCGGTTGTATGGGAAATTACCCAAACGGTCTGATGGTGTAAGTGTTCCGTTTTCTAAAAAATTACGAACGCCGAGCGTGGGCTCATTTTACAAAACAAGACTTTGGTCGATATCCTAACATAACTCTAAAATGGGTGATATTATTTCTTTGAAATTAAATATACCAAGGACACAATATACGGCATAAATATTCCAACTGTCCAATATACTTATTAAAAACTAGTGTGCACCAAAACGCAGATACAAAAAACTTAAAAGTAAAGACTAAATTCGATTCCAAAAATGCATTGCAGAAAGCAAAGGCGAAATCTTAATATTTGTGAAACTTTTGCATGATTTAATAATGTGCTTAAAACGTTTAAGGCAAAATTTCTATCGTATTCAACATTCTTCGAACCCTCTATTACATTGGCTATTCAAATAGATAATAAGGGGTTAGGGGTAGTCAGCGGCGTCAAAAAATGAGTGTTATATATATATATATATATATATATATATATATATATATATATATATATATATATATATATATATATATATATATATGAATAGTTTGGTTATTCCGGGTTTCAATCCGTTCGTTCAAAAAATCGTTTTCACGACGTTTCGCCAAAATCTCATTTGACATTCAAGTGCGGTTCGTCTTGTTACTTGCTGAGAACTGATGGTGGCCTCTGATGAATTTCGAGTTTCGTTTAGCTGACTCGCTTCCTGATTGGATGAGCGGCTTCGCAGGCTCATCCCCTCTGCCGAGTGCGATATATTTTGTTCTTATATGCTGGTCTCTCGTGAACTAGTTGACTTTTAAGAAATTGACGGATTTTGTATTTCAGTGTATATTTGAAATTATTATAATCGGCCAAGCGCTTTCGGTCTCTCTATCGGACCATCCTCAGGGCTCAGACTTTGTCAAAGGGCACACCTCAACCCTGCCAGTTTGAGAAAAGTCGCGAGCGTAGCCTCCACACAGAACAAGATATATACAATTAAAAAACCTCTAGAAACATTTAAAATCAAAACTAAAACTAGAACATTCAATACACTGTGCACATTGACAAAAAATTGACATGTATATAGAAAATTTGAATATTTGAAAATATTTCAAATTGGTAAAGAATAATTATAATTTTATTATAATTATTTTTTAATTGGCGCTCAACAACAACAACAAATATATAACCATATATATATATATATATATATATATATATATATATATATATATATATATATATATATATATGCAATAAATACTATTTTTTAATTAAATTTTTGTAATTTTTTGAAAATTGAAAATATAAATTCAGAAATTAAATAGTAACAAAGTTTTCTAATTTTTTATTTACGGGCATTACTTTGTGCGGGCGTAATAGCCTAATCGTCACAATATATATATATATATATATATATATATATATATATATATATATATATATATATATATATATATATATATATGTTTAATTATTTTATAAAACGAAAAACACAAATTTATTATACTATGTTTTAACTTTATTTGACAAGAATGTAAACAAGAAATATTTATTGTACACTAAACTTTTTGGAAATAAACAGAACGGCAGCATCTAATAACTTTAATAGTCTTAATAAAAGAATCCTTTGGTCAAAAACTAGACTAGCTTGTTATGAAGGTCACCATAAAGCACGACTTGTGAGACATGGTCCAATAAATAGGGTGATAAATGGTCTACAATAAATATTTCTTTAAAATTTTTGGCAAATGAAGTTAGAACATAATATAATAACCTTGTATTATTTGTTTTATAAAATAAATTAAACTACTGTCAATAAGAAATTATTTAAAATACAAACTTTTTCATGCTGCTGACTACCGCTAACTCCATAATTTAGAAAGAAGTACATGTCTACAGATGCGAATCCACGGGGAGTTTGGAATTTCTGAAAAATAGATTCATTTCTCCCATCGACAGCTCAATTTAGCTTGCCATACTGTGCAATCACACCCCCCCCTCCCCTTCCCCAAGAGCTTCGAATTTGGAAAAATAGATTCGCCTTAGCCTGTTACATTAGGGACGTAAATGTGGTTGGCACCCCCACCCCCGTCGATAAATCGCTTTCACCTGCCAAACTGTACTCTTGTTATATACTCTTTAACCCAAAGAGAGAGCTTGGATCCGCTCCTGCATGTCTATATGGATAATTAAGTAAGCGTACAAATTAAAAAACAAAAAAACGCCCTTTTTGTCAAGTAGTTTGGGTTAATTACGAAGTTAATTTAAGACTACTGGTTGTTCGAGGTACTTTCGGTAATTGGATAAACCTAATCAGATTTTTATGTGATATATTCTTATTTTTTTTTTACTGTTGAAGACATGTTTCATGTCTTTCAGTTCTTTAAAAAATGCTTGATTTAGAACACATTTAACTGAAATTTGGCTATTTATCCATCTATTTGTTTATCTATTTAGTTTGAAAAAGACAAAATGTAAAATTGGTACGAAAAATTTATAATACTTTGGTGATTTAATACAAATATCTCTTATCATCTGAATATGACAACTGGAGCAATACTATAGAGTGTTCTAATGAAATTAGTGGAATAGTTAAAACTATTTTTATTCAAGAATATGATATGGACAACCTAAAACCAGAAATGAATGTGTTCACTTATTTGGGAGGATTTTGCAACCACATTATTTTAAATAAACTAAAATTGTTGAAGATAATTTTAAACGCGTGACTAACTTAAGCAAAGGTGCACTGCAATATCTAAGGGATCCTGTAATGAAAATAATTATAATTTCATATATTCTATATCAGAAAATACTTAGTGTCCATTAAAATAAATTCACAATATTTTTCAAATAGAATTTTTGACTAATTTCAGATTTAAGTATTTCTCTAAATAACAATTAGTAATATATTTTGATGGTTGTAATAGACACTAGGCAAAAACAGATATTGACATTTTACTTACCAGTATTACCAACGATATGATTAAAAACTACTGTAGTACAAAAAATACCCGATTAAGCAAAAGTCATAAAGGGAAATTAAAGAAAAATATTAATTCCGGATACTATACAATAAAAGGTGTCTACATAATCCAGTTATGTTTACTCAATACCTAGTTACTCATAAATCTTCTGCCTGAAATATTGTGGTATGCTATCCCAGAGCTACACTCATATTAAGTTTAGATGTATCCCCGTGTATTCCGGCCCCTGTACCATGGTCAGTTTTGGACCCGTGTACCAGATGAAGTTTCCTGGCTTACTCACTGTTCGGCCAGACCGCACCTTCCAGTTAAGCTGAATTGTGTAAGCCCTGTCAAAGTTTTATGTTTCTGGCCTAATATCACTGCTTATTTCTATCAATGAGTTCGTTACCTCGCCAATGGTGCTGGTGTGTAAAAGGCCAGGAACAGTCCATCAGGCGTTGCTTTTTCCAACTTATAAGCATTCATTCTCGCCTCAGATTTTAATATTATATCAAGGAGAGGGAAGTTTAACAAGGTTTCCATAGCTGCTGTTGGGGTGCATCTCATGGCACCCGTGATGCATAGGTAGGTCAGTCTTTGGAGATTGGAGAGCTCTAAAATAGTCTGCCTTTATGTGATTTTTGTCTACCACACATCCAAGCCATAGGTTATTATGGATCGTATCACCGCAGTATACAGCCAGTGCACAATGTGTGGCTTTGATCTCCATGTCTTGCTCAGTGTCCTTTTTGCTGCCATGAGGGACATTTTTCCTTTAGATATCATTTTCTGTATTTGTGACTTCCAGGTAAACTTTGCATCCAGATATTTAACTTCTCGGCTCATTTGCAGTTGTGAATTGAAGAGAATTGGTAATTTCAATTCACCCAACATTATTCTTTTAGTAAAGGGTATGAGAGTAGTGTTTCCGGGGTTTACCCTAAGATGTTTCTTAGTACACCACTCCACCACTATAGTCAGAGACCCTTGTATGAGCGCTGACAATATATTGGCATGTTTCCCCCCAATGAGTACGACTATATCATCAGCATACCCCTGAGTATAGTAGCCTCGGTCGTTGAAATTTACCAGGAGTTCGTCGACCACCAAATTTCACCGAAGTTGGGAAAATATCCCTATCTGCGTGCATCCTTTGTGATCGACACCTCCACGGTTTCCTCCAACACAATCACCTTAAACATAAAAACATAATTAGGTTAATCTTTATGCCACTGGTCAATTTCGTATCTGATAATCTCTTAAAGGACCAAACAAATTTGAGTGCAAAGTAAAGAGAAATATGTATATAAAAACTTTTTCTTGTTTATGTCCTGCCACTGTTAATCCTCGTGATTCTAATACAGACCAGGATTTTCTTTATGGCTTTATTTGAGTGCACCAAAGCTTTTTCGCATAACGTCTGCACGTGTTAAAAATTTAAAAGTAATTTACATTAAATACCGCCAAGAGGTAAAGTAGGTGCGTCAAAATGAACCCTGACAGTTGGCTTGTTTATTCCTTTCATTTTAAAAGCCTAATTATTTTGTTTTGTGCTTTAAATGGGACTTCTGTAAATGTCTGAATAAAAGATGGGGTTGATGGTTGATAAGGACTGTCTTTTTAACAAAGAAGTTTTTTTTTAATTCGATCAGCAAATATTATATTTATAAAGATATTCTACAATTTAAATGACAATTCTTATTATAGCAAGTTATTAATTTATGTACCGAATTTACACATCAGCAGGATATTTTACTTTTCGCTAGACTAATGTTAAATGTTTTGATCGAAAATTTTTGACTGAGATCATAATGTAAAAAATTTTTTTGTCGTAGTGGTACTAACAAAATAACTAAAAGAAGGTGCATATAATTGTGATCAGTTATTGTGTCATTAAAATAGTAACTGGTCAGTATTGTAATATCTATAAAAGACAATCTTTAAAAAAGGCATAACCTTGAAGGTACAGAATAACTGGCTTGGTATACAAAACAAATTATACTACTGTACCTGTTCGCAAGCGGTGAGTTTATTTGTAAGTTTAAATGTATATGGTGAAAACTTTAACTGAAATAAATTCGAAAACAAAAACACAAAAAATTTTATGAAATAAATCAAAAACAGGCCAATTTGAATTTCCATTTGGGCATATTTCTGATGTGATTGTGAATACAGGGTGTCTGAAAAAATGTGGAAAATCTCCCGGAAATGAAAAAAAATACGTGAAAAGGATACTACAAGTCCATATAAACTGTTTTCATATATGCCTCCTTCATAATTATTGAACCACCACGTATATTTCAATTTCTTTTTAATATGATGTACACCAGCGAAGATCCTTCAAATTACTATCCAAGAAAGAGTTGTGAATTACTCACAACTGCAGGGACGGACTAGCTGTAACACTCATAACCCCATTTTTTTACGCCTTCTGTGATAAGAATTTTGGACAATGTTTTTTACATATCTTTAATTACTTACTGAAAATTAAGCATTCTTCAATCATGTCGCTAATCCTAACCGTTTCCAAAAAAATGTCTTTTTATTTACAATGTTAGTCCCCTAACTTCTGTTGGATTGACTATGGAAAAGAAGAATTTTCTCCTGTTACTGCAGTTCCAATAAAAAGTTATACCAACTGCTTAGTTAAAAACTTTGTAAGGGGGTTCAGCATGGGCTCCATGAAGTCTGATACACTCGCGGGCATGACGAATTGAGGACTGCTGGAACCCTTTACATTAACCCAGCATTGTTCCTTATTTGGTCACAATGAAACCTGAGTTCAACTCCCGTAGAGCAACACTGAAATGAGGTGGTGCTCCATCGTGCATGTAGTACATGTTTTGGAGGGTTCTAAGTGGTAAATGCTCTACTAAGTCGTGAAAAGCGTTCTGGAAGATCGAAAAATAAACTTCTCCATTCAGTTGTGCCGGCAATACGAATGATCCAATCGAAAAAATGCCGATAATCTTGCCAAGATATTAGTTGATTGGAACTGATGTTGGTGATGAGTAATAATAGTTGCTTGAGGATTTTCATCAGCCATACATGTGAGTGTTGCAAATTTATGATACCATTTTAGGTAAACCCTGCTTCATCCGCAAAGAGAATAGTGGTAATGAAGTTTACATTATGTCGTTGCTGATCCAATAGTCAGTTTGTAAACTGCATTCAATGGAGAAAGTCTTCAGAAATCAATTCATGCACTTTTGTTCAAATGATATGGATATAATTGCTATTCTTGAAGAACTTCATGTACTATTGTTTTCGACGTATTAAACTGCGGTGAGTGCTCGTTAGAGGAGTATTATCTACAACATTTAAAATATGTTCTTCTAATTGCGGCGTATGTACTGTTCTTCGCCAACCAGCATCAGCACTTATTTTCCCAAAATTTCTTAAAATTATGAAGAAATTTAATAATATTACCTTATTAAATGGAATCGCCTACCATTCTCTCTTAAACATTGGCCAACTCGTTGAAACGTTTTCTAATCTGGAAGAGTACGACTAGGATATCTGTCGTGATATAACCTCCTGGCTTCCAAAGCATTGGAAAATGCAAGACCATACATCAGATACATATCTGCATACTCAATATACCTGAATTCCATATTTCGAATTATTTCACAATTAATTTCACCACGAAATACAAAAATTAGTAAATTAATATCCAAGCAAAGAATCCATGTCTTAGTCATGTAAAAGTTGACAAGTTCTAAAATTCATAATATATATTTCTTTCGTACCCAGCAACGTTTGCAACAACAATAATTTGATTTAGTGTCGATAAAATAAAACGCACATTTTTTGCGAACCTAGGTGGAACTGCAGTTCACAAAATTAGACGTTTTCAACTAAAGAGATAAACTCTAATTTTGAGTCGAATTTTTTTATCATAAAGTTGAAGGTTGAATATTTAATAGGAACAAAGATGTATCTTTTATCGAAATGCACCAGATACATGATGTAAATAAAATGGAGTTTTTTCGAAAATGGTTAGGATTAGTGACACGAATGAAGTTTATTTAATTTTTGGTCAATAGTTAAAGGTATGTAAAAACGTTGTCCAAAGTTTTCATCATATAAGGCGAAAAAAATGGGGTCATGAGTGTCACAGCTAGTCCATCCCTGCAGCTGTGAGTAATTCACTACACTTTCTTGGACAGTAATTTGAAGAGTCTAATCTGGTAAGCATTATATTAGAAAAAAATTGAAATATACCTGGTGGTTCAATAATTATGTGTAAAAAACTTGATTCCATTGCAGCTATTTGAGAGCCTATATCCCCGAAGAGGAGTTCTATACGAAAAAAGTTTATATTAGTTTGTGATATTCCTTTTACGTATTTTTTTATATCCAGGGTATTTCCCACATTTTCCCGGACACCTTGTATAATACCCCTGTAAGGTGTGAAAGGTAACTTCTTCTTATTTTCACTACCTCATTAAAAAAGATTAACGTACATTTTAATTTTGAGACATATAAAATGATTGACGTCAAGAATGGAAAACACAATTTATTGATTATTAGTTTTATTTCGAAAATATAATAAGTATTCAACAATAATACCCACCATTTTTTATTATGAATCACTTTCGGTATACTTTGCATTAAGATTTCCAAGTCTAGTAAATTTTTATCAAAACATTTTAAATTCAGCGATATAATAAAGTTAAATAAGTTGGAACTTGTGCTCCGTCTTGTTAAAACCAGATTCGATCGTTTGTCAAATGGCTTGATCTGGTTTCTAAAGCTAGAATTGCCTTTTTAATAAAATCAAATATATAATGCCTATATAACTCGCTTACTAATTAGGCTGAGTCGATCGTTAATTTTTTTGTGTTTGTGTATTTTTTATGCAATTAATTGTGTATTTCTAATAAACTATGATCAATATAACAAAATCTATAGAGGCAAAAGTGATAAAATTACAAAATACATTTCAATTCAAAAAATAAAAGATGTACAATTTAAATATTTTATCCAATGGATTTAAATTAAACGAACTCCGAACATATGAATTCTGACGAAATACTGGGAATAAACCCCTTCAGGACAACTGCATAGAAGGTCATCAATTGGAACCTTGAGGTTCATGCATTATCATTCGAAGACATTCGAATTACGTCAGGTCCCATCAGGATGAAATTCTCCGCCTCATTTCGGACGAAAGTCACTCCATAGATATAGAGAGTCAATCGTTAATTTTTTTGTGTTTGTGTATTTTTTATGCAATAAATAGTATATTTCTAATAAACTATGACCAATATAGTAAAATCTACAGAGGCAAAATTGTCAAAATTACAAGATACATTTCAATTCAAAAAATTAAAGATGTACAACTTAAGTTTTTTATCCATTGGATTTAAATTAGACGAACTCCGAACATATGAATTCTGACGAAATACTGGGAACAAACCCTTCAGGACAACTGCATAGAAGGTCATCAGTTGGAACCATGAGGTTCAAGCATTTTCATTCGAAGACATTCGAATTACGTCAGGTCCCATGAAGATGAAATTCTCCGCCTGATTTCGGACGAAATTCACTCCTTAGATATATAATAGTTTTCCCCTGTAGAACATTCAGTACAAACAGTATTATTTAATTTAAAATTTTCTATCATCATTTATTATGCTTAATATTGGACTAATCCAGTGTTCATTGATCTAATGCACGCCTTTTGATCAAATAGGGATTATCTAAAACTACCAAAAGCATATACCACTCTATGATCAAAGCTAATGTGATCGCATTTTTTGTATAAATGAAAGAAAAGGAGCAAATGAAGATTATTTTTTTATTTTCTATAATGTATTTTCATCTTCCGCTAGATCGTAATTTTCTAGCAATTTTTGGACTAGATGATTTACTTGGCCCACGGTATATTAAAAAAGCCTGCATACTTCTACTGACTTCTCCACCCAAGTAATACCACCCTAATTTACTAACTTGATTTAACTTTAAAACCGGTTTAAGTTAGAAAAACGTTGACTGTTAATGAATTAAATTGACAAGTGCAATAGTATGTCAATTAAGTTTTGAACCTTAAAACACTAAGATATAAAAATCACTTTATTAATAAATTGACAGAATTGGAAAGTCTGGTTTCTTTTCAGAGGACAGCAGTTCCACGGCTTTACTGCTAAGTTTTTGCTTTTAATTTTAATACATTAAGGTTTACTTGTTGACCTATATATAATGTAAATTATATCAACATCATAAGTAAAAGAAAACTGTCCCAATTAGAGGATCTCACGTTCATGGCCACTAAATTGGGTCGAAGTTTTAAATCATTTTAGTAATTTTGGCTGAGATGACTTAATCTAACAAATGTCAACTAAATTTTGAACCTTAAAAAGATAGGAATAAAAAAATCGGTTTCATTTAACACATCGGCTTGATTGAAAAATTGTGTTTAATTTTAAAAGACAACTATTCCTCTTGCGATATTAATTTTTTCCTTATATTTTGATCTTTAATTTTCTTATATTTTATTTTCTATTTGTTGAAATATAGAATACAGATTATAATAATATCACGAGCAAAACAGAACCGGCTAAATAGAAGTTCTAAGAAAACATATAAAATTTTTACCTTTCGGCATCAGAAAAATAGCTAAACTAAACATATGTAATTATCTCTTGTTTTAATAATTGCAAAAACTCGAGCTTTTCCCATAAACACAACATTCCACCCTGTTTTATTAAAAGGCAAGCAAGTTTTGTTAATTCTTTACTAGCTCATTTGAATAATTTTTTTTTGTCCCACTTTTTAAAAAAATGCCAGTGGGACGTGGAAATTTTCTATATTATAGAAATAAGTAAAAATAACTCCACAAGATTGTGTTGTAAGATAGAGATAGACAGATAAAGCGTTCAAGTAAATGTTTTTTTTCTCTTTTAATCAAGTCCTATCGAGTGGCTACCATTGAATCATAAGAGCATTTTATCTAATATGTAACATACATTATCCGGGTTTGAAAGATAATTTTTAGATCATGAAGCTATACTTTGAGCCGTGCTAAAATTCCCATAAGATATAGCAGTGCCTTGATCGTTCATTAATTCATGGACACAACTAGCTGGAAAATTGGTACAGTATGATAGAGGATAAAGTCCACCTTGTTGTTTTAATCTTATATAAATATGAATATCTACTGTCCGCCACGCCGCTGTTAATCTTTCTAAGGATTTACTACGGGGCTCTGTGCGACTCGTAAACATGCAGTAAAGCCAATGCACACATGGAATTTGGACATGTTTAAAATTTAAAAGTATCATTTGCGTTAAATGATACCATGAGGTAAATTTTTGTATATTTCTTAATTTATTATATATATATATATATATATATATATATATATATATATATATATTACACTGGCACAAAGTAAATTATAACTATTCATTACCAATTTGAAGTATTTCCAATTTTCAAATTTTCTATATTGATATAGATGTGTTCCTACCTGTAAATTGGCTCCTTCTCAGGTTAGTTCAGTGGTCTATAAGATATCAATCGGACAATCAATACATAGAATGATTTAAACCCAAAATATAAATTTTATTTAACAATAAACAAAAATGCCACAATATTACTAATTATTACTAGATGGAATTTAATGGTCAATATTTGATCTTTCATCCAATATTATTTCTAATCAATATTACTTATTAGTTACTTTTATCTACCATATATTGTCCTTTAAAAACCTGGATCACAAATTGGCAACGTTTAATTTCGTAATCGTCTACTAGATGGCTATAGTACAGTTTTATATTGAAAGCGTCGTTTATTGTTATATTGTTAGAAATAATATTATTTTAAACAAATAATCGTGTGCTGTGTTGTAATTCAAGTAGTTAATATAGTTTTACAGCTAATATTTATGATTATAAATATTATTATATTCTAACTATGATTATAAGTATTATTATATTCTTCAGCAAACTATAATGTATTAATTTAATTATTTTAATTTTAAGAAAAGTTAGGTGAATATTGGACGCTAATCTTCAATGTCTACGAAAAATTAAAGCTTTCTACTTCATTATCTAGTATAAATACCGTGGTGTTTTCTTTTATTTGGTCTCAATATATTAATCAACACAATTCCAGTAATTTTATTTATTTTCTTCTTTAAAAATCCTCCAAATCTCCAAACATATTTTATTTGTCTTTTCCTATAAAGTAAGGAATTGACAAAAATATTTTCCAAAGTCTCGTTCAGCTATATTCTTCTTAGTTCTACTCAAATTAATTTTTCTATATTCTTCTTATCACAATCTTATCGTATTTGTTGTTGTCTGAGAGTTATTTTACAGGACAAAACTTATAAACTTTTACTAATTACTTTAAATAAATTATCAAATTCTTTTTACTTGACAACAATACACACAACACATAACCTCTTTTAAAACCAAAACATTTAACTTTTTTTTTCTTGTGACGTAGGAAGACTTCTGTTTTATTTAAACAATTGAAAATTTGAGGTTATGTAAATTTTCGGGAGCTCGAGAAATGCAGTGCTTTGAGCAAACTGATAAATGCAACTCTTTCGAAATTCTTACCTGGCAACTGGATACATCTTAATACCTTGAAAAATTCAATTTTACGATGGCTTCTTAATTTAACCAGTTTTGACTGGAATTTTAATGTTTTTATTAATATATTGACATAAATCTGACTATTGAGCATAATTGACCTTGCAAATAAATAAAGTTTAGAGTTTTCTCGAAATTTTCATATATATAAAAGCCACTCTGACATATTATTTATATTTAAAAATTAACACTTTGCACCTTAAAATTTATGACAATTTTAATCAAATTTTGTTCATAAAAACTCTAAAATGTTTATTGTTGCTTTAATATTATTACTCTTTTATTTAGCCAAATTTTCTTAATATATTAGTGCCAAAAATTGCCTAAAATAAGTTTAAATTTACCTTATAAACTAATTAAATCTACATTCTATAGTTTTATATCAAATATGGTTTTAGTTTATAAATTATTTCTTTAATAACTCTTGAAACTAGAACATTTTTCCTATATTTCATACTTTAGTGTTTATTTATCACAATTCACAGTATTTTTGTCTGAATTTTGCACTAATTTTTCTACTTCACGCACTTTTGTGTCTTATGAGTGATTGTTTTAATGGGACAAACGACGATGTGCTTTTTAAAAGCACTCACACACTTTTTATTCATTTAAATATATATATATATATATATATATATATATATATATATATATATATATATATATATATATATATATTTGTTTGTATTGACCCTTACTCTAACTAGTACAATACTTGTCACATAGTTTTTTAGTTAACTTTAGTTTTTATAGAATAGAATATGTCGTATTTTTTAAAAATATAACAATTCTCAATTATTTTACTTATTTAAGAATTTTGGATTTTACTGTCTCCTTCATAAGATTTTATTTGTTTATTTACATTACGATTTAAACAATACATCTTATACTAATCTAATTTAATTTTATCCTATTCTAAACCAAAATTATTAATAGTTTTATTCGAAATTTGACTGTGACAACAATTTCTGCTTCGATCGAGATGAAACTTAGTCAAAAAATAGTAGTCACATGGTTAGAATTGTCTGTAAAATTTTAATTCTTTTCCAAAAAAAATTCAAAGTATGGTTATATCTCAAAATATCGAAAAAAGTTATTAAAAAAAGTTTTTCTAAATGCAATTTTTAGCCCATATGAAAAATTTCAGCTGTATAATATAATTCAGAGTTTTTGCCAATTTTTTGTATATTGCACCACTGTTGCAAAATAAGACTCAACGCAACCTACATAAAATCTTTTAGTTTTGACAATGCTTCATCCCAGGCATATTTTGCATAATTTATTTGTTTTGGTCCTGTATAAAGTAACTTCTTAAAATAACTATTTTTGAAAACGTAGTTTGTGTCTAAAAGTTATACACACTAATATTAAGAAAATAGTTTAATTGAAAAGCTTCAAATTTTCGGAAAAAAAAATCATAAACTTTACATAAAGTTAAATAAAAATTTATTTTTCACTTAATGTAGACTTTACTGATAACACTGTGTACTTTTTTGTTTTGATTATAATGTGTATATACACTGAAATTTGCGAACAGCCAAGCAATACTAACAGGAGACATAGATGATCAAGAGAACATGACCTGACAAATAAAAGAAAACTACCAGAAATGGGGATTAACAATGAGTTCAGAAAAACAAAACTGTTATTCATAAACGGAGACATAAATTGCCTTCAGATGAATAACAACGAAAGAGTAGACCTATGTGTGGAATTCAAATATCTAGGAATGTATTTTGATAAAAACTGGTACTGGTGACTGCGACTTAAAGAAAATAATAACACAGGCATTAAAGGCAGTAGGATACCTGAGAGGAATTTGGTAAAATAAATAGATAGCACAGAAACGTAAGGATTGAAGGAAAGAGCGAAAAAGAAGATAGAAGCTACAGAAATGACCTATTAAGAAGATCAGCAAGGATATCATAGCTGAAAAGAGTAAGAAGTGAGGAAAATGCAGACATAAACTGGTAATAAAGAAAGCACTAAAATGTTGTTGGAAAGTTTTTTTTTTAATTCGGAATTTTTTTCTAAAAGTGTTTTTATATTAAATCTTCAGATTTTCTCTTTTTTCTTATACATTATGAGTAGAGATAGCATTTTAATAATAGATTAAGCAGAACACATAGATGGATTCCGGAGCACAACGCGAATGCATACAAAGTATAAGACTATAAAAGAGAAGAAAATATAAGTTTGGATCAGGTTTTGACAGTCTATCCAGAAAAAAAAAATACAGAAACACACTAGTAAACTTTAACAAGCACTACAGTTCCTCATTTAGGAGCTACTATAATGAAAGTGGAAATAAATTACATTGGGGAACAGCAAAAATGCTTCCGACACCAAAATAGCAGAAGCTTACTTATTTTAATATACTAATTAATAATTTTTCTTGTAAAAATCTCAGTCGGCTCCGGTTTTATAGATACTTGCAAAATACGATAATTTTACCTACCTGCCCTTAATGTACGCGACAAACGGATCATAAAATGAAAAGTACCTGGTTTTATTACACCAGGTGTACCTTATAATACCCGTAACATAAATCTTATATTATTAGTTAGTTGTATTACAACCTCCAGTTGATCGAGAAATATTTGTATTTGAGAGATCAGGGAGTTTTGAGCAACATGTCGCGAGTTTGTGTAAATAAGTCGGATCATTTTTGTTACATATGTGGTAAAGTGACTTTTGTGAAATAAAAACGTACTCATAGACCTTTAATACAAAAGGCTTACCGCTTGTATTTTGGCTGTAAAGTTGGAGACCAGGATAAAAATTGGGTTCCCCATATCTGCTGCAATGAATGTGCGTCCAACATTCGTGGCTGGCTAAGTGGAAAAAAGCATAAGATGCCCTTCGCTGTTCCTATGATCTGGCGAGAACCGAAAGATCATGTTACCGATTACAACTTTTGTTTGACACCTCCCATCAATCGTCTAGCCTTTATGTGTTTCATCGATCTAGAGAAGGTGTTCGATCGTATACAGCTGGAGGATGTAACACAGCTACTTTACGACGGACACTATCAAAACGATTGAAAATATATATCAGGCAAATACGATTCAAGCTAGGATAAACGGTGAATTGACCGAAAAAATAGAAGTAAATAATGGCATCCGACAAGGTGACTCTCTTAGCCCCCTACTATTTAACATCATCATGGACGAGTTGATAAAGCAGGTGCGTAGATTGAAAGGGTATAAAATGGGAGATAGGGAAAGCAAGATACTGTGCTACGCCGACGATGCAGTGTTAATAGCTGAAAGCTAAGACGATATGCAAAGACTACTGCACCAATTTAACATAACAGCGAAAAAGTTTAACATGAATATATCAGCGTCAAAAACTAAAGCCATGACTACATCTAGAACACCACTCAGATGCAAACTAGAAATAGACAAGAAAATTATACAGCAGGAAATGAAGTTCAAGTATCTCGAAATAGAAATATTCGGATACGGGGATGTTGAAACGGAGGTGAGAGGACAAACCATGAAAGTAGCAAGAACAGCCGCATGTCTTAACAGTACCGTATGGAGCAATAAACATATAAGAATCGAAGTTAAATCTAGCATTTATAAAACAGCAATAAGACCCATACTAACATACACTGCAGAAACCAGACCAGAAACCTCGAAAACAAAACAAATACTTGAAACAACAGAGATGAGAGTGGTGCGCAGGATAGCTGGCAGGACACTTATGGATCGGAATAGGAGTGAGGATATAAGAAGAGTGTGTAAAGTCGATAACATCAATGACTGGGTATTAAAAAGAAAAAGAGAATGGAACAAACACATCAACCGTATGACCGACGACAGAATAGTAAATATCACGAGGGACAAATCACCAATAGGACGTAGGGGCACTGGAAGATCCCGTAAACGATGGAGTGATAACCTCGCAATAGACTGAAACCAGGCAAAGAGACGAAGAATAACAAGCAAATTGCTTATATATAAGAAGGAAGAAGAAGAAGACCTCTCATCAAAAAAGGCTTTTCGGAGAAAAAAAAATTTGCGATACATTATCCATATTTACAATCCGCCGTACGCCCGGTGCCCCATAGTGACGAGTTGCCTGTATCCAATCCACCTCAGAAATATACCCTTGATTCTGATGATGATCAAATGGATCCAAACGGTGGTGTGCCGGAAAATGTCGCCGGCCCATCAACCTCTGTGAACTTCCCAGCAGAATGTTTCATAAAATAAGTCAAAATTAATTAAGTGACATTATAAGGGATTTGGAATTGTCCAAGAAAAATGCAGAACTATTGGCTTCTCGATTACAACAATGAAATTTACTTCAAGATGAAGTAAGAGTTTCTGTGTACCGAAGCCGTCAGAAAAACCTAACAAAGTTTTCAAATATGGAAAACAATTTGGTAGCCTGTAGAGACATTAAGGTATTAGTGTAAGCTTTAAACCTGGACTATGATCCAAAAGACTGGAGACTTTTCATTGATTCCTCAGAAGTAAGTCTTAAAGCTGTGTTACTCTATAAGTTGCCCTCAGTTCCACATGGCCATGCAATCCACATGAAAGAAACTTATAGCAATTTGAAATTGTTACTGGAGACCATACAATATGAAAGATATAAATGGTAAATTTGTGCGAATTTAAAAGTGGTGGTGATTTTGCTTGGAATGCAGCTAGGTTATACCAAATATTTTTGCATCCTCTGCGAATAGAACAGTCGAGCACGTGAGATTACCTAGAGGCTGCTTTTAAAAGGCAGGCTTAAAAGCGCAAAAGGAATGTCTAAACTCTAGATTCAATGATGAAAATGTGCTCTTTAATTGCTTTTGTTGAACCAACAATATATTGTTATCTGTATTTTGTATGTTATTTATACAGGTGTGGAAAATCCAAAACAGAACCTCCAAATAATGGGAATGTAACAGAAAGAAACGGACAACCCGTTTAGCTCTGTTGAAGAAGCGAAATAAAGCATACTGTTGTATCGTAGCTTGCATCCTGGTTTCCAGCAAAGATGGTTTGGTGTCGTTAAAACACAGTGGGTGGAAACCACGGATTTAATATTAAAAATAAAAATCGGATCCAACATAGTAGACTGAATCTTTAAAATCATGAAAATAAATTCAAAAAACGTCTAATGTGTTTCAATGGCTGTTAAATATGCAATTTAAAAACAAAATAAAAAGAATAATTGTACTTCCATGAATAAAATATTGTGCTTGAGTTGAAGGTGAATTTTAAAATAATACTATAATAATAAATACATGGATATCGATAATCATTAAAAAGGCGAAAGTATTTTTTCCTCTATGCTTAGGACTTCTTAACAAATACCAATGTAAATAATTTGTAAGTAATATAATATTTACTGATTTACATAAATGAATAAACAATACGACTGTAATAAAAATAATAAAAAGAACTTTTTAACCATTTCCTTCTTTGTTAACAGCTCTTTTCTCATTCTCTAATACGTACGAATTGTCCGAATTCTTACGATAACAAAAAACGGTGTAAGGATCCATCGACTCCAAAAGTTTTGGAACACATCCTCCATGTTTTTTCTCGAGAAGATTTTCGTGCAAAGTGAAGGCAATAGTTTCTTATTAACTTGTCCGTTGATTTTTGTGCATCTTTCGATAGTTTACCTATCGGTAATATTGCAAATGCTCTGCTGTCTAGTTAATGGAGTAATTTGTGGATCCCTGTTGGCATATTGTACCAAGAATATCTTTTGAAGAAGAATCTTGCTGTTTGAAGTGTGTATTTCCAAATCTTCTCTATTGCGGTTTAATGTCCGCTTCCAATAGGTTGCAAAATGACGGGAAACTGGAGGTTCAGTTTTTGCTTTATTCTGGTTATAATAGCTGACTCATCACTGTTCTCGAAGAAACGTCGAGCCGTGTTGCCATCGTTAGTGCTTCCTAACCCTTTCTTTAGCATGTCAACAATAAGTCCTAATCTCTCTCAGTAGTGAACATAACCCGATTCTCTCAATCCCCCCACTCCTCGACCTTGACCTTGACCTTGCCCCACACCTCTTTGGCCCCGCCCACATGTTCTTGTCATTGACCTTGAAAGTGCACGTGTGCTTTGGCCTTGGCCTTGTGTTCAAGGTTGTGTGTGCGACCTTGACCTTGGTCGAGACGACCTTGACTTTGTTGAAGGTCATCTTGGGTGTGTGACCTTGAAGTAGTTATTTGTGCATTGTAATAGTGTGGGATGATCTTGAAATGATTTTGACCTTGCAAATTGTTCTATAAATTGTGTGAGTCTATTTGCATTCATTCAGTGTGAAATGTCAGATACGGAACTATTTAAAGAAAAAATTATAGAGCAAGTCGGCAGAGTAATTTGTTTATATCAGAGTAATTTAAAAAGTTTGTGTGATTTTGAAGAGAAGGATCTAGCATTTTTTCCTCTCGAATATTTAAAAACTTGCGTTGATACGCTGAGTTTACGGCAAATTTGGGATAAGCTGCCAGCGTTATATCGGTGTAACAAGGAACTACAGTTAAGCTTACCCCGTTACATTCACTATGAACAAATATATCGTCATTATATAGCTGGGCCACCACCAGCAATAAAAAAGTGTCGTGAATGTAAAAATGAGTGAATAATATGAATAGTGCTTTGCAAGAGACAGTAAAAAAATTGGGCGATGAGTTCACTGAAACGGCTAATAATTATTTCAATGATGCAATGAAAAGTCGAGCAGAATGGGCGTCGCGCTATTGTGATTTGGCTTATGAATATGAAAAGGCTGCGAATGCATGTCGTAAATATTGCAGCAAAACAATAAATTTACAAGACTTTGTTCGTGAGATAAAAAAGTTGGGGTTTGGTGACTGTTTGGAAAAACTGATTAGGTTCATTGCAGATCCGGTTGTGTTAGATGAAATTAGAGTGTAGGACTTAAGTTTAACGTAGTAGTAGTTAATATGGAAAGTTTAGTGCCAGAAATGTACGAGGAATTTCTAATTTCTGCAGCCTGTTCGGAATTTTACGCATATGAAATGCAAGATTCGGAGGCTCAGGACTTTAGTGTATTTTTTAAGTATATGGACCATGCCGAAGTGTGTCTTTTAGCTAGTATAGTTTGTAAGAATTTTCTAAGAAATAAAAACAAACAATTATTATTGAACAAATTAAGGAAATTAGGTTTAGGTGATAATGTTACACGCATAGAAGAATGGCAGAAAAAAATCAATGAATAAAGTACATAAAATGTAGTTATTTGTTTCATTATATTTTGTCCTTGAAGTTATCCTTATACCAATTTAAATGTGTGTGACGTCATTTGACCTTGAATACTCCTCCCACTATTTCTATCGTTAAGCTACCCCCACCATTGTTACAATTCGACCTTGAAACCCCGCTATAAAGGTTCGTGGGAAAAGAAGTGACTTCAAACAGTCGCAGATATCAGTGGCATAAACATCAAATATTGTGTTCGTGTAGTGTTCTGAAAGTGCTTTTATATTCACGGTAATTTTTGGATTTATATACCATTTTTTCAATAATGAGTATTGCAAAAGAAACTCTAGATGAAATTAATGAAATGTTTAGCAAAGATTTCGAGGTTTTAGAGAGAAAAAAGGTTACCGAAATGATTGTAGGCAAAGTGTATAAAATTGTAAAGATGGTTTCAATGACTACACGATTTGGTAAAACTCTTTTAGTGGCTTTACACGATGACGGTGATAATAGCACATTTGAGACTTTTTTACCAAAACGTGTGGCCGAAACACTACCTGACAATATTGTAGATATTATGAGTAAAACTAAAGATAAATACACTCTAACTTATTTGGGGCAGGGCACTAGAGTTTTTGGAAACAATACTCGAACATTATTACGTTTTGGCTCATTGGAGTAAATTGTATGTAAATTGTTTGAAAAAAAGGATGTAATTAAATTTAAAATATAGTTGCACATGTCAGAATACTTACGCGTGTTCATTATTTCTGTTAAAGATGTCTGCTGATGCGACGACGACGACGACGACCGCCAACGAATGTGTAGATAGATATATATTTTGGTTGGTGAGAGAATTAAGAAATAGGGCTCACGATATGTTAGATAGCGTAAATGATTGGTCGCATATTGATGTAACCAAAGATCAATATAAGAACGAGATCAGGGATACGATCAATTTTATGGCTGGGGCACACTTGTGCGAC
Organism: Diaprepes abbreviatus; assembly: GCA_034092305.1. Taxonomy (NCBI): domain Eukaryota; kingdom Metazoa; phylum Arthropoda; class Insecta; order Coleoptera; family Curculionidae; genus Diaprepes; species Diaprepes abbreviatus. The sequence continues at coordinate 798,887 of JASJET010000304.1, forward strand.
AAATTTTTATATGGTTCCATAGACATGGATACATTTTGTGCTGAAATGGTTGAAGAAGAATTAAAAGAATACCTCGTCAATATTCCACATTTACCAGGTGAGCTTGCTGCAAAATATGAATTGGTTTCTGCAACAGCAACAGCCCAAGACGTTGACGATCGAAATAGTGTCGGATGGGATAGAATTTTGAGCAACGAAAACGAAGACATGGAAAATTAATTTTTTATAATTTTTGTATTTGTGCAATTAAATAACTGTAAATAAATATCTGTTACAATCACAGTTTTATTTTATTTCTTTTATAAACATACCAACCCAGTAGATCATAGTCAGTGTTTCTTTTTCTCAGCTGAAATATTTAATATAAGTAGGGCAAATAAAAATAAAATAGTTTAGTAAAGATTGAAAATGAGTCGAGGAAACAACACAATTGATAAATTTGGTCATCAGAAATATAATGAAAAATATCATATATTATCTGGGCCACAAGGGATTGGTTTTCAACTTACAGCGGATGGGCAGTATGATATGGGTAGAAAAATCATAACCAACTTAGGCGAACCTAAAGATGATGACGATGCTGTGACAAAACACTTTGTTAATAGAAAGTTTTACAATTTTGCAGTTTTAATATGTGACATATTTAACAAGGATGTCCTCCCCATGATATACAAAAATAATAGTGAGCTTAAAACAAAAATTGAAGTTATGCAGAAAATACTCTATCATCAGCCTTTAAATGACTCATTAAGCGCACTGTCGTACGACTCGACTTCAAAAAAAATCTAAAAAAAGCAGGTTAAAGAATAGGAGAACGCACTCCGAGTGGCATAGTCTTGAAGATAACGTCGTAGTCGTCGGTGAATTGGACCTTCCCTCCAAGAATATTGAAATGTTATTTATGTGTATGATGTTTTATTGTCATTGTTTTTAATGATGAAGATTGAAATAAAAAACTTTATTTTACAATATATTGTTTATTTATTTTACATTTTAAATAAAAAATATAGTCATACAATATGTTATTTAAACAATATTAGCTTTATCTATCCAAGAGTTGAAGTGGTTGGGAAATCCTAGCCATTTGACAAATAATTGTTCGATGTGATTTTTCTTGCGTTGTCTAAGGACCTTTTCTACTAGATAAACGTCAGGACTGCTTGTTTTTTGTAGTTCTGATTCGTAAAAACACCCTCTTATAGGCTGACCTTCTAACGATTCCAACAAGTAAGTAGGTGGATTTATAATGTTAACTTTTACAACTTTAAACAATTCGGTTGACCAAGAGGGCGTATATCCTTTCTCGAATAAGCTTTTGTACTTGCTAATACGCACAATGTCACCCATGGAAAACTTAAATTTTTTAGGTACAATTTTTAAATAATCATATGCTTTAATATGTGTTTTTTCTTGCACGTCTGCAGGCTTCATTCCAATGGTGCGATGTTTCGAAAGGTTATAGGTTTTTGTTACTGCCGATAATATATGTATCCATTTGTAAGATCCTCTTGTCGAGAATTGTTTATATAAATTATTTTTTAAAGTCCTTATGACTCGCTCAACAATTGCTGCTTTCTTTGTGCTGTGAGTGGAATAATGATTTATATTATTTTTTTTCATCAGAGCTTGAAAGTTTGTATTATAGAACTCCTTTCCTTGATCACTTTGCAGATTTGTTGGTGTATATGATGCCTCTTCAATGATGCTTTTCATCGCATTAGTATCTTCTATACCAGTCTTGTTTTTTATGGCTTTGGTATAGACAAATTTCGAGTAACAATTTATACAGACCAAAATATAACGATAACCATCGTTTTCATCAGCATACTGTTGCATTTCAGCCAAATCAATTTGCCACAAATCTCTGTATCCTTTTATTATCGTGCGCCGTCTTACAAAATTTTTTCTAGCCGTTCTATGTAGTTCATTAACAATCTTGATTTTTTCTAGACTGGGCTCCATATTATTAGTAATACTAAAGGTTTCAGATCGAAGGAAGAACTGAATAATATCATTAAATATTGAGCTTAATATATTATATCTTCTTCTCGTAATTCCTCTATGATTGACATAATTTCATTTTCGTGTCCAGTGTGACCGGCCATTTTGGAACTCCACAACAAACGTAAACGATCCACCAACTCTTTAGCTTTGTTCCAGTAGACATATTGAAATTTTTTCGAAGATAATTTCTTTTTTGTGGGTAACTGTAGTTTTTCCGAGAGATTTTTTCTTGTAATAGTACCACCTAATTTTGTGCCCATTATCAGAGGTTTAATAATTCGTAAATATTTGTTCCATCTGGTCTCCCGTAAACCATCACTTTTTTTAAAATTGTTGTAGACAGCATTCGTTGATTCCAAAATTTCCTTGTACGTTGAAAGTACATTATCACTTAATTGTTGTTGTTCCTTGCCTACACTTGGGGGTGTTTTAAGAAATAACAAATCATAAAGTGCCGGTGATCCACCATATTCTGCAATATTTTTCCCTTTTTCGTATAAGACAATATTTCCATTTCGAAAACGCACCTCTAAATTACCAATAAAATTTTTGTTATAATCTGTTTTTGAACCAAAACGTACACCATATACAGTATCGTATAGAGATGGTTTCGAACGTAATCCTTTCAGGTGTGCGTTTAAAGTATCGGAAGTTGTGGTGTCAGCGGATGCGAGAGATGTATTAGTTGATGTCGAGGGTGTATCAAACACCGATTGGCTAATATCTTCTTTTGAAATGCGATGGTGCTGCTGCTGCTGCTGCTGCTGAATAGGTGTGGAGGTTTGAAAGGAATGTGTAGGTTGGGGAAAACCTGATATTTGAGTCGACTGCACTGATGTACTGAGACTATGTGGCTTTGTAGCTGGATAATGTTGTTGCTGTTGTTGTTGCTGCTGCTGCTGCTGCTGACGTTGCTTAACCACATCAGATATAGTTGTCAACGGCTTAGAAATGGGTTCGTAAAACTTTTCCAATTCCACAACATTAAACTCTTTAGCCGCTTTAATTTGTTTAAATTTTTTTCTGACGGCATTGGTAGCTTCCACTAGTTTACGTTTTAAGTCGATCGCGTTATTCATGATGTTAACAAAGGACGTTTCAACAATCAAATGAGCGTTTTCTCTTATTATTACAGTAATATATAGCTATCAAATCCTTTGCGGTATCTTCCCGATTTCACATCACTGTCTTTATCAATTACTAAAAATCCATACTTATTATCCCAACATTTTGAGCACATTTCTTGAAATTGAGTAAAAGTTAGATCCGGTGAAACGTGGTCGGAAAATATGTGTTTCATATTCAACTCATCTTGTTTAAACATAATAATAAAATTGGCGTTGTCTCGCACAAGCTGTTTAGGCACTCGCGAATATGTTTGCGCTAGGTAAAAGGAGTCGATATTTTTATGACGTCCCATGCTAAAGTACGATCTTATAACATCTTGTTTTTCACATATAACATCATCAAAGATAAATATAGAGTTTGGTTTTGCATCGGACGGTTCCACAATATTACTGGAATCACTAAAGGCATAGTAGCCTAAACCTTTGATGGGCGCTAAAATTTTCCTTAAATACTCATATTTCGGTTGATACAGAGATTTCGAGTAAATATAGACATTTTCGAAACGTAGCCCAAGGGGGTGTGTAAGCAGCGAAATCATGACATTAGTTTTTCCACAATTGGATGGACCAATTAACAGGCCGCGAATAGAGGAAGGAAGTAAAGGACCGTGTCTCTTCATTATCTTCTTTTCAAATCCAAGTCCGACTTTTTCATCGAGATTGTCAATAGGAAGTTTTTGTTTAAGATCGATAACGCGCATCTTAGGAAAATTTGATATTTTATAGGCAATTTTTCACAAAAACTGTCATTCAGATGCCGAGCGTCAAACGAAGTGGACGGTCTCACGTTTCCAACAAAACTGGATACGGTATTGTGAATTCGTTAATAAATAAATTACCATTCGAGGTACACATTCCTGGTTATCAATATTGCGGACCCGGAACAAAAGTAATAAAACGTGTAACAAGAGGTGATCCAGGCATTAATCCTTTGGATGCCGCATGCAAAAAACACGATTTAGCCTATTTACATAATAAAGACAACATAAGTGCGAGACATCGAGCGGATTACGAGCTCGAACAAAGTGCTTGGAATAGAGTAAAATCGAAAGATTCCAGTTTAGGTGAAAAAACAGCAGCTTGGTTAGTTACAAACATTATGAAAGGAAAACAACGTTTTGGTATGGGTGTACCATCATCATTATCAACAAAAAAAACATCTAGTAAAGGCACGCGTCATACAAAAAGGAAAGGTGTTAATAAAAATCGACATGTTCGGAAAGCCAGTTTCGGAACAGCTATTCGACAAGCAGTTCGAAGGGAATTATTAAAAGCCGGAAGTAAAAATGTGTTGGAAAAAAATGTCATGAATGCATCTAAAATAGCTCTGTCGGCAGCACGTAGATCGGTAAAAGCGGCAGGTGGCAAAAGGAAGGTTCGTACACCGAGAATAATACCGATTCCTAAAACTGGTGGAATATTACCATTAATACCAATTTTTGCCGGGTTATCAGCTTTGGGTTCATTAGCCGGTGGGGCAGCGGGAATTGTGCGCGCCATAAAAGCAGTAAAAAAAAGCAGCGAAGATAAAACCGGTGCCGGCCTGTATTTAAAATCGAAAGGAAATGGTTTGTTTCTAAAGCCATATCGTAAAGGTATGGGATTATTTTTAAATCGTAGATCAAAAAACTAATTGAATCCCTACCTCGAAGACCACTATCTAACATCGATATAGAAAAATATGCCAAAAAGAAAAGAATAGGACACTTTCGAGGCGTTTATATGAGGGATTTATTACCTAGACAAGGTCCTCGACGTTACGAAGCAGCAATAGTGAATTTGGATAGTACGCGTGGTGCAGGGACTCATTGGGTAGCTTATAGAAAAAATAATTCTAAAGTAACATATTATGACAGCTTCGGCGATTTACCCCCACCGATCGAATTGGTACGATATCTACAAACGGGATCGGAACCATCAAAAATTATTTACTATACATACGATCGTCAGCAGGATTTTGGAATAGTCTGGTGTGGACATTTGTGCTTAAAGTTTCTTGTCGAATCATCAGCGTAAAAGATGTCATCATCATCATCATCACCATTAACACCACAAATGGATCGCAATAACTTTACTAAAATGTTGCAATCACTGAAAGCATTTCATCTAGCCGGCGGATTAAGGAAAATGACCGTGAAACAGTTAGAAAACATGCCCAAGGAAGTAATGATTGCATTAGCCCCAAATGAAATTCCATTCGTTTGGGAAAAGTTGCCCGAGCACCTTAAAAGCGATATCGATATATTAAAATATCAGTGCGGTTGCAAACATTATTTCAGCAGCAGCAGCAGCAATTTAAACGAGGTTATGACTGATGAGGATCTTACGGCTAGAAAAATATTTTGTTGTTATTGCAAAATCAGCGATGTGCTCATAAAAGCAAAAAATAGCATAAAAACATCACTATCTAATGCAGTGAGAAAAGGTGTGAAGATGAATCTTTTTAAATGTTGCCGCTAAGAATAAAACCGAGATGTGTGATGTTTTAATGGTTAGTCATGTCTTATACGTTCACACTAACAGGACACTCGAGCGTCTTAAGCGCCGATTTTTATCCACCAGTCGAATTAAATAGAGAAAACAAATATGGTCTGGCATTGCTGGGATTTTACACATACAATTCAATTTTTAATGTGGACGAAAGCAACAATAAGTTTGCCTACATGAAGGAGGGTTACACCACCGAGTCGATACAATTGCAGATTCCACCTGGGGCCTATGAAATAGATGAGATAGGTAAAGCTATGTTGGAGGCTTTGAGGATTTCAACTGAAGAAAAGAACGATGGAATCTTTTACTTGGTCGCTAATAATAATACGCTGAAATGTGAACTGAAATCCCAATATACTATAGATTTCCGGGGAGAGGCGAGTATCGGTAAAATGTTAGGATTTAATCATACAGTGTTAAAAAGAGACAAAAAGCACGAATCAACCGAGATGGTGGAAATAATGAAAGTACGCATCATACGCGTAGATTGTAATATAATTTCCGGAGCATATATGAATTCGGTGGAAGGTCATACCTTGTTCGAATTCGATATCGACGTGGAGCCCGGTTACAAAATCAGTAAAGAACCACAAAATAATATTTATATGCCGTTAATGCCGGCAGGACGTCAGTTTATCGACAACATTACTCTTCGCATTTTGGACGATAGCGGTGATCTAATCAATTTTCAAGGCGAGAAAATAATCGTGAAATTGGAACTGAAGAAACTTTCATAGAAATGGGTTTTTGCTTCAATCGTCAATTGTGTGTGCTATCGACTAAGATGGGGGAACCGCCGAAATATAATAAAAGTAAAAGAAGAGTTAACGTCAAGGTTAGTCGTCGTCCAGACGTTAGATCACAAACATCTCAACAGTTATCTGCCGAAGACTATAAATTTTTAAAATCAATCGGTCTTAAAGTGCGAAAATGATTTCCACCACCAGCGATAAAATAGAGGTTTTCTCCGAGCCCATCTTGGACAATTCCATTATTAGTCTAGAAGAGCATACATATAAACCATACGGATCTCCATCATTCAACAATTCGGATGAAGTCCGTATCCCCATTAATTTTCAAGATATTATACTGGATATCGCCGAAAGTTACATATATATCGAAGGAAAATTTAAACCCATAGACGCAACGAAAAGATGTTTTTTATCAAATAATGCCCTCGCATTTTTGTTCGATGAAATTCGCTACGAGATGGGAGGTGAGCAGGTCGCCGTGGTTCGTAAACCTGGAGTTACGACGACATTAAAAACCATGGTTTCATTCGGAAGTTTGCAACAAAGATCTCTCATGACGTGCGGATGGGGTCTCGACGAAGCAAACCAAGATATCGTAGACACGGCAAGTAACGTATTCTCCGGGAAATTACCCTTAAAATATCTTATGGGATTCGCCGAAGATTACGCAAAAGGTGTTTTCAACGTAAAACAAGAGCTTATTATGATTATAGCTCGCACTTTTACCAATTGTTACGTCGGCGAAGTAGAGGCAGAAATTAGTATCGACAAAATCGAATGGAAAATTCGTCACATCATTCCAGACGACAAGCAAAAATTGAAAATACTGTCTCGCATTAATAAAGGAGGAAACAATGCCAGTATTCAAATGGCATCTCGTAAATGGGATCTGTACGAATTACCAGCTTTAAGGCAAACATCTTCCGACGTGTGGGCCTTGAGAACGAGTACAAGTCTGGAAAGACCGCGCTATATAATCGTCGGGTTTCAAGACAGCAATAATTGCGACAAGAAAGAAAAAAACGCAACCCAGTTTACCCACGCCGACGTATGCGACATTAGACTGTATCTGAATTCAACCGTTTATCCATACGAAAGATGGAATTTAGATTTCGCCAAGAAACTGTACGCAGCAGCCTATTACAATTACGAAAACTTCCAAAGCAGCTACTACGGGCGCGAAATAAACGATCCGATGATAACGTTCGCGGAATATATGAAAAACCCCGTTTTTATTATCAATTGCAGTCATCAACCAGAGGCGATTAACTCATCGACAGTGGATGTAAAAATGGAGTTCCAAACGAGAAAGAATAAATTTCCCAAAGACACTAAAGTGTTAGTTATTCACGACTCATTTTTTAGTTATAATGTATTAAACGGTTCGGTGACCAATAAATCTATATTTTAATGTATCTATTATATGTAACACAAAATAATGTTCTTGAATCAATAAATTTGTAATGAGTGAAGTAGTAGTTTTATATTTATTTGAAACCCAACCAAAAAAAAGCTGGCGGAAAAGCCCGCTCTTTAAGAAAAGAGTACGGGAATTTAGAAAATGGTGGTTTATTAAGTGGAAAAAAGAGCTTAAATAACACAAGAAAAAATTTTAAAGGCAAAATATGAAAACAACGATTTAGAAAATTTGTAGGAAAGTAACGGTTAGGAATAGGGAAAAAAGTTATAAGAAAAAATTATAGAGGAAATCGAGTACTATAAGCAAGCATTTTTTTCGATAGTAAAAACGTAAAAAAATTTTTTTCAAAAAAAAATTGAAAAATGGTGAATGCGCGCCAAAGTTGAAGTTTTGGAGCAAAATAATATTAGGAAATTAGAAAGAGAATTTTTTTCTACATATGGAAGTACTTTTCAAAATTCGGAAAGATGAAATTTTAAGAAAAGGGTTATAGTAAGTTAGTAATTTGGATTTTTTAAAGCGCTGTAGCTCGGGAACCGTTCAGGATAGAAAAAAAATAAAAGCACTTCGATAGCCCAAAATTTTGAGGAGAATGCGATGGTGTAAAAAAAATTATAATTTTTTTTTTTAAATGCTGAATACGCGCTAAAGTTGAAGATTTATAGAAAAACAGTATTAGGAAATTAAAGAGAGAATTTTTTTCTACATATTGTAGTATTTTTGAAAATTCGAAAAAATGAAATTTGAAAAAAAGGGTTATAGAAAGTTAGTAATTTGAATTTTTTAAAGCGCTGTAGCTCGGGAACCGTTCAAGATAGAGAAAAAATAAAAGCACTTTAATTACCTAGAATTTTGAGTAGAATACAATGGTGAAAAAAATTTGGAAAATCTTAAAAATGACAAAAAATTTAGACGAAAAAATTGAAATTCTCGAGTTAGGAGGCTAGGGCCGCCGAACGGGAGTATGTGGAAGTTGTAGGGGAGGGTTTTTTTTTTTTTTTTTTTTTTTTTTCTAAGTTTTAAGTAATGGTTAGAAATATCAAAAAAATTTATTTGAAAAAAATGTAGAGAAAGTCTAGTACTATATGCTAGAAAAGTGGAGGGGGGTAGTTTGTGTCCATACCAGAGATACGGTGAGTTATAAAATCATATTATTCTCAAACTTATATAATGCATATATGCACTCCACCTTACCCCCTCCAACTTTTTGAATGTATATAGAGGCCGGTATTAGAATTATTTCATCATTACACATTCGATCGGCAAGATGGAAGATATACCAAAAAGGATCATTGGCATTGTCAGGCCATTCGTGCCCGGCAAAATATGCAAGTGTGAGGAGTGCGGGGGTACCGCACCAGGAGCGGCACCTTCGGCACCGCCTGCAACGCCGACACCACCAGCGACGACGACGGTGCCGCCAATGAGACGACCAAGGGCTGCACCTAGGTCGGTGTTAATATCGTTGGGTATTACTCCACGGTAGGCACCCCACCCTCCCCCCAGGCCCTTTTAGGGCCACAAAAACGGTCCTTTTCAGGACCACATTATATTTTGATCGTAGTTTAGTAATCGTCACTTATGGGGCGAGATATTCGTTTAACGACGATTTGTCTCGTAGCTTAAGTGCCAAGTTATATGCTTGAGAACCTATGAAAATGTTAACAGTTCAAACAAGGTTTCTATTATTTTTTTTGTAATGTATTCTTCACAAAATATTAAGAATAAGTCTTATTGTCTAAACAAATCTAATTCCTTATTTAAAGTTTTTGAAAAAATCAATAATTCTATAAGCTCTCACCAATACATAACATTTAGAATCCGTTGGTGGGGTGGGGGTAGTTCTATATATATGAGACTGGGCCAGTTACACAGTCATATATTCATCAACCCTCATACGATAAACATGGAGGAAGAAAGACCCGCCAGCCGAGGCTCATCCATCTTTAGTGATGACACCGTAGCCGACAACGTTGGAGACCTGCAAGTCTTCGACGACGACGACGAGGTGGATTTTGAAATTGACGTCCTACGTTGGGACGACTTGGATGAGCCGATTCCGCTAGTATATGACCATGATCCGGGTCTAGTGGAATTAGACGATGCGGGCGATTGGGTCATACAAAGACTCGAAACTCCGTCGCCGCAGCCAGAGCCGGACTCGACGGAAGATGCGGTGCTGGAAATTCCAGCATCACCAACACCCGACGACCCCCAAGGCCCCTGCGATTCGTCAAGCTGGTGGTCGACCAGCGAGGATGGGGCACCATAAGCCCCACACTCTCCCTGGCCCTTTTTAAGGGCACACAACAACGGTCCTTTTCAGGACCACAAAATACTTTGATCGTAGTTTTAGTACATATTAGTACTTTGTTACTAATATTGTATGTATAGAATATACAATATTAGATACAAAGTATTAAAACTTTAAGTGCTGGTGGAACCCAGCTAAATCGTTCGTTCGTATTTGAGACCACAAACAACTTTTGGTCTCAATACGTAATACGACATTTGTTTTCACCCCCCACCATTAATTTGTCTCTATATATACGACCACCAATACTTATTACAATCATTTTAGTTCAACATGTCTGCGACTCAACAACAACAACAACAACAACAACCCATCCAATGCCCTGTGGTAGATTCTACCACAGAGAATTGTCTGGAGTGGGAGTCGAACGATCCCAGATGGGATGAACTTTGGCGGTTCATCATCGAATATACAGAGGACAGCACCACCACCCCCGCTGATGATGACGGGCCGTGCGACTCCACAACACAATAAAAGAGTCGCATGTTTTACAACCAAACGGTCCTTTTCAGGACCACAAAATAATTTGATCGTAGTTTTAGTTGGTTATAATACTTTGTAACCAATATTTTATGTTTTTTTCATAAAAACATACAATATTGAGATACAAAGTATTAGAAGTTCTGGCGACAGAACCTTAACTTCATAAACCGAACCATGTTTTAGCATACTTGTAAATATTATCAGAAAATATTTACAACTATTGCTATTGCGTAGTTTTAGTGGATTATTCACTCTTTTTTTTTATTACCTAATATTATGTGGGACAGGGCCTATATGAAATAACACACAAAAATAAATTTTCAAGTCATTTTTATTCTCATTATAAAATATAAAAATTTGATCAAACACTTTTTTTTATTAACTACAATATATATATATATATATATATATATTTACAAACTTAATACTATAAATTAAAAGCTAATATCTACAGCTACCTAACACCTACTACATAATTTATTAAAGTCCTCTAATTGTCTTTTTAACCGCGCAGATTTCACCTTTTTTATCTCTAATTGTCTTTCAAGTTCTAAAATGTCACTGTCACACTCGTTCACTTCTTTCACTAAGCGTTTTTTCATTTCGTAAATGTCTGTCAATTTGGTCTTCTGAGAGTTGGTGAAGTCTTCGACCCACTCCGGTTGCGATGGCTCCGAAGAAGAAGCGGTTTTATTTGGTGAAGACGATGACGATGACGACGACGACGACGAAGCAGCGGAAACTTCATCGCCTTCAAAACACCGCTTAAACCGCTTCTTCATGGGTTTCCGGCACCCCAATATCGGCGACAGTGGTGCTGGGGAAGACTTCACCTCCGACACTATTTCATTCTCTACGCTGGCTGGTGTTGGTGGCGTTGGTGGTGTTGGTCCATCGGGGCCTTCTATCACTTCAACTTCTACCGACAATGGCTCTTTTGGTGCTGTTTTTAGGAAGTCGGGTAATGGAACAGGGGTGGAGGGACGCTTAAAGTTAAACTTTTTCTTCTTCCCTTGTCCCACACCTTTAATCGCTGAATAAAATATTTTTTTATCGGCGATTTCCGACTTCCTCATAGTCAAGAGCTTTTTCAATTTCGAAGCTTTCGGAGAAGATTCCCTAGGCCGCGATGCTTTTCGCACAACCACATCACTAATCACATTTATCTTTGGCTCCTTCTCCTCCGTCCAGCATTCCAGGAATTGCGCTGCCGACTGAACTATCTCTTCGTCGCGACCATCATTGAGGGCTCGGTCTTCGGCATCTTCATGCTCCATGCCATTCCAGTTCTCGAATACCACCGGACTTAACACTTCCAAACCACTCATGTTATCCAGCATGCCTTGCTGCGAACCGCAGCTCACGTCAAGAGCATCTAAAAGAGACCGTACACTCGACATCTTCGATATTAAAACTCACACTATTTACTTTATCTTAGCACTGTACTGTTTGGCGTTCTGACGAACTGTGAAGAGCTCGAGCCAGCAAGTCTGCTTTTATGCCCATTTCCCCCACTACACCACCTTTATTCCTTTTGTTCGATGCATTAAGTATAATATTTAAACTTGTCAGATGTAAGGCCAAGGCCAAGGCCGACGTAACCGGCAATACCAGGGTCGTTTTCAAGGTTGTAATTTTCATGGATTTTTTTTTGTCCCTGTCAAGGTTATTTTAAAGAAGCATATAAATATAGTACTAAACTTGTTAGATGCGAGGCCAAGGCCAAGGTCAAAGTACCCGTCAATGTCAGGGTCGTTTTCGAAGTTGTAATTTTCAAGGATTTTTTTTTTGGTCCTGTCAAGATTATTTTAAAAAGTAATACATAATTAGAGTACCGCGATTGAAAAGTACAACATATTCAAACATCATGTTGCCAACTGATGAACAACCTAGTGAAGCAGCCAAAAGATACAGTCATATACCAAAAGCTTTTTATTTAACTTGTCATCATTGTAAAAGACTAGGTATCTGCTGGCGAAATGATCTTACGTACGACTTCAACTACATTGACCTTTTCAGGGTTAAATTTGTACAATGCGGCTTTTGTGGACTAGTTTACTACCAGTTCAAGGACATTAATGAACGCGCCATCCAGAGAAGAAATTGGGTCATAGAAGAAGCTTACCTGTACAGAAGAAATTAACATGTATTTTATTTCTTAATTTTTAATTTTTTTGTTTGTTATATTTTTTATTTTTTTTTAATAAAAAGTAAACTCAATCTTTTGTTATATTTTAATTTTTTTTTTTCAATAAAACAATAGTAAAATGAATCTGTACGTGTATTTATTAAACATCACCTAAAATACGTTTTGCAATCCATATTTTTCTGCAGAGTTCGTTTATTAATGAAATAGAACCATATATTAGGGTGAAATCTAATGGTTTCAAATCAGTCTCACATAACAATGTCAGAAGTAAACACTATTGATAAGTTCGGTCGCAAAAGAAAATTTAAGGATTTTAACTTTATGCGAGGTCCTTCAGGAATAGGTTTTAAACTTACACCTAATGGAGATTACGACATGGGAAGCAAAAGATTGTGCTATTTAGCAGAACCTCTTGAAGGAGACGATGCGACCACACGAAATTATGTTGATAATAACCTTGCTCAGTGTGTGCAAGATACGCAGAAAGCTTTACATAACTCAACAATTGTTATTAAAGATATATTCAGAAACCAACTTGAAGGTTACGTACGCAAGAAATTAATTGAAACCGGTCAAGAACTTAGAGGATACATTGATGATACTGTTATTGCAATATATGAACTTAGGCAAGACGAACTGCGTGATGAACTTAACTCTAGAATGTTAAAAATTGAAAAGACTATGGAGGATCTTGTCAGCAAACCTGTTTCACATTAAACATTTACTCGTAGACCTGTGCGTTTAATTTACTATTAGACAAATTTTTCAACAATAACTTTTACAGTTTGTTATTTGTCGACACTTCATTATATTTATAATTTTAAAATAAAGGTTCAATAAAAAAGCAATCAAGTAATGAATACATGTTTTTTATTTAAAAAAAAAAAAATTACAATACTATCGTTACATATTAAGGTTGTATGTTTAATAGAAATAATAAAAACAATACAAATAATGAAATATGGATTTTCCAGATTACGTGCTGTCCTGACTTAGAAATGATTCCAACACGGTGACTAAATTTGCTAAGTTTTCTTCCGGGTCTGTTTTGTAAAAATCTATGTCTGCATGCCCCCAAGGTAGAGTTTTGGTTGAACTGGGAATTACATAACGTTTATCATCGCTATGTGACAATGCTACTTTATTTATTATGTTGGTATAAATGTTATGTAATTCACTTCTAAATGTCTTCATCTTTCTTAATATCAAACCACCCCGTTCAACAATTCTTTGGTAGTCTTCCTGATGAAGGTCTTTCTCGATAACACATTTTTTGATACCTTTGGCTTTTTTAAATTCATTATTAATGGACTTTACATAATAAGCCTTCGCGCCGGTACCATAAAAACTTATTATCGGATCACCAGGAAACTCATCTTTCATTCTACCAACTACAGAATTACTTTTAATTATGTTGAAATTATTAATTTCGGGGTAATTTGATGTATCGAATTTTTCGGGGTTTTCTGATATAGTTTGATAAAAGTTTTCCGTATACACTTTTAATATAAGCGAGTCAGTATCGGTGTAAAGTAACGAAGCATCATCACCAAACTTGGATTTAATAAAATTATAATAAAAATCGTATATTACAGTCTTTGATATATCTAATATGGAAAAACCGATATAAATTGGTTTATTGTACAATATTTTAACTTTATTCATATGTATAGCAACAAAGTTCTCGATAAATATCGAGCTACTATTGAAATTGGGGCGGGATATTAGTGCTCTAGCTCCATTTCTGCCTACACTGTTATCCCAATGTGTTACTAATTTTATATCCTTTCGATTTTCCACATTTTCCATAGTTTTACCAAATATCGCGTTATTTTTTAATTTAAAAGTGTCCTTCGCAAATTTTGTGGTGGCCTTGTTACGTAAATTGGTATTAAAATCAATATACGATTTTAGCCATTTTGATTGCTTAAACTGTAATACTCGATGGGTTTGCATTACCACTAAGCCGTTGGCGATGGCTTGTTTTAAAGTTCTATAGTGTACAATGTATTTTTTTTATCTTGTAAATTAGGAATTAATTTCGGTAATTTAGCGTTTTCTGTTGGCGGTATGATATTTTCTACTAGAAATGGAAGATCAGAATGTGCATCATGCAACTCAGTCGGATAATGCACATCCACTTCCAAAACGTAGCCATGTAAACTATCATCACCAACAGCCATAATATTTAAATCCAGAATTTCGCGCTCGCTTAACCATCGAAAACCACCATATGGTAATGCTTGTGACATACTATGACCATATAGATTTGTAGCATCAAGGTATGTTATAAATGAATAAGGTTTTGTTGGGTCATAGTCTGGTAAAAAAATATTATTAGCGATGTGCTTCCTTTCTGTACACTGGCTTATGCCGCCGCGTATACCTTTCTTAAAAAAATGTATCATGTCTATATCAGTTAAGAGCTCTAACTCTACCTTAGTCATACGTAGCATACAATCAAATGATAAACTTGGAAGGGTATAGTAATGTGCTGGATCAAGTTTATCGAATTTTAAACAATTATTCCGAAATTGCTCAAAAACATCACACAATAGCAACACATCTGATTTTAAATACACGTTCGAATAGTCCCCCAAAGTTTTACACCCAAACAAGCGCCATACTTCTTTTGCTCTTCTATAGCTTTCATCGCTAATATGTTCTGCCCGTAAATTATCATAAAATTCATCTTTACTTGGAAGACATGTATTTTCCATTTTTTCTATAGAGTCAATAAAGCTATAGGGAAAAATACCCTTTTGACGCATCAAATTAAATTGGTTGATATTTGAAAAATGTTTCCGCGTTTCAACAAAATCGTCGTCGTTTAAACCGCTGCCTAAATTTTCCAAAGACGTTGACAGAAATTTAAAACTATCAATAAATCGCAACTTTGAATATTTCCTCTTGACTTTTCCACATTTACTATCAAAATAATCGTGCACATAAATGCTTTTGGTAAATGATATGTACTTTTCCTTACTTTGAGCCAAAACACCAATTTTATCCCCATATTTACATAACTCTTTTATAAATAAATGGCTGTCGTAGCCGCTTAAGTTATGAAATATGATAGGGATAAAAGAGGGTAATTTATAATTTAAATTACAAACGGAATGTGCAGCACCAAATCTTTTTGCACCAGTTATGTGACAGTGGTCTCGTACTTTAATCTCACCCTCTTCAAAAGGGCCTTCACATATACCACATATTTTAGCATCATTAAACTCCCTTTTTTCTTCAGGCGTTAACGGTTTCATAGGCTTAATGTCTTTTAAATATGTGTTGTATAGAGCCCTTAAATCACACTCGATACGATCCACAAAGACTTGAGCTGCATTATTCCCCCGAAATAGCTCAAATTTCGAAAGTGAATCGTCAAAAGAGCATTTAATTAAATAAGCAAAAGAATATGGTTCATGTTTAAAACTTTTTACAGTGTAAGAATTTTGTGGGTTTGGTTGTACCGTTTCAACGGGTTTTAAAACAGATTCGAAATCTGCATAAACCACGAATGGAACGCGCATTTGCTTTTCTATACCCTCGAATTTTAAAATATTTTCCGGCACACTCTTTCCAAATTTATCGATTTTTAAATCCACTGAGGGTGTTTGCGTGAAAATGTGGTTACAATCGTAGCTTTGATGTAAAGTTAAAGCTGACGGTGTACTAAAATAAATGAGGCAACCATCACAGAAATATATTTTATGTTGTTGACAACTAATTTGACTTGAAACTAAACGTGATAAATCCCGAATCCAACAATAATGACTCTTTGAACAAGTCGTATCACAAAAATGTTCACCGCCATCTTTACTACTACAGTCTTTTGTAATTAACAATAAATTTACATGCCTATCCAACTTTTTTGACGCATACCTCAGTGGACCAATAACTTCATGTATTACTTCATTATTTTCATATTTAGATTCCAGACCGTATACGTTAATTGATATGTTGTTCATTTCCTCAAATTTTTTAATGTCACGTAATTTTACTGGAAAATCCATACCTGTTACATTTAGCACTCTAGAAAAATGGGGGTAGGATGTCTTCTGTGAAGGCTCTGCTGTTGGAGGAAACAATGCTGATGTTACAGCCCACGCAAAGCAAAATTCGTCCTGGTTAATCACATTGACGACAGCTCCTTTCTTTTCAATAGAACACGGCAACTTGATGTATGATGAGCCACCCATAGGCATATACTTGTTGATACCAACTTCCAAGTATAAAATTCGCACAAGAGCCCATCCTATAACAAGAAAAATAATATATAAAAATCAGTTTAATATATCGGGTTTTGATTTTTCCATACCTGAATCTTTCTCCTGGAACTCTGTCGCCTGCGTTTTTATTAATTCGGTGAAAGAATGGTAAACGGCATCCAAATCACTTTCTACACTAATTATTTGATTAGCAGTGTTGAAGGATTTTTCACTGAATATTTCTTGTGATGGAAGCATGTACTCGCCAACAGCTGTCATGCTAACTTTTAAAGCATGATGCACACGCAATAAATTATTAACAAGTTCCACCACCTTGGATTTAATGTCTGCAAAGAACATTACGTAATCGGAATGCTCCATATCACTGCTAACCCGATAGGTTGCAATTCTCCTTTTGAAGGCACATTCAACGAGTTGCACACCATGACATACCGGCAAACATGAATTATTTTTATGTTGTTGTGTTCGTTTATGCGCTGACATATGATTTATTGGAACATCTACATTACATGTAGCGCAATTAATTACCGGAATCGTCGATGTATACTCTTCAATTCGGAGCCGTTTTCCTCCAGGCACTTCTTTAAATCTCGCCGCACACGATTCTCTTTGATGACGTCTCATATTATAAATATTAGTAAACTTAGGACCGCAATTTTCACAAACATATGCCATGATTTGTCAAATATTAACACATGTACTACCTATACAAGTCAGAGCCAACTGATGAATGAAACTGCCCCATACCTTATATAAAACCATTCAAGGTCACCCTCAACCACGTAACATATCTTCAAGGTCACACACCCAAGATAACCTTCAACAAAGTCAAGGTCGTTTCGACCAAGGTCAAGGTCAAGGTCACACACACAACCTTGAACACAAGGCCAAGGCTAAAGCACACGTGCACTTTCAAGGTCAATGACGAGGACATGTGGGCGAGGCCAAAGAGGGGTGAAGCAAGGTCAAGGTCAAGGTCGAGGAGTGGGGGGATTGAGAGAATCGGGTTATGTTCACTACTTCTCTCCTTAGAGGCCCATTAGATGGTAGTCTTTGTCTGTGCTTTCACCTCTTTGTCTTTCTGCTTACGGGCTTGCCACTGCTGTGTGTCACGTTGATACGATAAACACAAGCAACATTCGAAGAATCGAATACATGCGTGTAGAGTTAACTGTTGTAGCTTGAAATACTCTTTATTATTTACTGGGACACAGTATCAATGTTGTTGAACTGAGATGTTGTTTGGCAGAGGTAACAACGTTGGACCGATTTGGTTCCAGCCAAAGCGTTCATCTAGCTGTCATAGATAAGTTTACTGTACTGAAGCTGGGGTTGCAAAGAGAACTCTTTTATATGGTGCAAGTTGTCAGTTCGAATTCATAATTTTTTATTTTTCTTTTAAAGACTTTTGTTCGGTTTCCTTAATAAATTCAAATATCGGATCAGTGAATTTCATTTTTTACTGGCTCTGACTTGACGTTCCATCGAAGCCCCATTTGCAAATTAAACTCATATTTACAAATCTAATTTATCGATTTGTTCAAGGGCGTTCAATTGAAGCAATATAATTCGATCCATGCTTTTTTTTTGTATTTTACACACCAGAGTACTGTGAAAACATATTACTGCCTTTCTGTTTAGCACAATTTCGTAATCGTTGATATTTGTCTTTCGACGATCCAATGTCAAATAGAAGAGCGGCGCACAAAGATTGTTTTCTTTGACCTGAGACGAAACTTTAGAAAGAAAAGACTGGCTGTTCATATTACCGAGATTTAATAGAAACGTTACTATAGCCAACTCTCTGATTTAAATTTCTTAACTAGAAATTAGTTTGGCCCTTTTCTCAAATTCTGACCCACTAAGCCCCTTTCGGGACAGAAGATCGTAGGAAACTCCTACGCGTAATGTTACCCCCGCTAACTTTCGTGCGACACGAACACGAGTAGTACCTTGAAAGGAATGGGAGGGTGTGTATTTACTTTTCGTCTAAATTTATAACGTAATCGACGGAATTTGGAATATTTATTCATTATTTGATACATTAATTGTTTTATGCATCAAATAGTCGAAATACAAAAAATTATTTTTTGTTGACCGTTGGGCGTAAAGAAAATTGATATTTCTGTTACACAATAAACATTTATTCTAATAAAAATACTAGTGAAATGCAACGGTAATTTCTAAGTAAATAAGTTAATACACCACTTTAAAATTAAAAATCATTCTCAAAAATAAACTTTGATTTTGGTAAAAAATAAAAGTAACACGTTCAGTAATTGTAAATAGATAAACAAATAAATAAATCCAATTTAAATCAACAAAAACACCTAAAAATCTACAAGAGGTGTTCAAACAGGCCTCCACTTTGAGTGAGACAATAACCCAGTATATTGTAAAATATGGTTCGCGTATTTGTCAAAACTTCAGCGGTTATATCCCTATTAGTCCTTTCCATAATGTTCTCACAAAACACTATACGTATTTCCTGGTCTTCCGGAAAAATTTCTTGAGTTATTCGCAATTTGAAACAGCGATATTTGTTTTACTTTAAAATATTCCGAAATGTTCGAGCATTCATATCAAGTTCTTCGGCAATTGTGGTACTATTGCAAGGAAAATTACTTGTGCTAGATCACAAAGGTCAGTCTCCCGATTTGCTCGTTCTTCAGTAATTTGAGGAATCGGTTGCTCTTCATTCTTATCAGTGCATTTTTTACAAATTTTTAGACAACTGGTTGTCTCAAATTTTTTAATAATTTCCGTAATTCTAGATTTTGAAGAAACAGGATGATTTCCGCACGTAAATACAAATCTGCCAATTATCTCATCCATACCTTTACCAGAATAGTACCACTTATTAATCTGCACTTTTTGTTCCGCGGAATAAATTACCATTTAAAAAAAAAAAATTTGGCGCGAAACACGAAAATACCAATACTCGGTACGTACGCTTCGACGGCCTGAGTAAAAGAAAAAATAACTTGGAATCCTCTTGTGCTAGGGCATGGCGTATGCTGCCGCCCGCTCTCACCGCACCAGCCTTTTATTACCCCTCACCCTATGGCCAAACTGGTAATTTATTAAATTTAAGCACGTATGTCGATGCTTACGATGCGTATGTTCTGTTTTGATTAATAATATAGTATTTTCTTTATCTTACTTAAGAAACGTCCAGGTCCTGATTTGGATTTTCCACACCTGTATATGCCTACGAATTAAAATTTTGTAACAATTAATTGAGATTTTTTTTTCGAACCAACTAAAATCTTTAATAACTATTTTTTTAGTTATTTGGGTGTAGTTGAATAAAAAAAAATTGGGTTTGTTTAGAAAAGAAAAAAAAAAGTTGAAATGTGTTCCCCATTGTTATCAGCAACTGTTAACCTAAATTTTTCAAAAACCAAATTTTCAATAATAGTTTTTTTTGCGAATATAATCCTGTCTCTAATTATGAAGGTAAGTTTTTTTTTTAATTCGAGCCGTACTTCTTTTTTTTTGCATATTTAACAGCCTTCCTATTACGTGATAAAAAATGTTTTTTTCAGTTTATTTTATTTTTAGTTTACAACCCGCCGCTGCTAATCTTGGTGATTCAAACCATGACAGGATTTTCTTCGTGACTATATGCGAATCCAAGAGCGAATGCAGTAAAGCCTTTTTGCATCAGTTCTGTACGTGTTAAAAATTCACAAAATTATTTACAATAAATAGTGCCAATAGGAAATATGACAGTGGGTGTTCTGTTTCATTCCAGTTTCCATTTAAATTTATATGGTAGTTATCGACAAACATCATATTTAGAAATTTAAAAAAAAATCGTTCTTTAAAAAACTTTTAGTAAAAAAATTGGCAACAATTTTTTGCTTCTATCATAAGTATTTTTGAATGTTTCCTGTACCGATATAAATTTTATTTCACAATTTGATTAGTCTCCCCATATTCAAGAATTGCAAAGTCCAACAGTTTTTTATATTTATTAATTGATTACAGTCTTTTTATACTTGCTTAACAGTTTTACATGTACGTATTAATATTTATTTTAACTGAATGCAGACGAAATAGAAAAAAATTTCTGGAATTTACCTATGGTCAAATATTACTTTCCGAATTAATCCAATTCCAATCCAACAAGGGCGGAAAAGGTATCTCTTTTCAGTACTTGTTTTGATGCCGAACGTTTTCTTTTTTCACATGGTGTTGATTAATTCCCATCCTGATATTTACTTCTCTATTAGACATCTTCTACGATTTAAAATTTAAAAATGTCTTTCGTGGAAATACATAAGGTATATTGAATTTATAACAAAAATCATTGTAAATATAAAATATATGTATCAAACACTGTAATAATATTTTACAAAATTGATTTTTTAAGTTTATTGAGGTCGATATACGAAATCTTTAGGTTGATTGAAGTGATAAGATATATTCTCTGCATTGTAATTTTCTTACGGACCTCATCAAATATTACAATGCACATCAATAATACTGTCTTATGCTAGAATTATTATGAAAGAAATAGGTTTAACTGTATTTCTTCTATAAAGTTTAAAGATTATTGAAATTTTGATATCAATTTTAGGGAAGGAACGAAATGGTTAATTTCGTCTCTTCCCGATGTGAATTGATTTTTTTTTTGATTGGAAGTATTTGTTATTTATTTCTTGGACCTTCAATAAAATATCTTTTATTTATTTTTTTTTTTACAATTATGGTCCGTTAAAGATGGGATCATCATGATAATGGTGTTATATTTTCTATTTTACTTTATTAACGATTAACGTTTTGGTAATTTATTTTACATTCGTCTGAATATATAGTGTGTAGCTAAAATAATAGAGTATTTTGTTGATATAGCTATCAAATTATTTACATATTGCTTATTTACCTTGAATAATAATTCACGAACAAACACTGCACTCACTATGTATAACTCAATTTAGTATTATATTAAGTTGGAAATATAGATTTCATAAAATAACAAAATAAAGATGGCCACGTGTGTTATATTTTCTATTTTACTTTTTTAACGATTAACGTTTTGGTAATTTATTTTACATTCGTCTGGATATATAGTGTGTAGCTAAAATAATAGAGTATTTTGTTGATATAGCTATCAAATTATTTACATATTGCTTATTTACCTTGAATAATAATTCACGAACAAACACTGCACTCACTATGTATAACTCAATTTAGTATTATATTAAGTTGGAAATATAGATTTCATAAAATAACAAAATAAAGATGGCCATGTGTGTCACCTCGCACAACTTAGCAATAAAATAATAACAAAAAATGCAAGCTAATCAAATCATTTACCTACATACCCTTAAATAAATTTTTATATGCACTTGAAGTAACCTTAAACTCCACATACTTCATAAACAACCAAAATTTTTATAAATAAATAGATGGAGCTTCAATATCCAGTGTTATAGCACAACTTGTATTAAAGGAACTTGAAGAAACTGTAATAAAAAATCTTCAGTTCAAATTGTTCTTTTTCTATAGAACGTCGACAATTGTATCACAGCAGTACCCCAAAAATCTATGCAACCCAGTATTAAAAAACTTTAACTCCTACCACACTAAATTACAGTTCACAATAGAAAGAGAAAAAGAAAATAAAATCAATTTCCTGGCCTACCCTTATACCACTTTAACAATACCTTAAAACCTGAATGGTACACTAGAAAGACAGTCCTCTAGGTATTTATATTTTAGATCCCAACACCCTCTCTCTCATAAAAAAAAACCGTGGTTATAGGCCTCGCAGATCACAACATTAAGCTATCGGATCCTGAATACAGAAAACAGGCCATTCAAAAAGCAAAAGAGGCCTTAAGAATGAACAGCTATCCTGCCAACCTAATAAATAATATCTTTAAAAAAATAATTCATAAATTTTATAAAGAAAACTCATCAAACACTAAGGTAAAACAGAAAAACGAAAAATTCATATCACTTTCATATATCCTGACACTCTCCGAAAAACTCCAAAATACGTTCAAGAAACATAACGTAACTGTCAGCCAACCTCGTAAAAAATTACTATAGTAAACTAAAATCTGAAATACCAGAAATAAAAAAAACACATGTCGTTTACAGTATTCCATGTAAAGACTGCAAAGGCGAATACATAGGCCAAACAAGCCAACATTTAAAAAACCGATTAAACGGGCACAAATATGATAAAAAAATGAAAAGATATTAACAACACATAGCATATAAAACCAACATTCCTGTCATTTTGAGAGAGTAAAAATTTAAAAAAAACTGAAAATCACACATAAAAATGAGAAACTCTGGAAATGATAGCTATACAAAAAAGTAAACATGCAGTAAACGCCAAGGGCATGGTCTGGTGGCCCAAGGTAATGCAGAGAAGAACCATGACAAAGCTGAGTGGAATACAAAGGGTCGCCTGTTTGTGTATTACTGGGGCCATGAAATCAACCCCCACTTCGGCAATGGAGTGTATTCTCCACCGACTAAATCACTCAACAGTAAAATCGCAAAGGACGATGTCAGGACACAAAAACATATGTAAAAAAATCAGGCGCCCTGAGTTGGAAATGGACACGGACCATATGAAGTCGAGCTACCGTTATAATATACCGTTTGAAGTCACAATAGAGGATCGAATGGCAAGTAAAAGAGAAAGACCGGAAACATTCTCGGGTGCAAGTATTTGGTACACTGACGGTTCAAAAACTAGTGAGGGTACTGGAGCTGGGATATATGGGCTACAACTGAGGAATGAACTAACCCTTCCCCTTGGGAAATACCCAACAGTATTCCAGGCAGAAATATACGCAATCTTACGGTGCGCAGACGAGATGAACAGGATAGCTTACAAAGAGAAGCAAATCCTCATTTACTCTGACAGCCAGGCAGCCCTAAAAGCCCTCAAGGGCCAAAAGGTATCATCGAGGCTGGTTTGGGAATGTCAGAGTGAGCTGGAAATTCTGGCAAAAGACAACAGAGTTATGTTAAAGTGGGTACCAGGACATGAAGGCATACATGGAAATGAAAAAGCTGACGAGCTGGCTAGAGCAGGGTCGGCATCTCAATACATGGGTCCTGAACCGGCCTTTGGGGTGCCGTGGTGCGCGGCCCGGGAAGCAGTCATAAAATGGATCAAAGGAGAACATAAAAGCCACTGGATAACTATACAGGGTTTAAACCACAGCAAGCTATTTATTGGAAATCCGGACCCGAAACTGGCAAAGAAATTACTACAAATGAGTAGAAACCAATTAAGGACTATTACGGGTATAATGACGGGACACATGGCCGTCAAAGTACATCTGAATAGAATGAATCTATATAACGGAAACCTCGGCTGCAGACTATGTGGACAAGCCGAGGAAACCGTGAAGCATATCATATGTGGCTGTGAGTCACTGGTGAGATTTAGATAACAAACTTTAAGGTCAGTTAAATTGGATCCGGGAGAAATACTCACTCACTCCTTAGCAAAACTGTACAGATTGAGCCAGGGGGCTAGGTAGACAGAGTGGCTGTAATGTCTAGGGTGAGCACAATAGGCCTACTCTGGTCGCAGTGCATCCGGTTTTAGGACGGACCCGGGAATATAACAATAAAAAAAAAACGCCAAGGCAGATACCAATCAACTTGGCCGAATAAATAACAATATTATAAAATAACAATTAAAAAAATAATTCTAAAATCAAAAATGCATTTCACTTTCGGACTAGACACCTTAAATCCTCAGTCACCAGAACAATCTTTATTACTTTACAAAAAATCTCAACAGGCCCGATCAGTACTACTCTAACTTCAAGATGACATACGTGTTCATCTTTGTTTTGTTATTTTATGAAATCTATATTTCCAATTTAATAAAATATTTAGTTGAGTTATACATAGCGAATGTAGTGTTTATTCGTGAATTATTGTTCAGGGTAAATACGCAATATGTAAATAATTTGATAGTTATATCAATAAAATACTCTATTGTTTCAGCTGCACACTGTATATTCTAACAAAGGTAAAATAAATTACCAAAACGTGAATCGTTAAAAAATGTAAAATGAACTTTGAAAAAGGATCAAAATTGATTTAGTTCGCTATTCAGTTTGTCGAGTAGACCGATGTAGTAAATGCTTCAGTAATGCTTGTCTATGGCAGGCGCGGATCAAAGGGGGGGGGGCGGTGGAGGCGATCGCCCCCCCCCCCCCAAGAGCTTTGAGTTCAGGAAAATATACCCGATTTTACATCTTATACTATAGTTAATTCAAAGACTAGAGAGAGTAATAAATCATTTTTTACCCTTTTTTCTTCGCAAACTACCTGTGTTCTTTAGTTTGGTGTCTTTGGCAAAATCTGTTAGATATATATATTTTTCCTATATATAATCAAAAATACCGGTCTATAATAATGGACTATTTGGGTTGGATAACAATAGACATTTGGATGTGTGAAGTGTTAAAAAGGATTTTAATCCTTGTCATAGGCGTCGGAAAGAGATTTATTTTATCACTAATTATTTATGGCATAGAATATTATTTCGGTAATAAATTTAAAATAAAAAGTTTTTATATTATTATTTTATTTCTTATGATTTCTTAATAATTCACATACAGTACAAAATACAGATAATTTTGACATATTTAACACAAATCACAACCGTATTTTTATTATTTTTAATTTTGGCATAAAAACCGTTTTAGATACATTCAGACTAAAACGTAGCCTTATTCTTTCAAAAAATTTGAAGTTACAATTTAAATACTTACAAAATACTCATTATCAAAAAGAAAAGAAGTTAAACATATATAAAAAAATAAATTCGTCCATATAATATTAAAATTTTTTTTTGGGGCTATCGGTCATTTTATTATTAATTATAAAGATTGTTAGGAAATTTGACGTTTCAGTTTATTTATTTCTTAAATTAAACACTAAATAGGGATTAAAATGTAATTAATTTTTATATGTTACAGTTAAAATTAGACCTACTTATTTTTATTTCTATTGCACTGGCACCTTAATTTAATTTCTTTTATTATATGAAATATCCGATAGGCTTAAAAAAATAAAATAAACGTGTTAATTCTACACGCTTAACAAAAAGACACAACAATAATAATAAAATAATAAAGAAATTACGGCTAATTGGAATTAAACATATATAAAATTAAAGAATGGGACACACTAAAATAAAAATATATAAAAAAAAATAAAAAAAAATATATAAACAACATTAAACAATAAAATACAACAAAAACAAATTGCGTTTACACTGGTAAACATTACGTATCTAATTCGTAATCAAATTCAGTAAAGCTATCGTCGCTCAATTAATTGAGTTTCCACATTTTGTTTTATTCTTTTATTATATGGATTTTTCCCAATTTTCCGCAGTAACTTTGTTCAAAAAAATCTTTCAAAAGTTCAGTTAAATTACTAATTTTGTACAATATATTATTTCAAGCAACACTGCCTTTTACTTGAGAGAGATATTTCCTTCTCGAACGGAGAGTTTCCGGACGATCTATAAGAACAGATTTCCTATCTGATTTCAGCTTAGTTCTTTTAATTTTAGGTAAATCCCGATCTTCATTGATTTTAGTAAGAATTTCGTAGACGGATGGGATCTGCTTCTCATAATAAAATGTATGTACAACTAATTTTATTGCAGTTTTCATCTCTTCTTCCAACGAGGTTCATCTGCCTGTGATCAAATGGGGGAGTACGAAACGTTCCAGTAGTTTTTTTTCCTTCAGTATTCGGTACATAGTAGATTTTCCTGTCATGTTGGAACACATCTCAACAGAGCTTTTAACATTATTATCTAGATGTTGATTTCTTAGGGCATCATAAGCATTCATCGTAATAAGTTTTTCATTGAGGAAAAATGCCTTGGTTTAACGATTTTGGAATAAATATGGAAGTGGAGGCCATAATATTTTTTCGGTATCTTACTAATCTCAAATAATATATAAAAACAAGCACAAACAAGATAAATTACTAAGGACACACTGTAAGGTGTACTTTTCTCACTGACCGAAATAAAAATGAACTATCAGAAATTTTATTATTGCAGTAAATTTATAAAAGCTTATAATATTTAAATATAATTAGATTTACGGCAGTCCTACTTTACCTTCGGTACTGGAGCAAGTACGTTGGGGATTTCGGTAACAGGTTTATTACTCTCTCTAGTTCTTGAATAGAGTATAGGAATGTGTATGCTTGCGATCGCCCCCCCCTCTCCCAAGAGCTCTGAGTTGAGGAAAATAGAACCGATTCTGCCTTTTATATTAGGACTGTGTATGCTGCTGACACTCCCTCCCCGTTGACAACTTGTTTTTCTCGCGATAGCTGCCCCCCAATAGCTTTGAGTTCCGGAAAATAGACCCGATTCTACCTCATACTAGGAATGTGTATGTTGCTGGCATCCCCTCCTCTCCAAGAGCTTCAAATTAAGAAAAATAGGCACGATCCTGCCATTTACACTAGAAATGGGAACGTCTTCGGTGTCCCCCCCCCCTCCGTCGACAACTTACTTTCGCTTGCCATAATGTACTTTTGTGATGTCACCGCCCCCCCCCCCAAAAGAGAGAGGCTGGATCCGCCCCTGGTCTATGTTAGATATGGTTTTAGGAATTCCATTCAAGAAAATATATTATTTGGAAAACTACGGAAACCTATACGACTAGAGCAATTTTTTTCTATAAGATCAATGACTATCTTGAAAAAAATGAATTATGTCTGTTTTTTTGTTTGTCTGTGTACATTGATGTTGCAAAATCAATGACCAAAACTTTTTCTGGTCTTGTGGTGCGGGTAAAGAAGATAAACGAGAATATTGAAACGACTCATTGCTGTATTCATAGACAAGCACTAGCATGTAAGCGTATTTTTGAAAAGTTATCCAGGACTTTAAGTGACTCTGTGAAAATTGTAAATTTTGTGAAATTGCGTGCTACAAAACCTCATTTATTCCGTGAGCTTTGTGAGAACTGTACAAGCATCCACGATTCTTTATTATTTAGATGGCTTTCTCGGGGCAAGGTTTTGAGTATCTTGTTTGAATTAAAGCCTGAACTTCAAGCATTTTTTCTTGACCATCCATTTCATATATTCTCTTGTGTATCTGATATTCCTTGGTTGCAAAAACTTGCATTCTTAGCCGACATTTTTTTTTAATTGAATGATTTAAATCTATCTTTACAAAGCTCAGGTATTACCATTTTTAATGTGCATGATGAAATAGCAGTCATGATAAAGAAATTCAACCTTTGGGTTCAATGTCTACTGGTGAATGAGTACGAATGCTTTGGTTCTGTCAGCACCATTTTTTTGGAAAATGAAATTTAACTTAACGAAAATATTAAAAGAGAAATTACTGAATATTTCAAACAAGTTCAATTAACTTGGTATTTAATCCTTCTCAAGGAGATAACACTTCTTTAGACTTTCTAGAAAAAATGCTCATTGGCTTATCGTCTAACAATTCCTTACTAACCGTTTCTAAAATTAACTCTTTAAATGATTTTTAGTTTAATGTAAGAAATTCGAATTCTGTTTTGGCGGAAAAAGCCATTAAAGTGTTATTGCTCTTTTGTTCAACATATCTATGTCAGAAAGGATTTTTAACACACACTTACCTGAAAGGTAAGTACAGAAATACGTTAAATGCAGAATTTAAAATATCTCATTGAGGGTATTTCTCAAGTTCTGTATTATTGAATTTATTTTGTTTGAATTCTATTTTGTAGGTTAACTTATCACTTTAGTTTTAATAATGTTTGCCTGTAATTTTTTTACTATTATGTTTTAGTTTTTGGTTACTGTTTCATTTAATGTTCCCATTGACTACACGGGGGCTAGCCAATTTATTCCGATTTTAAAGAGAGTTTGCAAGAAGGAAAAGGTTGGGAATCGCTGATTTAGAGCCACAAAATTTTGTATTATTATACCGATATAAGTAATAAAATTTTTATAAAAAAATTGAACCGACTTCTAAAAGTGCTCTAAAAAGTAGAAAATAACTAGGATTTTTTTTATAAAATTGAAATTTTTGAAGTCGGCGTCAAATTAATACCTGACAAAATGTGATTCGCCTAAACAGATTAAAAATACTTTCTTCGTAATTGTTTTCTTACCATTACCAATTTGTATATATTAGAAATTTTTGGCGCCGACTTCAAAAATTTCAATTTCATATAAAAATTCCTAGTTATTTTTCGCTTTTTAGAGCACTATTAGAAGTCGGTTCAATTTTTTTATAAAAATTTTAGCTTTCGATTTTTAGTTTTGAATTCATTATGATATTCATAAATTATTTGGACTAAAAGCTAATCGAGATTAGTGTACCTCGTAATGATTCCAAAGTGGCAAAAAAGTACCCATTTTATCCACAACTGTAAATCACCCTAAAATGAACTACTAAAAATTCATTGATTCTTAGAGTTCTCTAAATACCAATGAAATTCTGTCAAACAAATATTTAGTCTGTCAGAGTAAGTCCACTATCTTAAATTTCAAATTAATTTTAGATTGGTAATATAGACCCCAAAACCTTCCAATATCGATATTTAAAGAGCTTGAGACGTAAATTTCTTAGCCCGATATATTTTATATTGCATATTGAATTTGTATACCCTTAAGAACCCCGCAATATCAATTTTCGAAAAAATAAGAATGTGAAATTTTAGTTCCTCATATTGTATTTTATCAACCTAACTTCATATTCGTAACACACCACCCCTAACCCCCTAATACCAAATATGAAAAAATGCGAATAAGGTAAAATTTTCAACTCACCATATTGAATCGGCCATATTGAATTTCAAAAATATAATTTTAACGTCTTAATCTAATCTAAATCTAAACCCTTCAAAGCCCCCTAGTACCAATTTTAGATGAAATCCAGAAATTTAAAATTTCTAGACGGTCATATTGCATCTAATAACATATTAGATTTTCTTAAAATAATTTTATATTCGCTACTTACATCCTTAAAAATGATTCAGTTCCACATTTGAACAAAATCGAAAAATGTAAAATTTTTAGTCAGCCATATTGCATTCGCTATATTGAATCCTGAAAAAATACTATTAAATTCAAAATTTACTCCCTCAAGAACCACCTATATTACTTTTGGACAAAGTAGAAAAATGTAAAATTTTTAGGACACCATATTGAATCCACCAGATTGAGTTTTCCAAAAAATTTTTTTATTTCGTAATTAACACTAACAAAAATCTACCAATACTGACTTTAGACAAAACCAAGAGATGTAAAATCTTTAATCCGCCATCTTAGATCCGTCATATTTAATTTTTTTTTTAAATAATGTCAGTTTCGTAATGTGCTATCCCAAAACTCCCCCATATCAATTTTGAAAAAATCAGACAAAATTAATTTTTTATCCACCATATTGAATACGCCATATTGAATTTTCTAAAAATAATTTCAGATTCGATATGTGAGACCCCGAAAACTCCTCCATATAATTTTTGGAGAAAATTGGACAAAATTGATTTTTTCGTTCGCCATATTGAATTTTTAAAAAATACTTTGAATTCGTCATATGCGTCCTCGAAAACTCCCCCATACCAATTTTGGAGAAAATCGGACAAAATAAATTTTTTTGGCCGCTATATTGTAAGCGCCATCTTGGATTTTTCTGCACCAATTTCATCTAAAAAAATATAAAACCACCGCAGCATCTTGAAAATAACGTAAACAATTTCATTCAAATCGGAGCAGTCGTTCCGGAGTAATCGGTGTACATACATAAAAAAAACATACATAGTCGACGAATTGAGAACCTCCTTCTTTTAGAAGTCGGTTAAAAAATACATTTCATCACAATTTGCACTTTAATTTTCTTATATGATTTTCAAGGTTATTGAGATCTCGGCAAAATAATTGGCTCCTGGTAGTCCTTGAAAAAGAGGAATAATTGTAATCTCAATAATCATTAACATCGACATGTCTGCTAAGAAAGGTAATTCATCAACAATAAATTGAAAAATACACAGCTCTAGTTATTTCTAGATATTTTATAAGCCTTTAATCCCAAACGTGTCTCTTAAATATCTGTAAGAGTTTTGTTCAGATATTCATGGCATTTTAAATTAATTTAACTTTAGGAGATAATATTATTAAGCAAACTAATTAAATTATGAAATTTATATTTGATAATTAACTTTTAGTTAGTTATATTAAAATTTAAAGCGAATAATTTTTAATAATAATTACAATTCTTGAGGGACTAATACACGCCGTATTAAAATTTCTGCGAACTTCATATTTAATCAGTTGTGTTTATTCATACTCTTCTTTACCGAATATATCCCATTTTTAAGTAAAGCGTAATTTATTATTTTTAAAACTCTCAACGTGCCATAATCTTTTACAACGAATGACCAAAACGGATTTCATAAAGCAAAAATGGTATAGACCTACATATTTTATGATTTGGCAGAGTTTTACAAAACAGAGTTCAAATTAGGCAGTTTAAAATAAGACTTGCAATTGTAAATCTTGTTGTGGAACTTGTTTTTCAATTTATTTTGTTAAAAGAATTTTGGTATTAGCGCCTGTAAATATTTGACACAGATATGACAAATATCAATTTGAATAAATAACTTTTCTAATAAAGCATTTTCAATAGTATGTATAACAGGTTGCCTAAATTTAATTTCCATAAGCGTTAAGCAACGCTTCTTAACCTAATAGGTATGTTCCCCTTAAAAATTCACTTTGTCACAAAAGAAGGAAGGGGAGTAATCTTTCTACTTGTAAAGAGATATTGAAGTGATGGTGAGTCAAAACTAAAACAAAAATGAATAAAATCAATTTAGGGAGTGATTAAAACTGGTATGGTAAGTCAGATCGCAAATACTGAAAGGCTGTGAAATGCTATCAAAGAAGATTCGTCGCAAAAGTAGGAGAGAGTAGCCTAAAGCAATTAACCAGTCTAAGTGGTGTTGTGAATACACGCTTATTTTACGACAAAATATTAAATTTTAGAATTAATATAGCCCCAAAAGTCCCTAAATAAAATAATAAAAATAATAGGCATACAGTGCTAAAACTACAATTTTTTGATTGCGGGGAAACCCAGAAAATAACCGGCGCTTTGGCTCGGTGCTTCCCCGAATTCCGGATGCGACGTCACCACTGTTATAAAAGCGAGAAGGCAGCGGCGTAATTAATGACATTACGTGTTGCTCTCTTAGAGTCAACTTGTCTTTTTTTCGATTGTGCTTAGCTATCGCGGGCCACGTTGACTTTTCTATTTTTTAGGCAGCTCGTGGTTTAAGAACCAGTAGGTTGTCTTTGACAACATAATATACTACAGAAAATAAAGATCGTGCACGTATCTTAATTCCTGATATTGACACCATCGATAAAAAGACGAGGTCAGCGGCGTGTCCGAGTTACTGAACCGACGCGTCCTGACTTTTAAACCTTATTACCAGAACGTGACCATGTGTAGATAGCCTGATAATGACTTTGCGACTAATAGTTACCTTCGTGTTGACTATAAAGTTATGAATACCGATCTTGACAAATCCCGAACGTGACAGTGGAGAGAAAATAATCCCTAACTTGCCCTGCGGAAAACAGTACTGAAAAAAAAACAGTGAATAAAAAGTTAACTGAGAGTCAAGGACGAGTGTTACTTGATAACCTCTTCCTAATTGACTCATTCCTTAGAAGTGTTCCTTTGAAATAATAAAATTTTCGTTAACTCTTGAGCTTCACTCATTCCCCTTCTATCTAGTCGGGAAGTTTGGCGGGACTTCACCAACAACCCCTGGTTTGTGTTAAAACTTTGGTTTTGCATAGATAATTGATAATGCGAAAATTGTTAAAGTAAATGAATCCCGACGGAAACGAACTTCCACGTTTCCTGAAGGATAAAATTAATCCAGTAAACCCGGTAAATAGGTCCATATTCTCGGAAATGAGTAGAAAAATACCGAATAATGGCGAGATGCAGGAAAAACACTCATCATCCGTTAATATGACAGTGGGTAAGTCCTCGTATACTAGTAGTGAACATAACCCGATTCGCTCGATCCCCCCACTCCTCGACCTTGACCTTGACCTTGCTTCACCCCTCTTTGGCCCCGCCCACATGTCCTTGTCATTGACCTTGAAAATGCACGTGTGCTTTGGCCTTGTGTTCAAGGTTGTGTGTGTGACCTTGACCTTGACCTTGGTCGAGACGACCTTGACTTAGTTGAAGGTCATCTTGGGTGTGTGACCTTGAAGTAGTTATTTGTGCATTGTAATAGTGTGGGATGATCTTGAAATGATTTCGACCTTGCAAATTGTTCTATAAATTGTGTGAGTCTACTTGCATTCATTCAGTGTGAAATGTCAGATACGGAACTATCTAAAGAAAAAATTATAGAGCAAGTCGGCAGAGTAATTTGTTTATATCAGAGTAATTTAAAAAGTTTGTGTGATTTTGAAGAGAAGGATCTAGCATTTTTTCCTCTCGAATATTTAAAAACTTGCGTTGATACGCTGAGTTTACGGCAAATTTGGGATAAGCTGCCAGCGTCATATCGGTGTAACAAGGAACTACAGTTAAGCTTACCCTGTTACATTCACTATGAACAAATATATCGTCATCATATAGATGGGCCACCACCAGCAATAAAAAAGTGTCGTGAATGTAAAAATGAGTGAATAATATGAATAGTGCTTTGCAAGAGACAGTAAAAAAATTGGGCGATGAGTTCACTGAAACGGCTAATAATTATTTCAATGATGCAATGAAAAGTCGAGCAGAATGGGCGTCGCGCTATTGTGATTTGGCTTATGAATATGAAAAGGCTGCGAATGCATGTCGTAAATATTGCAGCAAAACAATAAATTTACAAGACTTTGTTCGTGAGATAAAAAAGTTGGGGTTTAGTGACTGTTTGGAAAAACTGATTAGGTTCATTGCAGATCCGGTTGTGTTAGATGAAATTAGAGTGTAGGACTTAAGTTTAACGTAGTAGTAGTTAATATGGAAAGTTTAGTGCGAGAAATGTACGAGGAATTTCTAATTTCTGCAGCCTGTTCGGAATTTTACGCATATGAAATGCAAGATTCGGAGGCTCAGGACTTTAGTGTATTTTTTAAGTATATGGACCATGCCGAAGTGTGTCTTTTAGCTAGTATAGTTTGTAAGAATTTTCTTAGAAATAAAAATAAACAATTATTATTGAACAAATTAAGGAAATTAGGTTTAGGTGATAATGTTAAACGCATAGAAGAATGGCAGAAAAAAATCAATGAATAAAGTACATAAAATGTAGTTATTTGTTTCATTATATTTTGTCCTTGAAGTTATCCTTATACCAATTTAAATGTGTGTGACGTCATTTGACCTTGAATACTCCTCCCACTATTTCTATCGTTAAGCTACCCCCACCATTGTTACAATTCGACCTTGAAACCCCGCTATAAAGGTTCGTGGGAGAAGAAGTGACTTCAAACAGTCGCAGATATCAGTGGCATAAACATCAAATATTGTGTTCGTGTAGTGTTCTGAAAGTGCTTTTATATTCACGGTAATTTTTGGATTTATATACCATTTTTTTCAATAATGAGTATTGCAAAAGAAACTCTAGATGAAATTAATGAAATGTTTAGCAAAGATTTCGAGGTTTTAGAGAAAAAAAAGGTTACCGAAATGATTGTAGGCAAAGTGTATAAAATTGTAAAGATGGTTTCAATGACTACACGATTTGGTAAAACTCTTTTAGTGGCTTTACACGATGACGGTGATAATAGCACATTTGAGACTTTTTTACCAAAACGTGTGGCCGAAACACTACCTGACGATATTGTAGATATTATGAGTAAAACTAAAGATAAATACACTCTAACTTATTTGGGGCAGGGCACTAGAGTTTTTGGAAACAATACTCGAACATTATTACGTTTTGGCTCATTGGAGTAAATTGTATGTAAATTGTTTGAAAAAAAGGATGTAATTAAATTTAAAATATAGTTGCACATGTCAGAATACTTACGCGTGTTCATTATTTCTGTTAAAGATGTCTGCTGATGCGACGACGACGACGACGACGACCGCCAACGAATGTGTAGATAGATACATATTTTGGTTGGGGAGAGAATTAAGAAATAGGGCTCACGATATGTTAGATAGCGTAAATGATTGTTCGCATATTGATGTAACCAAAGATCAATATAAGAACGAGATCAGGGATACAATCAATTTTATGGCTGGGGCACACTTGTGCGACAAATTTTTATATGGTTCCATAGACATGGATACATTTTGTGCTGAAATGGTTGAAGAAGAATTAAAAGAATACCTCGTCAATATTCCACATTTACCAGGTGAGCTTGCTGCAAAATATGAATTGGTTTCTACAACAGCAACAGCCCAAGACGTTGACGATCGAAATAGTGTCGGATGGGATAGAATTTTGAGCAACGAAAACGAAGACATGGAAAATTAATTTTTTATAATTTTTGTATTTGTGCAATTAAATTACTGTAAATAAATATCTATTACAATCACAGTTTTATTTTATTTCTTTTATAAACATACCAACCCAGTAGATCATAGTCAGTGTTTCTTTTTCTCAGCTGAAATATTTAATATAAGTAGGGCAAATAAAAATAAAATAGTTTAGTAAAGATTGAAAATGAGTCGAGGAAACAACACAATTGATAAATTTGGTCGTCAGAAATATAATGAAAAATATCATATATTATCTGGGCCACAAGGGATTGGTTTTAAACTTACAGCGGATGGGCAGTATGATATGGGTGGAAAAATCATAACCAACTTAGGCGAACCTAAAGATGATGACGATGCTGTGACAAAACACTTTGTTAATAGAAAGTTTTACAATTTTGCAGTTGTAATATGTGACATATTTAACAAGGATGTCCTCCCCATGATATACAAAAATAATAGTGAGCTTAAAACAAAAATTGAAGTTATGCAGAAAATACTCTATCATCAGCCTTTAAATGACTCATTAAGCGCACTGTCGTACGACTCGACTTCAAAAAAAATCTAAAAAAAGCAGGTTAAAGAATAGGAGAACGCACTCCGAGTGGCATAGCCTTGAAGATAACGTCGTAGTCGTCGGTGAATTGGACCTTCCCTCCAAGAATATTGAAATGTTATTTATGTGTATGATGTTTTATTGTCATTGTTTTTAATAATGAAGATTGAAATAAAAAACTTTATTTTACAATATATTGTTTATTTATTTTACATTTTAAATAAAAAATATAGTCATACAATATGTTATTTAAACAATATTAGCTTTATCTATCCAAGAGTTGAAGTGGTTGGGAAATCCTAGCCATTTGACAAATAATTGTTCGATGTGATTTTTCTTGCGTTGTCTAAGGACCTTTTCTACTAGATAAACGTCAGGACTGCTTGTTTTTTGTAGTTCTGATTCGTAAAAACACCCTCTTATAGGCTGACCTTCTAACGATTCCAACAAGTAAGTAGGTGGATTTGTAACGTTAACTTTTACAACTTTAAACAATTCGGTTGACCAAGAGGGCGTATATCCTTTCTCGAATAAGCTTTTGTACTTGCTAATACGCACAATGTCACCCATGGAAAACTTAAATTTTTTAGGTACAATTTTTAAATAATCATATGCTTTAATATGTGTTTTTTCTTGCACGTCTGCAGGCTTCATTCCAATGGTGGGATGTTTCGAATGGTTATAGGTTTTTGTTACTGCCGATAATATATGTATCCATTTGTAAGATCCTCTTGTCGAGAATTGTTTATATAAATTATTTTTTAAAGTCCTTATGACTCGCTCAACAATTGCAGCTTTCTTTGTGCTGTAAGTGGAATAATGATTTATATTATATTTTTTCATCAGGGCTTGAAAGTTTGTATTATAGAACTCCTTTCCTTGATCACTTTGCAGATTTGTTGGTGTATATGATGCCTCTTCAATGATGCTTTTCATCGCATTAGTAACTTCTATACCAGTCTTGTTTTTTATGGCTTTGGTATAGACAAATTTCGAGTAACAATTTATACAGACCAAAATATAACGATAACCATCGTTTTCATCAGCATACTGTTGCATTTCAGCCAAATCAATTTGCCACAAATCTCTGTATCCTTTTATTATCGTGCGCCGTCTTACAAAATTTTTTCTAGCCGTTCTATGTAGTTCATTAACAATCTTGATTTTTTCTAGACTGGGCTCCATATTATTAGTAATACTAAAGGTTTCAGATCGAAGGAAGAACTGAATAATATCATTAAATATTGAGCTTAATATATTATATCTTCTTCTCGTAATTCCTCTATGATTGACATAATTTCATTTTCGTGTCCAGTGTGACCGGCCATTTTGGAACTCCACAACAAACGTAAACGATCCACCAACTCTTTAGCTTTGTTCCAGTAGACATTGAAATTTTTTCGAAGATAATTTCTTTTTTGTGGGTAACTGTAGTTTTTCCGAGAGATTTTTTCTTGTAATAGTACCACCTAATTTTGTGCCCATTATCAGAGGTTTAATAATTCGTAAATATTTGTTCCATCTGGTCTCCCGTAAACCATCACTTTTTTTAAAATTGTTGTAGACAGCATTCGTTGATTCCAAAATTTCCTTGTACGTTGAAAGTACATTATCACTTAATTGTTGTTGTTCCTTGCCTACACTTGGGGGTGTTTTAAGAAATAACAAATCATAAAGTGCCGGTGATCCACCATATTCTGCAATATTTTTCCCTTTTTCGTATAAGACAATATTTCCATTTCGAAAACGCACCTCTAAATTACCAATAAAATTTTTGTTATAATCTGTTTTTGAACCAAAACGTACACCATATACAGTATCGTATAGAGATGGTTTCGAACGTAATCCTTTCAGGTGTGCGTTTAAAGTATCGGAAGTTGTGGTGTCAGCGGATGCGAGAGATGTATTAGTTGATGTCGAGGGTGTATCAAACACCGATTGGCTAATATCTTCTTTTGAAATGCGATGGTGCTGCTGCTGCTGCTGCTGCTGAATAGGTGTGGAGGTTTGAAAGGAATGTGTAGGTTGGGGAAAACCTGATATTTGAGTCGACTGCACTGATGTACTGAGACTATGTGGCTTTGTAGCTGGATAATGTTGTTGCTGTTGTTGTTGCTGCTGCTGCTGCTGCTGACGTTGCTTAACCACATCAGATATAGTTGTCAACGGCTTAGAAATGGGTTCGTAAAACTTTTCCAATTCCACAACATTAAACTCTTTAGCCGCTTTAATTTGTTTAAATTTTTTTCTGACGGCATTGGTAGCTTCCACTAGTTTACGTTTTAAGTCGATCGCGTTATTCATGATGTTAACAAAGGACGTTTCAACAATCAAATGAGCGTTTTCTCTTATTATTACAGTAATATATAGCTATCAAATCCTTTGCGGTATCTTCCCGATTTCACATCACTGTCTTTATCAATTACTAAAAATCCATACTTATTATCCCAACATTTTGAGCACATTTCTTGAAATTGAGTAAAAGTTAGATCCGGTGAAACGTGGTCGGAAAATATGTGTTTCATATTCAACTCATCTTGTTTAAACATAATAATAAAATTGGCGTTGTCTCGCACAAGCTGTTTAGGCACTCGCGAATATGTTTGCGCTAGGTAAAAGGAGTCGATATTTTTATGACGTCCCATGCTAAAGTACGATCTTATAACATCTTGTTTTTCACATATAACATCATCAAAGATAAATATAGAGTTTGGTTTTGCATCGGACGGTTCCACAATATTACTGGAATCACTAAAGGCATAGTAGCCTAAACCTTTGATGGGCGCTAAAATTTTCCTTAAATACTCATATTTCGGTTGATACAGAGATTTCGAGTAAATATAGACATTTTCGAAACGTAGCCCAAGGGGGTGTGTAAGCAGCGAAATCATGACATTAGTTTTTCCACAATTGGATGGACCAATTAACAGGCCGCGAATAGAGGAAGGAAGTAAAGGACCGTGTCTCTTCATTATCTTCTTTTCAAATCCAAGTCCGACTTTTTCATCGAGATTGTCAATAGGAAGTTTTTGTTTAAGATCGATAACGCGCATCTTAGGAAAATTTGATATTTTATAGGCAATTTTTCACAAAAACTGTCATTCAGATGCCGAGCGTCAAACGAAGTGGACGGTCTCACGTTTCCAACAAAACTGGATACGGTATTGTGAATTCGTTAATAAATAAATTACCATTCGAGGTACACATTCCTGGTTATCAATATTGCGGACCCGGAACAAAAGTAATAAAACGTGTAACAAGAGGTGATCCAGGCATTAATCCTTTGGATGCCGCATGCAAAAAACACGATTTAGCCTATTTACATAATAAAGACAACATAAGTGCGAGACATCGAGCGGATTACGAGCTCGAACAAAGTGCTTGGAATAGAGTAAAATCGAAAGATTCCAGTTTAGGTGAAAAAACAGCAGCTTGGTTAGTTACAAACATCATGAAAGGAAAACAACGTTTTGGTATGGGTGTACCATCATCATTATCAACAAAAAAAACATCTAGTAAAGGCACGCGTCATACAAAAAGGAAAGGTGTTAATAAAAATCGACATGTTCGGAAAGCCAGTTTCGGAACAGCTATTCGACAAGCAGTTCGAAGGGAATTATTAAAAGCCGGAAGTAAAAATGTGTTGGAAAAAAATGTCATGAATGCATCTAAAATAGCTCTGTCGGCAGCACGTAGATCGGTAAAAGCGGCAGGTGGCAAAAGGAAGGTTCGTACACCGAGAATAATACCGATTCCTAAAACTGGTGGAATATTACCATTAATACCAATTTTTGCCGGGTTATCAGCTTTGGGTTCATTAGCCGGTGGGGCAGCGGGAATTGTGCGCGCCATAAAAGCAGTAAAAAAAAGCAGCGAAGATAAAACCGGTGCCGGCCTGTATTTAAAATCGAAAGGAAATGGTTTGTTTCTAAAGCCATATCGTAAAGGTATGGGATTATTTTTAAATCGTAGATCAAAAAACTAATTGAATCCCTACCTCGAAGACCACTATCTAACATCGATATAGAAAAATATGCCAAAAAGAAAAGAATAGGACACTTTCGAGGCGTTTATATGAGGGATTTATTACCTAGACAAGGTCCTCGACGTTACGAAGCAGCAATAGTGAATTTGGATAGTACGCGTGGTGCAGGGACTCATTGGGTAGCTTATAGAAAAAATAATTCTAAAGTAACATATTATGACAGCTTCGGCGATTTACCCCCACCGATCGAATTGGTACGATATCTACAAACGGGATCGGAACCATCAAAAATTATTTACTATACATACGATCGTCAGCAGGATTTTGGAACAGTCTGGTGTGGACATTTGTGCTTAAAGTTTCTTGTCGAATCATCAGCGTAAAAGATGTCATCATCATCATCGTCACCATTAACACCGCAAATGGATCGCAATAACTATACTAAAATGTTGCAATCACTGAAAGCATTTCATCTAGCCGGTGGATTAAGGAAAATGACCGTGAAACAGTTAGAAAACATGCCCAAGGAAGTGATGATTGCATTAGCCCCAAGTGAAATTCCATTCGTTTGGGAAAAGTTGCCCGAGCACCTTAAAAGCGATATCGATATATTAAAATATCAGTGCGGTTGCAAACATTATTTCAGCAGCAGCAGCAATTTAAACGAGGTTACGTCTGATGAGGATCTTACAGCTAGAAAAATATTTTGTTGTTATTGCAAAATCAGCGATGTGCGCATAAAAGCAGAAAATAGCATAAAAACATCACTATCTAATGCAGTGAGAAAAGGTGTGAAGATGAATCTTTTTAAATGTTGCCGCTAAGAATAAAACCGAGATGTGTGATGTTTTAATGGTTAGTCATGTCTTATACGTTCACACTAACAGGACACTCGAGCGTCTTAAGCGCCGATTTTTATCCACCAGTCGAATTAAATAGAGAAAACAAATATGGTCTGGCATTGCTGGGATTTTACACATACAATTCAATTTTTAATGTGGACGAAAGCAACAATAAGTTTGCCTACATGAAGGAGGGTTACACCACCGAGTCGATACAATTGCAGATTCCACCTGAGGCCTATGAAATAGATGAGATAGGTAAAGCTATGTTGGAGGCTTTGAGGATTTCAACTGAAGAAAAGAACGATGGAATCTTTTACTTGGTCGCTAATAATAATACGCTGAAATGTGAACTGAAATCCCAATATACTATAGATTTCCGGGGAGAGGCGAGTATCGGTAAAATGTTAGGATTTAATCATACAGTGTTAAAAAGAGACAAAAAGCACGAATCAACCGAGATGGTGGAAATAATGAAAGTACGCATCATACGCGTAGATTGTAATATAATTTCCGGAGCATATATGAATTCGGTGGAAGGTCATACCTTGTTCGAATTCGATATCGACGTGGAGCCCGGTTACAAAATCAGTAAAGAACCACAAAATAATATTTATATGCCGTTAATGCCGGCAGGACGTCAGTTTATCGACAACATTACTCTTCGCATCTTGGACGATAGCGGTGATCTAATCAATTTTCAAGGCGAGAAAATAATCGTGAAATTGGAACTGAAGAAACTTTCATAAAAATGGGTTTTTGCTTCAATCGTCAATTGTGTGTGCTGTCGACTAAGATGGGGGAACCGCCGAAACATAATAAAAGTAAAAGAAGAGTTAACGTCAAGGTTAGTCGTCGTCCAGACGTTAGATCACAAACATCTCAACAGTTATCTGCCGAAGACTATAAATTTTTAAAATCAATCGGTCTTAAAGTGCGAAAATGATTTCCACCACCAGCGATAAAATAGAGGTTTTCTCCGAGCCCATCTTGGACAATTCCATTATTAGTCTAGAAGAGCATACGTATAAACCATACGGATCTCCATCATTCAACAATTCGGATGAAGTCCGTATCCCCATTAATTTTCAAGATATTATACTGGATATCGCCGAAAGTTACATATATATCGAAGGAAAATTTAAACCCATAGACGCAACGAAAAGATGTTTTTTATCAAATAATGCCTTCGCATTTTTGTTCGATGAAATTCGCTACGAGATGGGAGGTGAGCAGGTCGCCGTGGTTCGTAAACCTGGAGTTACGACGACATTAAAAACCATGGTTTCATTCGGAAGTTTGCAACAAAGATCTCTCATGACGTGCGGATGGGGTCTCGACGAAGCAAACCAAGATATCGTAGACACGACAAGTAACGTATTCTCCGGGAAATTACCCTTAAAATATCTTATGGGATTCGCCGAAGATTACGCAAAAGGTGTTTTCAACGTAAAACAAGAGCTTATTATGATTATAGCTCGCACTTTTACCAATTGTTACGTCGGCGAAGTAGAGGCAGAAATTAGTATCGACAAAATCGAATGGAAAATTCGTCACATCATTCCAGACGACAAGCAAAAATTGAAAATACTGTCTCGCATTAATAAAGGAGGAAACAATGCCAGTATTCAAATGGCATATCGTAAATGGGATCTGTACGAATTACCAGCTTTAAGGCAAACATCTTCCGACGTGTGGGCCTTGAGAACGAGTACAAGTCTGGAAAGACCGCGCTATATAATCGTCGGGTTTCAAGACAGCAATAATTGCGACAAGAAAGAAAAAAACGCAACCCAGTTTACCCACGCCGACGTATGCGACATTAGACTGTATCTGAATTCAACCGTTTATCCCTACGAAATATGGAATTTAGATTTCGCCAAGAAACTGTACGCAGCAGCCTATTACAATTACGAAAACTTCCAAAGCAGCTACTGCGGGCGCGAGATAAACGATCCGATGATAACGTTCGCGGAATATATGAAAAACCCCGTTTTTATTATCAATTGCAGTCATCAACCAGAGGCGATTAACTCATCGACAGTGGATGTAAAATTGGAGTTCCAAACGAGAAAGAATAAATTCCCCAAAGACACTAAAGTGTACGCATTAGTTATTCACGACTCATTTTTTAGTTATAATGTATTAAACGGTTCGGTGACCAATAAATCTATATTTTAATGTATCTATTATATGTAACACAAAATAATGTTCTTGAATCAATAAATTTGTAATGAGTGAAGTAGTAGTTTTATATTTATTTGAAACCCAACCAAAAAAAAAAAGCTGCCGGAAAAGCCCGCTCTTTAAGAAAAGAGTACGGGAATTTAGAAAATGGTGGTTTATTAAGTGGAAAAAAGAGCTTAAATAACACAAGAAAAAATTTTTAAGGCAAAATATGAAAACAACGATTTAGAAAATTTGTAGGAAAGTAACGGTTAGGAATAGGGAAAAAAGTTATAAGAAAAAATTATAGAGGAAATCGAGTACTATAAGCAAGCATTTTTCTCGATATAGAAAGAGGTTATAGAAAGTTAGTAATTTGAATTCTTTAAAGCGCTGTAGCTCGGGAACCGTTCAAGATAGAGAAAAAATAAAAGCACTTTAATTATCTAGAATTTTGAGTAGAATACAATGGTGAAAAAAAAATTTGGAAAATCTTAAAAATGACAAAAAATTTAGATGAAAAAATTGAAATTCTCGAGTTAGGAGGCTAGGGCCGCCGAACGGGAGTATGTGGAAGTTGTAGGGGAGGGTTTTTTTTTTTTTTTTTTTTTTTTTTTTTTTTTCTAAGTCCAGTCCAGTCTGGGCCAGTTATACAGTCATATATTCATCAACCCTCATACGATGAACATGGAGGAAGAAAGACCCGCCAGCCGAGGCTCATCCATCTTTAGTGATGACACCGTAGCCGACAACGTTGGAGACCTGCAAGTCTTCGACGACGACGACGAGGTGGATTTTGAAATTGACGTCCTACGTTGGGACGACTTGGATGAGCCGATTCCGCTAGTATATGACCATGATCCGGGTCTAGTGGAATTAGACGACGCGGGTGATTGGGTTTACAAAGACTCGAAACTCCGTCGCCGCAGCCAGAGCCGGACTCGACGGAAGATGCGGTGCTGGAAATTCCAGCATCACCAACACCCGACGACCCACAAGGCCCCTGCGATTCGTCAAGCTGGTGGTCGACCAGCGAGGATGGGGCACCATAAGCCCCACACTCTCCCTGGCCCTTTTTAAGGG
The DNA here is from genome assembly GCA_034092305.1 of Diaprepes abbreviatus. NCBI lineage: Eukaryota > Metazoa > Arthropoda > Insecta > Coleoptera > Curculionidae > Diaprepes > Diaprepes abbreviatus. The sequence continues at coordinate 842,974 of JASJET010000304.1, forward strand.
CACACAACAACGGTCCTTTTCAGGACCACAAAATACTTTGATCGTAGTTTTAGTACATATTAGTACTTTGTTACTAATATTGTATGTATAGAATATACAATATTAGATACAAAGTATTAAAACTTTAAGTGCTGGTGGAACCCAGCTAAATCGTTCGTTCGTATTTGAGACCACAAACAACTTTTGGTCTCAATACGTAATACGACATTTGTTTTCACCCCCCACCATTAATTTGTCTCTATATATACGACCGCCAATACTTATTACAATCATTTTAGTTCAACATGTCAGGGACTCAACAACAACAACAACAACAACAACCCATCCAATGCCCTGTGGTAGATTCTACCACAGAGAATTGTTTGGAGTGGGAGCCGAACGATCCTAGATGGGATGAACTTTGGCAGTTCATCATCGCATATACAGAGGACAACACCACCACCCCCGCTGATGATGACGGGCCGTGCGACTCCACAACTCAATAAAAGAGTCGCGTGTTTTACAACCAAACGGTCCTTTTCAGGACCACAAAATAATTTGATCGTAGTTTTAGTTGGTTATAATACTTTGTAACCAATATTTTATGTTTTTTTTTCATAAAAACATACAATATTGAGATACAAAGTATTAGAAGTTCTGGCGACAGAACCTTAACTTCATAAACCGAACCATGTTTTAGCATACTTGTAAATATTATCAGAAAATATTTACTACTATTTCTATTGCGTAGTTTTAGTGGATTATTCACTCTTTTTTTTTTTATTACCTAATATTATGTGGGACAGGGCCTATATGAAATAACACACAAAAATAAATTTTCAAGTCATTTTTATTCTCATTATAAAATATAAAAAATTTGATCAAACACTTTTTTATTAACTACAATATATATATATATATATATATATATATATATATATATATATATATATATATATATATATATATATATATATTTACAAACTTAATACTATAAATTAAAAGCTAATATCTACAACTACCTAACACCTACTACATAATTTATTAAAGTCCTCTAATTGTCTTTTTAACCGCGCAGATTTCACCTTTTTTATCTCTAATTGTTTTTCAAGTTCTATAATGTCACTGGCACACTCGTTCACTTCATTCACTAAGCGTTTTTTCATGGCATAAATGTCGGTCAATTTGGTCTTCTGAGAGTTGGTGAAGTCTTCGACCCACTCCGGTTGTGATGGCTCGGAAGAAGACGCGGTTTTATTTGGTGAAGACGATGACGATGACGACGACGACGACGACGACGAAGCAGCGGAAACTTCATCGTCTTCAAAACAACGCTTAAACCGCTTCTTCATGGGTTTCCGGCACCCCAATATCGGCGACAGTGGCGCTGGCGCTGGGGAAGACTTCACCTCCGACACTATTTCATTCTCTACGCTGGCCGGTGTTGGTGGCGTTGGTGGTGTTGGTCCATCGGGGCCTTCTATGACTTCCACTTCTACTGACAATGGCTCTTGCGGTGCTGTTTTTAGGAAGTCGGGTAATGGAACAGGGGTGGAGGGACGCTTAAAGTTAAACTTTTTCTTCTTCCCTTGTCCCACACCTTTAATCGCCGAATAAAATGTTTTTTTATGGGCGATTTCCGACTTCCGCATAGTCAAGAGCTTTTTCAGTTTCGACGCTTTCGGAGAAGATTCCCTAGGCCGCGATGCTTTTCGCACAACCACATCACTAATCACATTTATTTTTGGCTCTTTCTCCTCCGTCCAGCATTCCAGGAATTGCGCTGCCGACTGAACTAACTCCTCGTCGCGACCATCGTTGAGGGCTCGGTCTTCGGCATCTTCATGCTCCACGCCATTCCAGTTCTCGAACACCCCCGGACTTAATACTTCTAAACCACTCATGTTATCCAGCATGCCTTGCTGTGAACCGCAGCTCACGTCAAGAGCATCTAAAAGAGACCGTACACTAGACATTTTCGATATTCAAACTCACACAATTAACTTTTTCTTAGCACTGTACTGTTTGCTGTTCTGACGAACTGTGAAGAGCTCGAGCCAGCAAGTCTGCTTTTATGCCCATTTCCCCCACTACACCGCCTTTATTCCTTTTGTTCGATGCATTAAGTATAATATATAAACTTGTCAGATGCAAGGCCAAGGCCAAGGCCGACGTAACCGGCAATACCAGGGTCGTTTTCAGGGCTGTAATTTTCATGGATTTTTTTTTTGTCCCTGTCAAGGTTATTTTAAAGAAGCATATAAATATAGTACTAAACTTGTTAGATGCGAGGCCAAGGCCAAGGTCAAAGTACCCGTCAATGTCAGGGTCGTTTTCGAGGTTGTAATTTTCAAGGATTTTTTTTTTGGTCCTGTCAAGGTTATTTTAAAAACAAGGACATTAATGAACGTGCCATCCAGAGAAGAAATTGGGTCATAGAAGAAGCTTACCTGTACAGAAGAAATTAACATGTATTTTATTTCTTAATTTTTAATTTTTTTGTTTGTTATTTTTTTTATTTTTTTTTTAATAATAAAAAGTAAACTCAATCTTTTGTTATATTTTAATTTTTTTTCAATAAAACAATAGTAAAATGAATCTGTATGTGTATTTATTAAACATCACCTAAAATACGTTTTGCAATCCATATTTTTCTGCAGAGTCCGTTTATTAATGAAATAGAACCATATATTAGGGTGAAATCTAATGGTTTCAAATCAGTCTCACATAACAATGTCAGAAGTAAACACTATTGATAAGTTCGGTCGCAAAAGAAAATTTAAGGATTTTAACTTTATGCGAGGTCCTTCAGGAATAGGTTTTAAACTTACACCTAATGGAGATTACGACATGGGAAGCAAAAGATTGTGCTATTTAGCAGAACCTCTTGAAGGAGACGATGCGACCACACGAAATTATGTTGATAATAACCTTGCTCAGTGTGTGCAAGATACGCAGAAAGCTTTACATGACTCAACAATTGTTATTAAAGATATATTCAGAAACCAACTTGAAGGTTACGTACGCAAGAAATTAATTGAAACCGGTCAAGAACTTAGAGGATACATTGATGATACTGTTATTGCAATATATGAACTTAGGCAAGACGAACTGCGTGATGAACTTAACTCTAGAATGTTGAAAATTGAAAAGACTATGGAGGATCTTGTCAGCAAACCTGTTTCACATTAAACATTTACTCGTAGACCTGTGCGTTTAATTTACTATTAGACAAATTTTTCAACAATAACTTTTACAGTTTGTTATTTGTCGACACTTCATTATATTTATAATTTTAAAATAAAGGTTCAATAAAAAAGCAATCAAGTAATGAATACATGTTTTTTATTTAAAAAAAAAAAAAAAAATTACAATACTATCGTTACATATTAATGTTGTATGTTTAATAGAAATAATAAAAACAATACAAATAATGAAATATGGATTTTCCAGATTACGTGCTGTCCTGACTTAGAAATGATTCCAACACGGTGACTAAATTTGCTAAGTTTTCTTCCGGGTCTGTTTTGTAAAAATCTATGTCTGCATGCCCCCAAGGTAGAGTTTTGGTTGAACTGGGAATTACATAACGTTTATCATCGCTATGTGACAATGCTACTTTATTTATTATGTTGGTATAAATGTTATGTAATTCACTTCTAAATGTCTTCATCTTTCTTAATATCAAACCACCCCGTTCAACAATTTTTTGGTAGTCTTCCTGATGAAGGTCTTTCTCGATAACACATTTTTTGATAACTTTGGCTTTTTTTAATTCATTATTAATGGACTTTACATAATAAGCCTTCGCGCCGGTACCATAAAAACTTATTATCGGATCACCAGGAAACTCATCTTTCATTCTACCAACTACAGAATTACTTTTAATTATGTTGAAATTATTAATTTCGGGGTAATTTGATGTATCGAATTTTTCGGGGTTTTCTGATATAGTTTGATAAAAGTTTTCCGTATACACTTTTAATATAAGCGAGTCAGTATCGGTGTAAAGTAACGAAGCATCATCGCCAAACTTGGATTTAATAAAATTATAATAAAAATCGTATATTACAGTCTTTGATATATCTAATATGGAAAAACCGATATAAATTGGTTTATTGTACAATATTTTAACTTTATTCATATGTATAGCAACAAAGTTCTCGGTAAATATCGAGCTACTATTGAAATTGGGGCGGGATATTAGTGCTCTAGCTCCATTTCTGCCTACACTGTTCTCCCAATGTGTTACTAATTTTATATCCTTTCGATTTTCCACATTTTCCATAGTTTTACCAAATATCGCGTTATTTTTTAATTTAAAAGTGTCCTTCGCAAATTTTGTGGTGGGCTTGTTACGTAAATTGGTATTAAAATCAATATACGATTTTAGCCATTTTGATTGCTTAAACTGTAATACTCGATGGGTTTGCATTACCACTAAGCCGTTGGCGATGGCTTGTTTTAAAGTTCTATAGTGTACAATGTATTTTTTTTTATCTTGTAAATTAGGAATTAATTTCGGTAATTTAGCGTTTTCTGTTGGCGGTATGATATTTTCTACTAGAAATGGAAGATCAGAATGTGCATCATGCAACTCAGTCGGATAATGCACATCCACTTCCAAAACGTAGCCATGTAAACTATCATCACCAACAGCCATAATATTTAAATCCAGAATTTCGCGCTCGCTTAACCATCGAAAACCACCATATGGTAATGCTTGTGACATACTATGACCATATAGATTTGTAGCATCAAGGTATGTTATAAATGAAGAAGGTTTTGTTGGGTCATAGTCTGGTAAAAAAATATTATTAGCGATGTGCTTCCTTTCTGTACACTGGCTTATGCCGCCGCGTATACCTTTCTTAAAAAAATGTATCATGTCTATATCAGTTAAGAGCTCTAACTCTACCTTAGTCATACGTAGCATACAATCAAATGATAAACTTGGAAGGGTATAGTAATGTGCTGGATCAAGTTTATCGAATTTTAAACAATTATTCCGAAATTGCTCAAAAACATCACACAATAGCAACACATCTGATTTTAAATACACGTCCGAATAGTCCCCCAAAGTTTTACACCCAAACAAGCGCCATACTTCTTTTGCTCTTCTATAGCTTTCATCGCTAATATGTTCTTCCCGTAAATTATCATAAAATTCATCTTTACTTGGAATACATGTATTTTCCATTTTTTCTATAGAGTCAATAAAGCTATAGGGAAAAACACCCTTTTGACGCATCAAATTAAATTGGTTGATGTTTGAAAAATGTTTCCGCGTTTCAATAAAATCGTCGTCGTTTAAACCGCTGCCTAAATTTTCCAAAGACGTTGACAGAAATTTAAAACTATCAATAAATCGCAACTTTAAATATTTCCTCTTGACTTTTCCACATTTACTATCAAAATAATCGTGCACATAAATGCTTTTGGTAAATGATATGTACTTTTCCTTACTTTGAGCCAAAACACCAATTTTATCCCCATATTTACATAACTCTTTTATAAATAAATGGCTGTCGTAGCCGCTTAAGTTATGAAATATGATAGGGATAAAAGAGGGTAATTTATAATTTAAATTACAAACGGAATGTGCAGCACCAAATCTTTTTGCACCAGTTATGTGACAGTGGTCTCGTACTTTAATCTCACCCTCTTCAAAAGGGCCTTCACATATACCACATATTTTAGCATCATTAAACTCCCTTTTTTCTTCAGGCGTTAACGGTTTCATAGGCTTAATGTCTTTTAAATATGTGTTGTATAGAGCCCTTAAATCACACTCGATACGATCCACAAAGACTTGAGCTGCATTATTCCCCCGAAATAGCTCAAATTTCGAAAGTGAGTCGTCAAAAGAGCATTTAATTAAATAAGCAAAAGAATATGGTTCATGTTTAAAACTTTTTACAGTGTAAGAATTTTGTGGGTTTGGTTGTACCGTTTCAATGGGTTTTAAAACAGATTCGAAATCTGCATAAACCACGAATGGAACGCGCATTTGCTTTTCTATACCCTCGAATTTTAAAATATTTTCCGGCACACTCTTTCCAAATTTATCGATTTTTAAATCCACTGAGGGTGTTTGCGTGAAAATGTGGTTACAATCGTAGCTTTGATGTAAAGTTAAAGCTGACGGTGTACTAAAATAAATGAGGCAACCATCACAGAAATATATTTTATGTTGTTGACAACTAATTTGACTTGAAATTAAACGTGATAAATCCCGAATCCAACAATAATGACTCTTTGAACAAGTCGTATCACAAAAATGTTCACCGCCATCTTTACTACTACAGTCTTTTGTAATTAACAATAAATTTACATGCCTATCCAACTTTTTTGACGCATACCTCAGTGGACCAATAACTTCATGTATTACTTCATTATTTTCATATTTAGATTCCAGACCGTATACGTTAATTGATATGTTGTTCATTTCCTCAAATTTTTTAATGTCACGTAATTTTACTGGAAAATCCATACCTGTTACATTTAGCACTCTAGAAAAATGGGGGTAGGATGTCTTCTGTGAAGGCTCTGCTGTTGGAGGAAACAATGCTGATGTTACAGCCCACGCAAAGCAAAATTCGTCCTGGTTAATCACATTGACGACAGCTCCTTTCTTTTCAATAGAACACGGCAACTTGATGTATGATGAGCCACCCATAGGCATATACTTGTTGATACCAACTTCCAAGTATAAAATTCGCACAAGAGCCCATCCTATAACAAGAAAAATAATATATAAAAATCAGTTTAATATATCGGGTTTTGATTTTTCCATACCTGAATCTTTCTCCTGGAACTCTGTCGCCTGCGTTTTTATTAATTCGGTGAAAGAATGGTAAACGGCATCCAAATCACTTTCTACACTAATTATTTGATTAGCAGTGTTGAAGGATTTTTCACTGAATATTTCTTGTGATGGAAGCATGTACTCGCCAACAGCTGTCATGTTAACTTTTAAAGCATGATGCACACGCAATAAATTATTAACAAGTTCCACCACCTTGGATTTAATGTCTGCAAAGAACATTACGTAATCGGAATGCTCCATATCACTGCTAACCCGATAGGTTGCAATTCTCCTTTTGAAGGCACATTGAACGAGTTGCACACCATGACATACCGGCAAACATGAATTATTCTTATGTTGTTGTGGTCGTTTATGCACCGACATATGATTTATTGGAACATCTACATTACATGTAGCGCAATTAATTAGCGGAATCGTCGATGTATACTCTTCAATTCGGAGCCGTTTCCCTCCAGGCACTTCATTAAATCTCGCCGCACACGATTCTCATATTATAAATATTAGTAAACTTAGAACCGCAATTTTCACAAACATATGCCATGATTTGTCAAATATTAACACATGTACTACCTATACAAGTCAGAGCCAACTGATGAATGAAACTGCCCCATACCTTATATAAAACCATTCAAGGTCACCCCCAACCACGTAACATAACTTCAAGGTCACACACTCAAGATGACCTTCAACAAAGTCAAGGTCGTCTCGACCAAGGTCAAGGTCAAGGTCACACACACAACCTTGAACACAAGGCCAAGGCCAAAGCACACGTGCACTTTCAAGGTCAATGACAAGGACATGTGGGCGGGGCCAAAGAGAGGTGAAGCAAGGTCAAGGTCGAGGAGTGGGGGGATCGAGCGAATCGGGTTATGTTCACTACTTATACTGTAGAATGAAACGTGACTGTCAATGTGTGCGTCTACCGAGAGTACTCGAACACTCCCGAGTTTTGATCAGTTTTGATGGGGTGCCGGAATTGTGATATGACGTCCCAGTCAACACATGAGTTTAAATTGACATAACATATAGATCATTTGTGTATAATAAATTTTTACCTAAATTTGACATAAAACTGACACTCTTCATGATCGTAATATGATATCATATTAAGCGATGTTACTATGACGTCATACTGACAAAAAAAAATTGACTCTTGTATTATGTTATATTTTGGATTTAAAAGTTACATGCATCTTATGTAGCATTTTATAATAACGTTGGAAGTCACTTTTTTTATATAAAACTGACATAACAATGAAATCAGAAGTGTTCTTAGGAAATAAGCCATTTTTTAATGAATGCATTATCTAACAGCTAGGTCACAGTTTGACTTAAAATAAAGGCATAGTATTTGTATCCGAGGGTGTTTTTCTTGTAGAGTAGCAATTTAGGCTTGATTCTCACTATAGTGCCGCTCTCGATACGATCTCGGTTTGCTATCGGTTTGATAAATTTCTTTTAAGGTAGTTCACTCGCGACAATCGTGGACAAAAGTATAGCCTTTAAGTAAGTACCAAAAGTTAAAGATGCTCAGGCCTAAAGAATTTTGTTTTTGTATGAGACTGTACCCAACACGTTAACTTTCAATATACACACACATTCTTATACAGTAATAACTTTAAATATAATAAATCTGACAGCGCCGCAAATGTCTATACTGAATAGTCTCATACCTATATAGTTTGTTATGTTGACATCCCAACACATTGAGGAAATAAATAAAAATATCGAGAAATATATATTAATTACATTAACACTCACAAACTAACCTAATTAACTTAGGTTTGAATTATCTCGCATTAAGTATGACGATAACAAACTTGCCAAGTTGTGATCACTATACCCCACTACGCGTCAGATGTTTTCAAATTATTTTTATTTAAAAAATCTGTATTTTCTAAACAGAACGGTCAAGAAATCCGGGGTTTTTCTAAAAAATTCATTATTTTTGGATCTACGTGGCATTAGTTTTTAAAAAAATATGGTAGAAATCGTTTTTGAGATATTCCAAAATGTATTGATATTTTGTTATATGTAGTGACTTCCAGTATGTTAAATATGCATATTTTAATTGTTAACATTTCGTCTCACAGACGATTCAAAAATTTCGTTTTGTTTTTTTATTAAATAAAAGACACTTTTGTAAACTATACATTCAAATTCGATCACATTTCTAAGAAAAACCGGTTCACGAGTGAACTACCTGAAATGAAAAAGAGTTTACGATATCCAAATCTCCGCAAAACCGATAGTGTGAATAGGTTCATTGTTTCCCCTGCAAGAATATTTTACCGGACCGAGAGCATATCGAGATCGTATCGAAAGTGGCCCTATAGTGCGAGTCTGGCGTTAAGTTATTGCCTTTATTAGTGTATTCTACTTAATAATCAATATTATCATATTAATAAAAAATGTTAATTTGTAATTGTTTTGATTGAAATAATAAGTTAAGTTAAAAACGATTTTAGTATTTTGAAAATATAAAAAGCGCGGTCTGTGTGTTGTAAATAACCTTGACTATTTCCGGCAACAAGTCGAATCGAATGCTGAAAACAACATTTTCTTGTGGTAGCTGTTTTGGGAAGGTAGTATGTAATAGTGTTCAAGTAAAATAAAAACTATACTGCAAAAATCATTAAATTATAAAAGGTTAGTTCAGGTTATTGTTTTATGATATTAAAATAGATTAGATTCCTTTACAAGCTACGTTTAGCACAAAAACTAAATGAAGAAATTAACGGCACAGCAGAGGAAATGTATGAAACTTTAAAATACAAAATTCACGAAGCAGCCCTAGAAGCCCTTGGTGTTAAAGATACAACGAAACACAAGAATTCTTGGTGGACAGACGATTTCACCCAACTGGTAGAAGAAAAGAAAAACCTATATCTTAAGTGATTAAATACAAAAGACGGTGACGATAGAAAAAACTATAATATATATATATATATATATATATATAGTGAAAAAATAAATTAAAAAAACAAAACATTGGAAATCAAATATACCGAAATTAGCTCAATGGTGGGAAGATCTAGGTCTAAAAAAGCTTGATGAATTATAAACAGTCTTAAAAGAAACACAAATGAAAAAAGAAAAATAAATCCCATAAAGATAGAACAGTGGAAAGACTACTAAAATAATCTACTGGAAGAACAACGTGGAGAGTATTTAGACGCGCAACTAGATATAGACGACACAGGAGTTAACGGAGTAGATACCATTAAATTAGAAGAAATAAAAACAGCATAACAAAAAATGAAGAATAATAAAGCACCAGAACCAGGCGATTTACCTATCGAGTTAATTAAGCATGCCACCACAAGAACGTATGAACTGCTTTGTGTAATTTTTAACAAGTATTTGGAATAAGAAACGATTCCAAGAGATTGGAGGAGCTCTTACATAAACATTTATAAAAAGGAAAATAGAAGCGACTACAGTAATTATCGGGGTATTAATATTACATCGTCCATTGGAAAGCTTTGCCAAAGAGTCCTAACAGCTCGAATAGAAGAGGAAGCTACGGAAATGGAAAAACAAAGTGGATTTCTACCTGGACGATCCTGTGTGGACAATATATTTATAATAAAATGACTGGCAGAAAAGAAGCTAGCAAGAGGAATGGAGCTTCACGCTACTTTTATAGATCTTCGTAAGGCATTTGACTGCGTCCCTTTGCAGAGATTATGGATCGCAATGAATGAAGCAGGCATAAATAGTTTATAAGTAAACGCCGTAAAAGCACTGTATAGAGAAAACCAAGCAGTTGTTAAGGTCGGAAATCAAACTTCTGGGGTTTTCTTACAAGCAATAGATGTTAACAGGGCTCCTGCTTCTCTCCAACAAAATTTATCTCTGCAGCGTTTTAAAACAGGGGAAAAGAAAATGTAGCCCCGTGGGGATATGGATAGAGGACACTCATTTGTACACAATCCTCTTTGCAGATCATCAAGTAGTTTGTCCGGAAGACCAGCAAGACATGGCTTACAAGATAAATAAACTCATAGAAGAATTCACTAAACGGGGTTTAGATATAAACATACAAAAGACACAATACATTACTATCGGAGACATAGGACAAAATACCGAAACAGAAAGCGGAATAACAAAACACGTTAGACAATACAAATACCTAGGAGTGACAATAGATGAAAACGCAAAAGGTAATAAAGATATACTAAAGAAAATAGGAAAAGGAAAAATATGATTGAAGCACTGCATTCAATCTTGTGGCGTAAGAACCTAACAAAGAAAACAAAAAGAAGAATATATCAGGCTATGATTCAGCCAGTACTGACGTATGAGTCAGAAGTGTGGGTCACAGAAAAAAATATGTCACAAAAACTTCTTTTAACCGAAATGATATACTGGAGAAGATGTTCCCGTTTAACTTTATTTGATCATGTAAGAAATGAGACCATCAGAGAAAAAATGGAACTAAAAATACGATAATGGACGATATAACTGAAAAGGAGTTAAAATGGTATGGACACCTGCAATGAATGAGCGAAGAAAGGATACCATTAAAGGTTTGGAACTGAACACCAGCACAAGGAAATAAACGAGGAAAGCCACGGAAAAAATGGATTTCAAATATCCGCACCGAAATGGAAAATAGAGGACTCCACGAAGGAGATTGAAACAATAGGAAACGATAGCACCATATATATAAAATAAATTATAAACACACATTAGTATTCATGCTGTTGCACTAGAGCCAACAATAGAACGAAGTAATTCTATTTGTGTGATCGGTGATAAAACGTTTATGATCGCCATCTGAAGATAACAGAAGGTAATGTTTGTACTCAATGCTTTTTTCTATAAAAATTCTAACCTCTATTTCACTAAGACTGTTATAAATTCACAGCAGGGTTTAAACTGACAAGATTAACGAGTCAATCAAGTTCTAACCTTCAAAAATACAAGTATAAAAAAATCATTTTGTTTTATTACTGAACTGGTAAAATGGACAATTTTATTTATTTTCGAAATACAACTCTTTTTTTCACATATTTCAAGGCTTTATCCCTAGGTTCTTAGCCTTAAAATAACTATAGAAGCGTTTATTTGTTGACATATGTAATATAAATTATGAAAATATCAGAAGATATATTTTTTATGTCATCTAGATTCGGTTTAAGTATTAAATCTTCTTAATGAATCTGGCTGCAAATATTTGAAATTGCGTGTATGTATAAATTAGTATATATAAGAATATTTTTTTGGGATCGTTATAAATTTATTGATGTTAGCAAACAGTGCTACCTCGTTAAATGTTCAGGGGAAAATATTATTTGAAATAAAAATATAAAACAACGTAAGAAAATGGAAATAATTTTGACTACTATTACAGATACGAAAGCATTGACATACTTTAAAAATAGTTATCTAAAGCAAAGTATAATCGCAAATTCGTAAGTAGTCCATATTTGTCATTCAATTGTTGAAATTAATTTCATACAAATTTCGTATACCAGTGGCAATATTAGGTACATATTCTATGGAATTATAAAATTAGTGAAAAAAGTTTTTATTATATTTGCATTTCATGCTGACATTGAGGAACTATTGTATTTATTTAGAATAATTATAATTTAGATGATTTAAAGTTAATAAAAAAATATATATTAGCTGTGATTCATGAACCAAGGTGCTGGGTAAACTGGAAAGGATTACACAGAAAGAGTACTAGCTTTCGTTTTCTTACCATTACTCACAAAAGATAATACTTGGGAAGGAAAAAAACTAAATACCTTGTGAAAAACTTACATTAATTGTAATAGTTTAAGGTATGGAACATTATTCTATTTATATAACTTCCCTCATTTATTGAAAATGTTGTTATTAAAATTTTGCAAGGTTTATTACGGATAATATTATAATTTTTAAAGTTAATATTAAACAAATTTCCAACTTGGGATAGTGGAATTAAAGGAAAACATTCATAACATCTTAAAAGTTCGAATCGAATCACGTAGGCAAGTAACATTGCGTACTGGAGTTATGTATACAAATTCCGAAGGAGAAGATAAACCAATGGTAACTTAATTGTGTACCATCTCTGAAAATAATTCTGACAACCCTGTCTCTATTTAGGCGCACCTTTATTCAGTTATTAGAGCCATAAAAGCTGACTATCCTCACATAACAACAATTCATTTCTTCTTCGATGGTTCTGCTAGTCAGTACCGGCAGAAGCTAAATTTTCATTTTATGTGTATCCAAAACATTCGGAGACTACACTGTAAAAAACTTTACATTAATTTTAAGGTACTGTGCTGGAAGGAAATTTCATAAACCGTTTATTAAAATTTAATGTTAATGCAAAAATTAATTTTTACAATAAATATAATGTAATTATACCAATAATTTCATTAACTTTATTGAAACTTAAGGTAATATTTAATTAAATTTAATGTACAAAGCTTTAATTTCAAATTTATGTAACTTATTCACGATTTAAGGTACAAAATCATTAAGTTAAATTAACAAATCTACCTTAAATTTAAGGTTATTTTTAATAGTGTAAAATTTCTTTAGCATCACATCGAATTTTTTAAAATCTGCCCACGGGAAAGGGGCCGCCGATAGCTTAGTGGCTATTTCAAACGCACTACAGATCAAAAGTAGCCACTGGTTCGGATATTTCTGATGCAGAAACCTTTTTTTACATTCTTAAGGAGTTGAACAAGGTCCGTCTGTACTGTCACTGACAGTGATATTCAACATGTTGGAACAACTGTACCTCTGTGCCTCTTCAGGGTGCTATGCGAGTACGTCAAGGTTTTACTGACACTCCAGGTGAACTCCAATACAGAGACCTTAGTTGCTTTTGCCAAAGAGGTTTTTACAGTTGCATGAATCCAAAAACATATCAGCCAGGTCCTGTTTCCGTCGTTGACACAATTAGAGAAAAGAATTATTCATATGGGTTGAGAGAGGAAGAAGTACTAGCCAATATATCTAATATCGTTGCCGTACCTAGGAGAACTTACTACAATACGATATATTCTTCATCTTCCAGCTCTCAGTTTCTAACTTAAAAGGTTATTGAAAAGCAAAATGTTAATCCATCGAAAACATTAGATCGTGTTCATGTTTTAGTTCTAATTTTTTCTGCTAAAGACGAACATTATACTTATCGGGACGTCGCTGTTAAAAGGTTCAAAGCAGTAGAGACTAATATTTCTTACGAACCTTACGGTAACATCATGGAAAATTGTTCCTAGTCCCAAAATGATAGTAAAAGGTAAACGAGTATACTTTGATTTTGATAAACCATTGAACGTTTTTGAAAATAAGACTGAGTTTTCAATGTGCCTAATAGTTTTTAGAATGTTGATTCGCTTTTGTTAATTTATGTTTGTGCAACTGATTCAAAGAGTCTTAAAAGAAATAACTTTAGAATTTTTTAAAATTTAATTAATTAGTACTAGAGTTGTTTATTTGAAGTTATTTTAAGTAGCGTTAAATTTATTTTTTATTTTATTTTCTAATCTACTAGATCTACTTTATGAAAGTACAAAGTGCTGTAAGTAAGATACTACTGGGCTACTAACATTACTACTGCGTTACTTTTTTGTCCCCAGTTTTAATAGCATTTACAGTAATATTTAGGCTTCTGATTAGTTAAAAATATCTTAACTTCTTCGTGTATAAATTGCCATAAAAATAGTGATATCATTAAAAACATCGCTGCACACGTAAGTATATTATAGATTAAACTACCATCATTCCATATCAATAGCAAATAAGAAAATATCAATTGAAATTATTTTTTTTTAATCGTTGCTCAAATTAGGCATAGGCCCATATAATATAAATAGAATGTCACCAACATCATATAAAAGCTGTCATCCCTATTTCTCTTTTGCATATGGAAAACTATTAGATTCGCTAAAATAGTTTAACTTTTGAACCTGATCAAGTTGCTATAAAAATTAGGCCTTATGGTTGGTTAGTATTTTCTTTCTTATGGCTATAATTTGTATTATATATGTCAATAACTAAAGCTTTTTATAGGAAAATAAATGATAAAAACCTGAAGATAATTCTAAAAATATAGAAAATTTGTCGTTTTGGTCGGTTTAATAACGCGAAAAAAACCTTTTTTCATGCCTGTCTCTCAAAAATTCTAAAATTGGTTAACGTGTACTTATGAAAATAAACCCTTATTTCCAACCACCAATTTTTAAGTAATACCTGTATTTAGTTAATTAGGGCTTAATTTTTATTATAAGTGGAAATGTAATACATATTTTCATTCGAAGCAGCCTTATACCAACAGAGTTATAGATGTCGCACCAACAGATCGACTTGTTTAAGTTCCCAAAAACTAAAAATAAAACCCAAAATGGTATCTTAAAAGTTATCAGTAGATATACTTACTACTTTAAAAGCAAATATGATATAAAAAAAGATCATTACATTTATACCCATAATATTTAAAATTTTATTTTTATTTTTCCAATAGAATAAAAACTGTATAGAAATAAAACAAAACATGTAAATAAGGAATACTGTATTCTATTACAATATTGAAAATAAAGTATAATAATAATGTTATTGGATTACAGGAAATAAAAATTAATAAAATATGAAACCAAATAAAGTAAATAATACATACGAAAAACGAATATTTAAATTTATTCAAATAAACAATAAATTTAAATTTTAAATTCAATCAATCTATAGGCTATTATTTGTAACCCACGATTTAACTTTTGTTATCATAAAATTTTGATATTTTAATTTTTACTGGTTCGTTATATTATTTAATAAGCAAAAATGACAATCGTTATTTAGAATCATGACATTTTTGAGACATCTTTTTAAATTTGACATATATTTTAGGTTCAAAATTATAAAGATTTTAAACCTTATACCAGGTGGCCAAAGAAGAGGGGACGCTGGTTATATCTCAAAAACCGTTAATTAAGCGACTTCTAAAAAAATATTAATAGTAAAAATCGTCCAAAAGAATCGCTGAAAATTATTTTTAAAAAGATTTTTTTTCGTAATTTGGTTAATGACGTTGTAAAAGAGCAAAAATCTGTTTTTCTTTTAAAAACAGAATCTTGATTTAGCGGAAGCTAAAGGGAAAGTATTTTCACTAAAAGTGGTTAATAACACGGCTGAAAGACCTTTAAAACTTATCCAACCGCCGAGGACGATCAGAAACAGTTCCTTTTACGTGGTGTGCAAGAATAAAGAAAATTATAACAGGACTATAAAAAAAGATTTGAAAGAATATCTAAAATGTCTTCATTTCCTTCTTTACCTAAATGTAACATCTTAGTTAGTTTGACATTGTTGCATGTTAAGGGATGCTCAAAAAATACACTAGAAGGACAAAATTTCATATATAAGTAAGGTTTAGCAGTTTAATAGGCAAAAGGTCTAAACTTAAAGCTGGTATAAATTTCTGAAGTTAAAATTTAAGGATTTTGTTCAATTTATTTTAGTCCAAATGTAGATAGTTTCCGAAAAAAAGGGTGTATAAGTTAAAATTTTTAAAATTTTTTTGTAAAAATTTATCATCAAAATTGTAATCAGTCTATATATATATATATATATATATATATATATATATAAATATATATATATATATATATATATATATATATATATATATATATATATATATATATATATATAATTAAATTTCCAGTTACTGCTCATCAGAATTAGGGTTTTGTAAGTTGGATTATCAATTTTGTTGCCTAGGTGATGGGATTGTTTTGTTTAGGTTAATATTGGAATTAAACTTGGAATATTAATTTATCTTACTACAATTTTTCAAATCCATTTTATTTAACAGGCAATATGGTAGTTTTTGTAGGTGCTGGGTTTTTACATACTCAAAGGCCGCGGAATCCGTTAACTTATTCATTCGGATAAACTTTTTGGTCGCATAGCTATATCTCAGCTACTAGTGTTTTGAAATAAAAATAAATTTTTTTTTAATTATATGTCGATATTCTTCAGTTTCCATCACAAGATACTATTTTCTAACTTTTACTTCCACGAAAATACAAGTAATATACAGGTAATACAGAGAATAATTCAGTACCTATAACTTTTATTATCTAAAATATAGAGCCTATATGTATTTACATATTTGAGTATGTTCAATAGCACTGTGTTTCTAATGTTGAGTATCAAATTTACTATTCATCCAATGTTTAATAAAAGAACCCATTAATATAATAAAAATATTTCTTATGTTTTTGTACATTGTATATTATCTTTCTACCTTTCTCAGCAAGAAAACCACATTATCGTCATTAAAACACATTATTTTGCTAGACGTGGGGTCAACACTCAAAACAAAAGCAAACTCCTTTTTATCTGAAATAATATACCTTCTCTAGACGTTCTTGTTATTGTTCTGTCCTGATATTTCCTCCTGAAGATAATAAAGAAAGTAAAACTGATATAGAAAAAGCACTTTGTGTCTTTGGCATACTCGTGTTGAAAAGAAAAATCACCCAACGACCAACATTTCTGATTTTTTTTTGTATACATGGAACTCACATAATATTTATAATTAGTATATTATAAGATAATATACACTAACTAATGCACCGAAAAGAAATGGCAGTATAAGTAAGTTTTCCTAATGTGACTTCAAAATGTATCAAGAGTATATATATATATATATATATATATATATATATATATATATATATATATATATATATATATTATTTAAATGGCCACCGTATGTTTATTTATCTTTCTGAAAAATATTGATGTGTTTATCATATCAGCTATTTAGCAAAGAACATTTAAATAAAGCGTGAGAGAATAAACAGTTAATGTAAAGTTAGCTTAATATACAGACAGGTAAATTGTTATATGTAAAGTTTGGTATCCCTTTAATTACACCTTTTTTATATTAAAAAAAATTATATATATAACAAACTTACTGCACTTCGATATTACATCAAGATAAATCCTAGTTTCCTTATGTGGTTTGCACCAGCTGCAAACGGATGCTCAATTATCGATATTCAGATCTCTGAACATTGGCACACCAATGATTTGGAGAGAGTCAACTAATTAAGCAACCAACTATAACTTTTGTTTGAGTAAAACTTTTGGTTTCGACCAGATAAATTAGAATATATATCAGTATCTTAGCCTGCTTCCATATCATCTGGCAAAAGGGACCAAAATTTCACAGATACATTGAACAGTAGTTTATTGCATCAGGCTCGTGACAGTTAGAAGTCTAGCTAGCTTTGTCGGTGCTGAGGACTGTTCACATTTGAAAACTTAGTCTGAACTCAACGAGTTTATAAGAGATTTGTAGTTGTTTAGATTGTTAATTGTAGATTGCGACTGGGTCGTTAAGGATTTCTTAGCCTCTCTACAGCACTCTATCTAAAAGATTTTTTGTACGTTACTTTAACCTAGTATAAGCCCGGAATTTTTCATGAAGTCCATATTTCTTCTGGAAGGTAGATGCTTTGCTCTTCTAGACGTCAAGGTAGCACCTCCCAGGATTTTAAGTCTTTTGCAGAGCAGTGCGATGCATTCATAAACCAGGTGTTCTGCTGTTTCAACTGCCCGATCGCAAAAACGGCAAATATCGGTTTTGGTTCTGCCCATTTTTTTGTGATGGTATCTTAGACAGCAGTGTCTCGTGAAGATATTTTTTATTACTCGAATATGCCTTTTTGAGACATCGAGAAGCATTTCTGCATTCTTTGGTAATGGATCCATAAATTTTTTCGCTTGTCTGAACATAGAAGATTATCCTTTATGTGACTTTCTGGTAGTTCCCAGAAAGGTTTCGGACTAAAAACGGACTTTTTGCCCTTTCTTTAGAGAGACTGCTCGCTTCCTCGCTACTCTTGATTCCTTTGAGCCTTGACACTCATATCAGGATCACCGTGTTGTTCCTTGCCCGCAGTCTCAAGTCAACTTAGATTCGTAGGTGTTTGACCTGATAGCGTTTAGCGCTGCTTGTTGTCTAAATCTAAAGCTGAATTACAAGCTCCAAGAATGCAATAGTGAAGGTGGCTTAATTCTTACACAATAGTCATTATTTACTACTACAGGATAAGAACTATGCTTATCTTTTAATAATAATTAATAATTTTGTGATTGTCACGATATTAATGGAGAAATAAAATAATATATAACCCAGAAAGGGGCATTTTTAATGATTTTTCGAGGACAAGCCTCAAAGCAGTTCGTTTATACAACGAAAACAAAATGACTTTTATCCTAAAGGGTGTCTCAAAACTTACGCAAGATTTGAATTTGCCGCCATTTGTGCGATAAGTGTTGGCAACCTAAAAACATTTTGACAGCTGATAGTTTAGACTTAATAAAATGGAGCACTATACGCAAGTACAACGCATTTTTATCATCAATCATAAGAATTACTTTAAGTATCACTAATTTAACATAAATAAACAAGTGAATAACGGGATATTGTATATAAGAAGTGTTTAAATATTTAAAAACATTTCATTTAAACAATTTAGTTTCAACATTATTTTATTCTTAGTTTAACCGATATTTCATTTCTTACTATCGCCAAATTTTAGATGCATAACGGGAATTTCTAGAAAAAAAAAACAATAAAGACATAATAACATAACATAAATATTTCTTATATTGCTTTACACATTCCACGTTCTTATTACATCTTTTTCAGCCAGAAAACCACATTTTCGCCACTAAACCACATATATAAAAATATTTTGCCAGGCGTGGGTCAAACACTCGTAATAAAAACAAACGTCTTATTATCTGAAATAATATACCGTCCATAAGTTCTTGTTATTGCTCTGTTTTGATATTTCTTTTAAGGATAATAAGGAAAGTAAAACTGATATAGAAAAAGCAGTTTACATTGTTTATCAAGGTATTAGAAATTCTATGACTGCTATTGAGATTTGAAAGGTAACAAAGGATAAAAATCCTATTTTCAGTGCCCTAGCTATACACGGTGATTCTTCGGGAAATTTATCGATCGATTGTGGGAAAACTATAATTAGAAAAATTTATCAGTGTACTAACATGCATGGGGGACAGTCGACTAAAATAGTCTCAAGATGGTCGCACTTCCGGTTATACCGGAAGTAGATGTCAACTTGCTTATTTTTAATCAAATGCCCTATATATTATTGCATTTTTGATTTCTACTTAAAATTCTAGACATATTTTACATGTAATGTTCTATTCTTAAGTCTTACCGTTTTACACATATTTAAATTTTTATGTAAAAAATAACGTTTGCGGAACAAAACTTAACTATAAATTTTTCCTATAAGAATGTCTTTATTATTTAATTTGGGTTATTTTTCTTGTAGACGAAGATCGACTTTAGTAGCCTTTTTATGATATTTTGAAAATTATTTGTACAGAGTGGTCAAAAAAGAAGAAAAAAATTATATTTAAGAAATCGTCAAATGTCAATTTTTTTCAAAAAGAAAGCACCTATTTTTATAATTTTATCATATTAAGCATTAAAAATAAGGATAACTTTATATAGGATTGTCTATTCCAAAAATTCATAGTTTTCAAAATATTGGCAATTCAACATTTTTCTATTGTAAAAATGCTACACGGCTTTTAAGTTTTGTTATTAGTTGGCCATGACGGCGAGGCGTGGCAAAAATAAAACAATCAAATCCTACAGAATTGTCACTACTTCTTACTATTTGACATTCACTAATAATAATCATGACGGGGTGATTAAATTACACGCACGAAGATTAATATTTATATTTATTTATGGGGAATGTGATTTATTTCAAAAACATGCGATACATTCGCGATCCGATATCCGCAGAAATAGAAACCAATACCACCAACTGGTAAAAGAATTATACAAAACTTCAAGAACTTTGGATCCACAAAAGCAAAAAGAAACAGAAATAAACCAGTTGTTAATAATAAAAGTATTGAAACTACAATTTTAGGATATTTCGCCGGATATCCCATAATATCTTCAAGGCAAGTAGCATTAGAGTCTGGATTATCAAACATCAATTTTAGGGATTTTATGGAAACACAATTTTTATCCCTAGGTATGTTCCATAGATAATCTGAATGGTAAGTTAGCCATTTTTGAAAACTTCTAGATACAAAATACGTTTTTTAACTTATTGGTGAGCGCTACTGCGACATCTTCAAAAATTTGGAAGTGAACTATTTTATCGATATGATGGGGCGCCTCTACATTATTGTCATTTAGTTAACAATCTACAAAACTTATTTTATGATCAATGGATAGCCAAGAATGGGCCACATTTTTGGCCACCTCGCTCCCTCGACCTAACAGTACTTGATTTTTTTATTTGGGGACAATCAAAAATAAAGTATATAACACCACATCAACCACTATGGAAGATTGCATGCAGCGAGTCAGAATAGCATTTAAAGAACTTAATCGTCAGTCAATAAGAAGAGCCACCCATGAAGAGTTCCTGCTTAGGTGTGAAAAATGTTTGCAATTCAAGGGCGTCAATTTGAACATTTACTCAAATAATTTTTGTAATTTTATTTTATTAACAAATGGTTTATTTCTATTTCTTTTAGCTTTTATAGATCCAAAGTTCTTGAGGTTTTTTATAATCTTTTTAACAGTTGGTAGTGTTGATTTCTGTTTCTTCAGACATCGGATCGCGAATGTATCGCATGTTCTTGAAATCATTCTCGATAAATAATGGATAATCTTTGTGCGTGTAATTTAATCGCCCCAGCATGATTATCATTAATGAATGTCAAATGGCAAGAAATAGTGACAATTATGTAAGGTTTGATTGTTTTATTTTCGCCACGCCTCGCCGTCATGGCGAACTAATAATAAAACTTAAAAGCCGTATAGCATTTTTATAATAGAAAAATGTTAAATTGCCAATATTATGAAAACTACAAATTTTTGGAATAGACAGCCTTATACAAAGTTACCCTTATTTTTATTGCTTAATAAGATAAAATTTTAAAAATGGGTGCTTTCTATTTGAAAAAACATAATTTTATTCTTCTTTTTTGACCCCTCTGTACTAATAATGTTCAAAATATTAAAAAAGACTACTAAAATCTATCTTCGTCTACGAGAAAACTAATCAAAATTAAATAATAAAGACTTTCTTATAGGAAAAATTTATAGTTAAGTTTTGAACCGCAAACGTCATTTTTGACATATAAATTTAAATATGTCGAAAACGATGAGACTTAAATATAAAGGGTGTTTTTTATAGAGGTATAGAACTTTTAAATGGAATAAAACAAAGATGAATTTTTTAAATTGACATGAAATTTACTTTATTCGAAAGATAACCTTCTGGCATTATAATTTAAATATGACTTCTGACATATGACCGCCACGGCTGGCTCGGACGTAGTCTAATCTGGAGATCCAATTTTCGATGACTTTTTCCAACATTTGTGGCCGTATATCGGCAATAACGCGGCGAATGTAGTCCTCCAAGTGATCAATCGTTTCGGGCTTATCGGCGTAGACTAGTGACTTCACATATCCTCACAGAAAATAGTCTAGCGGCGTTAAGTCGCACGATCTTGGAGGCCAAATCACGGGTCCGAAACGTGAAACTATGCGGTTACCAAACGTTTTCTTCAATAAATCAATTGTGGCACGAGCTGTGTGACATGTTGCGCCGTCTTGTTGAAACCACAGTTCCTGCACATCATGGTTGTTCAATTGATGAACGAAAAAGTCAGTAATCATGACTCTATAGCGGTTACCATTGACTGTAACGTTCTGACCAGCATCGTTTTTAAAGAAGTACGGACCAATGATTCCACCAGCCCATAAAGCACACCAAACTGTCAGTTTTTCTGGATGTAACGGTGTCTCAACATACACTTGAGGATTATCATCACTCCAAATGCGGCAGTTTTGTTTATTGACGTATCCATTCAAACAAAAGTGAGCTTCATCACTAAACAAAATTCGCTTATGAAAATCGGGATCAATGGCAATCTTGTTTTGGGCCCATTCACCGAATCTACGCCTTGCTAGGTGATCGTGTGGCTTCAATTCTTGCACGAGTTGGATTTTGTAAGCACGCAAACCAAGATCTTTCCGCATCTCCATAAAGTGAATGGACACATATCAATTCCTGTGCACGATGGCGGATAGACTGATTCGGGTCTTCCTCAACGCTACGCTCTACAGCAGCAATGATTTCTTCTGTACGCACTGTATGACGTCTCTGTGGATGCGTTTTATCATTTAGAGTAAATGTGGTGCGCAAAAAGTTCCATAGTTAATCGAATTAATTGCTCTGATGGACGATTATGTTGACCGTAAAATGGACGTAGTGCGCCATACGTATTTCGAACAGAACCATGATTTTCAAAATAAATTTGCACAATTTGGAAGCGTTGTTCAGGCGTCAGTCTATTAATGTTGAAATGCCAAACCAAACTAAACATAAATCACTTGACAGCTGACAAAATGGCCGCCAGTTAAAAAAGTGTTGCCAACTTAAAGTTTTATACCTCTATAAAAAATACCCTTTAGAACATTATACATAAATTTTATGTAGAAATCAAAAATGCAATAATATATAGAGTATTCCATTTAAGAAAAAACGTTGACATCTACTTCCGGTATAACTGAAAGTACCGTCATCTCAAAAATATTTTAGCCGGCTGTTCTCTGTGCACGTTAGTACACTGTCAAATTTTCAGATTCTTCGTAATTATAGTTTTGCCACAATCAATCGATAAAGTTCCCGGAGAATCACCCTGTATACTGTTTATAAGGTTGAAAAAATTTTTTTTTAATGTCAACCGAAAAAGCATTTTTTTTTTAATTTCTTTATTTAATTTACATTTTAAGTCACTATTTTTATAAATTCGACAAATATGGCTGGAACATTTCTATTGTTAATGCATCAAGAATAAGGCATTGTGTGGATATAGATTAAAGTTGGAGAGCTAAAGGTGCAGAAAATGTATAGCACTTCTGTTAAGGCTACCTTCAAATAAACTGCGGTTCAAATCAGCTACAAATACGTTATGGCTGGAACAATTCTGCGTTTGACTTAATCTTGGTTTTACAAGTATTTGTAGAGACTAAAATAGTCTTTTACCACTGTTTTTAGAGGAAGACATGTTTATTTTTTGGCGTCTATCATAATATAAGTATTTGTATTTTCGAAATTCCATTAACGATTCTCAGAAACTAAGCGAGTGATAAGTTGAAGAGTTAAAAGACTGGTTAAATGAATTACAGTTTATTTGTTCGTGTAA
The DNA here is from genome assembly GCA_034092305.1 of Diaprepes abbreviatus. NCBI lineage: Eukaryota > Metazoa > Arthropoda > Insecta > Coleoptera > Curculionidae > Diaprepes > Diaprepes abbreviatus. The sequence goes on from JASJET010000304.1 coordinate 867,035, forward strand.
TGTGTTAAATGAAAATTTATAAAAAACCTGATCTAAATACTCAAGTAATAATAGTTGAGTCTCTGGTAATTGCTAAATAATATTATAATATACTTAAGAAGCGACTGACCATGAGTCGGACAGAATGTGACGAGAGTGAAGGCAACAGACAGATATAGAGAGGAGCATGTGGGGAACATTGTTGCGAATTTGCCTATATCATTTAAATTTAAACAGATTTTTTGATATCTCTGTTCTTTTGCTTTTCATTCGCCGGTGCCATTTGGGGAGTTTTGTGGCAATAAGTGTTTTTAACACGATATCTCGTACAAAAATCACCGTACGTGACGCTGATTAATAAATTGTTTTTAATTTTTTTGTAAATAGAATTGTTTTATTACTTTTTGCGAACTCATAGTTTAAAGAATAATTTTCAGGAGAATTTTGTTAATCCTTTGTAAAGAGATTCTTCTTCTTAATAGTGGATTGTTTTTATCCTTGTTTAAGTAATAGATTCAGGGGTTTATATATTTTTTCTTCTTATAAGTAAAGTATGTATTTTCACGGTTCAATTTTGCGTTTAAGTTCACTATGGCTAATTCATTTAATTTAACCTTATTTTGTAAATGCTGTCTTTATGAGCAAGTATCATTTTTCTTAAGTATTTTCTAGGGATTCTTTGTAGAAAAGCATTTTATTGAGTACAGTTTCGATTAATTTTAGTGATCATTATTTTGTTCTGCTTTCGTATTTCACTACATTGTGCTTAAGTATTTTCCTATCAATGTCGAACGTACTGCCACCTTTTCTGTATTCAGATAGATCTTGTTTTTCTCTGCTTTTTATATTTACATTTTAATGTATGTAATTATGTATATTGGGTTGCAGAAATCGGAAAATTTCTATTAATGTATTAATATGTATATCTTGAATTTAAAAATAACTACTGGGATACTTATTAGATTTATTTATTTTTTGTTTTGAGTGGAAAATCTAATGATTAATGAATTGACTTAACTAATTAATGCATTTCAGCCGACTGTTGTTGCTCAGTGTCATTCTTTTTGAACTGTCATTTTTTTCACACGTGGTAATTGAACGTGTCCAACGGAAGTCAATTAGTGCTCAAGCTAGGCCATGGTTATAAAAGGCCATTTTGCCTTGATTTTTCACTTCTTCCGCCCCTCTCCTTATAGATCGCCATATAGTTTCATTCTGACCATTAAGTGTTACGTACTTAATTTACAATCGTCGGTTATTTTTTTTTTGAGAAAATTATCCCTCTTCTGAAGGAGAGGGGGAGTTGTTAGAAATTACTATGGTTAATTTGGTTAATTTTACTTTATTTTAGCTAATATTTATGTTTTGGGCAACACAATATCATTTTCATTAAGCATTTCTCATATATCCTTCGTATAACCTCATAATATTCATTGCATTTTGAGTCGAGCCATTCCAAATTGCACTTCCTTGTAAATTTTCCGCTAAACTCTATTATTTTCTTTATCATTCAGTAATTTACCTATTAGAAATACAGTCGTAATTTAATTTCATTCTTAACTTGATTTATAGGTCGGCGACTCTACGTCACTGTTTTGGGTTGTTTATATTGAAATAGGGAATTGGTACTTACCTTTTTTTTGTTAGATTTCATTTTCGTGCCAGTTATTTAAGTGAAATTATTACATTTATCCACATTAATAACAGTTTTCCTGATTTTTATTTGAAGTAATTTAATAGGTTTGTTAATTTTTTTAGTTGGGTTAGTTGCCACTGTTTAGATGACGTTTAAGCAATGCGTATTCTTTTAAGACGTTGCATGTTGGGTTGCTATTTCTGTGCTAATTTTTGGAAGGAAATTTGAATGGGTAACTAATACCGTGTTGCTAATGGTGGGTGGAAAATATATATTTCTTGTTTTAATAATAAATAACGAATTTCTATTTGATTTTGAGTAGGAAATGTCAACGATTTATTAGTTAACAATTCTGTTTACGCCTACTATTTTGCGCTCTCCTTTTTTTTGTCGAGTTGCTACTCGGTTAATGTTCTTTTTGAGTTGCTCCATTATTTTGGGAAAAAAGAAGCTTATACAGCGCACGCTTCAGGCTTCGTTATAAAATGGCCAGAATTTACCCGTCACTTTCACTTTTTCCTCTTAGACTCTGCAAGAAGAGACTAGAAATTTCCATCCCGTTTATTTTATAGCCATCCTGTGGGATTTGGGTGTGAAATTTGATCTGGCGTACCTCGATAACAATTTAGTGTAGTTTAGTTTGAGTATTTTCTGGCCTGCTGGGTGTTTTTGGTAGTTTGTCGAGATACAACCTGGAAACAGAGACTTTGTCAATCTCCGACACGTCTTAACCATGAAAAAGTGAAAAATCAAGGCAAAATGGCCTCCATTTAGAACCACGGCTCAGCTTGCACACTAATCGACTTCCGTTAGGCGCTTTCAATTACCAGGTGTGAAACAAATAGCTCAAAAAGAATGACACTGGGCAAAAACAGTCGGCTGAAATGCATTTGTTAGTTAAGCCAACCGATTAGTCATAAGACTTGTCCACTCTAAACAAAAAAAATCTAATAAGTATCCCAGTAGTTATTTTTGAATTCTAGATATACATATTAATACATTAATTTCCTGATTTCTGCAACTCAATATATATACAATTCCATTCAAATGTAAATATAAAGGGCGGAAAAAAAACAAGATCTATCTGGATATAAAAAAGGGTAGCAGTAGGTTCGACATTGATAAAAAATATCTAAGCACAGTGTAGTGAAATACCAAAGCAGGACAAAATAATGATGAACAAAATTAATCGAAACTTAATAAAATGCTTTTCTGCAAAGAATTTCTGAGAAATACTTGAGGAAAATAATACTGTGTTGCCCATAAAGATAGCATTGGAGTCCTTGTTGATAACTTGAGCTTATGGTGCTGGTAAATTACATTTTGTATACAGAGAAATAAGATACCTTAAAATATACTGGATAGTTGTTCGGCATTACCTCAGCTTATTGAATCATTTAGTTGTTGCTCATGCATCTTCTACCACGCTTGCATGTACCCATTGATTATTCTGTGCTATTAATGAGGAGACAAATTATCCATAAAACCCTATCTTTAAAAATGCATAATTAGGTTCCGTCTAGTCATGTGAGCTGCAGAATATCTTACGTTACAATGACTTTGATATGTTCACCGAGTTCCAATAATTGACCATAGATTTTCAAAATAAAGTTCCACAATTTTCATTCTCTGCTCAATCGTGAGGTCCGCCATAATTAATCTATGAAGTATAAAATTTCTAAATTTAAAAAGAAATTAAAACAAATCAGGTATGACCAAAATTATTAATTTTTAAAATTCGTAGGACCTTATGAGTCACTCAATATGCTTCAACAAAAGTATCATTGCCAGGTTTTCGAGAATTACTACTCAAATTTACTTTTATAATCTATTCATCTATTAAAGAAGTATTGAATGAATTTCTATTCATAAGAGGGCGAAAACAATTTTTTTTTAATAGAGATTTTGAATATCAACAATAGAAAATATTTTTAATGGAATATTTTTTAAGTCATAAAATTGATATTTATTCGCTTGATAAATAAATAATCATATCTCTCAGTACGTTTTCAAATCCTATTATAAAGGTGGGGGTATAAAGGGGACACAATCATTAATAATGTTGTTTATAATGAAATGTTCTTGAATTTCCATATCCAAAGAAAGAATGGCTAAAGTTAAAGTTTCGGTGTAACGGAGTAAATAATAGACAAGTTAGGGGCGTGCGAAGAACAGCAGGGCTTCTAGAATAACCGCTCTACTATCGACGGTATATTTATTATCAGACAGCTGGTTGAAAACTCTATCGAATACGATAAACCGCTGTTCATTTGTTTTGTGGACTTTACACAAGCGTTCGACCGAGTCAAACTGGAACACATAACAGAACTACTGCGAAGAAAACAAGTAGACGAAGCAATCATACGCATAATATATGAACTGAATTCCAAAAACACCATGGTAATTAAAACAAATAACACTCTAACAGAGGAAATCCCACTATCCATAGGAATAAGACAGGGTGATAGCCTAAGTCCAACACTTTTCAATGTAATCATGGACGAAATCATTGATGAGGTAAAAAGTACAAATATTGGGTACCCAATGGGACACAACACCGTTCAGATTATATGCTTTGCAGACGATGTTGCCTTGACAACAGATAGCGAGGACAACTTACAAAGAATGCTTTTCCATTTCAATCGAACAGCCAAACAGTATAATATGAAAATATCTGTGGAAAAAACCAAAGCAATAGTAATACCAAAAGAACCGGTAAGATGCAAACTAATGGTTGATGACAAACGTATCAAACAGGTTGGGAAGTTTAAATACCTGGGAGCACATATAACAAGTAACAGGGCAGTAACGGAAGAAGTACACACACAAGCCAACAAAGCGGCCATGATATCAGGCCAACTAAGAGACATAATCTGGAACAATAAACATATGACGGTTGAGAGGAAAGCAAGAATTTACAAGGCCTGTGTAAGACCGATACTGACCTACGGCGCAGAAACAAGAAATGAAATAACAAAGACAAAACAAATTATGAGAACCACTGAAATGAAAACGCTGAGAATGATCACGGGAACAAGTTTAAGAGATAGAATAAGAAACGCAAAAATACGCCAGGACAGCGGAGTGGGGATGTTGTGAAGTTGGTTGGAAACCGTCGTAGGCAGTGGAGAGATCACGTGGAACGAATGGACGATGACAGACTAGCAAAAATCGTGATGAGAGAGAAACCAAACACCAAACGACCGCCTGGACGGCCCCCCAAAAGATGGAGAGACGGCTGGATTTCGACGTCAAACGAGGATCGATGAGGCATTGTGTAGATAACAAAACTTGGTTCTATCTAGAAGAAGAAGAAGAAGAAGAAGAAGAAGAAGAAGAAGAAGAAGAAGAAGGAGTAAATAAATAGCCTGAAAAGCAAATTCGATGCATGCGAAGAAGTGAGCTACAGCAAGAATTTTTATTTTTATCTACTATGTACCAATAAGGTTATGCTGTTGTTGTTATTTCCTTTTCATCCATTTTATCTTCATTTAGTTCTTTCTTACTTACAACACTTGATTTTCCTCAGCTAGATTTGATTCTTTTGTGAAAACTTCAGCTTCTATAACTATTTCACTTTTAACTGATTTTTATTTACACTGGTACTAAAGGCCTCTTTTAATTTGTTCCTTTTCTTGAGTGAAAACTTTAACTATATTATTTTTTTTATAGAAGAACTCCTATTACATCTATTTATTCCAAGTCTGCTTTAAATATCTAATCTACAAATAATTTGAATTGTCGCTATAGCAAGAGAGTTTAAATCTCCCAGAAAGAATTATTAGACTCTGTTTTCTTCTATTAAATTATCCAAAAATGATTCGAGCATAATACTTATCTCAGAACTCTTTCTAACTTGATTTTTAGTAATAAAAATATAATGAAATAAAGATTTGACTTACACTCTATTGAATTTTCATGTTACTTTTAAAATAAAATTGTTGTAAGTGAGCTCCTGTGTAAGATCGGATAAGCAATTTCATTTTTTAGGTATTACAGAAGCAGTGCTATTAAAGTTGTCGAAATTTCTTTATTGGCCTACGGATTGTAAAGGTTGTTAACGTTTTTGTTTTAGTGCCGTGTTTACACATTTTTAAACACAAAAATGGCTTTCTGTTAAATAGCGACTGTAACAATAAAACTTTATTACCAGCAGTAAATCTGATTTTAGAGTTTATTTATATAAAAGTATACCAATACACCGTGAACTGAAAAATATACAAAATTTATGTTATTCTTATATGCAATGAAAATCAAGGATTTTGAAGATATATTTTAGGATTTAATTGATAATTTATATGATGATTGAATTTATATCTGTTTAACAAGTTTTATTATTCTTAGATGAGTTTTTGTTAAGGCCACTCTTATATCATCTTGAATATTCAACCTATTTACGGCTTTTATTTTGATCTACAGTAGGATCAAAAATTAGTTTTCGAATAGTTACATATGGGTAAATGGCATATTCGGAAAGAAAGCATTGAATCTTTGGCATATGAATAACGGATATCATTCCCAAATCGAAGTACCGATTTTTTCGGAAATATGTCGTGTACTGAATAATAATTTCGTATATCTGAAAATACATCCCGCATTTTATGAGGAATGCTGTCAACATCAGGTTTGGTAATAATGTAGCTTGTTATTCAGAGGACTCCGAGGAATAACGTGGAATTTCAGATTCAAGAGCTCTTTTAGATTATCTACAATTCTCATTCCATATTTTTCAGTTTTGTGTGAAAGTGTTCAAAGATGGCTATAATTTAGTTTACAGTGACAGTTTATCAACTTTAATTTGAATACCTGGATCTTGAACGATCGGAAGCGAATAATGTATTTTCTTTACCCTGTGGCTTCAAATTTATCTTATTTAGCTGATTTAAGATATCGGATAAATTGGCTACTCTTTGGATTCATGTCTCATTATTAAACTTTGTCATTCTTTTCATTTCTCAAAACTATTTTATTTTATTTTTCAATTTAAAGATTCGGTCTGTGTCACCTCTTTTTAATAACTAACCAACAGCAGTGTGGAAAAGAAGAATTTTGAGAGACGAGTATAAATAGCACTAGATTTTATATAATTGACAATTGTCACCATAGAGTCAAGCAATTCGTGCAAAAGTTTTAAAAGAATTTTGGTAGCAAGAGCAAATCGGTGAGTCATTTGCTCAGGGTGCAAGCCCTTTAAATTTTGATTGAAAGTCAGTTCTAGATCCAAGCATGACTGGTACTCTATCGGTATACACTACACCTAAGTTTTTCCATTGTAAGTCATTACTTTCAAAGAATAAAATTATTTCTCCATGTCGTCTTTACGTTTTTAATGCTCTAGAAATTAGAAACTCTTCTATGACGTCCTCCATGTAAATATATGTCACGAAAACCATCAAGAAGGAACATGAACTAACATCGGTGGACTCCTCAAGTTGAAAGGAATAAACAGGATATGCCTTTATTTCAGATAAAATTTGTTCCATCACGCGTTTGGACATGTCTGAACTGCATGTTTATATTGTGTTGTTGGACAAATATATATTAGCTTAACGAATTTTAATAAACTGGGTTTATTAAGGGTTTCTGAAAGTGTTTTTCGCATTTTCCAGAACAATTTCAGATGATGCCTGAACTACAGCTTTACTTTTTTGTTATAACGTTCTGCTCGTTACTTTATACTAATTGCGAGTACTTTTCGGATTATTCCCAGCTTGGCAAAATATCAGAGAACGGAATGCTGCGATAGCGGTGAAGTACCCGGCGGCTAGCTTGTCTCAGTCGGATTTCGCCATAAATAAGGAGAGGTATGAGCGTCAGTATCATCGGTGATTCTAAGGTTGTTCAGATATGGTCACAATGAAGGACAATAGGACCAACAATGGAATGAAGAGATTGGAAATTGGTGTTTAGTTCTAGAACATGAGGTGACGCTATAAAACAATATGCCGGCGTGATGTGGCGAAGAATAGCAAAAAGCCGCAAATCGTGAATTCAACTAAAGGATGCATACATTTTTTCGATGCTGGCTTTCTAAGGCACCAGCCTTGGTGTTGGATATTTACTTTTTTTTTGGTCTATTTTACAACTTGTCATCATAAGACTGCACCTTTTTGTTGGCTGTGATTTGAGGTTCTTGCAACATACAAGCAAAAAAAGTACTTCTCTAGCCTTTACGTGTTAGTTTATGCAGCTATTCAGAATATCGTTGCAGCCTTTGCAACTGCCTGTCAGTAGTGATTATTTAGGATTCCTTCAACGCCCAGCAACGCATTGTTGTTCAATTTATTAATTTGACTATATTTAATACATGTTTAAATCTTCATTCTCAATTTTTTTTAACATTATTAAATTTCTATAAAAATAATCACATATACTCTTAACGTTCTAATTACGTAGCAACACTTTTGTGTTTTACTGAAGTTCTCCATCTAGATGCGTATTCGTTATGTTTTGGTTATTTTTTGACATTGACAAAACTAAGTTACGTCCTCTTTTAATATATATATATATATATATATATATATATATATATATATATATATATATATATATATATATATATATATATATATATATATATATAGTGTTAGTTTAGTGTTTGAGTCACAATCTTTTGCCTTAGGAACATGACCAGATGACGTGCGCATTATTACAGCTGTACCAATCTCTAAACATGACACCATAATGCTTATTTATTTTTCACAGTGAATATTCTTCAATAATTATAAATTTTAGTAACTTTTTTCCCTTTTGGGTTTTAGGACCTCATAAATTATCTCGGACTAGTATCGTAGTACTGTTAAATTTTCATCGTTTTTTCAAATATGTATATACCACTAAATAAGTATGTGTAAAATTTAGATGCTGGTAGACTGCGGGCTAATAATGAAGGGGTAACGCATATTGCTGAAAGTAAATAAAAAACTGGCCAAATCATACAGGTGTGGTTATCTATATAAACAAAATTTTCCATTTCTCTTGGTTTGCTAGTAAAAACAGACTTTTTATTTTGTTGTTTTAAAATTAAAAGTTTTGTTAACTTATTATTAGACCTAACAATTAAAACCCTTTATTGTCAGTTTAAACCAGTTTTAAAATTAGACCATGTTAGTGAATAAAGGGATAAAGTTTTCGAAATTTTTTTTTTAATGTTCACCATTGTTCAGTGGCTAACCTAATCTTCAATTTGTCACTCCTTTTTAGAAAAGTTAATGTGGATTAAATTTATTAGATATAATTTCGGGGAAAAATAAGTTCAGTACTAAAAATGAAACGTTCATCACTTTAAAACTGCCGAAAGCATAACTGCTTCAAAGGAAATATAAAAAATGATAAAAATAACATTTTAGACTAAAACCACTACTTTACAGCTAATTTACTACTGTAACGTAAAAGGCAGTCTTTGGTTAATTTTTGGCCTCTAAATGCGAAAATGATGGTAAAAACTTCCTAACTCGTAAGATTTTTAATTATGATTTTTCAGCCAAAATGAATCACATTATTTTAAAAAATAATTTGTAATATACTGGAGCGCGACGTTGCCAAATTTACGTTTTTTTTTTTATAAAATAGGAACATTTGCACAATTTGTCAACACAATGTGCGGGCGTCTAGGGATGACAAGTTAATCAGGAAGTCTCAACCTCCTAGGGCTTAAAATATTAGAAGTACCCATTTAAACCTAATTTAAAATTTATCTACTTATAAATGGCCCCTGTATACGAGAAGTACGCCGTCGCATTGCGAACTTCCGATACCAGAAGTACGGAACGGTTATAAAAGCAGCTGGCCAGCAGTCGTATCATCAGTATTGGGTTAGCACGAGTAATAAGTCCGTATTAGATAGGGAAGAGAAGTGCGCGAACAAGCCAGTAGTAAGAACTTTGTATTAGTGTTATCTCTGTATTAAATAAAGTTAGTTGACCCCTGTAAACGTAGTAGCACATCTCTGAACCGACGTACGCGATAGTACAAAAATGTCTAAAGTACATAAACGCGGCTGTGTTAAGCCCCCGAATAGTTTTGGCTACATATGTGGTCAGTTTACTCCTAAATCGTAGAAAAGAACAGTTAATAAAATGACCAATGTAACTCATCATAGGTACTTTGGATGTCTTAATGGCGATCAAGATCGGGATTGGGCTACTTACATATGTTGCCAAGCTTGTGTAGCAAATCTAAGTAACTGGTTAAGTGGCGAACGCTCTTCTATGCCTTTGCAGTTCCAATGATTTGGTGAAAATCAACAAATCATTTAAACAACTGTTGGTTTTGCCTGAAAAAAGTGTCTTGTTTTTCAATAAAGAGCAAACTTAATATTGAATATTCGGATATACAGCAATAAAACCCGTTCTTCATGGAGAAGGTTTTCCAGTTCCAGCGCCCCCGGTAAAATGGGAGGAACATTTGTGAATATATGATGAAAAGGTAGAACTTGATAAAGTATCAAAAAAAGACGATTCTTATTTTCTCGAAAGTGGCGGAAAAGAACCTCACTTAATTGAACAATCTGAATTAAATGATCTAGTTCGGGACCTCCACTTGTCCGAAGAGAATACTGAAGTATTAGGGTTTAGATTACAACAATGGAATTTACTAGCCACTGGAACCAAAGCTAAAATATTTAGGAAGCATAACCAGGAGCTATCTTCGGTTTTTACTCTGCAGGATAAAATGTGTGTTTTTGTTAATCCAAATAGTGTTTTGGAAAAATTAGGATCTGCACCTAACCCGGACGAATATTTATATAATTTTCTAAAATTAGTTTAAAAGCAGTTCTGCTTCATAATGGCTCTATTTTCCTTGCATATGAAGTTGATATGAAGGAAACATATGAAAGTATGTCACTCATTCTAAATGTAATAAGGTATGATACGTATAAGTGGCAAATATATGGTGGCCTAAAATTCATAGGACTATTACTAGGGCTTCACGGTGGATTTACGAAATATTGCTGTTTTTCTGTTCTTTGGGACAGTAGAGCAACACAGAGCTATTACCAAGTAAAAGAACGACTTCCGAGAGATCAATATATTCCAGGTCAAGCTAACGTAACGAATATATCTTTTGTTGATCCCAAAAAATTACTATTATCTCCATTACACATTAAACTGGGATTGATAAAAAGTTTTGTCAAAGCATTAGATAAAGAAGAAGATGCCTTTAAATCTTAAACAAATTTTTCCCACACTAAGTGATGCTAAGGTTAAACAAGGAATATTTAACGATGAATAAAAGACGAATATTTATCAAATTTCCACTACATTTAACTACAAAACTTGACGCGTTTCGCTAACACTGTAGCTTCATCAGAAGTTCTATTTTAAATGACAAAATATTTGGTTACTTGAAAAACTTATACCTAGATATAATAATGAATAAGTGCAATATCCTAATTTACATTATATTACCTATTATTTAAATTATTGGGAAATCCACACTGGTTTTTCTTAAAAGATATTTAGCAGGGGTGAGGTGTTGATATCTGCTTGGTCATTTAATAGATTACCTGTGTTTTTTTATAGATTTATTTCTATGGCTTCTAAGAAATTCAGTTTATAACCTTTCCTTTCTACATGGAGAATTTCAAAATTATCCTCTATTTGATGATTTTGTTCTATTAAATGATTTGCGTATGAGGAACCGTTTTTATTGTGTAAAAAATTATTTTTGTGTTCCTGAATCCTTTTTTTAAACGATCTGCCTGTTTGGCCTATATATACTTTTGGGCAACTTGCGCATTTAAGTTTATAGACCCCAGACTTGTTATTTTTATTTGTTTTTGTTTTATAATTTTTTAAGCGTTTTCCTATTGAACTATTTGTTTTGAAGGCTACCCCAATATCTTTTTTATTCAGAAACTTTTTAATTTTAATTGATGATTTATATAAAATGTTAAAGCGGTAAAGTTGCGTTTCTTGTTTTCTTGTGCAATAGGATAAACTTCTTGTGTGGCTTTCTTTTTTAATTTTTTTGTTAAAATTGAGTTGACCATTGATGGTAAGTAACCATCGTTAAAGGTAACTTGTTTAACCCAATTTAATTCTTTATTAATGCTAATAAGGCGATGAATAAAACTATGGTAAGCCGCTAATTTATGTTGTTCTAGGTGAGATGAAGTTCTATGTATGGTTGTATCCTTATGTGTGGGTTTGTGAAAAATTCTAAAAGAGTGTTTATTTAAAACTTTAGTAATGACTAGATCAAGAAAATTTATTGAGTTATTTTCTTCTTTTTCCATAGTAAATTGAATATTTTGGTGGATTGAGTTAATAAAATCTAAAGATTTATTAAGTTGTCGATCTGTGCCTGTAAAACACACTAATATGGCATTCACATATCTGTACCAGTACAAGAAATATTGGCTTATGTGGTTATTAAATATTATTTTTTCTATATTGCGCATAAAAAACTCTGCTAACAGTGGGCTTAAAGGGCTACCCATAACCAAAAATTCTTTGCTTTTGTAGACTTTATTATTAAACTCAAAATAGTTTTGATTAAGGCAAGCTTCTAATAAGTTTAAAATATCGTTTTTTATAATCGAGTAAACTCGATACGTAAATCATTTAATAGAACAAAAGCATCAATTAGAGCCATAAAAATAAATCGATTAAAGAACACAGGTAATCTATTAAATGACCAAACAGATATGAACACCTCACCCCTGCTAAATATCTTCTAACAAAAAGCAGTGTGGATTTCCCAATAATTTGAATAATAGGTAATAAAATATAAATTAGGGTATTGCACTTATTCATTATTGTATCTAGTAATAAGTTTTTCAAGTAACCAAATAATTTGTCATTTAAAATAGAACTTCTGATGAAGCTACAGTGTTAGCGAAACGCGTCAAGTTTTTTAGTTAAATATAGTGGAAATTTGACAAATATTCGTCTTTTATTCATCGTTGAATATGGATTTCCATCAAGTAAAAGCCAATACCCTACTTAGAAAGAATATTTGTTAGAAAATTAGAAAAATACTAAGGAATCAACAGTTTGATTAAAAATTAACTGAAGCTGGGTGGAGTTTTTTTTAAAACAATTGTTTTGAAGTTTTTAGGAAACAAAAAGGTAGAAAACTACGAAAAATTTGTAGAAGAGCTACTTGAAAGCTACTGCAAAATGGGCTGACTCTTAAATTATACTTCTTGCATTCCTATTTAAATTTTTCCTAGAAAGTTTGGGTGCGGCTAGTGACGAGAAAAGAGAAAGGTACCACCAAGATATATTAACAATGGAACAACGCTCTCAAGGCCGATAGGATCCAGTAATGATAGAGAATTATTGCTGGTTCCTTATGAGAGAAATCTATCAGGACTATAAACCAAAGTCAACATTTGCAAAAAAGTTATGTACAAAAGACTGACTATAAATGTATTTTCATGTGTATTTTTGCAAATAAATCCTGTTATCTTTAAAAAACTTTGTTTATTTTTTATTTTTTTTTGAATGTATGTATAAAAATTTTTATAAAATATTTGTATTAAACAAAAATAACTGATACATTCTATAACTCAAAATCTATACTTGATGGAAAATTTCCGTTGTTGAATTCGCAATTAGGATGCTTTAAATTCCCACGGATAACCATTATGACGTCAATCGCATTTTTTTTTGTCTTTTTGACTAGTGTTATCAGAAAGTATGGACTTAGTTTTACATAATCTTTAAATTTAATAGTTATTTTTTATGGAAATATTATAGCAATTTACTCCTGGATATTCTTAGCTCTCACAAACTATCGAAATTCATTTTTTATAAATTAAACAAAAAATACGTCAGACTTAATTTAAAGCTCTGGGAAAATCAAAACAAAGATGTGTTATTTTGTGAAAAAAAAATGCAGAAGATTCATTGAGTTAATATTTTGCAGTGTTATTCACCGTATTATGAAATAAAAATAAATTGTCAGCAGTTTCCTGAATGTTCATTTGTTACTTTACTAACTTTTACCCAATATTAATTAATATTAGGTTAACTTTTACAAAGTTATTTATATAAATATTTTATAAAGTTTCGTTAGTTTTTGGTGTTATGAAACTTGATATTAATGAACGAGTAAAGTAAAAAATGGAATTTCGGTAAACTATTATGATATACCTTGAGATATTTTCAATCAAGGTGTTTAAATAAGCTATCAAAGATCTCCTTTAACGAAATCGGGCTTGCATCGAATGGTTGAGGGTTTGATTTATTGTAGTTTTACATTTTGTATACTTCAAAATATCTAATTTGAATATTTAAACCACAGATCGATACTTAGTTTTTAATTTGATATCGCAGACGGTCTTTTATTTTCGGCAAACTCTGCGCCTAATAAGAAATTCCTTATTTTGCTTTCAACGTCAAATTTTAATTTTGATCCGGATAGATGATTGATTAAGATTTTATACTTCAAGACCTTTTGTACTAAAATATCGACGAAGAAGCTTTTCAAACCTTCCCGTAATTGATTATGGACTTGAGTGAAAAGTAGATTTTGGAGAAGCCGAAGCTGTATTTACTTTTAAATCTTTTATGTGTTTACACAGTATGGAAGTTGATAGAATAATTACATGGAAATCAATCAAGATGTTCTTAAAGATGACGTTTTGGCTTATACGGTGTGTTTTTAAACGTAACCTACCTAGGATTATATATTTCTTATCGAGTTTCAATAAAATGTAGTTCAATTTAAACCACTTTGAAAAGCAACAAAACATCAGCAAGTATTTTAAACAAGCCCAGGCAGATCATTATCTTTTACATATTCTTTTAAATTATAAACATTTTCTCTCGAAAATACTTTTCTGTTTATTTTTATGTTTTTTTGGTTATTGAGCCCTTATAAATCTCAATTAAAGTTTGAGGTAATTTATACTAAATTGATACTATTACTTAGCTGGCAATAGTACATTTTTGTTTTTTGTATTGAAACTTTGATTATATTGTGTACGTTTTAAAAGAAAAAAGAATAATTTCCAACCACAAACATTATATAAGCACATTCAAACTTATTACTTTTCTGTATCATTTTTTTTTATTTTATTATGATTTAAAAAATTCTAGATGGCGCTTCCCCAATGCCGACCGTTCTCACAGTGTGAGATAGGAAGAAAAGTGAAAGCAGTATTCTCTCTTTTTAATGGGTGGAACATGGAAACCATGTGACCCCAAACGCAGATAATACTCTATAGTGCTTTCACTTTTCTTCTTCTCTCGCACTGTGTGAATGGCTAGAAATGGGGATGCCGAATTACTCTGGGCAAATTACTAGAGCATTTTGTGGGCTATCGGTACTTTGGTCTTTCTTTATATTTTTTTTTGGGTCCCTGATTCCGAATTATTAGAATGCCAGGTCGAATTCCTGGTTAGTTTTTTGTATTAACAATTTTATGTTGCAAAACTAGGTTTTTTCATATTTGTAGTAAGAAAATTATAGTTAAGCTCAGATATGACCAGAAAAAGATACATCAAAAACATGTATGCTCTTCTACTAAACGCCTATTTTTCTTAATAAACTAAATGCAATATGGACATAGCGAGACTATGCAGCGGCTCGTTTCAGCTCGTGAGGAGACTGCAGTAATTAATCACTTAATTTGTGCTATTTTACGAAGTTTATTTTAGTAATTATCAATTAATTATTTTGATATGTTTTTTTATTTTTTTATCGTTGTTGTTAACAAGGGAACAATGTTGAAATACTGTAATGAACTTTACAGCGTTATACATTTCATAGTATTAGTTTGTTTTTGTAGTGTGTACTGTTTTAGATTTATTTTCTAGGAGTTTATAATTTATTTATTTAATTTTACCTTTTGTTAATTTCCTCATGAGACATCGATGAAAAAAAGTCTGTAACTTTTTAGAAAATTCAATTTTCTTATTTTTAACATGGAACGTTTATAATAGAAGGTCTAGAAATTGCCGGATTATTCTTTTTCCTTAGTTTTATTACACCATGTACTATGGAAATCCTTTTCGAAAATTGGGAATCTTCCGGTATCGATCAAAATGGTATAGAGAGGGTCCAGATCGGCGAGGACAGTATAGTTTGAGAGCTCATCGAGGCAACTTGAATTAGTTTGACAAGTGTCACAATTGAGGTTGACAATAAAAAGCTTTCGAAATATAGAGTGTGTTCAATAATACACTGTGTGTATTGGTGTCAGGGGTGCAATCAAATCCAGAAGGAGTTATCTCAGGTTAGAAAAAAGTTAATTGAAATTTTATGCCAGTAGAATCTAGAAGACAGAAAGCAAAAATGAAATCAAGCCAAGAAGATATGAAGAAAAGCCAAGAAGGTATGACGAAAATTCTAGACGATATGAAACAAGAAATAAAGATAAGCCAAAAGGTATGACGAAAAATCTAAACGATATGAAACAAGAATTAAAGACAAGCCAGGATGATATAAAACAAGAACTAATAACAAGCCTGGAGGACATGAGACAGAACTTAATAAAAACAAGAAGACATGAAGCACATAGAACAAGAAATGCAACAGAAGATTAGCAAAAACAGTAACGGGAATCCAGAAACAGATGCAACAATTATATCTGCAAATAAGAGAAGACGTACTTCGGGAAGTACAACATTAGGTGACAGAAATTCACAAACAGGTGCAACAATTATATTTGCAAATCGAGAAGGTAGCCAGTACAGGTGTCATAAAGGTAGATGGTGTTATTGCCATTAGTGTGATGAAGCCATCTACCTTCAACGGCAAGGTACCTTGGCTTTCCTATGTCCGCCGCCACCGGCAATAATTGGGGTTGATCGGCGAAGGCACTTGTCCTTATTTTTGCACTACGAGGTGAAGCTAGGGTAATATGTAACATTCCCTAAGAAAAATAGAATGATTACGAGTTTATTGTTACTTTTCTGGAGATGTGTTATGGGGAAGCCCACCTCCAAGAATTTTATAAGGCCCAAGGAACAAGACAAAAATACAACAAAAGTCTGTAAGAGTATGAAGGAGATATAATGTGGCTAATAAATTTGACTTACCCAACATATCCGGAAGAAATAAAGAAAGAGTTAGCAGTAAATAGTTTTATCGAAGGTTTACGCGACCCAGAAACAAGTTAAACTCTAAGAATTGCCCGTCTGAAGAAAATTTTCGAGGCTCTTGCTTATGCCCTGTAGATTGGGAGAAAATTACCACGGCAACATACTCCTAAAGCTGATGAAGGTGTTGGAGTACCCTAACTGTATCGGTATTTGTAAGTAGAAAGTAAAAAAAAAGGTCAAAACACGCCATGCTGAATAATATCTATTCACAAATGTGGTTCAGAGTAGATGCAAAACTCTATAAGCGATATTTTGATTTTAAGATAGAAAGAGGTGTTCTTCCGGGGCGATTTATATGGTTATAATTTGCATAACTTATTAGAGCTCTAGTATACATTATATTAATAAAACTATATTTTTGGGACTAGTTATTTTTAGCTACAATGAAAACTGACGATTTGACGATATAATAATTCAAACAATTTTTAACTTGGTTGAAGTTTTTAACCTTTCTATATTTTTTTTGATAAAACTGCAACCAGTAATATTGATTACGTTCTAAAATTAATTAATTATCCCATCATTTTCTGCGTTGAATTTTGCAATTTATTTTTTATTACCTTTGGCAAAATTTTACATTCGAGAGCACTATAGATTTTTAATACTAATACGATACCAAATAAATGCAAACCGACGAATAAAAACAGTTTTTTGTTGACACGTGCATTAATTAAATTGATGAACTCGTCGATTTAAAAGCAGATTAACACAGTGTGTGCAAAAGAATAATCTACGCGGTTGAGCAAAAAACCTTTAAAAAGAATAAAAAAATGTATATGTGATGATATTCCAAATTGCCTAGTTTTAACCATTGTTTTTCTTGCTTGGGTGCCATTAGCTATATCGCATGTCGGCACTCACTTGTCCATTTCAAAGTTACACTATTCAGTCTATTTAAATCGACTGACATACTATATAAGTTTCTTACATTGCGGAGTCAAGAGTGTTGTCTTCAATCTGGCTTTCTATTTTTCTCTGCAGTATTAACCAAGAAGTAAGAAGCAAAAAAGGATGTTTTAGAGCAGGAGCTGATATGTTTCTTAAAACAGATAATAGAAGACTAGTGACAAATAACACTGAGGTGATAGAGACATGGAGAAAGTACTTCAATCAATTACTAAACGCGCAGCAGGACTAAGAGAGAGTTGCGATCACCTACTGTATCGCAAACCACTTGGAAGATCAGGCTCTTGAGCAAGTAGCAAAGGGGATTAACAGGCTTAAAAAATAAAAAAGCTCCGGATAGTGATACAATAGTTGTAGAGTATCTTAAGCATGGAAAAGAGACTTTGCTCAGACGTTTCCACTCTCTCATACTCTGGATTTAGTAGAAAGAGAAAATGCCAAGTAGTTGAATAGAGAGTGTTATTGTGCCCCTGCACAAAAAGGGCGACAAATTACAATGCTCTAACTATCGTGTAATATCTTTGATAAATACTGGATATAAGATTTGGTCACTGATACTGCTCGAAAGATTAACTCCATACGTAGAAAATCAGCTGGGGGACTACCAATGTGGGTTTCGATTTCCAATAAGCATACGAAAATGTTTTGCGAGGAGAGCTATGCAAGGCTATGATGGAGCTAAAAATTCCGAATAAACTCATCAATTTAACGAGGATTAGCATAGAGGGTTCCTCAAGTGCTGTACGGATTGGAGAAAAACTTTTTCAAAATAAATAATGTCCTGAAACAGGGAGACGCTATCTCTCCAATGATTTTCATTGGCCTCATATTCATCTTTGTGAATGACATAGATATCGTTGGAAATATAACTATGAACGTTAAAGAAGACTTTCTAAAAATAGAGTCTGCAGCAAAAAATATAAGCTTAAAAATAAATTAAAATAAAACCAACTACATGATCACATCAAGAACGGAGCGGAGGGATCGAATTAGACAAAATGTGATTATGGACCAATATAACTTTGAAAGAGTCTATGAATTTAAATATCTGGATGCCACTATAACATGATTAAGGAAATTAACATGAGAATACAAAGTGCCAATCGTTGCTCTTTTGCTTTACAGAAAATAAAAAAATCCCAAAAATGTATCTCTGATGACAAAAGTAAGAATATCTCACTCCATCGTATAGCCGATTATAACTTATGCCTATGAAACCTTGACCATGACGAGACAGAACGAGAACCGACTAAGAATTGCAGAGAGAAAAATCGTACGAAGTTTAGGAAGACCACTACTACGGTGGAAAGACAACATAGCATCATATTTTAGAACCCTGAACATCACAGATACAGAGGAGCTAATAACGGATGGAGTTCGATGGAGGCAAATCGCTGAGTCAGATAGGACCCACCCTGGGTTGTAACAGCTACAGAAAGAAAGAGAGAGAGAGAGAGTATTACCTTTGGTTTGGAGTAGCGAGGACTCCTTAATAATTAGGGCACTTTTCCTGATTATCCTGTATTTATTATTATAGAAATTCATCATTGGTTATGCGAGCAATCAAAGGAATACGCAGCAGTTGAAAGAATGTCCACAATTTCAAAGCTTCGATCCGAACTTGCGTCCAAACTTTAAGTGACCAAGTTTCAACACCACACATAGAGTATACTAGACCATACACTATGTTGGACTACAGTTATTCGGGTTTAAAGAAAGTTATTTTTGCGTAGACACTTTTTCCCTCCTTCATCACATTCTTACCTTTTAATTAGACTACCACCATGAATTTTGCCATACATTCAATATCATCTCCGTTAATATTAAGAGAAGTGATATACTGATAGTAGTATAGAGGGCGGGGTTCTGTGACACCCGGATGGCATCTGTCCCTTTTCAGCCCTTTACCATCCGAAGAAGTGCTGAAACCCTCCTGAAACCCAAGCCAAAAAGGCCTTATTGCCAAAGAACGTGACGTAATAGCCTAAGAAGTACCTGAAATCCTCCTGAAACCCTTGCCAAAAAGGCCTTATTGCCGAAGAAGTCCTGAAAAAACCCTATCCAAAAAGGCCTTATTGCCAAAGAAGTGTCCTAGTAGCTTAAGAAGGACCAAAAGAGTCCTTAGCCAAAAAGGCCTTATTGCCGAAGAAGTATCGACAATGACGTCATTAACCAGAGGCTGTTGAAATGACCTTAAATCGTTGTTTTGGAAATTGGTCGCTAAAATTAAATCAGAGTGGAATATCAGGCTAAAATAAAATAAATTTTATACAAGAACAAGATTAGATCTAATATATGCGTGTGTGAGAGAGAGATAGGAGTTTAAATAGCATGTATATTATATTTATTTCATTCGTATATATCTATTTTATATGTATGAGAGAGAGAAGCAATAGTTCAAATGAGATATTGTGTATATATTTTTCTCAATCGTATATGCTTGCAAATAGATCTATTTAATGTATATTTGAGAGAGATAGAAGTTCAAGTAGGATATGTGTATATATTTATCTCCCTCATATATATCTATTGTATGTGTGCGAGAGAGAGATAAAAGTTTAAATAGGCTATTGTGTATTGTATTTTTCTCACTCGTATACGCTTGCAAGCAGATTTATTTAATGTATATATGAGGAAGATAGAAGTTCAAATAAAATGTGTGTATATATATTTATCTCACTCGTATATACTTATAACAAAAGATGTAAATATATAGGAATGTTTTACGTCAGTCAGTCAAGAACTTAAAATTAAAATTTTTCAACTAATAATAATAATAACAAACCGAAAATAGTTAGAAATTGATATTCTTTGAACATTTATACTGTTTTTTTTCCTTTTCTACCTGTCTAGATAATTTTAAAAAAAATAGATCTAATACATGTAATAGATGTTTTAGTAATAGTAATATTTAAAGATATATGAATGTAATTTCATTGGCCAAGAATTTAATTTAATTTGATTTACCACTACTGCTATTTTTCAAAATATTAACTTATATCTGTTTTTCGTGAGCAAAAGGTCCTTATAAGGGTGGTTTTTTTGTGGTAAGCGGATGATTACTAATGATCAAAAAGACTTTACGAGGGAGTATTTTTGCAGTCAAAACGGTCTTGCAGTAGTACTTTTTGCGGCAAGGGGGTTGTTTTTGCAGTAGCAAAAAGGCCTTATAGGGGATGTTTTTCATTATCCTCCTCGGGGGGATCACAAATAGATCTAATACATATAATAGATAGTTAAATATGTTAGTAATATTATATTTGTGGTTAAAAGTGTCAAAAAGGCCGTATACATTGTAATTAAAAATGACGTGTTCGTGTGAAAGATCGTTATCTGCTGGGATGCCAAAGGCACTTTTGCCGCTATGTGCGCATATTTTTCTCTTCTAGTTTGGCCAAAAAACGAGTTTTGGTCATCTGCGCAGGTGCCAAAAGGGCACATTCGTTTTTTTGTTAAATTTGGGGTTGGTGAACACGATTTGAGGGATATTTTTCATCTAAAACGAAATCTAAGGCCACATTTTACACTTATTAAGTGATTTTGAGTATATATTTCGCTTTCTCTTATCTACTTATACTTATATTAAAATATACATACATTTTGCATTAATCAATCAAGAATTTAGTTTGTTTTGATTTAACTAATAATAATAGTACCAAAAACAAATTAAGAGGTCAAGTATTTGGAGTAAAAGATAGGTCAGTGTCGCAGATAAGAGTTAGTAATATTTATCATGTTAAATTTTCGATAAATTAATACTGTTGGAATATATATAATTATTCTGATAAATGAAAAAAAAACATATACAGGAGTATGTTGTTGTATTTTTGCTAAAAGTTTCAGGGTTTATTTTTTTATTGAATAACTTGATAAATAATTATTAATTTTTGCTTTGTGCGTGGAATACTTTTTTTTAAATGAACTGTTTGCAAGGTAAATATTTTATGTATTGTAAACATTTAAAGGTATTCCCACTGGTCTTATTTTGCAATTGGCAAATGCAAAAGTTTCAAACTGATAAAAAAAACTGCTTCAACCCTATTCAAAATGACCTTATTGTTGAAGAAGGTGTTGTTGTAATAGCCTAAGAAGTGTTAAGAAATACTCTATCTAAAAGGATCTTATTGCCGAAGAAGAAGAATCGACAATGATGTCGTCTACCAGAGGCTGTTGAAGTGGCCTTGAATCGTAAGAAAATAATTTTGTTTCCGAAAGTAATAGGTAAAATTAAATATAAGTGGAATATTGGGTAAATTAAAACAAATTTTATAGACTTATTTACAAATGTTTATTTGAAAAGTTTATTTTATTTAAAAAAAAATTATAATTCCAAATATATATTTGTATTAACTACAATACTGTTTTGTGTTTCTTATTGTTACGTTTTCTACAAGAAGTTAGTTTAACAACATATCGGTTCTTCTGATCTTGAAGTTATTCTTCTCTTTTCAAGTATGCATTCAGATTGTCAAAAAGCTTATTCTGATGCCTTAAGCTTTGCACAAAATTGTCATTACACTGATCCAGTGATTGATTTAATTTATTAAGGTCAAGTAGAAAATTATTGATGACATTTTTTGCATTTGTCAATTCTTGTTTGGTTTTTCCAAGTAGGGTGTAGGCTGTAGTTTTTTTGATTTAACACATGTCGTTTTCCTTTCTTTCAAGAAAAAAAGACGATTCCATTTCAACGTTTTTTCTTGAAAAGTTAAGGATATTGGTGTAATTGATGGAAGATGATAGATTAGTTTCTTTGTTTTCACACTCTTTAAAACTTTTTTATAATAATTCGTTGAGATTCGATTCGGTTTCATATAAATTCATATAGTTGTCTGGTTCTTTTGTACATAGTAGATAAAGGTTTAGACTTGTATTATATAGGATGTTATAATCATTTTGCAACTATTCACAGTAGTTAGCTTCATTGCTTTTGTCTAAGATGTGATTTTCAACAGAAATAACACAACGAAATGGTAAAACTATAAGTTAAAAATATGCTAAAAACATATTTACTGTAGAGCGATTACTAAAGTACTAAAAATGTATTATGAATAAAGAGTTTTTATACATAGTGTTTGTCTTATCAATCTTACTGTTGTATTTATCGGTGAAGCCAAACCATTTAAGAAATACTCCATGTCTATGTCTTTTTAGAATTTTCCCAACCAAATAGGGTTGTCGGCTATTAGTAGCTGCTCTTTATAGAACGACCAAAGTACGTTTGATTTTTTACATATCCTTCAAGAGATAAGAGGTTGGATTTGTTAGTTGAACTTTGCGGATAATAATAATTACCTCAGGAGACCAATTTGGATTGTATTTTTTTATCAAGAACTTATGTCCTTTTACAATTTTCCCAATCAACCAAATATATGTATTCATCATGATTTTTGCCTTTCTAACGGCTCTTTGTAGAATGCTCCAAGTATGTTTTCATTTTTCATGTCCTTCAAGAGATAAGTAGTTGGAATTGTTATTTAAAATATGCATATAATAAATACATCAGGAAACCAATTTGGATTGTATTTTTTTATCGAATATACCTCTGAATTTAGAAATACGTACAGAATCACCAACTTTAAGTTTAAGGTTTAAATCGCTTATTTTTATTTTGTTGTCGACAGTTTCAAGTAAAAATTGGTCTTTTTTTTTAATTAGCTACTTCTGTTGGCTTCATTTTAGTTGTTCGGTATTCTGTGCACGTTTATAAATAATTTTAGGTAGCAAGTGAATCCACTTATGGTTTTTCTGCATATTAAATTCCTTTAACATCCAGTTTATTTAAAGTCTTATTAACTTACTCCACTTAATACACTGTAGTGGTTAACATTATATGTTTTCCGAGTTTCTCAAATACTTTATTTAATAATTCTCCACCCAAGTCCGTCTGAATGTTGTGCGAAGTTTGTATTTTGGAAAATTTTTCCATATTTTTGTAGACTTCCACAGCTGATTTGTTATTTTTTTTAACGGGAAAGCCCATACAAACTTTGAGAAGCAATTAATAACAATAATAGTTTATTTGTAATCACTGCTTGTTTTGGCATAGGGGAAATCGTTTCAACTAAATCTGCTTGGAATAGGTCTTTTGATGAATCTCATATACAGTATTATATATATTTGTGACTTAATCATCTTTGAAGATGTCAAATGAATTTTGTCTATCGACTACCGCCAAACTGACAGAACAATAACAGGAGAATATTATTGCAAACTTTTTGGACGAGCTAGATGTAAAAATTCGTGAGAGAAAAGCTAGTTTAGCGATAAAGAAATAAACCACTTTTATCATCCTACGACAGTGTAATTGGGCCTATATTGTTCGTAATACATGTAAATAATCTAAATGAATTATGTGAGCGAAAAGAATGCAAATTAACAAACTACGCAGACGATACTAACATTTTGGTTTCCTATAAGGGCAGCAACTCTCTTGGACAAAACATCACACCATTTATGATGTTCTTTGGTCACTGGTTTATTAGGACAGGATAGATATTCTCTTATAAACACACTAATCCTGTTTCCAACCGGATCAAACTTATTTACAATCAATCAGATCAAACTTGTTCAAAGCAAATCAAAAGCTGATCAAAAGCTAATTTAGGGAATTTCCTCTAGAATGGAAAAAGTTAGGAAATTCAATTTTTCACATACATTTCTGAGGGAAATTGAATACACGATTGTTGTTGTTGTATGTAGAAAACAGTTGAAAGTGAAAAAACGCAGAGATAACGCAATCTTTTATATTTACACGAAAGTCTATATTTTGGCTAAAGATGTCAGGGAAACTTTATGTCTACAAATGCGTAAGAATTTCTGTAAACTTTTAATGATTGATGAAGCACAAAAAATCCAAAAAACGAAAATCGTAACTATTTATTTTCTTATCTAAAAGCTTTAAAATAAAACTGAACTTGCTAATTCAAATTTTTGCTTGTTTTTTGTCCAAAACTAACCTTTTTTTAATCTTTCATGGCGTAGAATTTGTCAGGGAATTCTGATAGGTTTAATTTGTCTTTTAATGTATTGTGCTTTTTTTTACAGCTAACTTTAATACTTTAAAATGTTGTTGTTGAAAATAAACTTTTTTCTGGTTCCAGCTATTTTATTAGGTTCCCTTTATTGGTAGTATAATTTTTTTCCAAATCAAAGGATATAAATATAGTTAATCATTGTAGAGCGAAGATTTGTGGAACGTAAGAACAATGGGAAAACTTATCATGATTTAGTGATTGCATTGCAAGAGTACGAAGGTACAATCTTACTGGTCGTACCCAATAATTTAAGTTAAACCCTGCACTTGAAGATACTGAAATTGTTGTTTGGTTGGTCGATTGGGTGAAAGATGTCATGAATTAAGTTATTCAAAAGTCGTGCAAGAATTAGGACCTAAGGACCAGATTGGTTTTAGTTTTTGTTTAAAAATTTTAACCGACGAGAAGATTGGATTCGTTTTCAGACCTGCGGAATAAGTAAACTTTGAAGATGTGTGGAATGTTGCCATCAGCATCTATCATTTTATAAATCTTTTTGCTAGCTGCTTGCTTGTTCACTTTCTTTTATTTTATTATTAATTCTAGCGGGGGATTGAACCAGCTACCTTTAGGTTGGAAGACAAAGTTTATAGACACGCGGCAATCAATCCGAGAGGTAAAATTCAGCAGTTAAACTCTACATAAGAATAGTATAACGACAGTATAACATCTTTTTTTTGTTATTTTTAACACAACATACCTTTTTTTTTTGTTTTACGGTGCCAGTGTTTACTTATAAATCTTAACCAGTATAGTCTTACATATAGTTATTCTGATAAATTAAATATATATACAAGAGTGTAATGTTTAATTTTCCTAGGCTGATATATGCTACTCTGATAGATAGATATTGTTTAATTAAACCTACTCTGGTTTACGTGTATATACATGGATAAACTTGTTTACAATTGTTTTTGCAATGTGTATGAACATAGGGGTTCAAATATATCATTCGATAACTTGTTGTTACTCGAGGAAACCTTATGGATTTTTAACTATTTCTTTAAAGGTTATTATCTGAATAATGAACGTTAAGAAAAAAGAAAAAACCAGTTTACCTATTGAGAACACTGATAAGCTCAAAAAACAAAATTCCTACAAAAAACAAAGAGTTTTTATATCCTCTTCAAAATTTGTATCTTTAATAACTGACTGATTAAACCTGTTTACAAGCAGATCACACCTATTCCAAACAGATCAAAAGCTCTTTAAAGCTGATCAAAAGCTGATTAAAAGCTGTTTATAGGCCGTTTAAAAGCTGATTAAAAGCTGTTTAGAAGCTGTTTATAAGCTGTTTAAAAGCTGATCAAAACCTGTTGACAAAGCAGATTAAAAGTATGAAATCTAGTGAAAAAGAACCGAAAAAAAAATTAATTCGTAAACGAAAAAACGTTAAAAAAAACTGAACCTATTAAAACTTGGTGAAATTGTACAGGAACAAGTATTTTTACCAATTATCAAACGTTTTACAAAATATTCAAAGTGAATTAAGGATTAAAAGCAGATCAAAAGCGGATCAAAAGCTGAACAAGAGATGATCCAGAAAGATATGAAGTTTAGAGAAAAAAAACTGAAAAAGTTTGAGTATAGGTAAGTGACGTAGTTTAAAAAATTTTAAACTTAGTCTTAGAAATATTAGGTTTACATTGCAACTGTGTGAATTAATCGTATGTTTTGACCTCCACACTGTTGACTGTTGACTGTTACCAAATAGCTGATGTTAAATGTCTTGTGAACAATTATATGAACAACGCATACTTGAAATTTCAAAAAAATATACACATACTTGGTTTGACTGATGAACTATCTTAAGTCTCGTTACAGGAATCGTAGAGGAAAAAATTTTGATTCTTCTGGAATATACTAACAAAAGGGATTGTATCTTTAACCGACTAGTACGTAACTGTCTCCAATATTATTATAGATTCACACAAAAGAAATAAAGCTAGACAACATCTACTGTATTGAAAAATGTTAACATTTAAAGGGACTCTGGTCAGTCTTATTTTACAATTGGTCAATGCAAAGGTCCAAACTGATAAATCCGAATATATAGTAATAAAAATAGAATTATTATAATTAACAGTAAATAGATCCAATGCATTTTACACCACTTATAAGATAAGATCTTAACAAGATGTTAAGTGAGAACTGATCCCTTAAGTTACACCCCATTTTCGATTTTTTTTATGGATAAAAAAGCGAAAATTTTAAATGCACAAACTCTTAAAACATCAATTTATAGGATTTTTTTTTTGTTATTATATTCAAAATATTACAGTTATAATTATATAATTTAAATCAGAGCAGCTTTATTGCATTTTCAGTTGTTATAACCGTAAGTTTCTGAGCTGCTTTCAGGTAAAAATTTTCTCTCAGTCAAATTTGGTTTATATCATTTGATTTCTGTATAAGTTGTTGTCATGTATTCGTTCGTTCGGTGAATACTCTTCGAAACAATCGTTATTGGATTGGACTTTTGAAGAACCATAATCTTTATGGTATCAAAATGAATAAGTTTTGCTGCTACGTAAATCTGCTCAATTAACTTCCATTAGAATTTGGAAAAATAAGCAATTAAGAATATTATAGAAAAAGAAAATATTTATCAAAAATGTGGTAATTATTTTGATAAAAAATAAAATTAGGTTTAATTGGACAAGATTGTCTGCAAAATTTAGTGCTTTTTATTGTTTTTTTTAACGGTAAAAATGTCTAAGAAATATTATTATTTAAAATAAATAAGGAAAGACAAATTTGGCATTTATTTTTCGAGAAATACAGCCAGTAAACCGATTACTTTATAGCTGAATATCTCCTGAGAATGAAAAACCTTTCCACTAGGTCTTTTTAATACAGCAAAATGGCTTCCCTTACAACGAAAAAAAAACCCGCCGCCGGTGGGTATTTTTTTCGTAGTTAGGATGGCTATTTTGCTTCCTTTTGCTCCTTTACTACAACAAAACGGCTTCTTTTCGGTTTGAGATTAGAAAATTAAATTTTATTACTGTTATTATTACTCGAAAAATAAATGCCAAATTTGTCTTTCCTTATTTATTTTAAATAATAATATTTCTTAGACATTTTTACCGTTAAAAAAACAATAAAAAGCACTAAATTTTGCAGACAATCTTGTCCAATTAAACCTAATTTTATTTTTTATCAAAATAATTACCACATTTTTGATAAATATTTTCTTTTTCTATAATATTCTTAATTGCTTATTTTTCCAAATTCTAATGGAAGTTAATTGAGCAGATTTACGTAGCAGCAAAACTTATTCATTTTGATACCATAAAGATTATGGTTCTTCAAAAGTCCAATCCAATAACGATTGTTTCGAAGAGTATTCACCGAACGAACGAATACATGACAACAACTTATACAGAAATCAAATGATATAAACCAAATTTGACTGAGAGAAAATTTTTACCTGAAAGCAGCTCAGAAACTTACGGTTATAACAACTGAAAATGCAATAAAGCTGCTCTGATTTAAATTATATAATTATAACTGTAATATTTTGAATATAATAACAAAAAAAAAATCCTATAAATTGATGTTTTAAGAGTTTGTGCATTTAAAATTTTCGCTTTTTTATCCATAAAAAAAATCGAAAATGGGGTGTAACTTAAGGGATCAGTTCTCACTTAACATCTTGTTAAGATCTTATCTTATAAGTGGTGTAAAATGCATTGGATCTATTTACTGTTAATTATAATAATTCTATTTTTATTACTATATATTCGGATTTATCAGTTTGGACCTTTGCATTGACCAATTGTAAAATAAGACTGACCAGAGTCCCTTTAAATGTTAACATTTTTCAATACAGTAGATGTTGTCTAGCTTTATTTTTTTTGTGTGAATCTATAATAATATTGGAGACAGTTACGTACTAGTCGGTTAAAGATACAATCCCTTTTGTTAGTATATTCCAGAAGAATCAAAATTTTTTCCTCTACGATTCCTGTAACGAGACTTAAGATAGTTCATCAGTCAAACCAAGTATGTGTATATTTTTTTGAAATTTCAAGTATGCGTTGTTCATATAATTGTTCACAAGACATTTAACATCAGCTATTTGGTAACAGTCAACAGTCAACAGTGTGGAGGTCAAAACATACGATTAATTCACACAGTTGCAATGTAAACCTAATATTTCTAAGACTAAGTTTAAAATTTTTTAAACTACGTCACTTACCTATACTCAAACTTTTTCAGTTTTTTTTCTCTAAACTTCATATCTTTCTGGATCATCTCTTGTTCAGCTTTTGA
Source organism: Diaprepes abbreviatus (assembly GCA_034092305.1). Classification (NCBI taxonomy): domain Eukaryota; kingdom Metazoa; phylum Arthropoda; class Insecta; order Coleoptera; family Curculionidae; genus Diaprepes; species Diaprepes abbreviatus. The sequence continues at coordinate 895,930 of JASJET010000304.1, forward strand.
TCCGCTTTTGATCTGCTTTTAATCCTTAATTCACTTTGAATATTTTGTAAAACGTTTGATAATTGGTAAAAATACTTGTTCCTGTACAATTTCACCAAGTTTTAATAGGTTCAGTTTTTTTTAACGTTTTTTCGTTTACGAATTAATTTTTTTTTCGGTTCTTTTTCACTAGATTTCATACTTTTAATCTGCTTTGTCAACAGGTTTTGATCAGCTTTTAAACAGCTTATAAACAGCTTCTAAACAGCTTTTAATCAGCTTTTAAACGGCCTATAAACAGCTTTTAATCAGCTTTTGATCAGCTTTAAAGAGCTTTTGATCTGTTTGGAATAGGTGTGATCTGCTTGTAAACAGGTTTAATCAGTCAGTTATTAAAGATACAAATTTTGAAGAGGATATAAAAACTCTTTGTTTTTTGTAGGAATTTTGTTTTTTGAGCTTATCAGTGTTCTCAATAGGTAAACTGGTTTTTTCTTTTTTCTTAACGTTCATTATTCAGATAATAACCTTTAAAGAAATAGTTAAAAATCCATAAGGTTTCCTCGAGTAACAACAAGTTATCGAATGATATATTTGAACCCCTATGTTCATACACATTGCAAAAACAATTGTAAACAAGTTTATCCATGTATATACACGTAAACCAGAGTAGGTTTAATTAAACAATATCTATCTATCAGAGTAGCATATATCAGCCTAGGAAAATTAAACATTACACTCTTGTATATATATTTAATTTATCAGAATAACTATATGTAAGACTATACTGGTTAAGATTTATAAGTAAACACTGGCACCGTAAAACAAAAAAAAAAGGTATGTTGTGTTAAAAATAACAAAAAAAAGATGTTATACTGTCGTTATACTATTCTTATGTAGAGTTTAACTGCTGAATTTTACCTCTCGGATTGATTGCCGCGTGTCTATAAACTTTGTCTTCCAACCTAAAGGTAGCTGGTTCAATCCCCCGCTAGAATTAATAATAAAATAAAAGAAAGTGAACAAGCAAGCAGCTAGCAAAAAGATTTATAAAATGATAGATGCTGATGGCAACATTCCACACATCTTCAAAGTTTACTTATTCCGCAGGTCTGAAAACGAATCCAATCTTCTCGTCGGTTAAAATTTTTAAACAAAAACTAAAACCAATCTGGTCCTTAGGTCCTAATTCTTGCACGACTTTTGAATAACTTAATTCATGACATCTTTCACCCAATCGACCAACCAAACAACAATTTCAGTATCTTCAAGTGCAGGGTTTAACTTAAATTATTGGGTACGACCAGTAAGATTGTACCTTCGTACTCTTGCAATGCAATCACTAAATCATGATAAGTTTTCCCATTGTTCTTACGTTCCACAAATCTTCGCTCTACAATGATTAACTATATTTATATCCTTTGATTTGGAAAAAAATTATACTACCAATAAAGGGAACCTAATAAAATAGCTGGAACCAGAAAAAAGTTTATTTTCAACAACAACATTTTAAAGTATTAAAGTTAGCTGTAAAAAAAAGCACAATACATTAAAAGACAAATTAAACCTATCAGAATTCCCTGACAAATTCTACGCCATGAAAGATTAAAAAAAGGTTAGTTTTGGACAAAAAACAAGCAAAAATTTGAATTAGCAAGTTCAGTTTTATTTTAAAGCTTTTAGATAAGAAAATAAATAGTTACGATTTTCGTTTTTTGGATTTTTTGTGCTTCATCAATCATTAAAAGTTTACAGAAATTCTTACGCATTTGTAGACATAAAGTTTCCCTGACATCTTTAGCCAAAATATAGACTTTCGTGTAAATATAAAAGATTGCGTTATCTCTGCGTTTTTTCACTTTCAACTGTTTTCTACATACAACAACAACAATCGTGTATTCAATTTCCCTCAGAAATGTATGTGAAAAATTGAATTTCCTAACTTTTTCCATTCTAGAGGAAATTCCCTAAATTAGCTTTTGATCAGCTTTTGATTTGCTTTGAACAAGTTTGATCTGATTGATTGTAAATAAGTTTGATCCGGTTGGAAACAGGATTAGTGTGTTTATAAGAGAATATCTATCCTGTCCTAATAAACCAGTGACCAAAGAACATCATAAATGGTGTGATGTTTTGTCCAAGAGAGTTGCTGCCCTTATAGGAAACCAAAATGTTAGTATCGTCTGCGTAGTTTGTTAATTTGCATTCTTTTCGCTCACATAATTCATTTAGATTATTTACATGTATTACGAACAATATAGGCCCAATTACACTGTCGTAGGATGATAAAAGTGGTTTATTTCTTTATCGCTAAACTAGCTTTTCTCTCACGAATTTTTACATCTAGCTCGTCCAAAAAGTTTGCAATAATATTCTCCTGTTATTGTTCTGTCAGTTTGGCGGTAGTCGATAGACAAAATTCATTTGACATCTTCAAAGATGATTAAGTCACAAATATATATAATACTGTATATGAGATTCATCAAAAGACCTATTCCAAGCAGATTTAGTTGAAACGATTTCCCCTATGCCAAAACAAGCAGTGATTACAAATAAACTATTATTGTTATTAATTGCTTCTCAAAGTTTGTATGGGCTTTCCCGTTAAAAAAAATAACAAATCAGCTGTGGAAGTCTACAAAAATATGGAAAAATTTTCCAAAATACAAACTTCGCACAACATTCAGACGGACTTGGGTGGAGAATTATTAAATAAAGTATTTGAGAAACTCGGAAAACATATAATGTTAACCACTACAGTGTATTAAGTGGAGTAAGTTAATAAGACTTTAAATAAACTGGATGTTAAAGGAATTTAATATGCAGAAAAACCATAAGTGGATTCACTTGCTACCTAAAATTATTTATAAACGTGCACAGAATACCGAACAACTAAAATGAAGCCAACAGAAGTAGCTAATTAAAAAAAAAGACCAATTTTTACTTGAAACTGTCGACAATAAAATAAAAATAAGCGATTTAAACCTTAAACTTAAAGTTGGTGATTCTGTACGTATTTCTAAATTCAGAGGTATATTCGATAAAAAAATACAATCCAAATTGGTTTCCTGATGTATTTATTATATGCATATTTTAAATAACAATTCCAACTACTTATCTCTTGAAGGACATGAAAAATGAAAACATACTTGGAGCATTCTACAAAGAGCCGTTAGAAAGGCAAAAATCATGATGAATACATATATTTGGTTGATTGGGAAAATTGTAAAAGGACATAAGTTCTTGATAAAAAAATACAATCCAAATTGGTCTCCTGAGGTAATTATTATTATCCGCAAAGTTCAACTAACAAATCCAACCTCTTATCTCTTGAAGGATATGTAAAAAATCAAACGTACTTTGGTCGTTCTATAAAGAGCAGCTACTAATAGCCGACAACCCTATTTGGTTGGGAAAATTCTAAAAAGACATAGACATGGAGTATTTCTTAAATGGTTTGGCTTCACCGATAAATACAACAGTAAGATTGATAAGACAAACACTATGTATAAAAACTCTTTATTCATAATACATTTTTAGTACTTTAGTAATCGCTCTACAGTAAATATGTTTTTAGCATATTTTTAACTTATAGTTTTACCATTTCGTTGTGTTATTTCTGTTGAAAATCACATCTTAGACAAAAGCAATGAAGCTAACTACTGTGAATAGTTGCAAAATGATTATAACATCCTATATAATACAAGTCTAAACCTTTATCTACTATGTACAAAAGAACCAGACAACTATATGAATTTATATGAAACCGAATCGAATCTCAACGAATTATTATAAAAAAGTTTTAAAGAGTGTGAAAACAAAGAAACTAATCTATCATCTTCCATCAATTACACCAATATCCTTAACTTTTCAAGAAAAAACGTTGAAATGGAATCGTCTTTTTTTCTTGAAAGAAAGGAAAACGACATGTGTTAAATCAAAAAAACTACAGCCTACACCCTACTTGGAAAAACCAAACAAGAATTGACAAATGCAAAAAATGTCATCAATAATTTTCTACTTGACCTTAATAAATTAAATCAATCACTGGATCAGTGTAATGACAATTTTGTGCAAAGCTTAAGGCATCAGAATAAGCTTTTTGACAATCTGAATGCATACTTGAAAAGAGAAGAATAACTTCAAGATCAGAAGAACCGATATGTTGTTAAACTAACTTCTTGTAGAAAACGTAACAATAAGAAACACAAAACAGTATTGTAGTTAATACAAATATATATTTGGAATTATAATTTTTTTTTAAATAAAATAAACTTTTCAAATAAACATTTGTAAATAAGTCTATAAAATTTGTTTTAATTTACCCAATATTCCACTTATATTTAATTTTACCTATTACTTTCGGAAACAAAATTATTTTCTTACGATTCAAGGCCACTTCAACAGCCTCTGGTAGACGACATCATTGTCGATTCTTCTTCTTCGGCAATAAGATCCTTTTAGATAGAGTATTTCTTAACACTTCTTAGGCTATTACAACAACACCTTCTTCAACAATAAGGTCATTTTGAATAGGGTTGAAGCAGTTTTTTTTATCAGTTTGAAACTTTTGCATTTGCCAATTGCAAAATAAGACCAGTGGGAATACCTTTAAATGTTTACAATACATAAAATATTTACCTTGCAAACAGTTCATTTAAAAAAAAGTATTCCACGCACAAAGCAAAAATTAATAATTATTTATCAAGTTATTCAATAAAAAAATAAACCCTGAAACTTTTAGCAAAAATACAACAACATACTCCTGTATATGTTTTTTTTTCATTTATCAGAATAATTATATATATTCCAACAGTATTAATTTATCGAAAATTTAACATGATAAATATTACTAACTCTTATCTGCGACACTGACCTATCTTTTACTCCAAATACTTGACCTCTTAATTTGTTTTTGGTACTATTATTATTAGTTAAATCAAAACAAACTAAATTCTTGATTGATTAATGCAAAATGTATGTATATTTTAATATAAGTATAAGTAGATAAGAGAAAGCGAAATATATACTCAAAATCACTTAATAAGTGTAAAATGTGGCCTTAGATTTCGTTTTAGATGAAAAATATCCCTCAAATCGTGTTCACCAACCCCAAATTTAACAAAAAAACGAATGTGCCCTTTTGGCACCTGCGCAGATGACCAAAACTCGTTTTTTGGCCAAACTAGAAGAGAAAAATATGCGCACATAGCGGCAAAAGTGCCTTTGGCATCCCAGCAGATAACGATCTTTCACACGAACACGTCATTTTTAATTACAATGTATACGGCCTTTTTGACACTTTTAACCACAAATATAATATTACTAACATATTTAACTATCTATTATATGTATTAGATCTATTTGTGATCCCCCCGAGGAGGATAATGAAAAACATCCCCTATAAGGCCTTTTTGCTACTGCAAAAACAACCCCCTTGCCGCAAAAAGTACTACTGCAAGACCGTTTTGACTGCAAAAATACTCCCTCGTAAAGTCTTTTTGATCATTAGTAATCATCCGCTTACCACAAAAAAACCACCCTTATAAGGACCTTTTGCTCACGAAAAACAGATATAAGTTAATATTTTGAAAAATAGCAGTAGTGGTAAATCAAATTAAATTAAATTCTTGGCCAATGAAATTACATTCATATATCTTTAAATATTACTATTACTAAAACATCTATTACATGTATTAGATCTATTTTTTTTAAAATTATCTAGACAGGTAGAAAAGGAAAAAAAACAGTATAAATGTTCAAAGAATATCAATTTCTAACTATTTTCGGTTTGTTATTATTATTATTAGTTGAAAAATTTTAATTTTAAGTTCTTGACTGACTGACGTAAAACATTCCTATATATTTACATCTTTTGTTATAAGTATATACGAGTGAGATAAATATATATACACACATTTTATTTGAACTTCTATCTTCCTCATATATACATTAAATAAATCTGCTTGCAAGCGTATACGAGTGAGAAAAATACAATACACTATAGCCTATTTAAACTTTTATCTCTCTCTCGCACACATACAATAGATATATATGAGGGAGATAAATATATACACATATCCTACTTGAACTTCTATCTCTCTCAAATATACATTAAATAGATCTATTTGCAAGCATATACGATTGAGAAAAATATATACACAATATCTCATTTGAACTATTGTTTCTCTCTCTCATACATATAAAATAGATATATACGAATGAAATAAATATAATATACATGCTATTTAAACTCCTATCTCTCTCTCACACACGCATATATTAGATCTAATCTTGTTCTTGTATAAAATTTATTTTATTTTAGCCTGATATTCCACTCTGATTTAATTTTAGCGACCAATTTCCAAAACAACGATTTAAGGTCATATCAACAGCCTCTGGTTAATGACGTCATTGTCGATACTTCTTCGGCAATAAGGCCTTTTTGGCTAAGGACTCTTTTGGTCCTTCTTAAGCTACTAGGACACTTCTTTGGCAATAAGGCCTTTTTGGATAGGGTTTTTTCAGGACTTCTTCGGCAATAAGGCCTTTTTGGCAAGGGTTTCAGGAGGATTTCAGGTACTTCTTAGGCTATTACGTCACGTTCTTTGGCAATAAGGCCTTTTTGGCTTGGGTTTCAGGAGGGTTTCAGCACTTCTTCGGATGGTAAAGGGCTGAAAAGGGACAGATGTCATCCGGGTGTCACAGAACCCCGCCCTCTATACTACTACTGATGTCACCATCATCTCTGTTTTGGTAGTATGTCCACCGAACTTATCACCTCACTCGTTGAATTTTTTAAATTTCGACTTTAGATCCTCAAGAACTGCAGTGTCATTTGCATAGCAAAAATTATTTATTGGATTCTATTTTTTAATGCCAACTCAAATATTTTCTCAACGTAAAACAGAATAAGTGACAATACATATCCCTGCCGGACTTCTTTCAGAATGTCGAAGGTCTCTGTTCACAGATCGCTATCAATATGAATTTCAAAAAACTGTTACCAATTTAGTTTTTTTATTATTCTATTTATTATTTACATCGATCTCCTGTAATCTTTCCGACAGTGATTGGTGCTTTATGTGTCTAAGGCTTTCTGGTAGTCAATAAACCAGATGAAAACATGTTTCCTTGGGTCAAGAATTTTTGCACTGAGAACTCAGCTTCCCACTGTTTAAAGCTTATAAATATTAATGTGATTGATACATTTTACTTAATAATTTTGAAATGAAATGAAAAAAGTCCTTGGATAGTATAAGTATATACATATAAGTCTAGATCAGGTCCCATATGAGGCCTATTATTTCTAAGCAACAGACGAGAAAGAGTTTACTTTTGGTTAATCTTTATATTGTAATGTGTAACACTTACTCTATCACAGTATTTAGGGAAAAAAAAAAAGAAAGCACAATCTAACTGCCTAGATATTCCTGGATGCTGCAGAATCTTTGTGTTAATAAAAATAATCCTTGACAGTTCTTGTATAGACAATTCAATTTGATATATTTTTGAAATTATTCATATATTTTGGTGCCAATATAATAAACATTATTTTTAGTCACAGGAAGTGAGTGAATTGGATATACAAGATCCAAATAATTGCATGTATTATGATCACGAAATTAATGGTTTTGATGGAATTATTTGAATTTTTTTCTAACAAAAGTACATTAAATATAAATATCGACGGCAACATGAGGATCATGTAATGTCCGAATAGTAGTCCATATGTAGTTAACCTACACGTTTCAGTAATTGTCCAAATTAAATGTTTTGGTGTTTTAAATAGACGAATTAGGTGAGATGAGTTATTTCAGGAAACCAAACCATATTTTAATCGGCTATATAACGGAGCATAATAATATGAAAGAGTATCATTCGTTGTTGAAATTTGTTTTAAGGGATATATAGCACAGGATGTGGCTGTCAATTTTCTACAAAGCTCATCAACATGCATGTTTGATACTCTATACTTGGCGTCTCTCTCTTTATCAACCTCTAGGTCTCTCTCAATTGTTTCCATCTTTCTCTATTCTTCGCCAATCTCATTCACTGTTTGCCCGCCAGTGTCCTTATGTCATCTACCCAACCTTTTGGAGGTCTACCCGTGCTTCTTGTTGTCTCCCTCAGTCTCCATTCCAGGATTCTTCGTGTCCATCTGTTGTCCTTATATTGGGCTATGTGACCAGCCCATCGGCACTTCATCTTTGCAACCTCCTTCACGATGTCTTTGACTTTCGTTCTGCGTCTTATTTCGGTGTTTCTAATCCTGTCTCTTAATGATATTCCAAGCATGTTTCTTTCCATCGCTTTTTGGACTGTTTCTAATTTTTTAGCGGACTTTTTGGTGAGAGACGTGGTCTCTAATCCATACGTACACACCGGTAATATGCATGTGTCGTATACTTTTCTTTTTAGATTTATGGGAATTGAATTATTTTTCAGGATGTAGGCAAGTTTACCGAAAGCGGCCCATGTCAACTGTGTTCTTCTTTTTATTTCAGCATCCTGGTTTGATTTTCCTAGTCTGATTTCATGACCCAAGTATACATAGTGTTCAAGAATAAGTTATTAACAGGTTGTACACCGAAGAAATCAAGAAATTGACAAATTTTGTATTTCAGTGTATATTTGAATTATCACAATCGGCCAAGGGCTTTCGGTCTCTCTATCGGACCATCCTCAGGGCTCAGACCCTAAAACAAGAGAATATGGTCAGCAAATAAGTTTACTCAGTACTCACCAACCACACTCACTCGTCAAAGGGCACACCTCAACCCTGCCAGTTTAAGAAAAGTCGCGAGCTTAGCCTCCACACAGAACAAGATGTATACAATTAAAAAATTTTTAGAAACATTTAAAATTACAATTAAAACCAGAACATTCAATACACTGTGCACGTTAACATGATTAAAACAATAAACCTTTTTCAATAACAACCCAAAAGGGTGAGGTTATGCCACACACAGTCATAGTATAACACAGCAATAAAACTTTCCCAAAACTAAAACTACATACAAGTATGTGAAAGCCTGAGTAGAGGTTTTCTGTATGAGTTTTCATTTCTGAATTCCGTCAGTTGTATTTAAAATGAATAATTAATTGACAATGAGCAAAAAGAGCAAAAAAGGCAGAAAGAAAGGGCATTAAAAGTTTATTAATCTATAGCGTTACTGTTATCGGCCATTCTGTGATCTATTTCGAACACTTGGATTCAGTGGCGTGAAATAATTTCCATTTTTGTAAAAAAGCAACAAATTACACGAACATAAGCGTAGTTAACATTTGTTGAAATGTGTTAACTATTAATATATTTAGAATGAAGTGTCTGAAACTGAAAAAGATGATCAAAATTATTATAAGACTGCACCCCACGCAATCACAGCTCCCAGACATTTAAATTGTTTAATGATTTAAGGAAAAAGTTTGAAAATGGGGTTGCGGTCATTTACGTTGTTCATTCTTACATTGAGGCAATGATCGGGGTTTCTCTTTATCTCCCTACATATTTCAAGATCCTCTCTGTAATCCAAAGTTTTAGAGTTATTACCCCTGGAGTGGTATAAGATTTTACTATTATGAGTAGGAGAGAAACTATGTTTGGTAAAACTAATATGGTGACCAAACACAGAGGCCTGAGGTTTGTTAATATGTTCTCTAATTCGGACTGCTAATGGTCTAATAGTTTTCCCTATATACGTCGAAGGACAGTCTGGGCAAGAAAGTTGATAGACCCCACTTTTTTGAATTTGAGATATCAATTGTTTGTTATTGACCAGATGGGAACTGAGTTGATTTACACTCTTAAATGAAATCTTCACATTTTGAGTGTGGTTTGTTAGAGTCCGTGCTATTTTATTAGAGAAGTGACCTAAGTACGAGAGTGAGAAAAATTTTCCTTGCTGGCTTTCATTGTAAGGAGTCGAGCTGTAAGCCTCTTGGGATTCTTTCTTGCTTTTAATTTTTTCTATATATTTGTCGATGACTGTATGCTCATACCCATTGTTTACGGCAATTTGCTTCAGAATATTGACCTCGTTGTTGTAATCCTCCGCTGACATGGGAATGTTGAGCAATCTATTAACATAACAGTTTATTGAGGCCATTTTATGTTGTAAGGGGTGGTTAGAATTAGAAGGAATTATGTGATCTGTTTGGGTGGGTTTTCGGAAGATTTTGAAACTGAGAGAATTATTGGTTTTTTTGATAGTTAAATCTAAGAAATTAAGTTTGTTTTCGGTTTCTATTTCTAAGGTAAATTTCAGAGCAGGATGCAGAGAATTAAGACTATTTAGGACATCAATAGCCCGCTGTTCATTGCCCAGAATAATTGTAAAACAGTCATCCACATAACGAAGCCAGTTAATTATCTGGCTCTCAGAAATCAATCTCGGAATTAGTGCATTTTCCAAGTTGTCCAGGAAGATGTCCGCTAAAAGAGGAGATAGAGGATTCCCCATTGCCAACCCCGAGGGTTGTTCGTAATATTTGTTATTGAAAGCAAAAAAGCCCTGAGATAAACAGAACTTAAGAAGGGTCATTATACTAAGTTGGTCATCACTAGAGATGTTGTTTGCTGTCAACAGATTTGATATAATCGGAAGAGTTTCCATCCTCGGAATCGACGTAAACAGATTGCATACATCGAAGGAAACAAGCAAAGAGTCGTCTGGCATGGTTACAGAGCTCAGTCTTTCGACCAAATCTGTGGAGTTCTTGAGGCAAAACTTAGGCTTATCTTTGATAAGTCTAATCAGGATTGCGTTCAAAAAAGAAGACAGTCTCGAAACGGGAGTATTGGTAAAACTTACAACAGGTCGAATTGGTACTTCTTGCTTATGAATTTTTGGTAACCCATATAAACGGGTAAACACGGGTTAGAAATTAGAAGATATTTATTTCAATTATATTTTTTTATAAAATCTGAGCATAAGTTGAAGTAGGTTTTTGTTTTTATAACAAAACTAGAAAGTGAATTGTTTGGAATTTCTTTAAAATTGTTTTCGTCTAAGAAGCTCCCGACTTTCAACAGATAATCATCTTCTTTCATAATGACCACACAATTACCTTTATCTGCCTTTGACAGTATCAGTCCATTAGACCGAATCTTAGTCTTAACGTTTTCAACAATACTAGTGAAGGTTTTGTGTTCAATGCATTTACTTGCCTTACCATCTCTTAGGGTTCTCCTCAAGATTTGATAGACTTGTAGTTTAAGGGATGTTCTAGAATTAATGTTGTCTGTCAAGAAATCTATCAACGCATCAATTTCGGTAGAGTAGTTTTCCAGTCGTGTTCTGCTTGACGAGCTCTTCAAAGAGAAACCCAAACCCAAGCCCAATAGGTTCAGCTCATCCTCAGAGAACTGACAATCAGACAAATTAGCAACCCTGTCGTGAAATTTGTAATCCGAGAAAAAGTGTCGATCTGATTTTGACTCTGTCTGCCCCTTGAGATTTTCAAGTTTTTTATGAAGTTTCTTAAATTTAAGGTCTTTTTGATGAAACACGAAATAGTATATAGAATTTAACAAATTAGAAAGAATAGAGTGTGGCATCACCTCGGACATGTGGTCATAACATATTTTCATTTGGATATTAATTCTATTTTTCTTGGAATAATGTTTTGCAGTACTGAGTAAACTTATTTGCTGACCATATTCTCTTGTTTTTAGGGTCTGAGCCCTGACGATGGTCCGATAGAGAGACCGAAAGCGCTTGGCCGATTGTAATAATTCAAATATACACTGAAATACAAAATTTGTCAATTTCTTACATAGTGTTCGACGTTTTCTATCCTCTGGTTCTGTATTGTTATGTTTGCCTGTTCGTGGCTCATTATTTTTGTTTTGTTGTAGTTCATTTTAAGGCCTACAGATGCGGATAAGTCATTTAGCTGTTGTAGCATTTCGTTCAATACTTGGAGATTACTTTCTATTAAGATTATGTCATCAGCATCTGAGATGGTTGGTGTACTGACCTACTATTAGTTTTTAGTAAATATAATTCATTTAGAATATGAGTATGAGGAGTAAGAGAGAAACTTGTTCGATCTACATGAAAAAACAAGTTGTTTGCATTAAAATAGTCGTGAAATATGTTAAGAATTTCATAAGCCATCTGAGTAGCTTCTTTTATATTGTTATTTGCCACTAGGTAGCTGCTATCATTATCAAACAAGGTTGTATTCCTATCATTACAAACATCAGGCAGATCTTTAATAAATATCGAATTCAAAGGAGGGAACAGGACAGATCCTTAAGGCACTCCAAAAAATATTTTTAATTTAGCAGATTGAATTGTATCGATTTCAATAATTATGCAAATACTACTGCAACCATTCGTAAATTTTGCCCCTCAAACCGCACCCAATAAGTATTTCGAGAAGAAGCATTACTGAGATCGATTAAAATGACGATGCATTTATTTTTATTGTACAAGTTTTCATATACATTATTTAAAAATTCAGTCACCGAACATGTAGACCGGTCACCACACAAGTTATATTGACATCGCATAAGGATGCAGGATCATTCAAGAAAAGTTAAAATATGGTCATACACGCAATTACGTCAATACGTTCCAGTAATTGTGTAAGCAAGCATGAGCATAAAAGCTATTTTCAAGAAATAGTTTATCACCCTTCTTGAAAAAATCATTTACCGTTACTAATTTCAAAATATCCAGAAAAATTCCTCTCATAAGCGAGCAATTCATCAAATATGTCAATATCAAAGACTTTTTTACATCCAAAATGTTTTTACTAGTATCAGTATCAGTTTCAAAATCAACATATCATGAAAAATAATTTTCTAATCAATCCCAACCATTAATGTGCTTTCGAATTATTCGGATCAGGTGATAAGGCAATTTGCTTTCAATTTTAAACCCTCATGAATACTACAGCAGCAAAAAAGACAAAGTGTTTAATAAACAAGATTCTCAAATCAACTGGTCATTTTTTTAACACCGTCCAATATTCCCGTTGGAAAAATAATGAGGACAAAAGTATTTTCATGTTTACTTCCGTAGCGTGGCATAAATATATGCTTTACATAGATACTTCAAACAGGATAGTAAATAGTAACAGTTTAAGAAAAAGTTTAAAAATGAAAAGTGAATAAATATTTTTAATATTTATTTCCACGGGTCAAGAGTACTGTGACTATCATTAAGAGTAGATTGATATATTATGATAAATAAGTATTATTTTATGTAATACAGAAAAATCTGTGATATTGCATGCCTCACAAGAATATATGAACAAAATTCGAGAAAGTTAAGTAAAAAAAGGAATATATTGCTTATTTCCTTTTGCACGAATGTTTTTTTTAGTCCTCTTGAAATTTCAAAGAGAAAAATATCTTATGTAGCAGTTTATAATATGGCCTGAAATACGTTAGTTAAGGTTAGGCATATATATTAAAATGCATAATAAGTCGCAAGTTAAAGCTTCTGAGCCATCAAAATAATAAAAATATGAGACACCCATTTAGTAAGCCTAGGCCACTGTCAATATTTGAAAGAAGTAAGACAGAGTGAAAATTATGTACACAGAACTATTTCGTAGTTCCTAACTTCAGTAATCAAAAAACTAGTTTTAGTTTTGATATAGCATAGGGTCTAGTAATATATTAAACAAAAATTTAGAAGAAAAATAAATCAGTTAGGAAAATAACGCAAAAAATCTAATTTTTCTATTTTCGTTTTTATTTTTAAGTATCTGAGTTAATCCAACCAGCTTGTTGTCGTATTATTCAACATCTCACCGACATCCTCCGGTCAGATTTAACTTCAAATACAAGTTCCGGACATGAATAAGTACGACGACTGGTGTCTGGGAAGATACCAACTAGAATCCCACTGACGAGTCCTATAGTTGGTACCGGGACGAAACACCCACATTTTTAGAGCAAGAAAACCAAACGTGCTTGTAATATAAGGGGTATACAGGGACAAGTCGATAAGTATTAAAACTAGGCTTTGTCCTATATTACAACATGGCATCCCTGTAGAGGGTGATTGCAGTCAGTCATTAGAGTTTCGATATTCGTGTGACGGGGGGACGGTACTACCGGATTGGCCTTGATAAGAGTACTTTCGGTATCACTGTGTGATGATGGGAGGATGAAAGTGTGGATCGGCCTTGATAAGACTTTCGGTTTCAACTGTGTGATGGGGAAAAGGGGATGCTGATCGGCCTCGATACGCAGAGACGTAAATGACAGGGGTGACACATTTCCCGCATGGCTCTGACGGGATTCACGGGAGCAACTTAAAATGATAGGGGTGGAAGCACTTCCTGACGACCCTGATAGAATATCCGAAAAGTAACTTAAATGATAGGGGTGAAGGGTGCCCGACGGCCCTGATGAATTCTAAGATATATGATCCCTGCATGGAAAGGCATTAAGCTAATGCTGAGCCCACGACAGATGTGATAAAGACGACGTTGGATAATAAGTAATTCGGGGTGTTAGTCCCCGCAGTTCCTGGGCATCCAACGTTCTGAGTTCGTTTGAGATCAGAATTTATCAAATCTCAAAGAATGACGAAGTTGTCTGGCATAAAGGGGGGGGGTGTCGTATTATTCAACATTTCACCGCCATCTTCCGGCCAGATTAAACTTCAAATACAAGATCCGAACATTAATAAATACGACGACGGGTGTTTGGGAAGGTACCAACTAGAATCTCACTGACGAGTCCTATAGTTGATACCGAGACGAAACACCCACATTTTTAGAGAAAAAAACCGAACGTGCTTGTAATATAGGGGTATACAGGGACAAGTCTATAAGTATTAAAACTAGACTTTCTCCTATATTACAACACTGTACCTAAGTTTACATATATATATATATATATATATATATATATATATATATATATATATATATATATATATATTTGTAAGAGATCTTCAGGATAGAGTAATTTATTTATTATCTTAAAACATAAATCCACTATAACTTCATAAATTACTATTTGAATAATTTAAAAACTAATATCAACCCAATATTCTCACAAATGTTTTTTTTATAAGCCCGTTAATTGAGAATTATTTATAATATATCTTAAGGACAATTTTTCAAACAAAAAAATTAAGAATATATTTTGGAATGAATGTAAGTTATCGAACGAATAAACCTAAATCACCGACTGATAAAGGTTCCGTCTTTGAGCTTCATCTATCAGAAAATTCATATAATTTTAATACAAAGATATACTTTTTAGGCTCTGCAAAATGAATCAAAGGATAAAGATTGAATGCGTAATTGGATATAGCAGGAGTGTCTGTAGAGAGATATCTCCTGTTTGAAAGATCCAATAATAAATTAAATTAGAAAAGCAGTCCACATACTTGATCTTTTTATAAAAAGGAATATTTATTATAAAAGACAATTTATATTTTATATTATATCGATATTTTATTAAAATAAATAGTGAATTTTTCATAGTATATGAATTAGCAATTTGATACCTGTTGCCGAAGATGTAAGAATTTGTAACTTATTATGTTCTCTGCATTAGTTTATATGTTTTTTTCTGCATATTTTACTAAGATAATGTAGGCATAAACTGAAAAACTCTATGATCTTCTTTAAATTTTACTATTTTATGGAATATTATTTTAAAAGATGAAGATATGATGGTCAAAATACATAAAGTTTAATTGATAAAATGTATGAAGTAAAAAACGAATTGAAAACATGCTTTGTTGTCGAAGGGGTGTCAAATACGTTTGCGTTTTCATTAAGAAAGTCAATACAATGTATTCTAAAATATTCCTTACTTCCCCTTTGTAATTTCCTTCCCTGCTGAAACTTCTGAATTTTATATTAAGAAATTATTTTAGAAGAGCGCGTGACGCTAGATGGACACAAAATTCAAAATCATATTAAATCTTATTATTATTTATGTTAGTGATAGGTTGACGCCGACTTTACCAAAGTGATTTGTATTTAAATTATTGAGTTTCAAACTAACTTAAATAGGGAAATTAAAGACACGTTAAAAATTGTAAAATACCAATGGGTACTTCCATTAAGAAGAATATTGTTTTTCTAAAACTATTCTTAAACAACTCATGAGGAGTGTTTTGGAACGTTATCTCTTTGGAAAATCAAGCGCAGTGATAGTTTAAGATAGCATTATATTTTGCATGAGAGTCCTATGAATAGATCGATCCCTGGTTTGAGGAGTTTACTCCCTTCCACGAGAAACGCCTTTATTAATTGTGGGTCTGGGATTAGACCTTGTATTGATTAGCCACCTTGTCCTTTTCATTCCATCAGAAAAAATCTTGATATGCATTTCATTGCTAAAAAGAACTTTTTCGACTCATCTACTGCCTAGTTTACATCTCAAGGTATAAATGCAAAACTGTCAGTGGGTAAACCATAATTCCAGCAATAATTGTAGATGCAGTCTGTCGATCTATACTGTTGTCTTTCTAGATTGTTTTAATGTATCTTTCCACTTTCGAAAATTTCCCCGTATAATTAGCAGATCGTCAGAACTAGGGTCCGATTGTTTAAATGCTGAATAATATTTTGTTTATATATGAAAATGTGTTGATAAACAGTAAGTGGTTATTATTTCTTGATACATATACTGATTTTATGCTCTCCTTTTCTAATTGCATTATTTAAACTAGTATATGACATGCTAATCGGTACGTCAATTCTAAATAAAGTAAAAGTATGAATTTCTGGTTGCCTAAATTATTGTTATTATGATGGCTAATATGTAAATAATATCTAACAATATATACCGATAAAAATAAGTTTTTAAACCCTTTTTTGTTGATATTGATTATAATCTTGGCATTTGTAGTATGTTCACAGTAACAAAAACTGAAAGGAATCACGACAAGCAAAAAAAAATAAAAAATTTTCCCCACTAAAAATAAACAGCATTCAAACAAATCCATTGATGTTTAAATCTACTGGTATAATCGTTTTGAGCTTTTAACTATAACGTAAAGTTATTTTGTACACCCTGAATTTAGATGCAATAAACTGTCTTAAAAGTGCGGCTTGTTTTTTACCTTCCAAAAATACATTCACTACTATCTGCGAATCTGGAATAA
Source organism: Diaprepes abbreviatus (assembly GCA_034092305.1). Lineage (NCBI taxonomy): Eukaryota > Metazoa > Arthropoda > Insecta > Coleoptera > Curculionidae > Diaprepes > Diaprepes abbreviatus. The sequence goes on from JASJET010000304.1 coordinate 913,005, forward strand.
TGGATTAATTCAGGATAGCAAAGTCTTTTAGACTTAAAATAAACTTCACAAAACTGTCTTAATCTTTACTTTAATAAAAACCTTCTCTTTTAGGAAAATCTAAAAATGTTACTTTACTTTTGATGCTGTAATATTCTGTATTTAAACATTTGCGTTAATTTTAATTCATATGTGTTGAAAATAGTTGTAGTGACCCATAACAGCAGTATATTTTGATATTTTAAAACACGATGTATGACATCACGCATTTAAAAACATAATATCGGGATTTCTACATCTTTCGAAAGTCTTGTTCTACCGATAATGTAAATGTGTACACATTCTATAAAAATTCTAATTAAAATTTCATTTATACAAATCTAAGTGTTTGCATTGATAAAATTTTCTGAGAAATTGTAACGTTTCCTTCGTTCGTTACCTTCTTAGTTTCATACTGATGCAGTGTCAATTTTTATCTGGATCAAGTAAGAAGATCAACTTAAAAAACTGGAGGGATTTCTTTACGCTCACTCCAAATGCCGAAAAACTTTATTATATGTATTACATGTTCTATAACTTCAAATTGTTAAAACTGTAATCATATAGAAGTTAAAAATATCCTAATAAAAGATTTTCCTTTTACCAACTATTTAGGTACAATTTTTGTTAAAAACGGAAAGAAAAACTATTCTACTAAGTCCCTTTATTCAGAACAGATTTTTAAAGTCCGTTCATTGTCTGTACTGTTTTTTGTATTAATGTACATAAGACTATGAAATTCAAAAATTACATATATCAGTTTTATGAAATAAGGTGTAGATAGAATAGTTCCCTAAGAATACCAAGCAGAAATAAGAATCTTGGTTATAGGATTGTTAGTTACATGCTTCAAAGTTTTACAATATTATTTCAGTTAGCATATATTCAAATATGTATATATATATATATATAATATATATATATATATATATATATATATATATATATATATATATATATATATATATATATACACATACATATATATCACTTGAAAATGCCAGCTGATATGTTGGCGAAACGTCGTGAAGATATTTCTATTGACGAACGGATATATATATATATATATATATATATATATATATATATATATATATATATATATATATATACATATATATATATATATATATATATATATATATATATATATATATATATATATATATATATATATTTCTTTTGTCTTACTATGTTTTATTTTATTGTGCAGGTATTGTTCAAGTTAATTCATTAATTAATTAGATTTTGCTTTTTTATACAGTTATTTTTAATCCCATGAACTTATCCAAAGGGCTCTCGAACTCCCATTAGGAGGGCATTAACTCATCCCAGATGTATTCAGATATCATAAGGCTGGAGCTTTATGGGGGCCCTTTCCATGTTGTTGGACTCTAGGTCATGTTAGAGTAATCTGCATTTCCCAATTCAAGCGATTCTAAGTTGTACAGCCTTTTGCCACACCTTATACAGGTGTTCGCTAGGGCCCCTATCCGTTGATCCTAAGTATAAGTCTTCATTCATCGGTACTATGTTGGTTGTATATAGAACTACGGGGATTTTCTGGACGCTACACATTCCCCACTGTCTGCCTATTTGTACGTACAAGTCTGTGTACTTGTCGATTTTCTCATTATGTTTGGAGACTTTTGAAAGTGTTGCTCGTACGTATGTCGATAAATAAGAGCCAATATTGGAATATTTGGGGCAAAAGCCTAGAAAAAAAAACCTTTAATTTGGTTAAGAGAGTAGATGTCTCTCAAAACAAAATTTTCATTTTTGTCGGTGTAGTAATAAAAGAAGATATTTTTTTATCATTGTATCTTTAGGGTTCAAAACTTGTTTGACTTATTGTTGCACTTGTCAATTTAAACCTTCAGTTATCAGTTTTAAAGTTAGACTACGTCAGTAAATTAGGGGGTAAATGTTTAGGTGGGGCCACAGTACCATCAATGAATGAAAACAGTAAACTGCCTTCAAGGTCTCATTTTCTATGAATAAGTGGAGAAGAGGGAAATTCATCAGAACCTCCAGCGCTTTAATGGGGTAGTCTTCATCTCATTCATACTTCCTACACAAGGCACTCCTTGAGCTTTGTTAAGTCGAATGCGGTTTTTGAGCTTGGCTGTACTAGGCCACCAAACAATAGTGGCATAAGTAATCATAAGACGGATCACCATGATGTATATCCAGTATATCACTTTCGGTATCAGTTCCCATGAGCTTAGTAGCAGAGCAGAAAGCATATATGGTCTTCTTGACTCGAGCCTCAATATGTTCATTTCAGCTTAGTCGTTAGTTCAGAATTACTCCCCCATATTTAATGATTCCCTTATATATTCCCTAGAGTATAACTATGGGTAGTCTCACCATTTCCTTTTTTTGTGAATATTATAACTTCGGCCTTCTTCGGATTTGTTCCAAGCTCCTCCATCCGGCAGCATCCCTCCGTGATCCGGAGAGCCCCCATCATCGGTCTCTCCAGGTCTCGAACTACGTGACCAGGGAGGGCATAGGATCACCAGATCATCGACATAGGCCTGTGTCTACAAACCAGCTTCGTTTAGCTCAATAAGCAGGCAGTTCACTACAGGGTCCCATAGCAAGAGTAACAAAACACCCCCCTACGGACAGCCTATACTTGAAAGTTTTCACAGTTACATTGTTAAACTGGGGATATGTTAATTTATGAGTCAACATGTAGTCTGTTCTTCCTACCTTAGTAATAAAGATATTTTTTTTCTCCTTTTATGCCACTGGTTTGTATCCCAGACTCAGGCACAAATTCACTGTACCATATTTTTAAAATTATTACGGTATTATTCAATTGTGCATTAGAGATATTATGTTTCCATGGTGAATAATTTTTAGTATTTAGATATCAAATAATTAGGATAGTTTGTTAACAGTTTAGACATTGTATTGAAACTGTTCATAATAAAGGGTGTTCCAACAGGAACGCCGAGGTTGATATGTTAATAAAATACTATAATAATTTGAGAATACGCTTTATTTTTTTATTTCGGCATAAAGTACACAACTTCCAATTATGCTTGAAACAAAATATCCGACAAATGCTCACTACGACTCTGCTGGCACACGTTTTTAATAAAATTTTTAATAACATCTTCGCATATCTGCTGCTGAATTTCGCAAATAACGGGTCGAATCTCGTCTTTAACTTGTTGAATTGTTGTGGGTTTTTCTCCGTTGCATGAAATTATTCTATCAGGAAATTTTTCATGTAACAAGTTCATCGTTTCATACGCCGGAACCACTAGTTTTCATAATTTATAAGGTTCAATTCAGGCCACAGAAAATCACCGTTACAGCACCGCCGGTTTCAACCACGAAAAAGTAGGGTCCAGTTAGCCATCAGTCAAAATTCCACACCAAATAGTGACCTGTTGGGGCTGTATAAGTTTCTCGTGGATAACTTGAGGATTTCGGCCCAAATTCTGTAGTTTTGTTTGTTGACGTAGTAGCCATTAAGTTGACAGTGCGCTTCATCGCTGAAAATTTTCGCACTGCATGATCTACTGCCTTTAGCTCCTGTATCAATTGAATTTTATAGTGATGCAAAAGAAGATCTTTTGTTAAAATTCGCTGCAAACTGCTTCTCGGAATACCAACTTGTTGGGATCGATGACGAGTCGAGGTTCCAGGATTTTCGGTAATACTTTCGCATACTGCGGCAATATTTTCAAAGAATCGACAAGTACGACGACACACAGTTGTTTTTATGTCCTCAATTTTTCTCAAATTTAATAACTAACCTTCGCACTGTCCTTTCATTTGGAGCATTATCGCGACCGAAAATTGCATGTAATTTTCGAACGGTTTTTGCATAACATTCTCCATATTTATAAAGGGTCTTAATGATGGTAACACGTTGTTCTAGAGAGTACTGCTCCATGACTGATAAAACTGGAATGTGTTTATACTACAGCAATCATATATTTAAGGTTGTGCTTTGCAGAAAATAGAAAATTAGCGGAATTTAAATCCGGTGTTCCTGTTAGGGTATCCTTTATATATTATTATTATTATTATTAAAAAATCCCAGCTTCATATAATTATTTTATTCTTAAAAAAAGTTTAATCGAATTATTTTAAATGTCAAACTCTGTATTCAGAGAATTTAAGAAAAAAACTATTATTTTATTTAAAATTATAAATACCTCCCAATTCCAATATCCTGTATCGTAAACAGAAACCGTAGGTGTTACCTAGATACGTGTAATTTTAACCACAAAATTGAGTAACTTTTTAAACTCCAAAAAAAAGTTAGCTTCAAGCTATTTTCCATAAGATTTGTGTTTTTTTATTTATTTTTTTAGGACTAAAACGCTGTGTAGATGCCTACTCTACATGAATCATTTTTCTTTATAAACGATCCCTCATTCTCAAAATATGGCATAAAGCTTTGCATATACGAAAAAGAATGACACATTGCATCTTTCTCTAATCTGTTATAGCGAAACACGAGCTCACTTCATTTTCCTATTGACACTGAAAAGTTGTTTCGTATTCGCTTTTTGACGTATAATAAATAGACTTTGGTCTTGACAAAAACTGTATTAGTAGTGTAAAGGGGATGTCCTACAGCAAGCAACAGGGGAGAAAAATATCTGAAAGGAAAAACATTTGATACATGATTAAGCATCCCCTATGAAATGGGATTTCTGTCTGAATAAGCTTTAAGATGTTTTATCTTTTCCATTCGGTTGTACTGGATCATTAAAAATTGTTCTTTTATGTTTTAAATATAATTTTTACATTCAAATAAAAAAAAATAAGTTGATTTAAAGAATATTATTCGAGTATCTCTATTGACGTAAGATGAGCAAAAAATCCTGAATTTTTCTTAGAGGAGATAGCTCTAGGTCAAACATTTTGAAACTCAGTTGAGCTGGTTGTGCGTGCTCAAGGAGCGTAAAGCTATTGTAAGTGTGTGTTTCATTGTAAATGTGATTGTAGGGTTGAGCTGTTTTTTTTTTGTCGAAAATAAAAAGGTCAGAACGACATTGAGGTTCATCTTGGGGATAATTTCAAGATAAACTTTTTTATTTATCGAAAATCAGAAGGGCAGAACGTTTGAAATTTTCTTAAAAATTTTGAATGTTTAAACGGAGAGCTCATAAAGAATTTTTGGTAATTTTGCACAATAGTATCTTTATGATAGACAAAAAAAGAGAACAAAGTTTTGGTTGGCTTTCTTTGGGACTTGAGGTACTGCGCACGGTAAAAATTTGCAAAAAGAAAAATAAATGTCAAAAAATTTTTATAAAAAAAATTGAACCGACTTCTAAAAGTATGCTAAAAAATGAAAAATAACTATAAATTTTTATAGGACATCGAAATTTTTGTAGTCGGCGCCAAACTAATACCTGGCAAAATGTTATTCGCATGAACAGATTAAAGATACTTTATTTATAATTACTTTCTTACCATAATTTGTATATATCAGTAGTTATTTATTTCATTTAGAAATAGTTTGGCGCCGACTTCAAAAATTTCAATGTCGTATAAAAATTTATAGTTATTTTTCACTTTTTAGCACACTTTTAGAAGCCGGTTCAATTTTTTTTTATAAAAGTTTTATTTTTCGATTTTTAGTTTTGAATTCATTATGATATCCATATATTATTGAAATTAAGAACTAACTAGATTAGTGTACCTCGCACTGACTCCAGGCTGACAAAAAGGTACCCATTTTATCCAAAGTTGCAAATCACCCTAAAATGAACCACTAAAAATTCTTTGATTCGTAGAGTTCTCCAAATACCAGTGAAATTGTGTCTAACAAATATTTAGTCTGTCATAGTAAATCTGCTATCTTAAATTTAAAATTAATTTTAGATTGGTAATATAGGCCCCAAAACCTTTCAAAGAACTTCAGATGTAAATTTCTTTACCCGATATATTTTATACTGCGTATCGAGTTTATATACGCCCTAAGAACGCCACAATATCAATTTTAGACAAAATCGGAAAATGTAAAATTTTCAGTCCCTCATATTACACTTTATCAATCTTCTTCTTCTCAAAGTGCCGTGCAGATTCCTGCGTAGGCGTCCTCCGACTTCTTCTCATCATATAATTCTATCAATAGCAGCACTCTGGAGTGTCTGGAAATCGTGCATTCCCGTCCACTGGCGGATGTTCCGGAGCCAGGACAGTTTTTTTCTACCCAATCCTCTCTTTCCTCCTTCGATCTTCCCTTCCAGCACAAGACGCTGGAAATAATAGCGTTCTCCACTCAAAATGTGGCCAAGGTAGGAGACTTTTCTCGTTTTAATGTTTTCAAACAGTTCGCGATCTTCTAGGTTGGCGATTTGAAGCACCTCCTCATTTCTTATGTGGGCGGTCCAGGGAATTCTAAGCATTCGCCTTAGCGTCCACATTTCGAACGCTTCAATTTTATTTATGGTTGTTGATTTGAGAGTCCATGTTTCCACACCGTACAGAAGAACGGACCAAACATAACATTTGACCATCCTATATCTTAGTTCAAATCTCAGGTCTTTGTTGGTCAAGAACCTTTTAAGTTTCAGAAAGGTGGTTCTGGCTTGTTCTATTTTACTCCTAATTTCGAGCTCCGGGTCCCACTTATCGTTTACGAGGCAACCTAAGTATTTAAATTTGGTTACTTGATCAATGGTCTGTCCCTCGATGTTCAGGTTGATGTTAGGTATGTTATCTTTAGCCACAACCATAAATTTTGTCTTGCTGATATTAATTTTTAGCCCGATTCGCTTGCTTGCCTCGTTAACAGCATCCAATAGCGTTTGCATATCATTTGCATTATCTGCTATGATTGCAGTATCATCTGCATAGCGTATGTTATTGATGGGAATGCCGTTAACTTTAATTCCTATAGAGCTATTCGAGACCGCCTCAACGAATGCTCTTTCCACATACATATTAAACAACATTGGTGACAAAATACAACCCTGTCTAACACCCTTCCTTATCTCGAACTCTTCTGTTGTTAAATTGTTAATTCGCATTTCCCCTGTCTGATTCCAGTATAGATTGGCAATAAGTCTAATGTCTTTATCATCCAGGCCCAGATCTTGAAGGCATGTTATTAAAAGCTCATGTTTCACATTATCAAAAGCTTTTTCATAGTCTATGAAGCATATGAAAACGTTTTTCTGTTGATCAAGGCAGTTTTGCACCAACATACAAAGGCTGAAAACGGCCTCCCTGGTTCCAAATCCATTTTTAAAACCAAATTGACTAAGTCCACTAGCCTTTTCGCATCTTCTGTATAGTCTAGTGTGCAAGATTCTCAGAAAGAGCTTTAAAAAGTGGCTCATTAGGCTAATAAGACGGTGGTCCTTACATGCTCGTGCATTAGCTGATTTTGGCAGTGTAATAAATGTAGAGCGGAGCCAGTCCTCAGGAAATATTCCAGTATCGTAGATCTGGTTGAAAAGCCTTACCAGTATTTTTAAGTTATCTTCACTTATCAAATTGAAAGTCTCGGAGTACATATTATCTGGCCCAGGGGCTTTATTGTTTTTCGATAGTTTCATAGCGTGAACAATCTCACTTTCCAATATACTCGGTCCAGACAGTGAGTTGTTATCTATATTTGGTGGATCCTGGGGCCTGTCGTCGCTAAAGAGACTGGTTACATAGGTTTTCCAAGTTTCTAATATTCTCTCGGGTTCTAATATGATTTCATCAAGATCGTTTTTAATATAGCTTATCGGTTTTTTCCTATAGAGTCCAGCTATTTCTTTTACCTTTTTGTGGAGATGGAAGCTGTCACCCAGGTTGTGTAGATTTTCAGCTTCCATGCACTGTTCTGGTAACCATTTTTCCTTAGCCACCCTTACTTCGTTTCGAACTTTTCTCTGATAGTTTCGGTAGTTATTGACGTCTCCCTGGTTTTTACAGATTCTACGTTTTTCCATTAGTTCAAGAATTTCCCTTGTCATCCATTGATTTTTATTTGTTGGTCTTTCTCTAATTAAAAATGTACTATTTGTGTCATTGAAGGCTTTTTTGATGTTAGACCAGTGTTCCTCGATGTCTTCTGTCGCAGTGACACTAGAGAGCTCTAAGTTTAAGTGATGTTTATATTGTGATCTCGTCTCGCTATTTCGGAGTAGTTTGAGGTCTAGTGTCTTTCTGCTGTTCTTTCTCTTGGCCCTAGCAAGTCTCAGATTAATGCTTGCGCAAAGCGGATTATGATCTGACTCTATGTCAGCGCCTGGCAATGTTGTGACCCTGGTGATCGAATTTCTAAATCTGCGGTTGATTGTAATAAAATCAATCTGATTGCGAACGATGTGCTGCCCACCGTCTTGCGGTGATTTCCAGGTATATAATCGTCTGGGCGGTAATTTGTACCATGTATTTGTTATTACCAGATTGTTTTCCTCGCAGTATTGGATCAGTCTCTGTCCCCTGTCGTTCCTTTGTCCTAGACCGTAATCTCCTACTATAGGGTCCACCCTGCCTGCTCCCACCTTCGCGTTAAAATCTCCCAGCACCACGTTTATTTCATGTGGTTTTGTAAGTTTTAGGGCTTGATCGAGTTGCCTATAAAATTCTTCGACTTCTTCGTCGGGTTTATCCGCCGTGGGAGCGTATATTTGGACTATGTTGATATTAGTCGGTTTGCCGCAAAGTTGAAGAAGAGCGACTCTTTCAGAGAGTGGTACAAAGTTTTTTTACCGATTTTCGTAAATTTTCTTCTATCAAGATACCAACACCATGGCGATGGTTTCGGTCCGTTATATTACTGCCGGAGTAGTAAAGAACTTTACCATTCGATTGGACTACCCCATCACCGCTCCATCGAATCTCGCTGACCCCGAGAATGCCGATCTCCATTCTCTCCATTTCCTGAATCAAATTGTCAAGTTTTCCAGCTGCATGCAAAGTGCGTACGTTCCAAGTTGCTATTTTAATCTTCTTATCCAGTCGGAACCGGGGGATTCTTCGCACCTCCTGGCCATTTAAGGCCTGCCCGGGACTGGAGGCCATTTCATTGAGTTCTTCCAACATGATAAGAATTTGTACGGACGGATGTCCTGGGGAAATTAATGCGGTGGTTTCCCTCTTGCCTTCCGCATCGCAGTACCACAGCCTTTTAACTGTCTCAGTCTTGCCTGTGGAAGTCCATTCGTGAGCCGGTCCATGGGCATTCCACTTACGCCTCACGTCGGTATTGGTGGTCGCTGCTGCCCTCCACCAAGTTTAGCTATATCTAGCGATCCTCATCTAGTTTGGCCTGCAGGTCGATGCAGTTTCCAGGGTGTGGCGCGGGGAGCCATAGATGAGAACTGGGTGTCTTGTGGGGACCAGTTATCTCCAACCATCTGCCGATTATATCGTCAGATGCGACCGTTGGCGACAAAAGGTGCTACCCCTCCAACACAACCCCATACAAGTCGGTTAAAATAGATTTGATTCGCGACCAATTTAAAACTGTATGAAAAAGTAGTTAATATTGAATAATAAACACCCCAGACAGTTTGGTTGGTACTAACATAAAATTAGAGTACTAAAAATGTGTTTCAGGCAGATAGAAAAAAAGTGTATAATTTAAGTTTTAATCACGTTTTAATTAGATATATTTAAAAATATTTGCAAAAAACTGGATGATTCTGTAGATTTTTAATAATTGCCAGGCGTGAAATCAAGTGTTACGTAAGTTGAAGAAAGAGGCGTTGTGAACAATAGTGAGTGTGAGTGAGCGCGCTTATCGACGTGTATGCATTAAATTTAATGTAAATGTGCTGGAAGCAAATTTGACAAACGTTTTTTATTTGTATTTAATGTAATGCATTAAATTTAATAATTTACATTAATCTAAATTAATTTATATTCCATTAAATTTTAAGTAATTATACACCAAACTCTGATCATTACATGTTAAGGTGACTATGTACATTTAATATACAGCCAGTGTTCATGGAGATATGTTGTCACGTAGTTAATGTATCAACATTAATATGTGATAAAATTCTGAAACTATCAGGAAAAGTTGGACATTTTTCCCATAGGTACTGTCTGCCATCTAGACAGGTTTCAAACTCATTTGTTCGCATCAGTATGGGCCAAACATGTACACCTCACCATAAGAAAACTGAGTCCTTTAAGCAACTTATATCATACTAAATAAAAAGTTCAATACAAGTTGCGCCATCTCCCGGAATCTCATGATATATTGAATAATATTTTGCAAATAAAAAATATATGAGAATTAATTTTAATATACAGAAGTTGAAATATCTTTTCAGCTCCTTTATTTAAATATAAAATATCATTTACTCAAGCTTAATGTACAATTAACTGATATTTGAATAAATTGCTTTAAATTCAAAGTAAACGTAAATTATTCACAATTTTTAGTACAAAATCATTAAATCTAATATAAAATTGACACTAAATTTACATTAAATTTAAGGTGTTTTTAACAATGTGTTCCAATAATTTTTTGAGTGACTTAGTTGCTATGGCATTTATTGATTTAACCATTGACAACTTTCCATAACCGATTAAGAAGTCGACTAAAGTAAGATCAACATTCTAAGTTTCTAAACCTATTTTACTATTGAGCATGGACTACTGTACGCACTCCGAGATGGTTGCGATGTTCCTAATGTCTGGGTTTTGTGAAGAAAATGGACGTCGAAGTATTAGGGTTTACAACAACAGTATAACTTTAAAATAAATATTTAAGTAGGTATTATTGATCGTTACTTTACTGGTCCTGTTATGTTTCCAGACAGTATAAGTGGAAATATTTATCCAATTTTTTTGCAAAACCCATTATAAATTCTTTTGGAAAATTTGCCTATTTTATTTCGGCGAGAACTATGGTCTATGCATGATGGTACCCCATCCCATTTTTCAACGGCAGTTTGGTAATATTTACACAACCAATATCCCAACTGATGGATTGGCACATGCAATGAGGCACCAGTAAGATGGCCACAATGTTCTAGAGAGTTAAATGTGTGACTGTTTTTTGTGAGGTGCTCTTAAAACAGACGTATACAAGACTCCGGTGAACACCCGTGAAGAGTTATTAATGTGGTTTTAAACACCTTTTTAATAATCCTGAGTCTATTTTCATTTTTTAAGAAGTGTTATAAAATGTATTTTTGGTCAGTAAAATAAACAAATTACAAATTAAATAATTGTAACAACACATACAATTTTCTTGCTACAGATCTATTAACTCAAGTTAATTCGTCAATTAAGGAATAATCTCATGGCCTCTATAGTGGTATTTCTATCTAATTTAATCCGGTATTATAATATTCTCATCATCTCTCTCTCTCTCTATCTTTGAACAATATTTTTGTTTAACTCCTGGTATTTTGAGCTTCCTTTCGCAATGGTTCTTCTTTTTGCCATTAATTCCATTGTGTATTTCCCTATTTTTGCATTATTTTTCCAATTAGTAGTACATATCTTTTTAATGTTTGTTTTAATATATCGGTAGTTATTTTATTATTCGAGATATTCACGTTAATGTAGTTTCCTGCTAATTCACATTGTTACTTTGGTTGAAGTGTTTCTATTGTAGTGATTCTGTGTTGTTTAATTAGTTTTATACGCACCATTTTGATATCTATTTCTCTTTTGGCTCTTATTAGTCTAGAGTTACTGCACGTGTCGAAATGATTCAAAACCAAGACGTCCTTTACAATACGTTTTTGATTAGATATTATATAATCGATCTTATTTTTCAATGATGAGTCTAGAATTTTCCAAGCCAATTCCTCTTTAACTTCCAGAAGAACGAGTTCTCTTTTTAATGTTTGTTTTAATATATCGGTAGTTATTTTATTATTCGAGATATTCACGTTAATGTAGTTTCCTGCTAATTCACATTGTTACTTTTGTTGAAGTGTTTCTATTGTAGTGATTCTGTGTTGTTTAATTAATTTCATATGCACCATTTTGATATCTATTACCCTTTGGGCTCTTATTAGTCTATAGTTACTGCACGTGTCGAAATGATTCAAAACCAAGACGTCCTTTACAATACGGTTTTGATTCGATATTGTATAATCGATCTCATTTTTCAATGATGAGTCTAGAATTTTCCAAGCCAATTCCTCTTTAGCTTCCAGAAGAAAGAGTTCATGTAATGCAATCTCTCATTAGTAAATAATACAAACTTTACAATTTCGAAAAATGGCGTTAATAAAATATTGTCGTTTTATTTTAAATGAAACTAAGTCCTCGAATTTTTATCGTTTAATTTTACACAAAATTAATCCGGAATTAAAACTTTTATAATCTGGTTAGAACAGAGAGACTTAAACTCTTATTAAGGTAAAATTCTAGACCTAAAGATATAAATAAATGCCTGCTAAAAACCCTTTCTCTTTGTCTGAATAAGAATAAAATAAATGTCTATACACTACATTAAATAAAAATAATCAAGCGTCCCATATTAACACGTCTTTATAGTTAAAACTTAATATTTCATTAGTTGAAAAGGTGGAAAGATTTATTACTTAAAAATATAGTTCCCAATTTTAGGTATGAAGAATAATGCATTGTAGTTGATATAATTCTGTATGTAACCCAGTGAGGCGACAACCCCAACTCATACGAGCCATAATTTATGACAGGGGAGTCGAATGAAACAGCTTTTGTGTTATTTGTTATGCGAATTTCTATTATTAAAAAGGGCACGCTTCTGTGCATTTAATCTGGACAATATGGTCGGTAATAAGAATTTTCTTTTTAAATTCAGAAAGATTAGTTGTAATCGTACATAAAACACTGGTTAGCGAAACAAAATATTAAGTTAGCTCTCTATAAGAGGTGGATACAAATAACAACTTAATTTGGGACAAATAAAACTTGAAGGAGTATTTCTGCGAATACAGTTTAAATTGAATTGGTTATTATTGACTAATAACCTGGATCTTAATGTATTAATCTATTATTTAAATGTGGTTGCAATAAACTGAAAAATATATTGAAGTACATTGAACATAGTTTATATTTTGCATATCACCTAACAAAGTTATTAACAAAAATTGGACGATCTCATTGTACTATTTTTTTACATATATATTAAAAAACAAATATATCTTAAATTGGAAAAATCTTATCACTCATGTATTAGAGAAAGCCAATTTGTCTTTGCATCGTGATCTATTTTAATGATCTTTTCATAAGTAATGTTCCGAGTATTTTACTCCAAAAATCAAATGATTTAAATTTTGCAAATAATGTTTTTTTCGGAAAACCACAAAAGTATTTATCGAAATCATTTGGGAAATAACATAAAAAATATACTAACTTTATCCGTAGTGAGCTACTAAGATTTTCACCAAATAAGATGATATGATGATATTTGGTAAGCAAGATACCCTCAAAAAGTCGTTTTCGAATCAATTTTCTATGTTTTTAAGATTGTTGAATACGAAAAGGAAGTTATTTTAGCCTTAAAGAGAATATTGAAAAAAGGGATTTAGTGAAAAACCAGAAAAAAATATTTCATAAATATATATATATATATATATATATATATATATATATATATATATATATATATATATATATATATATATATATATATATATATTATCGCAACGTCGGTCGGTCGGTCGGTATCTGATTCGTGTACCTGTTCTAAGGGTATGCCGGTGCCATGATCTGATAACGATCGCCGCAAAATTTGACATAACATCTGCGCTAGTAACCTTTTCTGATAGTTGGAATTATTTGTCCTGTAGCACTCGTGAGTTGTTCCACCAGGAGTTGTCTCTTTTGGTTGTGTTTGGTGAAGCCTAAATGCCGAGGCTTCTGGGTTAGCTGGCATTAGGTTAAATTCTATGCTACTGTCATCAATGAATCCTGGAAATTGCTTAAACTCCGCATCAAAGGATGACGTATGCGCAGGGTTGGTTTGAACATTTTGGAACATCGAACGTTGTTCCGGAAATTGAAAAGTAGGGCACCGCGCAGGCGGTGCCGGAGAGGACCTACCATAACCGCCCGACCCGGCGAAAATCCAAGCCGCCTCACCTTTCTTGATGTTTGTCGAGAGCACCTGAAGAAGATGAGCCATGCTCTTAAATTTGGAAAAAAGAAAAATTTTTATGCCGAAATTTAAAAAGGGGCTATGGGGTTGTGCGTCTGGGAAGCCAGCGTGGATGCTCAAGACGACTTAAGAATAAAATGAAAATAATTTAAGTTTTTTTATAAGAGTTCAGGGTTTATACTAATTATTTTGTGAAGAAATAATTAGAATAGGGGGGCAAAGGTGAAGTATACTTTGTCGTGGCCAAATGTTTTTGAAAATGCAAAGATCTTAACTTTTTCGAATAAATTTATTTATTCTTCTTGCCGATAAATTGTTTAAACTTGAGTCGAACGCTAGGTCGTACCGCAAGTCGCAAATTTATTTGTTCACTGTTAAAATCCGCAATGATTTTTAACACCGAAATTTTAACGCAGAAAAAGTATAGATATTTGGCCTTTATCGTAAAATTTTAAAAATGCGCAAGAAAAGTTTGAGTAACTGAACTTAGACGCAATTTTATAACTTTTCAAAGTCGAAAAAAGTAAGGGTAACAGATCCGATTTTTAAGAGGAAAATTAAGATAAAAATTAGATTTTCACGAAAAACTAAGAAAGGGGTTTCCGCAAGTAAATTTGGAAAATTTAACTAGCGTAATGTCTCTGGAGGGTAAGGTTTTTCAATCTAACCTTTTTACGATTTTCACCGATAACTTAGAATGTCTTTAACGTTAAATTTCCGCAAAAAATCTTCTTAGTTTTTCTTCTTAATCTTCTGACTGAACGAGAAAATTTTATTTTGTTTGTTGAGTATTGGAAAATCAAATTAGAATAGTTACGCGATCTTCATGACGGTGATCCGAGATTGCAACACCGGTTCGCGTATACAATCCCGAATATCGCCCGTCTTTCGAACTGTAGCATATCAGGCTCTGGGAAATAAAACTTATCTTACCTAGACACTATTTATTTTTATCCAGAGGACTCCCGATACACCGTATTTAAACCGATTTTTTTTTCAATGGGTTTTTTATTTGTAGTCTTCAGGCACCAGCCTTTGGCAATTACCCGGGTAAAAGCTATTAGTTCGTCCAGGGGCCTTGGAGGTATTTTATTTTAATTTCTTTTCATCTGATCTGCTACTCGTTTAATACTACTTCAGTTCTGCTACAACCGCTGATTTGTGTATAAAATCTGACGGTTATTTTACTTTCCGGGAATATATATATATATATATATATATATATATATATATATATATATATATATATATATAATAAGATAGATAGATAACATATCGATTGTTTTGGGTTTATGTATTTGTTTTAGCATATATGAAGATTTGTTTTTAATAGCTTTGTAAATTGAGGTGTATTAATATAAATATGTGTTTTTAGTTTTTGTTTTTTAATAAATACAAAGTTTATTAGAGTCACTGTAGGATTATATATTGTATTAAATTTTGTCCGAGTACGGTTTCTAGAGTTCGATTGTCCGTTGATGTATTTGTGTTAGCAAATATGAAGATTAAGGAATGATTGATATGATATTTTTTTAATAGATTTATAAATTGAGGTGTCGTTTTAATATAATTAAGAGGTGTTGTTAACGATTTTACGATAAACATATATTTTTTAAACAATTTTCAGGTTTTTATTCAGGTTTTAAGTGAGAAACATAAATAATAAAAAGAAACAATAGGTTATAAATAATTGATTATCGTATATATAAGCCCTTTACCTGTCTCGGTAATAATAATGAATAATTAACTTTCTTTATTAAAGTATTTATTACCTCATATTGATCGATTTTTAAAAAAACATCTGGCTGATAAAATACGTACTGTAGAAATTGAATCATCCTATCAAGCACATTTAACAATTCAAATTACGCGCCAAGCCAAGTTGGTAAGGATGCGGAAATTAATGAATGCTCGAAATACAGAGTATCTGTCAATGTTAAATAACACTACGAGTAGACGCTCTCCTTTACTTCATACTGGCAGCGCCACGCGCGATTGGAAGCAACAGTTCAAATACTCGTCCAGTGGGTTGCATAAAAGAAATTTTTCTAGTAGAGAGATATTTTGTGGGGGCAAAATAAACGCAGGTTTACAAGTCGACTCTCAACCTACCTGAAGCTTATGAGATGAAATTAATCTCCAGGTCTTGGATAGGCAACTGCATATACGCTCCAATGGATTAGCTTGGATTGCGTTACAATTGCAAACCAGCAAAGCGATAACGTCTCCAGGCGCAATACAGACAAATTATTAATGATATTTAGGCGAAGTAAGTAAAATTATTTTAATAATTGACTGCTGTTCGCGTATAATTTGGGTAAAAATTAATTTTAAATTACTCATTGAATTATCAGTAGAAATTAAAAAATATTTGTACCTATATTTATTAGTATTTTTTAATTTAATTTACAGTTTTTTTGAAGTTTACACAAATCTGTAAACCTAAGGAAAAGCCGTCATTGCTCAAAACGTAGAATTGGTGAGATAAGCCATTGCGCATTGGTTCCTACATGAAGAATAAACTGCTTGGTGCGATTTTTTACGTCAGAAGAGACGATTGCTACGTTTAAAATCCATGTTTTTGGGATACCGCCTTCACAGTGACAAAAGTGTTTTTTAGATTAGTTTAAATGCATGCATAAATATATTGAATATCGTGGAGAATATTTTAAGAAACAATAGAAATATTTGGATTGATAAATATTTCTCTTTGTTTGTTATTCCCGAAATATAAACGGTTATTCTTGGATATTTACAGTAAATCTAAGTATTCGTAAAAGAGCGATTTGCCTGTTTGGGAATCCTGATCTTGAAAGTTTAAGTATTACTTAACAGTTCATTTAACAGACGAAAGCTCTGAAGTAATCTGAAAATATTTCGTAATGAATATAATCTTAGATTATTTAGATGTAAAATAAACGAGCCTTTTCACAAACGCACTTCCCTTATGAAACCCTAATTCTGTTTCCTCCAGTGCTTATAGAATATCTAAGACTATTTATAGTCAATTCAGGAATATGCGCATGGACTAAATCTAAAATGAAATTAACTGATCCTGAGTTAATGGCATATCTAATTGTACAAAGCAAGATCTTAAACGACTGAAAAAATAATTAGATAGGTGCAGTCGTCAAGAAGAGATATGCACGCCTTGCTATCTGTCAGCAATTTCCCTTCTCTGGTAAAGATTCCAACAATGGTCCGCGATTAACATAGAGAGCTTTGAGACAAAGGATGCTGTGATAACAACTGCTGCACGGGACAGCCACACAATATCATGTTAAGTACGAAGCGGGTAAGCCGCTTACAGACGAAACTTAAGTTGTTGGATCTCTGTGCAGACGAAACGGATAAAGTATAGAGTGTGTTTTCAAATGTATGTACTTTACCATTTAAATATAATATGTCAGCAGACAGTGAGCGAACCAAAGTTTAAAGCTCCCATTAACTTTCAGGTTTTCACATCAATAAATTTTAAATTTAAAGTATCGAGGGATTTTATACGATAATGTAGTGTAAAATTCGAATTTAAAGTCAAATAACAGTATGTACAGAACAAACAAATAATTAATTGACAATAAAGTCCATATGAATTTGTACGTATATTTGACCAATAATCAAAAAACGAATATAATTATAAATATAATAGCAGACAGAATTTGTTCTCTTTTCTTCTCATCATTTTTTTTTGTCCATCTCAATAAACATAGTCATTTTTTAAATCCAATAATCCATGTATGTCTAGATGCGTCCTGCCAATAAATAGAAATGAAAGTTTATATGAACATGGGACCGCTGAGGCTTTGTTACCAACATCCAAACAAATATACGTCATCCGGCGGGAGGTTGGCGAAACCGCGTTCAGTATTTGCATGCTTCCTTCCGATCTGTCCTTTGCACAGCCAGGTGCATGTCGGTACCCTGATGAGTCTAGTAGAGACGAAACATGTGCCTCTGCCGTATCACTGTAGCGGGGAGGGTTAGTTTTGACTTTCTTCTCGATATGGTGGTACAGGTAGGCCATCATCTCGATGGTGATGGAATTGAATAGATTGTGTTCTGTAGCAATCTATTCAAACTGTGCAACCTCTAACACGGAAAGGATATGATGGAACGAAGTTTTGCATACTGTTTGCATTTTACTTCACTTATACACGGAGTTACATATAGTTGTATGTTTGCTGAATGTGATTTCAGAACTACAACGGCATAATGTGGATGTATCCACTGCTATTGCAACTCACACGGAGGAATCCGTGAAAGCCACATAAACATATATATTTTCAGAAATAGTGGGCGAGTTTCAGTTCATCCTAGATATAAAATATCTTTGACGTCTGTTCAGCTAACCCACAAAACTAAATGTAATGAAAAACAATTTAAAAAAATTAAAATTAAAAATGTCACGAAATATATCAAAAGAAAAACAATATTCAACTTAAGGAAAAATTAGTTAACAACATAAATATTAATCTGAATACAGTTCAATATTAATTTAAAAAAAAAAACGATATTGATAAGTCTTAAATTAAAGAAAGGAAAAGGTTCAGAGACATACCCAGAGAAAACGCACAAAATTCACTCAGACACCCAGGATGCACCCCAAAACCATGGTCCTAAATTTCCGTACTGACACCGATCTACCAATAAATCATTGGCATAATTATTTAAGTATTTTTCAACATTATACGAAAACGATCTCTTGAACAACTCCAGCGAGTGGGAGGGAATAGTAAGCCTTCCCTTAAACCGAAAATTAATATTATGTACATCGCATCGAAATCTGATTTTATTATACAAATATGGGGTATTTCTTGATTATGTATGGAGAAAAATTGACATGTAGAGTGCAATTGTCGCCTCTGTCGCATGTCCAACCAATCGATCTCTTTTAATTTATAAGTAACCTGTTCGAATTTTCGTATCCCATAAATAAGTCTTAAACAAGAGTTTTGTAGTTTTTGTATTCGTTTAGTGTCCAAGGCATGGCCCATAAATCGTATCACAATAATTCATATGCGAGAGCACTAAGCTGTCGCAAAGCAAAGTTCACTATATATATATATATATATATATATATATATATATATATATATATATATATATATATATATATATATATATATATTGTATATATATATATATATATATATATATATATATTGTATATATATATATATATATATATATATATATATATATATATATATATATATATATCAAATGTCTTTCAAAAGTTTCCTTATAGGGCTTTTTCGATTTTGACTTCGTTGAGGAGATAAATTCAATTGTGTCAATTCATGCATAAATGATAATGATTATTCTTTAAAAAATCACTCTTAATTTACAAGTAATCCTACCTAACTTGCCGAACTGAATAAAACTAAGTATCCCAGTAGAACAATGAAAAATATTATACACGTATTTTTTATAGCGGCCATAACTCAGTTTTAAGGATAAAAACTACCCCTTCACGTTGTAATTAAGCATAAGCAAGTAAATGAATAGCTAAAGACTGCCCTAGGGATGACTTTTTCGTGAGAGTTAGGGTCATATTTGAAGTAATTTTCAACGAGAAATCAATTGGTGGCCTTGAATTTGACCTTGACAATAACCTCCATAGTGTATAAGATTCCATGCCTTAATTGTGACCAAGTATATATAAGTCAATCTTCCAGAAACCTTTCAGGTAGAATAAGTTGCCATAAGAGCGATTGTAATAGAGGAGTGCTTTCTTGTGTTCCGGCTGAACATGTCTTAAATAAGGCTAATGTGATCAACTTTGAGAGACCGAAAATTTTAGCAAAAGAAAACAACTTTCACAAGAGAGTCTTCCTGGAAATGGTTCACATAAACAACGAGCCACTTTCCATGAACAAAAGAGGATACGTAGAAAACCTCAGCTTAATATATAAGTACTTGCTACAGTTAGAAAGTAGTAGCAGTCGATCCCCCACAGTTCAGTCCTTTAAGCCAGATACCGTTTCGTCGCTTTTCTAATTATCATTATCACTTTTATCCAACCGGGTGCGGAGTATGCCTTTGTTGATTTCTCAATTACATTGCACGTTGACAGTTACGATAAACTTGGGTTTAGACTGTGTCAAATTGGAATTATTATTCGACGTTTCGCCTATGATTGCACGAGGCATCTTCATATATATATATATATATATATATATATATATATATATATATATATATATATATATATATATATATATCAAATTAGTAATTACCAAAAGCTAATCTGTAGTCAATATCATAACGTTTATGATATTGTTTATCATCTACATAATTACTAATATGAACCAAATTTTACATGAAAAATATTAACCAATCCAAAAATTTCTTATCTAACGACAGGTACTTAAAGACATTATTAAATCACAATTTTTACACCACAGATCATCAGTAAGACCTTTTGTTTCTATCACTCAGGTATTGATAGGAACATACATATCTTGTGGAGAGAAATTTTCTTCTAATTTACGTTTTTTTGCATTCACTATATTCTGACATCGTTGTTTACGTTTGAGACTTACAGGCATCTTTACCATGAAACATTCTATTATTTTGAGTTAACATTTTCTTATTTTCTAAACTTATTTATTATGAAAAATTATGGTTAGACTTCTCGGATATAAATATAAACAGTAAAAACATAACGTTGCCAAATCACACACTAGTTACGACCAGATTTTAAATGAGTGAAATGAAGTTCCATATTTAATTATTTTATTTATAATATTTTCTATTTCAATGATATATGCCTTGAAAACTATTTTTTTTTAAATTATATTATTTTTTATTAGTATTTTAATTTAATTCGTCAGAAAATACATACTACACTTCATTTAACTCACGTGGTAGCAAATGGGCCTCCTTAAGGTGCAGTTTAAAAAAGAGATGTCACAAATTTTGACTTCAGAGAGACTTATTATTTATTCTGCATTATAGACGATCGCAAGAAAGTTTTTAATGACTTTTCCATCTTCATATCTCATGAAAACAAGTTTCGCTGAGGTTGCCAATCTTCTTACAAAAAAGAGAGACCAGATTGAAAATCACTGGCCGATGAGAATTAAATTTATAACTAACTAATTTGGAGCCAAGTATGACCGTTTTAATTGATAAAGGTATGAGTTGACACTTAAATATATTTTTTAAATATTTTCCACTCTACTATAAATTCCATCAAATCTCAACACAGAAAAACTGCTTTAAATCTTTTATGATATTTCACACTCATTATGAATTTGTGTGATAAACTTCACGAATATCAAGCGCGAAATAATTCAGAGCCCTGAATATTGGACTTACCAAGTAAACAGAGCCAAACAATCAAAATATTCAAATATGTACCAACTTGTTTCTATGGAAATAATTGTAACATATAGCCAGAACTAGGGCCCATTGCGTGATCGTTAGATCACCTGATAATATTTTTATTTAAATTTGAAGAAATGTTATTAAATAGAGTGTTTTTATTCACCGAAAAATCAATCCATAGAGATATCCTTTGATAATTGAATTATTTAAAATAGTATGGACCCTAATTTGAAGTGATCGCAGCTTAGATTGAAAACTAGTGTCTTCGAAAATGTTTAAGAATTTTTAATTTAACTTTTTAGGTAGTTATATTTTGTCAACACTTTTTTGTGGAACTGTAATTGTATGTTAAACAATAAAAATGCTGCTCCGCAATATCAATAAACAACGACTAAACAAAAAATTTTTTTTAGATCCATTAAAGTATCGAAGTCTCGAACTTATTTTAAAGATTAAATATCTTAAAATTAACGGCCATAAATACTCTATTTTCCTTATTCTACAATAGAGCAAGTAAATTAATTTCTTTATTCCGGAAAAAATTTTGGAATTTTAAATAGGACATGTTTCTTACATCACATGGTATTGTGAAATATTCAGCTTAACTTATAGGTCCACATATCGTAATATTTTTTGACTATTTTCCTTTATATGGAGTAAAACCTCGTCTATATACCTAATTATCGAAACTTTATAGTCTTCAAATTTGCAAACTTTGGAAATTGGTTATCTCTGCTCGCTTATCAACACGAGAAATAGCAATCAGAAGTTATGTTCACATTCCAATTACGTGTTTCTAGAGTTGATAATAGATCGATTTATTTGAGAAATATATTACAGATATCTATACAGGTCATTGTCGAAATTACTTGGCTTCCCTGAAGTTAATAGCATAGTTCATGTTCAAGATTTTGCCAGATTAGGAAACTTTTTATTATAAGTTTGAAAGTTGATATTTTTTTATTAATTATTTAATTATAAATTTGACACAAAACAAATTTACATTACATGAATAATTTTCTGTTAGTTGTATGATTTTTTTGTATTGTTCAATAGAGAGCCCAAAAACCTAAAATTCCTCACCACCTAAAATTAATGAGAAAAATTAAGTCCGGAATGTTTAATATTACTGGAATTAATATTTTACGTTTTTTTTGAGTTCACAAATTTTTCTGTTTAAGCAAATCTAGATTGAATTTTAAACAATTAATAATAGTTCATATTGATGACCCATTTTTAGTCCGATTTTCTGAGGTTACAAGGATATTATGGTAATTAAATTTAGTTAGCAAATTAATTAATAAAACTTTAAAAATGTAATTGAAGAATCAATCACCTAAAAATTAGAACAAAGGAAGAAATACAAAATAAACTTTAAGAAATAAGAAGATATTTCTTCTAATAACATTATTTAGGTATATCGACACTTCTTTGGACTACTACTAGTGCATAATAATACAAATAGGCTTAATAATTTCATAAGGTGTGTCAGTCAGTTATACAACTGGGCAAAGAAAAAACTTGGTTTGCTTCTTCATTGAGCGCAGGTATGTTTTTAATGTCCTGGTTAAATTATCTATACTAAGCTATACAGGCAAAAAATATAAAAAATCATGTTATTTGATATCATTTTATTATACATTCTGTAAAGTTCTCATTATTTTTGTGCAAATTGCCTATAATAATTTATACAAGAATTACTTATATAATCATTAATCAAGGTTATACATTATTTTATAACAATTTTTCTTTTTCGGCTATATTATACAGAGTGCGGCATTTATCTTTAGACAATGGAATATCTCGGTGGGATAAAATTTTTTCGAAAAATGTTTTTTACAAAATTATTGGGTGGCAGGGAAGCTAAATAGTAGTGACCTTAAGAATGACTTTGACATTGCCCTTCAAGATTATTTAAAGGTCAACTTTTGAATTTTAAATGGGATCCCCAATTTCGACCCCGGAAATGAAACGGGCGGGAAATTTTATTATCGAGTATGACCTCGATCTCAACGGGAAAGTAAAATATCAAGGTCATTTCAAGATCAAAACAAAAAGATCGTAATGTTTCGTAAAACGTTTCATACAAAAGTTGTTGGGTGACACCGGGGCTAAGTGGTAATGACCTTGAAAACAACCTTGAACTTGAGCCTCAAGGTCACTTGGTGTGGACAAGTTGATGACAAGCTTGTGGGTCCACACTTTCTTGAAGGTAATTTAAACCATGATATTTTAGAAAACCAACTTCCAATTTCGCTTGGTAGAGGAGATCCAGTAAATTGGCCCGCAAGATTGCCAGACCTTAAGTCACCAGATTTTTGTTTATGGGGTTATTTGAAGAGCGAAGTTTATAAAGACGTGCCAACAACTCGTGAAAACATAAAGCAACGAGTCAAAGATTCTTGTGCCAAAATAACACCTGAAATGCTCCGCAGTTATGTGCAATCTTTTGAAGTCCGAGTCAATAAGTATACTGAAGTTGAAGGTAACCATTTTAAGCACTTATTGAAATAAATTCTTATGAAACCTTTAACATGACCACACAAAATGATGAGGGAAGAAGGGACTTATAGAAAACAAGCACCTCGTTCGTGAGTGACGAGAGGACTCACGAAAAGACTGCACCCCGATAGTGAGAGGTGACGAGATTCACAGAAAACAAACATCCGATCGTGAAAGGCGAAAGGACTCACCAAAAACAAGCACCCCGATAGTGAGAGGCAAGGGGACGGCATAATGTGGATATATCCACTGCTATTGCATCTCACACGGAGGAATGCGTGAAAGCCGCATAAACATATATACGCCATCCGGCGGGAGGTCGGCGAAGCCGCATTCAGTATTTGCATGCCTCCTTCCGATCTGTCCTTTGCACAGCCAGGTGCATGTCGGTACCCTGATGAGTCTAGTAGAGACGAAACATGTACCTCTGCCGTACCACTGTAGCGAGGAGGGTAAGTTTTGACTTTCTTCTCGATATGGTGGTACAGGTAGGCCATTATCTCGATGGTGGTGTAATAGGGTAAATTGTGTTCTATATATATATATATATATATATATATATATATATATATATATATATATATATATATATATATATATATATTACATAATACGCCAAATATTCGTTTTCTTCACCATTTTGTTTTTTGAATAGATGTTCTAATGTATCTAGTTGCCTATGGCATTTAGAAATGTCAGATAATTTATTTAATCTGTCAGTTTAGTCTGCAAAGCCTGCTGCTATAATAGCGATATTAATTTTTGTAACTGTGAAACTTAATTTATTGAATTGAATTATTTGAATATTGTTGCGTTATTGCTTTGTCAAAATAAAGATTTATCCAAAGGAAGGGCGTATTGATATGATTTTTATCCTTGGATAACGTCATTAAAATTGTTTTTTGGCTTCTCGAGTCTATGCTTGAAGGTTCCCTAAAAGAAACCTTCCTAAATCAGCCGTTTTTTTGATACTATTAAACCTGTTCCGGGAAAGTGAAATTTTCAGTTATAAAAAAACTGCTATAAGAAAACCTGTCACTGTGGATGAAGAAAATGTTTTTACTGCACTTAGTTCAGTGATCGAAAATCCCAATATTAGTGAGAATCATATATTCGAAAATACTAACATTAGTCAAGCAAGTGTTTCAAGGATTCTTAATAAATACAGATTTCATCGTTATAAAATCCAGCTTTGTCAAGAACTTCACCGAAATGATTTTGACAACCGAACTGAATTCTGCTTGTGGGTGTTAGATAGAGTGGCAGAAAGCGAACACTTTTTTGATAATATGTTGATCCATACTTAATTGGACCCTACTTTTTTGAAGGACCATTAAATGGTTTGATGTATAGCAATTTTCTTTTACACCAACTTCCAGTGTTATTAGATGTCATTTTAAATATTAGAACTACTATATGGTTTCAGTTGGATGGAGCTCCGCCTCATTATCATCGCGAGGTTCTGCAATTTTTAAATGTTAACTTGTGAAACAGGTGGATTGGGAGAGAAAAATTTCAAAATCGGCTCCCGAGATCTCTGGACTTACTCTACCAGAATTCTTTTTACGGAAATACATCAAAGAAATTGTCTACAGTGCGTACCCGACAACACCAGAACATATGAAAATATGCAGATATGCTTTTCAAACTGTAAACCCGCAAATCTTGTCCAGAGTTAGCAGTGATTTCGAAAAAAGAATACGTAAGTGTTTGGAAATGCATGGTCGGCATTTCGAATATCTACTATAATCATTTTGCTTCTGTTTTGTGCTATTGTCAATATGTTATTACCATTATTGCTGTTATAGCCTATTGGATGACCATAAATCGCATTCCGTGTTTCTGAACATTTGTAAAGATATTCCTGATTATTATTCTTATAGTTGTAAATTACTTGTCATTTCCAAATGCTATAGGCAACTAGATACATTAGAACATCTATTCAAAATTGCGCAGAAAACGATTATTTGGCGTATTCTGTGAACACGCGAGAACTTAGCTATAGAACAGCCTTATGCCATTCGATAGGTATTTAAAAGGTACATTTTCCAGTAAAGTAAAAAGTATTGTTTTTTATTTAAATTAATCAAGCCAATTTCTTATTTGATTAGTTTATTATAATTGGGATATAAAATATGATTTATTGTTACACTTGACTGTAAATTTCGAGCACTGAAATACTTCTTAAGTATTTGACGTGAAAATTAGGTTAGATTTTGTCAAAATTCAAATTATTTAAAAATCCTTAAGGTTTAGGTACTATAAATCTTATTAAAATAGGCACTTATTTTGATCAGGGAATCCAAAAATGCAATAATATATAAGGGATTCCATTTAAAAAACACAACTTTGACACTTTCAGAGCTTTTGGGATACCCTGTATAATATGAAAATAATTTTAAAAAGTAACTATATTAGATCCCCACATATCCTAAAAGTAAAACGTTTTGAAAGTCACGTATTTTGGCCGCAATATTTCGTGCCGTATAGGGTGAATAACGCCGTATATAATATATATATATATATATATATATATATATATATATATATATATATATATATATATATATATTGATGTGGAACATAATATCTCACCACCGCTTTCCGGCAAAACTGGACTTAAATAGAGGTCCAAGTTTGTGGCAAGTACAAGGATGTCTGGGAAAGATACCGGTGGATCCCACTGATGAGTCTACCACCGGTATCGGGACGAAACATCCATACATTTACTACGGTGGTCGAAAATAGATCGCTAGCTACGTGTCCCTACCACCAGGGGCATTGCAAATTACGACAATATATATATATATATATATATATATATATATATATATATATATATATATCTGTTTTAAATTTGTTACTAACTACATAAATACATAAATATAATATTACTCAATAAACTTTTAAGATGTTGAATGAAAATATCTGATGAAATTTCTCAGTAAAAAGAAATTAGACACATTTTAAGAATGCCTACAAACCACGTTGAATTCTAAGTAATATAGTTTTATTAAAATATTCTACTAAAATCTATTAACATTAAGGGATCCAATGTTATTAAAATTGATTAATACTGATAAATTTTTACTTAGTATTGACTATTTGTTCTTTTAAAAACATTTTTCAAGAAACGTAAAGTAGACTTTGGTATAATTTTTTCGACTTACCTAAATTAAAATTATATATTATACATAATGCTAAAGTTTGTACATTTGTAAACTGACTAAACTTTCTTTTTCCTAAAGACCATGATAGATATAGCTTATCGATCTCTCATGTCTAGAACCAATAAATGAATATGAAATTAAAATAATCATAAAAATTGGAGATGTCAGTTCCAGACATTCATTATATTATTGTAGAGGTAATAACCGAGGAATTTATCTCCAACTGAAAAAATATATGCAATAAATTAATATTTTTTCATTTTCTTACTAAAAATTTAAGGTAATAATATAATACGACAAGAAAAAATGTAGATGATTTTTCTTGGAGGAAAAGCTTTTATACCTTTTCTAATAGATTCCGTTATTTCATAATAACTTCTTTAAAAAAATGTTAAGTTTTGTATCTGTTAAAATTATTTACAAATTTTGTTAAAACTCAAATTGTTTTATAAGTCGCAATGTGTTGTTTCTTTGAAAGTAGGTTTAAATACTGTTCGAAATGAATTGAGTCTTTTTAAATTTTCTAATTTTTTGCTTATAGAAAGAAGGAAGATATTTCAACAATACGTCCTTCCCGTACTAACATATGGTGCGGAAACACCGATATTGATAAGCCACAGTATTTAAAGAATACAAGTCATGCAACGAAAGATGGAAAGATCAATGTCAAGGAATTATTCCCCCAAATAAAATTTCTAATAGAACTGTCATACACAAATCGAGATGCTATAGAAACTGTTCTGAGTTTAAAATGGAATTGGTCAGGCCAGTTAGAAAGGCAAAGAAAGAAAAATCTAAAAGAGGCTTTTGTTCAGCAGTGGCCAGTATGAGCTAATGATGGTAATGCTCTATCTTCAAAATGTAAACTTACCAATAACCAATGAACAAATTAATTCTATATTGTAAATCGTTCTAACATTACTTCAATACGCCTTTGTTCAACGTATAACTTTTATATTTAAAAAATGTTACACCAACACCCTTAACAATCGTATCAATTCGCTTTAACACTAACATTAAATCAGAGTGTAGGTAAAAAATAACCTTCATATTCCTTATTTTTATAAAATGTTTCCATAAATATTCAGTGGAAAAATGAGTATATATTATAAATGTGAAAACGTTTCTTTGATGTTGCGAGCCCACATACATTCAACGGGTATCTATTGTTACTTATCTAGAGGGGTTCTTATATTGTCAGTCAAAATATAATCGCCTATTTTTCATCCCCTATATAAACCCTGACAACCGATCTGTGCTCCATAGTAACTGTTCCGCTGCAGGTTAGCAAAATATCGTAAGGTAAAGTGCAGGGGTTTCAATGTAATAAGGTGATAGGTGGCCAAGAGTCAGTGACGGGGATTCGTTCTTAAAAATAAAGTGACCTCTAGTAATAACAATCGATGAAAAATTAACTGAAGGTAATTAACTATAATTAATAGCGACGCATTTACTTGAATACTATACTTCAATACCTATTCTTTATTTTTATACTTAGCAATACATTTTAATTTATTTGTTGTATTTTGTATGAAAAGTGCAAAAATGACAAGAATATTAAAAATTTAGTTGCAATTTACCAGAACTAGTTTTTTTTTAAATTTTATTTTTAACAAAATACTAAAAAACACATACTTTTACACTTGTAGAGACATAAAATATCCTGTCTTTTTGCTTTTCATTCGTGAATTGTTTCTGGAGCATTTCTAACAAGAGTCCAACAGTAGTCGGCAAGCATGGAAGCATTCCACTTTCCCTGGTACCTATTCTCCCTTGTTAATATATTCTGATGGAAGCATTCGTTAATCACTTAGAGCTCCGCAGTTGTCAGTCCATATGTATGTGTAGATTATGGATTCTTAGAGACATATTGCAACCCATATTTTGATACGATTACAGCATATTTTTAACAAGAGTAACGTATTTGTCAGCTTTTTTATTTCCGGAAAAATTAGTGACCATGCGGCGAAAGCCTTTCCAAGCATTTTTTTCAATATCTGATGGAGTGCTGTCAAAATGTTTTCCTTTCAGAATATTTCAAATCTGGAGCCGAACAAAATTATCTTCTTTAATTTTTGCCTCACTTAGCCTTGGGAATTCTAACATGGGTACTGAAAAGCTGGCCCATCTGTATTCAGTGCCTTAACAAAGTTTCTCATTAGGTCCAATTTAATATACAGCGGTGGTAACAGAATCTTTTTGGTGTCTACCAATGGTATATGTTGTATATTCTTTATATCTGACTATTGATTGTCGAGCGGACCACTCTATTCTCTTGGAACGAAGCTCTTTTATCCGACGGTTCACACAAAAAACAGTAAAACTTGATGTAGCCTAGCTGCAACCAGGCGCGGATCCAAGGGGAAGGGGGGCGGGGAGGGCGATTCTCCCCCCCCAAGAGCTTTGAGTTCAGGAAAATAGACCCGATTTTGCCTCTTATACTATAGTTTATTCAAGGACTAGAGAGAGTAATAAATCATTTTTTACACTTTTTTTCTTCGCAAACTACCTGTGTCCTTTAGTTCGCTGTCTTAGGCAAAATCAGTTAGACACATATATTTTTTATAGGAATGGGTTAAAAATTTTATAATAAAAAATACCGGTCTAATAATAATAGACTATTTGTGTTGGATAACAATAGATATTTGGAAGTGTGAAGTATTAAAAAGTATTTTAATCCTTGTCATAGGCGTCGGAAAGAGGTTTATTTTATCACTAAGTATTTATGACATTTATTTCAGTAATAAACTTAAAATAAAAATTTTTTATTATTTTATTTCGTATGATTTCTTAATAATTCACATACATTACAAAATTTAGATAATTTTGCCATATTTAACACAAACCACAACTGTATTTTTATAATTTTTAATTTTGGCGTAGAAACCATTTTAGGCACATTCGGACTAAAACGTAGCTTTATTCTTTCAAAAAATTCCAAGTTATAATTTAAATACTTACAAAATATCCATTGTCAAAAATATAAGAAGTTAAACATATGCAAAAAAAAAATAAATTCGTCCATATAATATTAAAATATTTTTGGAGCTATCGATTATTTTATAATTCATTAAAAACGTTTTTAGGACATTTGACGTTTCAGTTTATTTAATTCTTAAACCATCTGCAGAATTGCAACTAAACAATAAAAAGGGATTCAAATGTAATTAATTTTTATACGTTACAGTTAAAATTAGGCCTACTTACCTCTAATTCTATTGCACTGACATCTTAATTTAATTTACTTTATTATATGGAAATCCGATAGTCCCAAAAAAATAAAATAAACTTGTCAATTCTTCAAACTTAAGAAAAAGACACAAATACACTAATAAAATAATAAAAAAATTAAGGAATTGGAATAAAATATATTAAAATTAAAGAGTGGGACACACTAAAATAAAAATATATATAAAAAATAGATAAACAACATTAAACAATAAAATACAACAAAAACAAAAATTTAAATAATAGATTGTGTTTACACTGGTAAACATTACGTATCTAATTCCTAATCAGAGTCAGTGAAGGTATCTTTACTCAAATTAATTATAAGTGGTTCCTCTATTTCACCGATCATGAGATTGAGTTTCCATATTTTGTTTTATTCTTTTATTATATGGATTTTTCCCAATTATGTGCAGTAACTTTATTCAAAAAAATTTTTCAAAAGTTCAGTTAAATTACTAATTTTGTAAGTTATGTTATTTCTAGCAACTCTACCTTTTACTTGAGAGAGATCTTTTCTTCTCCACCTGACAGTTTTTGGACGATCTATTAGAACAGATTTCCTATCTGGTTTTTCCAGCAAAAATTTACTTCTCTGAGCAATTCCCAGAGCTCAGTTCTTTTAATATCAGGTAAACCCGATCTTCATTGATTTTCATTAGAATTTTGGTTTGGATCTGCTTCTCGTAATAAAATGTATGTACAATTCCTTTTAATGCAGTTTTTATCTCTTCTTCCAACGAGGTTTTTCATTTACCTGTGATCGAATGTGGCTTGGGAGTACTAACAATTCCAGTCGTTTTTTTTTCAGTATTCGGTACATAGTAGATTTTCCAACTCCTGTCATGTTCGAACATATCTCAACAGATCTTTTAACATTATTATCTAGATATTGATATCTTAAAACATCATAAACATTCATCGTAACAAGTTTTTCGTTGAGGAGAAAATGCCATGGTTTAACGATTTTGGAATACATAAAGAGGTAGAAGCCATATCTTTGGGTATCTTATTAATCTCAAATAATATATAAAAACAAGCAAAAACTAGATAAATTACTAAGGACACAATGTAAGGTGTACTTTGCTCACTGAGAGAAATTAAATTAAACTATCACAAATTTTATTGTTGCAGTAAATTTATAAGAGCTTATAATATTTAAATATAAATATAATTAGATTTAAGGCAGTCCTCAGTGACCTGCGGCACTGGAATAGGTACGTTGGAGGTTTCGGTAACAGTTCTATTACTCTTTCTAGTTCTTGAATATAGTATAGGAATGTGTATGCTTGCGATTGCCCCCCCCCCTCCAAGAGTTAAGAGTTTAGGAAAATAGAACCGATTCTGCATTTTATATTAGGAATGTGTATGCCGTTGACAACTTGTTTTTCTTGCGATAGCCGCCCCCCAAGAGCTTTGAGTTCAGAAAAATAGACCCGATTCTGCCTCTTATATTAGGAATGTGTATGTTGCTGACATCCCCCTCTTCTCCAAGAGCTTCAAATTCAGAAAAATAGACCCGACCCTGCCTTTTACACTAGAAATGGGAATATTTCCGCCGTCTCCCCCCCCTCAACGACAACTTGCTTTTGCTTGCCATACTGTACTTTTGTGATATCACCGTCTCCCGTCTACCCCAAAGAGAGAGGCTGGATCCGCCCCTGGCTGCAACCCTAGTAAAAGTGCAATCACCTTTAAGTCGCCACAGATCTTCCTTCGTATTTTATACTTCATATTGTCGTATGATTCTTTCATGTGAACTGCATATCCTAGAGGAATATACGGTCAAATATTTCCCATATGCAATAGAACTGCTCTTAAACTCAACATTGAACTATCTATAAGCAATCTCTATTCCTCTGGGTTGACGTTTATATTTAAAGCTACCAATAAACCGCCAATGTTATTGCAGAAAACCAAGTTCTTTTGCATGTTAAAAAATAATACTAGGCCTTTATGGCGTTTACGAAACACACATACTGAAACATCGTCTTCTAATAAGTCCCACTGCTGCAATCTTGATCCTAATAACTCTGTCTTAATTTTTGAAAGTTCTAAGTCTCTCACAAGATCGTTTAATTCTGATTGAGTTGGCGGTATAAGCTGCTGGTTGTAAAATCAGGATCTCCTGATGTTGACGGAATATCTTCTTCTTAAGAAATCGTTGTATCGTTATTATCTGGTTCGTAAATAAATGTTTCTGGGGGTTCTGGAATAGGAAGTTCGTTACTAGCACTAGCACTAGCACTCATAGCAGATGGTATATTTGGATAGTCGATACTCGACTTTTTCCTCTTGGATATACCTGTGCCGTGCCCAATACCAGATATGATGAAGCGCTCTCCAGATAATTGGGACAGAATAGATCGTTTTTTATTATTTAACCTGTTACTCAGATTTGAAGCGCATGCATTACAGCAGATATGTAGCGCCCACCCTTTGTCTTGATCCCTAATATTGCAACCGAACTAAAGCTGTTATCCCTTTTTTATTAATGACGAGCGACGCAAAAGCCACTTCACCACAAACATAAAAGAAGTAATCTGGATTGTTTACATACTTTGGAGACATCTTACAATCTCAACTATTCGATTTGGCTCACTAACTTCGACTAACTAACACCTCCGTTTTGTAGCTGCTTATATACCCAAATACGGCTTCTATATTTTTAGAGAATATTCTAGAATTTTCGACTCAATTCCATGATATTCACAATAGTGACGTTTGTCATTTGTTTGTATACAGGGGTTGTTCAGTACAAAGCAGACATAAAAATCGATTTACATTGATTTAAACCACTATCTTCTTTATTTTAAATCCCCGAGAGGTTGGAACTTTGTATATGGAGGGTATTGCTGCGTTGCGGAAAATTGCCTTAACTTGAGGAAAACGAATATTTGGCAACGTCGCACCTTTCTACTGTTCTAACAATACAAATATACCACGTGTATTCATGCGATTATATTGGTAATATATAGGGAGATATGACATCACGTCTCTCTAAAACGTGAACTATTATTAAAAAAAAATAAGGTTTGGTTTTAGCACACCAAAAACAGTAAGATTTAGTCGATTTTATTTTAGATACATTTGGCTGTTATCCAGTGTAATTGACTCAAAATAATAATGCTAAATAGCGAAGGTGCAAATTACCCATTTGCGTTCGTTATACTTCATCTCATTCAAGACTAATGTTATTGTAAAGTATTTTTCTTTAACTTTGGTTGAATATGCGATTGGTAGTAAGCCTAGTTTATTTCTATTATACAATAGTGTACAATTCAAAATGCGTTTTGATGTGTCGATAAGTAAACGCCATTCGTTTGTATCATATCTCTGAAAGCCCATGGCAGTCATAAATCAGAAATATCAGTGCAATACACAAAATCATCTTCTTTAGCGAAAAAGGAAAAAAGTCTTTTTGCCGAGTGCAGTAGTACGAACTATAGGTTTTTTTAGTTAAGAGATGTCTCTCTTTCATTCAGGAAGCTAGTAATTCGGAAGAAGTTTTCGACAGTCCAAGGTTTTAAATTAAATCATTAAATTTTCTGGCTCGAACTCGTCAACGCTCACACAGCTAAACTCATTCAATTGGTCAGAACATTCTTTAGATGTAGATGAAATCGATAAAAATGTATCAACTCTTAACAGGCCTAACAGCAGATGTTGGTGTGGGGTAAATCCATTTAAACCCCAGCGAGAAGCCGGCTCACTAAGGCCAAACCAACAAATCAAAGGAACATGAAGAACTGTGTGTATCAGATACCATGTGAATGTGGCAAGTCCCACATTGGCGCAACAAAAAGAACCCTTAATGTAAAGCTTAAAGAATATCAAAAATACATGTCTAGAGGAGAAATAGAGAAATCTGGTACCGGCAACCATGCCTGGACTCATGGACACCACATAAAATTATCTGAAGGTAAGATCCTATACCGAGAACAATATTGGAGAAAACGGAAATTCAAAGAAGCCGCGGTTATACATCAGAACCCAAGTTGCTTTAATAAAATATCTTTAAATGTAGGAAAAGTGTGGAAATCGCTGCTTAATAATTGTAAATTAAAACTAAATGCAGTATAAATGGGGCTCTGGCGTAGCACGCATGACTGCACATCTTAGTCACGCTCTACTCTATTTATTTTTAGTATAAATAGTTGTGTAGCTTGGGAATTTATTTAGTTTTATTTGAAAAACGACTAGAGAAAATTACTAGCCGAAATATCGTGATATTCAGTAAAAAGTAAAGACAATGGAAGTGCAACAGATATCTAATACTTCTCAATTTTCTGATTTTGTCCAAAATTAGTATAGAAGAATTTTTAAGGGTTTAAATTGCGAACTTATTTTTTAAAAAATTCATTATGGCTTATCCATTATTGGAGACTAAAAATTTAACACCTTTCGATCCTAAACTGGTATTATTTAAGAAAAAAATTAATATGACCGATCAAATATGATGGTGTAAAAATGTTATATTACCGGATTACGTCCAAAATTGGTACTGAGGGTGTCTATTAAGATTAGATTAAGAGTTTAAAATTATTTTCTCTGGAATTTAATATAGCGGAACCAATATGGTGGGTTGTAAATTTTACGTTATTGGCATATTTTTAAAATTTGTATTAGGAAGTTTTGGAATCATAGGTTACGAATCTGAATTAAAGTTTTTACAATTTATTTTAGCAAATACAGTATGAGGAATTAAAAATTTTACATTATTACGATTTTATCATAATTGATATTAGGGGGTTCATGAGGCATATATTGTGGTGGACCTTAAGTTAATTTCTTCAAACTCAATATTCAGGATGTCTCAAGTTTTTCTAATAATGAATTTAAAATTGATTTATTAAAATTCAAGATAGCGGATTTACTATAACAGACTAAATAGTGGTATTTGGAGAATAATCAGAATCGAAGGTTTTTATTTTTCAGTTTAATATCGTCTACAACTGTGGATAAAATGGTTACTCTTTCGACTTTAGAGACTCAAACCAATTCAAAACTAATACTCGAACAATAAAATTTTTGTAAAAAAATTCTAGCGATTTCAAAAAGGCGAAAAATAATACACATTTTTATATGAAATTGAAATTTTTGAAAACAGCGCCAAATTACTACTAATTGAAACAAATAACTACTAATACGAGATATATACAAGCTGCAGTAAGAAAGCAGTTACAAATAAGCATTTCTCAATCTTTTTATGGGTATGTGGCTCTGACTGTGATATAGTAGGAGGATACCTTTTGAAAATATATTAATAACATGTAATAACATGTGAAGTCTTTTAAACATTAATTGACACTTCAATATAAATTTTTAATATCGTATCGTCATAAAATTTTGATTGGTTAATCTTCATTAGGGGAAATTCAACTTCAAATAAATGAATGATTAATCTCGTACCTCTAAAGAAAATAATGGATTCTTATGAGGTAATTTAATTCGCCCAAAACAGACTCTTCTTTTTATATCCCCCTTTTAAACCCTAAATAGCGATCTCTGCTCCATAGAAACCGTTCCGCTGCAGGTTAATAAAATAACGTAAGGTAAAGTGCAGGGAGTTCAATGTAATAAGGTTATAGGTGGGTCGACCTTACGGCAAGTCAGTGCCGGAGATTTAGTTAATGCTTTTTAAAAATCTTTCGAGGATTTACTGTACGAGATTGGGGAGTTTTGACACTGTACGCAAAGAGTTAAACTATTGGACAAAAGATGGGCATATATATAAATATATATATATATATATATATATATATATATATATATATATATATATATATATATATATAGGTTAAAATTGAACAAATAAAAGACGACACAAATTAAACTTTAACAAATAAAAAAGAAATAGCTGATCGATTTAACAAATATTACAGTGAACTGGGCAAAAGTTGTGTTAAAAAATAAAAACCCCTTCACATTATAAAAATAATCTAATAAAACTTTTATAAAAAAATTAAACCGACTTCTAAAAGTGCGCTAAAAAGTGAAAAATAACCATAAATTTTTGTATGAAATTGAACTTTTTGAAGTCGGCGCCAAACTAATACCTGACAAAATGTGATTTGCATTAACAGATTAAAAATACTTTATTTGTAATTGCTTTCTTACCATAATTTGTATATATTAGTAGTTATTTATTTCATTTACAAATAATTTGGCGCCTTCAAAAAGTTCAATTTCATACAAAAATTTATGGTTATTTTTCACTTTTTAGCGCACTTTTAGAAATCGGTTCAATTTTTTTATAAAAGTTTTATTTTTCTATTTTTAGTTTTAGAATTCATTATGATATTCATAAATTATTTGAACTAAGTACTAATCGAGATTAATGTACCTCGCAATGACTCCAAAGTGGCAAAAAAGTACCCATTTTATCCAAAGTTGTAAATCACCCTAAAATGAACTACTAAAAATTCTTTAGTTCTTAGAGTTTTCCAAATACCAGTCAAATTGGGTCAAACGAATATTTAGTATGTCATAGAAAATCCCCTATCTTAAAATTCAAATTAATTTTAGATTGGTAATATATGCCTCAAAACTTTCCAATATCGATATTTAAAGAAAATAAATTAATTTTTTATCCACCATATTGGATACGCCATATTGAATTTTTTAAAAATAATTTTATATTCGTCATGTGTGGTCCCGAAAACTCCCTCGTACCAATTTTGGTGAAAATCGGGCAAAATTGATTTTTTTGGCTGCCATATTGAATTTTTTAAAAATTATTTTAGATTCGTCATATGCGATCCCGAAAACTCCCCCGTACCAATTTTGGAGAAAATCGGACAAAAACGATTTTTTTGTCGGCCATATTGGATCCGCCAAATTAATTTTTTTAAAAATTATTTTAGATTCGTCATATGCGACCCCGAAAACTCCCCCGTACCAATTTTGGAGAAAATCGGACAAAATTGATTTTTTCGTCCGCCATATTGGATCCGCCATATTGAATTTCTTAAAAATTATTTTAGATTCGTCATATGCGACCCCGAAAACTCCCCCATACCAATTTTGGTGAAATCCGACAAAATTGATTTTTTCGTCCGCCATATTGGATCCGCCATATTGAATTTTTTAAAAATAATATCAGATTCGTTCTGTGCAACCTCGAAAACTTCCCCATACCAATTTTGGAGAAAATCGGACTAAATTAATTTTTTTGGCCGCCATATTGTAAGCGCCATCTTGGATTTTACTGCACCAATTTCATCTAAAAAAATATGGGACCACCGCAGCAACTTCCTTTACATAATGTAAAAAATTTCGTTCAAATCGGTGCAGCCGTTCCGGAGAAATCGGTGTACATACATAAAAAAAAAATACATAGTCGACGAATTGAGAACCTCTTTCTTTTAGAAGTCGGTTAAAAATAACATCAAACAGCTTATATTTGGAAAACACTAACGAAACAGAGATAAAACAAACAATAATCTTTTTAAAAAACAAAAAATCGCTTGGTGTGAAACACTTAAAGAAATAGCTTGACAAATTTCTCCAGTGTTAACTTTTTTAATCAACAGGTGATTTTAGACCGGAATTTTTCCTGATTGCTTGAAAAATGGAACAATGAAATCATTATTTAAAACTGGAGATAAATATCAAATAATAAACTACAGACCAGTGTCACTTTTATCGGTTTTTTCAAAAATTGAAGAACAAATTTAAAAAAGAGAATTGTTGGGTTTCTGGAGAAGTATAAGGTCTTGTCTGTGTCTCAGTTTGGTTTTAGAGCAGGGAGATCCACTCACGACGCAATTCAGTTTTTGATTACCCAGATCCAGATCGCTCTTGAAGAAAGTCAACAACCCATGGGTCTGTTTGTTGATCTCTCCAAAGCTTTTGACACTATCTGTCACAAAATACTTCTAGAAAAGCTTGAGAGCTACGGCTTAAGAGCTAGAATTTACCATATGTTAAAAAGAAAGCAAAAAGTGGGGATTGGCGGTGTTGCAAGAGGAGATAGAAGTAACCTATGGCGTCCTTCAGGGAACTATTTGGGTCCATTGCTATTTATAATTTGTGTGAATCATCTGTTTCAGTTGGAGTTGAATGGACAACTTGTTGATTTCGCTGATGACGCCAGCTGTTTTTGCAGGGCAGAGACTTGGCATGATGTAAAATCAAGAACGAAATGCTTTATTGAAGGATTGGTTTTGTTTTAATAGTTTAACTTTAAGTATTGAAAAAACAAAATATGTCCCCTTTTCCCCTTATAAAAATAAGCTACCACAGCTGGGAAACTTGAAGATTGTGAAAGGTGAGATTTCAGAAACGGCAAATATCAAATATCTTGGGATCATAATTGATAACCAATTAAACTGTGTTACACACGTTAGAAGCCTAGTTAAAAAATTAGAGGTTTTCTGCCAAAATTTCTGTACCGTAAGGAATTTCTCACTCTTAAGCATATGAAAATTATATATTCTTCGTTAATACAAAGTATTCTGACCAATGGAATACTAGCTTTGGGGGGGGGGGGAGGAGTTTCGGAGAGCCATATAAAATACTTAAATACTGTACAAAAATGTGTCATTAAAATCATGCGTGTTAGGAACACGCTTTTTCCAACTGAAAGCCTTTTTCAGGAGTGCAAGTTGTTGGATATGCGACAGTTATATTGTTTCGAGATTTACAAATACATATTTAAAAACAAAATTTCTCTTGAAATGACGACACATCAAATAAACACAAGGAAGGAATCAGGATATCCGACAGCTACGCAAAAAACTAACGGACAAAGAACAACGAAATATTTTGCCCCACGGTTGTACAATATGTTACACGAAATAATAGGATCAATAAAAACATTCAATAAATTTAAAACATCGACCCAAAACTGGATATATGAGCGTGGCAGAAAAGCATTTAATGATTTGGTGGATTTAAGATACCTAAGTTAAATAAAACTAGGTGCTGTTCACAACTGCACGTTTTAGCTTCATGGTTGTTGACAAAGTATTATTTTGACTTTATTCTCTGATCATGGCGTTAACTCTAAGTTGTGATATATTCTGATATTGTGATATTTTTACCTGACTAAGAACTTTTCTCTAGATTATGACGCTGTCGTAATACTGGTATATTGTAATAAACTTTATTTAAGCTTAAATCACTCACAAGCATAAAAATACTTCAGTGATTTTTATTTCTAAACGCTGTTTATAGTTTTGTTGATTATTATGTAAATTGTAATTCCTTTATGTTTAATAAATGCTTTTCGAATTTGAAAATCTAAATTTGAATATATATATATATATATATATATATATATATATATATATATTTATATATATATATATATATATATATATATATATATATATTTATATATATATATATATATATATATATATATATATATATATATATACTCCAAATATGTGAAAGTTAGCTAGGCAGTAGATTTTAACTTTACGTTTTAATCAGGTTAGACTTATACAAATAATTTAGAAAATGAGTTATCTCACTTATAGTAGAGGAGAAACACTATTTAGCAACTCTAAAGAGGTGTTAGTTGTTCATCATCCTGATGTTTACTTAGCAGATTAGCCATTTTTGGCTATGAAAAATGAAATTTTATAATCGTGACATAAATTTTTTTAGATACTTAAAGGTGGAGAAAATTTGCTCATTGGTACCTGGTAAGCAAAAAGAGACACAGCGAAATTTAAATAATAATAAAATGGAGCAATTTAGTACTTATCTTCTTTCAGGTTTTTCCTACAAGCTAGATTTTCATTTTATCTTTCAACTATCATAACCAGCTTGGATCTTATTTCATTTTAACAGCCCTTTCATAGAATAGTGTTTTTGTACTCTATGTAATTTATAAAAAAGTACTCTCTCTTATTCATGACAAGTAATGAGCAGATCTTTTTTCTTACCAGAAAATTTCAAGTTTTTGACGATATATTAGTAGCTATTATATGGTAAAACTTTTGATTGAACAATTGAACACATTTTGTTCCATCTTATATAGAAATATCTAAGTGGATAATGTTTAAATTATTGATTGCATAACATATAATTTTTATCCATCTCTTACCAATCACCAAGTTGAAATTCTTCACTTCTATCCATACCTAAAACAAAAAAATGAAATGTTTGTAAAAAAGAGTTTAAAGCACATAATTCTAAAAACAATTTTATTCAGAATTGGTCATTTATGCAGTGATAATGCTTATCCAATTTGTGATTTAGATTTCGAAATAATAATTTTATAAAATAATTGAATCGGCTTCAAGAAATGCGCTAAAGAGCAAAAAATAACAATATAAATTTTTATATGAAATTTAAATTTTTGAAGTCGGCACCGAACTAACCTCACAAAATGTAATTTGCAAAAAAATATTAAAATTTTTTTTATTTGTAAACGCTTCCTTACCTTAGTTAGTATATATCTTGTGTTGTATTATTTGTATTATTTATAAATAATTTGGCGTCGACTTCAAAAATTTTAGTTCCATATAAAAATTTATTTTGTTATTTTTGACTTTTGAGCGCATTTTTAGAAGTCGGTTTAATTAAAACAAATGTGTTTTTAAAACATTAAAACTGGGCAAAGGAAACAAGCTATATAAAATTGTATAACATGATCTATAACACTGGTACCATCCCGGCAGACGCTATTCCTAACCGTTTTCGAAAAAACGTAAGTTTATTATAGTGTTAGTCTCGTAACCTCTGTCTAGTTAAATATGAATAAGAGGAATTTTCCCCTGTCACCATAGTTACAATATAAAGGCAAACTAATTGTTTAGTTAAAAACTTTGTAAGATAGTTCAACATGGATTCCGTGAAGTATGATACACTTGTGGGCACGAATTGAGGACTGCCGTACTCGCCACATTAACTCAGCATTGTTACTTATTTGATCATAATGAAACGTGATTCTCCGTAGAAATTCCTCCCTACTATCGACCGCAGTGCAATACATCAAAGTTTTGAGGTGTCCTCATAGGTAAATATTCACTAGATCGGGAGATCAAGGAGACCAGGCGATAGGTCCTCCTCTATCTATCCAACGGTGTCGATAGACGTTTTTCAGGTGCTCCCACCCAGCAACGCTGAATGAATAGCCAATGTGTAACCTGCATTCTATAAGGAAAATCTTCAGAAATCAGTTCATACACTTATTTCAAATGATGTAGATATAACAGCTGTTCTTGAACAATTTTATGTTCTATTGTTCTCGCCGTATTAAACTGCGCTGATAATTTTCGTTGAAAGAGTGTCATCTACAACATTTAATATATTTTCTTCTAATTGCGGTGTACGTACTGTTGTTCCTCGACCAGCATCAGTAATTCTTTTCTCAAAATTTCCTAAAATTATGAAGAAATTTAATAATATTATCTTATTAAATGGAATCGCCCCTCATTCTCCGTTATATGTTGGTTATCTCGTTGAAATATTTTCTGATCTGGAAGAGTACGATTAGGATATCTGTCGTGATATAACCTCCTATCTTTCAAAGCATTGCAAGATGATGTTTTGAATTATTTCACAATTAATTTCACCACGAAATCCAAAATTCTTTTTGACGACGTTCTTCCTCTTGTTGCTTCTTCGCTTTGTTTTTCTTTCAGATGACATGGTTCTTCTTCTTGGCGGCTTTTTTCTTCTTTCTGACGACATTCTTCTTCTTCTTGTTTGTCTTGAAGGCGACGTTGTTCCATTAGTTCTATAAAATCAGTCAATGTTATATTTATTTGCTCCATTTTGCCGCTTCCTGTCTAGCATAAAAACTTCTACACTAGTATGGAAAACTCATTCCTAAACTACTTTTTTGATAATAAATACAACTGTGAAATCAATTTGTCAATACCTCTTTTAGTTTCCAAATAGAATGTTCTAGAATTTTGTCAAAAATTCGCTTTTAGGCTTCTTTTTTAATGGCAAATCTGATAGTGAAAACAGTTTTTCGCTATCTCTTTTAGGTTTCAAATAGAATATTCTAGAACTTTGTCGAAAATTCGGTTCTAGACTTCTTTCTTAATGACAAATCCGATGGTGAGGGGTCCATTTTTCACTATCTCTTTTAGTTTTCAAATAGAATGTTTTAGAATTTTGTCAAAAAATCAGTTTTAGACATCTTTCTTAATGTCAAATCGGATGGTGTCTTATCTTCTTACTTGATATAAATTTAATAGTGAAATCCGTTTTCCTCTATCTCTTCTAATTTCCAATAGGATTTTCTGGAAACCCAGTGATAATCCTCACTTCTGACACCAATTGTTACGATTTTATCTCTTTAAAATCGCTCACTGTGTCCGCAGAATTAAACATAACACCTCTCACTAATACTTCCAATAGTTATATTAACTACTTCTTTACACAGCTAAATTACAACTATCTTATTACCACCTATTAATATCTTCACTATTTAAATACAACTATACAACTATTTTAAAACTCATATGTTATCCCTATTTATATACTTATTAAACCTCCTAGAAACGACAAGAAATATACAAGCCTGTAAGTTGAGAACTACTTAAAAATATGACTCATCGATATAATATTCCTTTCGGCTATTATAATAAAAATGACTCATCAGATCGAAATATTATTTGTAATACAAGGTCTTATTAAAAAGTTATTTTAGTTCTTTATTATAATATATTTAGACGTCGTTTATTTACTGCCTTATAATCATCCTTGTTCATAATATTGCAATATGTTTATATAGGACCGAAATTTTAACTAGTGAATTTTAAAATGAGACTAACGTTATTTGGAATGTAGTACGTTCATTAAAAGTCAGTTTAAGTTTACATAATTCACAAGAAACTACGCCTGTGAATCAAAATAAATGTTTTTAATTGCGTTCGCATTTATTCCTCCTCCGTTAATAGCATATTGTTGAAACGAGTACATATGCAATTATTTTTAGGCGATTTTTAGTAATCATAATAAATTCCATTAAAGTAAATTAATGTGGGGACAGAGACACTTTAAAAAATGATCGCCCTTTACTAACATTCATTTATTTTAGTATAATTCTTTTCCGAGTAATTAATAATGGTGTTAAATTAATCATGCAAATCTTGCTTTCCTGCTTTTTTCATGGCTCTAGATATCGTGTAAAAAATAATCGTCATCATTAGCAAATCAGGCTCTAAATATTTATTAACCTTAAGATAATTTTTTGTTTTCTTTTTCATATATTTTCAATAAATTTGATTAACTATTCTTTTTTCATATGAATAGAGCTAGTGGCTAAATTATAAAAAAAAATCATCTACATTTATTTTTTTAGTCCCTTTTTTTGGGATAACGATTATTTTTAACCGACTTATAAAAGATGAGGTTCTTAATTCAATAGCTTGTTACGGTTAAAAATTGGGTTTAAATAATAAATATTTTTCTTTACATTTTTCTAGATTAAATTACAGGTTCAGATTACTAAAGTCATAAATAGATTTTTGTTTTGTACGTAAATTTACAGTAAACGATGTTTTCTACTATAAAACTAATGATTACCTTTTGTTTTTCATTCATTAATATTGGTTTCATCTATATTCAGATCATTCATTTTGTTTACATTTTGAAATTTTGATTGACATCGAAACTTAACATATTTCTGTAATTTATAAATTTCAGTAGGTGCCTCGAGACAATGTATCACAGATTGGGAAAAACGTTTTCTTAATGTTTGGATAAACATAAATAGGATTATTTGCTTTCTTGTTGATTTTCCTTTTACTTTACTAGTTAGAATTTGTGGTAATTATAATATTGTAAATTAGACCCTCGAACTATCTCGAACTATTTCGAACTAATTGGATTTCATTTTTAAATATTTCGAACCCATTAAGTAGTTTGTTATTGGGTATTCGTTTTGTAGGACGAGGCAGGTTAGATTATTAAGATATTGGTTGTCTTTGTCTGATTTCAGTACTGGCCAGTTTAAAATTGAGATAGAAGAATTTTTGCATATATTTTCCGGAAGTAGTTCAAATTGTATGATAAATGTCAAGGGTTCGAGATTATTGCTACGAGATTAAGGTTATTTTTTTTGGATAGATTTTTGATAGACGTTTTTATAAAGTTTTTTTGGTAACTTCCGTTGGAAGAAATGTGCTAGTGATTTGAGAGAAATCGTTCTCTTTTGGCTATTTGACGCAAGAGCGTGAAGATGTGGTTTTAGTTTTACTGCTTTCCCAAGTTAAGGGACCTGGTCATAATTGGCCGATTAAAGTAACAAAACCGAGTCGGGGTGCAAACAATTTTAGGTGATTTTCGTTGTTTCACTCTACAGCCAGTTTGGCGATTATTTTCTTCAGCCAGCCAGAAACAACGGTTTATCAGTTAGCAGATGCCACTATCTTCTTGAGTTCGAGGGTCTTAGGAATAACTACAGTATTGTCTTTGGGATAAGTACAATATGTCTTTGGAATAATCATGTCTTTGTATTTCTTCAGTCTTTT
This sequence comes from Diaprepes abbreviatus, assembly GCA_034092305.1. Lineage (NCBI taxonomy): Eukaryota > Metazoa > Arthropoda > Insecta > Coleoptera > Curculionidae > Diaprepes > Diaprepes abbreviatus. The sequence goes on from JASJET010000304.1 coordinate 957,743, forward strand.
TTTTGGATGGATATTTATAATGTACAGATTGGGTTTTCGTGCTGCACTTCTGGGATTGTGAGCCTCTGATCTCCATATTGAGCCAGGTCAACATCCTGTCTGGGGAAGCCGTCTGTCACAGGCCTTGTTCAACCACCTGTTTTAAAGTGAATCAGCTAAGTGCCTAATTTTAGCCAAAGTATGTACACAAGAGTTTCTGATTGTTAAGACTAATGGGTATTAAACCTGTATTTTGAATCGTTTAGTTATCTAAACACAGTTTTCTGTTCAATTACCTAGAGGGCTAACAGGTAGGGGATTCTTGTGTATATGTTTTTGAACCTTTCTAATTAATAGATTTTAAATATCTGGACTTTAATATTTTTTTTTAATGATATATATCTTTTGGTAATTTACCATATCATATATTTGCGGCGAACCAGTAAACTATGTAAGGTGAAACGCAGTCGACTTCGTTGCGCTACAACCTCAAATTTAAATGTTTTATTTTTGCGATACTTTACTGTAATTGAGGTTTTTATTATGGTTCCATTTTTTTTAGAGTCCCAGAGCGGCCAATTAACCCTTTAATTATTGTTTAAATTAATGAATATTATATTGATACATTTATTGAAAATTTTAATTGCTTAAAAATTGAATATTTTGGAAACTAGTTATTTTGTTCAAATTGTAACATACTTTTCGGAAAAATTTTGTTAAGATTATAAGTTGATTTCTATGACCTAATTTTGGATTTATCTATCACTTTTTTGTGTAACTTTCTATTGCTTATATTTTTGTTAACTGTCATTTAAACACTCATTATCTCTCTCCTTATCTATTTTCTAATTCTTTCTCTTTGCAGATATTTTTGTAGTTTTTTTTGATATTGCTTATTTTTTTTATTACTGCAAAGTTGATAGTCTCCTGCATTGTTGGGCTTATGGACCTTCATAGTCTAGTTTAAAATAGAGTGTGTTCTTTTCTTTTATAACTAGGCTATGTCGACGTAAACCTTCCAAGTGTAGTTGAATTGTTTACTTTTGGATCGGTTTGCCGTTCACTGTGCAGGACACTGTCAAGTTTAATTTACTATTCTTTTGTTTTAATATTCACATTTTGCTACGTCATAGAAAGACAATAACTCTCGACTAAGTCAACAAGGTTTCTCTATTGCAATTTAACATTTGTAATCGCACTTCTATTAGATAGCCCCATTAGAGGAGCTTGCAATAATTCACACAGGTGATAACTTTTTCCAGGGGTTGTACTTATTATCTGGGAAGAGGTATACCGTGAGGAATAAATGTATTGGCCTCTATTTAATTGGTTTTATTTCCTATAATTTTAAATTAGGATACTTTTAAGTACTTAGACTTTGCGATTTATTTACCTGGATATGACATATTAAATATTTATTCTTTTCCAAGTTTTCTTTAATACAAGTGCTCGTAGTATAATCATTAGGGCTCATTCTAAAGTAAAATTTGGTGGCGCCTTTTTCCCGATTTAGACATTTATGAAACTTACATAGGCAATATATTAAAAATAGTGGAAAAATATAAAAACAACGAATCTACCCTGAGATGAGCTAGCGTATAGGTAGACTCCAGTCAGCATTTGGACAATCATTAGGTAAGTCTGAACTGAGGTACCTTACACGGTGTTGCCAGGATTTGGTAAGGCATTTATAGTTGGTAATAATATATTATATTTCATGGTAAAATTTTGAGATTTCATTAGAGAGCAAAAATTCTGAGTTTCAAGCTATGTATTTTTTTATGTACGTACATCGATTACTCCGAAACGGCAGCATCAGTTTGAATGAAATTTTTTTGCATTATTTTCAGGAAGTTGCTGGGGTGGTCTCGTATGATTTTGTCCCTAATTGGTTCAGTAAAATTAATTTTGTTCAATTTTTGTTTCAAAATTGGTATGGGGGAGTTTTCAAGCTCGCACACAACGAATCTAAAATTACTTTAAAAAAATTCAATGTGACAGATACAATATGATGAACAAATAATGTAACATCTTTCAATTTTGTGGTTTCGTTTCTGAGAAACAGTGGGGAACGAATAACGTCGGGACGATCCAATAATTCTACTCGGTATGTAGTACCGAAGAATCTTCCGCCTAATATTAAAGGACTGGGCTTCAACGAACATCTGTATAAGGCTATGTAAAAAGCAGTGCTATTTGGCACCGCCCGAACTGTCTGGAAGTTTACAGGATATGCAGAGGACTATAACATGGAAAGGACCTCCACAGAGCTCCATCCTTGTGATATCTGAGAATATTTGAGATGAGGGAATGTTCCATGGATAGGGTGCAAAAGCCGCTTAGCTGTTTTTCTTAATTAATAAAATATTACAAAACACGAAGCTTAGCTTCCTTATTTCAGCTGGTACATAATTTGATAAAATAATTTAATAATTGAATTTTGTGATTTGTGAATTACTGGTTAATCGTTAATACAACCAACAAAAGACGACATCAGTCAAAAGATAATCAGTGTACGATTACATCAATAACTTACCGAAAAAAAAAGTATATGTAAGAAGGATCAAAAAATGATGTGGAATCTTTAGCAAGAGATATATAATTTCCTTTCCTTAAAACTTCGTCAATTTTTTGACTGTGCGCTTCAGAATTCATTAAGACTCTGGTATGGGATAAAGGAAAAGCCGAATTCGGAGCTTGCCAAGTTCCTTCTTATAATCGTGGGACCATTAAAAGGAAATACATCGTCGCGGGTTAAGAACTCAGAACATTTCGTAATAATTATACGTAAAATAGAAATACAACCGGAAGATCATTTTAATAGCTTTGATGTGGAAAGTCTATACACCAACGTTCCAGTTAAGGGAGTCACTAAAAATCATAAAAAAGAAACTTGAAGAAGACCATACCTTAGCAGAAAGAACATCTTTACCACCGCGTGCCGTCATGGATTTGTTGGAAAGTTATTTGACTAATTCCTATTTTCAGGAAAAGGAAAAATTCTACATGCAGGATGATGGACTACCGATGGAATTTTCACTCAAACCGGTGGTTTCAAATATTTTCATGGAATGGTTCGAGACTTTTGCCACTGAATCCGCAATTAACAAACCAAAGTTGTGACTTAAATAGTAAAAATTTCCTTTCTCATTCTCAACAATATCAGCTTAACCATTAAACTCACCATGGAGAAAGAGTTACAAAATAAATTACCCTTCTTAGGTGTTTTGGTTGAAAGAAATGGCACTCAAATTCTAACCTTAGTTAACAGAAAAGCCACACAAACAGGACAATACTTAAACTACTCATCCAATCACTCCAACAACAGCAAACAAGGAATTATAAGAAATCTCGTAGATAGAGTCTTAACTACCTACAACTCCAACGAGAACTTGATGACAGAGATAGATCACATTAAAAATGACCTGACAGCCAACGGATATCCAGTATATCTGGTGGATAAAATTTTGGAACAACGCAAGAAATAGGATAATATCGACAACTAACGAAGAATGAAAACCAATATTGAACATCCTCTATATTAGAGGCATTTCGGAAAAAGTTAGAAGAATAGGAAAACAATCTAAAATCAACGTTGTTTTCAATTCAAGAAACTCTCTGAGAAGTTGGCTCACTAGGTTCAAACAAACAACTCAAAGGGACATGGAGAACTGTGTGTATCAGATACCATGTGAATGTGGCGAAACAAAGAGATTCCTTGACTTAAGAATCAAAGAACATTAAAAATGCCAATCTCGAAGAGAAACAGAAAAATCTGGTGCCGCCAACCATGCCTGGACTCATGGGCACCACATAAAATGGTCTGAAGCTAAAATTCTACACAGAAAACAACACTGCAGAAAACGGAAATTTAAAGAAGCCGCGATTATACATGAGAACCCGAGTTGCTTTAGTAAACCATCTTTAGATATAAAAGAAGTGTGGAAACCCCTTCTTAATAATTGTAAATTAAAACTAAATGCAGCATAAATGGGACTTTGGCCTAGCACGCATTACTGCATCCATCTCAGTCACTCTCCACTGCATCTACTTTCAGTATAAATAGTACTGTAGCTTAGGAATTTATTTAGTTTCACTTGAAAACGGCTAGAGATAACTATTAGACGAAACGTAGTCAACAAAAAAATAAAGACAATGGAATTCCAACAGATATCAACTACTTCGCAGGGAACATCGTTGTCTATGACCTTCAAACAAATATAACAATATATATCCCAGAATATAGATCCTAATTGTCGAAAACTAACGGTGAATGTTAGCTTAGGCAGGGATAAACATTCGAAATATTTCCCGAATGAGTGGAAAGGTAAAATTTAACCACTAAATTTTAATATTTTTTCTAGATTAATCGTTTGGGGTGTTATTGCATTAAGAATAATTCATCTATTTTGTTTGAATAACAAAGAATCTGAAATAAAAGCTCTATCGAAAGATAACACAGCACGCCGTGAAATTTGTCCATTGAATAAGAATAGTCATTTTCTTACAGATTTTCGGTCGCTGAAACCGAATCTGGTTTCAGAATTGGTCCGTCACATCAGGTTTTTTAAATATCCTAACCTAAATGTGTAAAAAACACGAGTTTGGCCATGCAGTAACAAGTTCAAAACTATTACCTATTATTACAGATAAGGTAACTTACATTTTAATATTGTTACGAACGACTAGAAGAAAACTTTTTGATACGCCCTCGTATTCTGATGTAATGAGTCATCTCTATTATAATATGTCGAAAGACATAGTGTATCGATGAGTCATGTTTCTAGATAGATCTCAACTTTTATGTTCTAGATTTATTTAGGAATTACCATAGGTATATAATAGAGTATATAGTTAGTTGCATAGTGATATTTGAATAGTGAAGACATTAAGAAGTAGTAATAATATTGTGTTTTAGTTGTAGTTTTGTTGTGTTAATATAAGTATTGGAAGTATTAGTGAAAGGTGTTGTGTTTTATTCTGCGAACCCAGTGAGCAATTTTGAAGAGACAAAATCGCAACACTATTTCACAAAATTCAATTAGCTTCCTACTTCAGAGGCAGCAGCCCACCGAACTTCCGCAAGTTAATCATGTGTCGCCCTTGCATTTACATACAATGAAGGTGTATTTGCAATAAAGGACTGTTTTAGCGATGCCAAACAGTCCAATGAAACGACAAAATGATCCTTCCAACTACAGGGGATACTACGATAATTGTGGCATTGGTATGGAGAATATAAAAATGCCACAGAATGTAGTAAGCTTTATATTTATCTAAAACTCGTAAAATAGCTACTAAATCGGATAAACTAATACTTATTTGTATAAAATAGTGTAACAAAATCTAGTATTTTGGTTTGAGAGTTAGAACAGTTAAAAATTTAATATTTGTTGCCGTACGACTATTTCAAAAAAGAAACATAGCATCATTGAGGGAGTGCAGGGACAGAGGAGGCATGTAATGAAAGTATAGGAAGGTCGCAGTGTTGCAAACCTTAGATAAAAAAAACGTTAATTGCAACATCCCTTCAATAAATAAACGAACATAATATACCCCAAGTAGGTTCACCGGGGTATATCTTATTTACTGTACATCGGGAAAATGTAGTTTTTGTGAGGATATTGTATTTGAATTACCGTTCATCAACTGGTTTAAAGATTTTATACCGGGAAATAGGATTTTCCGATGTTTCTCGGAGCGTCTATATGTAATGATATCGAGCTATATACCGCAATGCTGTATGCGCAAGTCCTCATGTCATCAATCGTCGGCATTGTAGAGAGACCGCGAGAACGATCGGTAAGCTAAGCTTTGCATATTGTGTTCGCACACATCTTACCGTCGATTTCCGACACAAAATCACTTAAAATAGAAGGTACTTACTACGGTAAGTACGACGACGGGTGCCTGGGGAAGGTATCAACGAACCCCATTGATGAGGCCAAGTTGGTACCGCGACGAAACACGCATATTTTTAGAGGAAAAACATCATATCTGGCCAACAGGCAGACACTGATACAAGAAATTCTTTAGATTCTCGTAGTTCGAGGAGAACTGCACTTCTCCACCTGGATGAACCTTCTAAACAGACTGCCCTGGTTAAGTATTGTAGATGAGGCAGCCTTGCATGGATATGTCGAGGACTCAATAAGAACGGACAGTGTTGTTTAATTGTACGAACACTGTCAAGGGTCTTTAAAGAACGAGCAGTTTTACTCGGTCCTACCTCCACAGCTGAGACCTCGACAAGTACATGCAGTGCCGTTCCTTTCCTTATATACCAACGCCACCTATACACACACTCATTAAAGGTAGTTGATTTCATTTAGCTTCATAAAGAATATGAATCTGTCTTACCGAGAGGTGCTTACCGGTGCCGATATTTAGGGCGCATAATATCTGTCGCCGCCCATCATGGCCAGGGTACCGCCTCCATGTAACGAACCATACAAAAACGTCACGTAACGTCGATAGACACTAGGTTATCGCCGATATATAACGTACAGCCGCTGGTCGAGTAGTACGAGGCGCCGTGAATAGCATTGTAAATGATACTGTGAATTGACGCCGGGTTACCATCTACATGTAATGTACCGCCGTCAGTTTTAGTATGAAGCATCTTAAACAGCGCCGTGAACGTCGTCTTATAAGCATATGCTTGCCCTCCATACCGTGCATTTGATTTTGTTTATTATTCTCTACCTTAGGTTGTTAAGTTAGTTTAGGTAATGTATGGAATACAGAATACAGGTTGTTTAAAACGGTTTGTTTTATTGCTAACAGGCGTAAATGATCCTTGGCCTACCATTTCTCTACTGTAACAAACTGCTCTGTTCAGGTGGGTCCTCTATTACGTTAATCCAGAGGGTGGCGCCTGAGGCCGTTAACCGGTGGATATCTTGACCGACGGACATTCAAACCATTAAAAAGTTTAGAGGGCGGATATGTACTTAATGATGCTCCACTTAACAGTAAGATCTCGTCATACCTCACGAAACTGCCTTCAGAAGCGACCGACGTTTGAGTTTTCCTTAAAAGTAATGTTATTTGAAGTTCCTTTTGGAGAACCTCCAATAAATAAATTCAAGATTGTTTGTTACATACTAAATAATAATATTGCGATATTTCATAGATTTCTCTATACAAATATATAACCATTGAATATCCTTAAAGTCATTCTATCAAAATTGCCCGAAACGAAGCATTCCAAGCTGATGACGAAATATTTCAGAATATTTTATTCGCAAAAAAAGTAAATGGCATAATAAAAATGTTGATATCGGTATCTGAAAACTGTCAGCCAAATGTCAACAAAATTTTTATTTGCTAAAGTAGGAATATGTAAATTTTTCCTTTTTTACATAAAAAATACTGTCTGATCATTGCTCTCACGTAGTTCACAAATATTTACTTCAGGTGTTTTATTTTGATTGACGAACGTTGACACGAACAGAGAAACCCACCGTAAAAATTAGATTGGCTTTATTTTTTTGCTCGGCCTATTTTTATGATATGTTTTTTGTTGCTGAATGCTAACAGGGTCTTCAAGAAGTTATCGGGAAGCCCCAAAAATTTGAATAAAATGACTTTTTACAATTTTTTATAACACGACAGACTACTCTCACAAGAAAGGCTAAATATAACCATGAATCTGAATTTCAAATGAAATGGTTTTCTAGAACATACATCTTTTTTTAAATAAAAATTATATATTAACATACACTTATTTAAAAAAATATGTTGAGGATATTTTAATGTTGATTTCAGTCATTTAGGTTCATTCCATTAATTTATCTTCATATTATATAATATTGAACAACATATTAAATGGAAACACGTGCTTTGCGCAAAAGATTTTTGTTTTTGAAAGCTAATTGTCCAAGTTAACGAATGATTAGCTAATCTAGTAATTCTTTAATCAACGACTGGTAGGGTATATAACACTTCATTTCATTTTAACGATGCGTAATCGTCTTTTTGAGTATTATAGCACGGTTTTCTTGACCGATAAAGTTGCTGGAGCACGCTAAGGGTTTTCATATGTGTTTTAACCATTGATCTCCATAATGGACCCCAAGTCTTGTAAGCGCCATATTTTTGAAAAATTAGTATTTTGAACATAACCCATTTCCTGTTATCGATGTAATTCGCTTGCTAACGTTACTTGTGAACGTTGGTACCGGTTTCGATGCTATATTTATGTTTGGAGGTTTTTGCCTTGTGAAATGTGAACGAATAAGACTGATTTATAGTATTTAAATGATATATTTAATCGTGTTTTGTACGTTTTATTTAGTGAAATAAAGTTTACAAAGCATATACAGTTCATTCAAAAAGTTCCGTGACTAATTTTGTATAAAATTTAAAATTATCCGACGACAGAACTATATAATATCATGCCTTAGTTAGCCACAGTGGAGATGTGAGCGCTGTAACTTTATTTATTATCAAGCTGTGTTCATTTGAAGTAGACGTGTTTTTGACATTGCGTCACAATTTTCGCTGTGGAGCAACGGGCCGCAATCAAATTTGTTTCAAATTGAGAAAAAGTGAGGATTGTTTAAGTCACAGCGAAAGTTTCGGGTGGTATCCGCTGTTCAAGAACGGTTGACAGTCACTGGAAGACGATCCACGGGAGGGACGTCCTTTAACCTTGACTACCAATGAGAATTTCGTGAGCGCGTCGCACTGTCTCGTAGTTAGCGAATTACGATTGGAATGTTTTAAGAGTAACTCAACATCAGTGTAGAAAGCGTGGGCCACATTTTGCACGATATTGTCGGAGAAAAAATGTGTGTGAAGTTCATTCTGCACTTGTTAAACCGAAAGAGCGCCGTGTGGAAGCTTCACGCGATTTGGTAAAATGGGCAGACACGTATGAAAATTTTTGAAATAAAATTGAAATAGGCGACCAATCATGATTCATCAACCAAACCCCAAACCGCTGAGTGGCGAGGCATGGGCGAAGGGCAGCCCACGATAGCTCGAGCAACAAAGACGAAAATCAAAACAATGCTCATTTAGTTTTTCGATTCTCGCAAGATTAACCATGGCGAATTCGTGCCCCCGGGGCCAAACAGTGAACGCACAATTCTTCAAAGTATTCTGGATTAACTTTTAAAGCGGATTTGTTGCGTGAGACCGGAATTTTACCGCACCGGTGACTAGTTTTTGTTGCACGGCCTTGCGCCAGCCTATTCCTTAATATTCACCACACAATTTTTAGCCCAAAAATGGAGCTTCATGATTCATCACCCGCCTTTTCGCCAGCTCTAGCTTCGACAGAATTTTTTTCATTCCCTAAATTGAAAATGACGATGAAGGGAGAACGTTTTGAAGACCTTAAGGCGATTCAAAGGAATATAACCAGGGCTTTGAAAGTTATTCCAAAGGACGGGTTTTCCTGGTCGTTCCAGCGGCTATACGGGCGCAGCAAAATTTGTATAGAACGAGGAGGGGATTATGTTGAAAACTAAATCAATTCTTTCTTCTAAACTCTTATTTTCGTTTGTAAAAAAATTAGTCCAGGAACTTTTTGAATGAAATGTGTATGATTCTTTTTTGTCAAAACAAGGGCAAATATATTCTCGAAGATCGATCCTTCTAAACATTTTATAATGCGCATGCCCAAAATTACTGAAATATGTTTACATTATAACATCCTTAATTTGCCATTTTTGGGATGAAACTTTGCTGATCTAATATATATTTTGTCTTTAACCGGCTGCTTACAAATAGCAAGGGTGTCTTTCCCAGAAAAGGTCAGGAAATTTTTTATTAATAATTTAAATGTATATAACCTAATAACGTTTTTAATAATTGCGCTATCAATCTGAAATCCACGCCATTTTGTTTAAAATTTAATGATATAAGTGTCACTACTTTAAAAAATGGAAAAATGAATTAAAACGCGAGATATTGCAAGACTAATGCAAAAATATTGCTCCCACAAGTGCCGCGCTAAGGTAACAATACGGTATCTCTAACATATCGGCAATAAAACCAGATTTTAAATTAACCATTATGCTTATTTTGAAGGTTTTATCACATATTGTTACTTGATATATAGTAACTTAAAATCTACTTTACACCAGCATAAATAACACGTATAATTACAGGGAAGATGAAACTTTTTAAAAATTAAATAAAGATAATTGGAAGCCGAGATATTGAAAAATTAATGAAAAATATAATATGCTCTTAGCCGATCGCGCTTGCTCTACTTCAGCATATTATCCACATTTTAGCTTAGCAAAATTATGTCTTTTAACCAATGTTTGCCAATTTTCCTAAAAAAAAAAGAAACATCCTATTTGCCATGAAATTTAAAAGTAATGGACATCAGTTTGACATTAATTATGAACAATTTGACGCCGATAAAAAATTATGAAAACGGACAGTTCAGTTTGTTTATAAGCTTTCTGTGTGGGTTTATCTGAATAAATCTATCATAAACATCATGGAATACCATTGTGGAATGATATTAACAATAACAATTTTGCTGGGGAAAATAATTGGTTGATATTGGTAAGCAATGGAATCAAAAACTGATAAATTTACGCTCATATTTTCAAAAGTTAGCAGATTATTCTGTGCTACGCTGGGAGAAGCAGACTACTCAATATTTCTGGGGTTGAGAGACCATCATCTGACTTTTTATCAACATCTAGAGCAATACAAGCTTCAAGTATGGTTACGGAAGTTTCTTTACGGGTGACAACCAGCGAGGCAAATCAAAAAATTAGAACAACGGGTTGATGTCAGGACAAATATTTCCTAAAACCGAAGACTTTTTATCAGCTGTTCAAGATCAGGTCATTCTAATGAGAAATCATCTGAAATATATAATCAGAGACCTCTCAATCCAAAACGACCAATGCCGATATGGATACCGCATTGGAGTACAAGAAGAGAAACGATTCACCTGCCAAGATCATTCAAGAGTTGACAGAAAAATTTAAAGTGTTGCATGTAAAGGAAGTGTTATACAAGTCAACAAGTGCAAGCTATACTGGAATCGAACTGTGCTTATGGATCATACATTTGCATATAATAAACAGGACCTTATTTTAGTATATAAAACATTTAAGCGAGCAGTCACCATCCTTAACAAAAACAACTAAGGGATTAGCATAAGGAGAAGATCGTTAAATACAGAGATCTGGAGGAACAAAAACGCAGAGAGTGGAGAATGATTAGCGTATGGACGATATTTCTAATTATATCATCAATAACCTGCGTATTACCAAGAGTCTTCTGCTTAATAACAGGAGATTGGGCTTTAATGAACATCTATGTTTTGTTTCGCAAAATGCAGTGCTACTTGGTACCGTTCGAACTGTTTATGGGAAATAGAGAATATCGTAGCATCACCTAGGGATCGATAATATGGAAGGGTCTTCACAGTGCTCTATCCTTATGCTATCTGAGTGAGTCTAGGTTTAATAGATGTTTCCTGTAGGAATAGCTAAAGCCGTTTGGCCAAGTCAATGGTAGGAATAATAATAGCGAATTCAACTGCTAACCACTTATTTTTTTATAAGTTTAAGAGTCTTTTTTTTCAGATTTTTTCGTTATGAATATTTCTACATCAAGCCATTTGTTCACAAACGCAAGTCTGTCATGTGCACACTTTATAAAAGGAAATTGATATCAATTCGGCTGATTGTGATGGTGGTAACAAAATTTGAACTATTTTAATCAAAAATAAATTATCTGTTATCAGTATTCTGTGAGATCGGCAAAAAAATTATTTTTGCAGTAACTTTGCAATATCTTGACTTTTAATTAAATTTTTCCAATTTTAAAAAAGTATCGTCAATCCTATAAAGATATTTCTTATTTATATGTTAATAACAAATTTCCTGACCATTTCTCGAGAAAACACGTTTGATATTTTTAATATGAGGATCGAAATGCATAAAAAAACTAGATTACTCAAATATCTTGATTAGCCATGAAATCACCCTGTTTCTCTGGGTCAGTAGTGCAAAAATCACAACGAGTAACTGTAACCCATTCAACGGCTGTTGGCAACCAAATATCACAGCGCCTATGGCTGCTCATTTCCACGTAAGAGTCGTGAGTTAAAAAACTGAGAAAAATGTACTTAGACATAGCACATAGTGATATGTTGGAAAATTTAGTAAATATGTCTGATATCTGATCAGTAATTAAAATTATATTTATTCTGTAAATTTTACTGTAATGTTTCAAAACCGTGTTAAAGCTTTTCTAGACCAAATTATCAAATATCTTGTCCATATAGCATTATATTTAAGAAAAAAATAAATAAATGAATGTTATGAATAAACTTAAAAAGCAAAAGAGGTCAAAGATGCAGCCTCTTGTTACTTTCGACGTTAATAAAATGTATTTAGACTTGTTCATCGATAGGGCTTGATTCTGTCCCATTGTCCTTTCAAAATCTGTTATTACCCGAGCCTTTCTCCCCAGGTTCACCATAAAGTTCTGGTTACTCAGGAATTGATTGTTCCATAAAACAAAAACTGAATCAGGGGGTCGTCTCAATTTAAGGTCATCAAAATTTCTTCCAAATTGCTGGTAGCTAAATCAAATTAAAAGTTGAAAAGAATGAAATCGAAAAACATACATACAGGTCATCAACTCTAAAATAAATAAAAAAATAGTAAGAGAAAAATTCTCTACTTTTTAAATAAAACCTTTCCCTTAAAAGACCGTTTGGTTGGCACAAAATGACCAATCGCAAAATGGGCCTTCTAGTAGCTTTGAAAATACAAATCGAAATGCAATCAAATAATTTAGAACATGACATTTTTATAACTCTCCTCTTGCGAATTATGGCATTACCTTCCTTCAGTACCCTATCCAGGGTACTCAAGGAAGTGTGTCCACAATAAAGTAGCTTTCAAACTTTCACGAAATAACGAATATGATTAAATACGACTAATCAGAGACATTTACTATAACATGAATATAATTACTTTTGATAAAATATCAGAACATTAAGAGATAAAAATAAAGAATAATAAAATTACCTTCATGTGGATACCGGGACACACTGGAGTTTAGGGAAATGAAATAATAGACAAGCTCGTGAAAAATGGGGTGAGATACCATTTCTGGGGCCCGAAACTATCTATAAACTCAGCATCAGTGTAATGAGGGGAAGACTAAAAACAGAAGAAAAAACAGGTGATTCAATTACTAAATAAACTGAAATACTAGAACTGCAAGGAATGAGACAAGTGAAGATATTTTCTGAGCACTATAACCAGAAGAGATTCAAGAAATACATCAGTATAAGTAAAAACTAACTTAGAGTTCTAACAGGAATCCTGACGGAACATCGACACCTGAAGAGACACTTTAAGAAACTTGGGTTGGCAGAAAGAGAAGATTGTAGATTTTGTAAGGAAGGGACGAAATGTATATCCACATCCTTTGAGAATGCAGCGCTTTAAAAAACTTTAGAATGTAATTTTTGGGAGCTTATCAAATAGAAAAGGGAAATCTACCCATTCAAAACCGTCCAAAATTCTAAAGTTTCTAAAAAAATAGGGTTGAAGGACCTGCTCTAGTCGACAAGGGAATAGCAAAAGAACACAATAGGTCTCTTAGATCGTAATACAAAAACACCATTATTGCTACACTATTTAAAACTTAAAAATAAAATAATTCATCAAAAGTTTCGCGACTTAATTTATGAAATATTTATTGTTTAATTTCTCCCTCGTTTCTAGGTGTTTCCTTATTCAATTAATTTTTTGTCGTATTTTATTAGTTAATGGTAAGCTTACCAAAGAATGCCAAATTCAACGAGGCATTAGTCAGGGATGTATTCTCTCTCTACTGCTGTTTAATTTATATTGGAACCAAGTTTTTAGGGAAGCCCTACATAACAAATTATTTGGGTTAAAATCAACAACTAGCTAATAAACATGATTCGTTATGCCGATGATATAACCATCATACTGATAGCCTTCCGGGTGTACAAAAACTTTTAGATTCTGTCAATAGGGTTAGGTAAGAAATGAGACTTAACATAAATATTGCTAAAACTAAATTTATGGTTTTCAGTCGTCTACTATATCCAGACGCTTCACTGTTAATAAATGGACAAATCGTTGAAGAAGTCTTCCACTTCAAATACCTTGGATGTTATATTACTGAACAGCTTGACCCAGATAAAAAAGTTAAATGTAGAATCGAACCAGCCGGCCTAACTTTTCTAAAAATGAGATCGCTGGTCTGCAATGACAACCTATATTAAAAACTTCGCCAAAGGATGGTTAAATGTTACATCCGGTGAGTGTTGTTTTATACAGCGGAGGTGTGGACACTGAAGGTTGCCACGATCAATCATTTAGACGCATTTGAGATGTGGTTGCACAGGTGAATTCTTCAAATATCCTGGTTAGCTATGCAGACTAATATAGCAGTTTTAGATTTTAGAGAATTGCTGACAACTGTAAAATATAGAAAACTAGCATATTTTGGCCATGTTCTTAGAGGGGATCGGTACAGAATTTTTCAACTGATAATGAAGGGTAAGATCGAGGGTCGTATAGGTGTTGCAAGAAAGCAGATCTCTTGGTGGAGAAACATCTGTGAGAGATCAGAAATACATAGTACTGAATAACGATTTAGAATAGCAAAGAACCGTCATCAACTCTTCATTGTAATTGCCAACGTCAGGGGGACCTGAAAATGCATACAAAGAAGATTTTATTAGAGTTGCCAATAGTCAATGATATATCTAAGATTTTATTAATGATTCCAGATTTAATGTTATTTCAGTTCTTTAAAAGATGATATTAGATCTTAGGTAGGTTCAGAATCGTATAACCATTTTTTCCAACAATGGTATTTGTAATTAATAATTTATTACTATTTTCTTGTTTCTCCAAAGTATGTTTATCGTTGGGCCTAATGTTACCAAAGTCGGTGAAAAATTTATAAAATATTTCAGCAAATTCCTTTGCTCGATAAATATTAGAAAAAAAAATTTCACCCAGATAATCCCTCAAAATCAAGTCAAGCCATCAAAGTAATACTATACTGTGCGAATATACCAAATAACAAGACATAGGAAAACGTGTTCAAGTATAAACACAATTTTCTTGCATCAAAATCACTTCTGCCCCATAAACTCAAAAGTTTTCTAATATCCCATTATCGACAACTGTGCCAGTCATGCTTACGACTTCGATACCAATATCGGATAGGCGTGTTACTGGATCTCAAAATCTGACACGATATAATTTCCTTGTGCTTGAAAAGACCCTTCAAATGTTTTTCCACTACGTTTAGCATAACGATTATCTTCGGATCCCAGTTTGTATTATTTTATTTTTGTTTGAAATTTTCCGCCTTCATGCGAGTCCTTAATTTTCAATCGGGCGACTTTGTAATTTTACTTTGTTAATTTACGCAACAATTCCATTAATTTAAAATAAAATTTCTCAGGCATGAAAGTACTTCACGCACTAATAGTTTTGTGGTTGTTATAATTATTATGACTTGAAATTGAAGCTGCTGAGTTAGAAGTAAGAAACAGTGTTTTTTAACTATGAACAATTTTGTTTTAACCCTTTTCACAGACTTTCTTAAGAAGGCGTTAACCCCACCATCTTCACCAATTTATTTGTCACTCACAACTAGTTTCTATGTTTTATACTAGATGTCAATTCTAAGCAGACCAGAAGCAATAAATTTCTAAGGGTAAATGTAGTAAATCCTAAGTTGAAGAACTCTAAATTGATTAAACCTAAATTTAATAATTTTTAAATAATTTTCTGACACAAAGTCTAAAATGTTGCAGAATAAAAATTAAGGAAATAGTATGCGAATAATGTCTAAAGTTTCATTATTAATATCTGGCATTGAAAATGTTTTGGCGCGACTAACTGACGTTTGATCTTGATAGCTTATTTAATTTCAAAGTGGATAATATTGTAAATTTTGTGTGTGAATATACGGAAAAATCTTTTTTTCTTTTGTAGTAAAAAATAAATTTTGTGTGATGTGTTTCAAGATCGGATAGTAGAAACATAAAACCAGAAAGTCACAAATATTTTAAAAATTGCAAAAAATACTTTCTTTAATATGAAACAACGTAAAGATTTCATCTCAGCTAGGGATTCAAGTGTTTTTGCAAAAATAAGAGATAGGTAAAACATGGTACATTTGTACAAAAAATAACATGCAAAAATCAATGTTATGATTAACGTAGGTTTTAATTTAATTATTATATTTTAGCTTTATAAATTCATCAAAATGGTTTTTTACCTGGGTGTAAGCATTATAGTAATCAAAAGATTTGAAACTTTTTTGCGTTTCTTGCAGACCTAACAGACAGGAAAATATGAATTTCTTCAATAAGATATCTAATTATATTAGCATTTATGTGAGGAAATATATCAAAGAAGAAACCTGGCAATACATTTTACCACAATTTTATTTATAATATTAAATTTGTAATAGTGAGGATAGATAACTCTCAAAACATTGATTACTTTGCAACTGTTATTTTATCAATATTGATCACAAAAATGGCACAATCATGTTTGAATTTAACATTCAAAGGAAATTTAAATTTCTCTCTTCAGACCAACTAAATCAAAACATAAAAATTTTTTAAGAGGCCTGTTCGTAGTATTTTTTTTGGCTAAAATCTTTAAATATTATAACAGAAAATATTTAGAACTGAGATTTTCAAAAATTGTATAATTTTTTTTAGGAGAATTCCATATTTATATAAACTGTCTTCTTTCCAGCAAAATAACTTGGAAAGAAACAAATGACAGTCATTCTTCTCACAATGGAAAAGGGAAATGATGGCTGGGTATTATACAGCAACTAATTTTGAAGCTATGAACCCTTCGTGATGTAAAAGGACATGTTCCAATGTAGAAGATATGCCATCAACATCCAGAAGTATAAGCAGAAGAAGTTCGGGGGCATAATTAGAAACTGAAAATGGAATACCAAGTGTATTATTTTTTACACTGTGCAAAACTATGGACACTTTAATATAAAGTATTATGCAGCATGGAAAGTTAAAATATCAAATATTAGTCACATTCTGATGACTTTTCAGTCAATTAACGAAGACAAAAAATCAAGCTTGTCTTCTAGTAGCATTTTGTACAATTAGAAATAACAGAATATTACATGCACAGAAATTTATTCAGCGATTCTAAGAAATCTAGAAAGTCAAAAGTTGACTTGTCGTTTCTATAAACACAGAAATACTTGGAAGGCGTGTGCACGTATAGCTCCAAATGATGTCATAATTTTTGTCAGCAATGCATATCCAGAATCAACGTCAGAACATTGTGAAATTTTGAAACAAACAGTTTCCTAGTGATCTTATACCAGCTGATAAAAGATTCCTTATCAAGGATCTACTTTTTGGAGGTGTCTTCTATATTCCACTATTTTTATATACTCCTCAGTTAACAGAATTTAAAGTATATGAAAGACAAACTATAGAAAGGGTAAAAATACATGTTGAAAGAGCTCTTCGTAGAATTACGGGTTTTATTGTTTTGAAAGTCCCTCAAATTTCAATTATGTGTTGTTTTGGTAAATTTTCAGCATTTTCCAATAAAGGAAGATGAGAAATATTATTATTGAATAAATAATTGGTTTCAAATTATAAATATTTGTATTCTGTTATTTGCTTTTAGTAAATCATATAATAAAACTTTATTTAAGTATTAATAAAAAGAAAATATTATTGTATTTTTGTTCCATTTTTTAAAATTAAAATATTTTTGTTTAACCTTTTTAAAATAAATACGACTTTTGCAGATAAAAGCTGATTTATTTTTTTACAACAAAAAAATAAAGAAGTTTTAATACTCACCAAAAAGAAAGGTTTTAATGGCACTTTTATGAAACTACAAAATTGATAACCTGTTTTTTTAAAACAATATGTATTTATGACTCAAATCTAGCAAATAAGTAAAACATGAGTAGGTATGGGTAAAACAAATATAAAATAATATACTTTCAAATAATCCTTAAATTACGTTTTTAATTTAATTAGATATGTGGATTTTATTTATAACTTTTTTGGTAAATATCTACTTGATTTCGTCATTTCTAAACGAATTTATTTCTTTTTCAAGAAAATCTAAGGCATTTCTTTTATAGATTTTTTGGAGATTGTAAAAACCCAAAATATAATTAAATTGTATTACTAATAGCAACTTTATCAAACAAAATATGAACAAGTACGAGTAAAGTAAGTTTTACGTTTAATAATTTCTAAATAAATATTTATTTTATATACCAATAAAATTTTTAAACAGGTCATCAGGATATCGATCTCTCTGACATGCTTTTAAAATGTTTTCAAAATTACTTGCACTTAAGTGAAAAATTTTTTCTAGATACCAATTTTCATTACAAATTTCTCTAGTGGTAACTTTTGCAAGTTTCTTTATATAATCATTAATGTATATTTTTGTTCAAAATATTTAATTTTTTGGATGAGTTGACTAAATCATCAGAAAAAATAATGTCTTCAATAAAGAGCAAATTTACATCTACCCTTCCTGTAGTATCTGCTTGTAGCAACCAAATAAATCCTACAGTATTGAGCTTAATTCGATTTTTTACTCTACTAAGTTCATCCTAGCTCATTTTTACCTTAATTGCAGCATAGAGTTTGAAGGAATCATTTTTTCAGTCCTTCTTACTGGCACGTTTTTTGTAACATATATGTTGCAATATCCAAATAGTGTCAATGTAGCAATATGGACATTTTATCCCCCATGGATAAGCACAAGTTGCAATATCAAGATCTGGAGATCTGTTTAATGAAAACTGTAATAAAAAATGTATAATTCAAAATTAATAATGCTGAACAAAGCTTTATAATTTACCTTAATGCCATATGATCTCTTCTTCGTACTAGCAAGGAGTTTGCATACTGAACACACTTATTTGCAATACAATTAACAATAAACAAGAAACTAAATATCTCTTATGATCGTTTATCTATTATCGATTGTTTTTGAAAGTCCATTCTGTAAGCATATTTTTTGACATTTTCTTTCCTTAACTATTTCAAGACAACGATATACTTATGCATTACTACAAACACAACGAAGATGCAAGATCTTTTTAAGACATTCTGTTTCCTTTTCTTTTTACAGGATCCTAATCTAGAGGAATTATGTTAATTTGAAATATGAATAACTTCATTATTAAAGCAATGTAAAGCTAGATTCTCCCCATAGGGCCGTTCTTGATAAGCTCTCGATACGTTCTCGGTCCGGTAAAATATTTTTATAGGAGAAACAATAAACATTTCGATATCGTAGACTCTTTTTCATTTAAAAGTATTTTATCGAACCGAGAGTGAAACTCATTATTCAGCAGTAACTTCTGAGCCAAAAAGACTGCAATAAGTTGACTTCCGGTATCCAGCAGAAACGTTCTACGTCAATTATCCGTTGATGGTAGAATGTCTTCTTCTATTGAGTGCAAGTAAAATGCATCAGATCACATCAATTACAGTTGGCCGACCCTGGCTAAACTTAAATAAAATTTGTGAAATGTTGAGTCAATTTGAAAAACCATTGCATTTTCTGAAAGATAGAAACTTGTGTGTTCTAAAGTGACAAAAAATGCTATTTTTTGCTTCATTCCGTCCATATTATATAAGTTATGCCTTTAGTAAGCATTTTTTGAAAGTTTTGGGTAATAATCGTGTTTCCTTTTTAAGTCTAAGCATTTTAAAATCTCGAATATTTGATCAAATTAATAGGTAATATGGCACAAATAACCCTGAAAATTGCCTTCTTAAATAATAGATGAATTTTAAGTTAATATAATTCTTAGCTGCTCACAATTTCATTATGATATGCTCGTGTCCAGTCAAATCGTGTTTAAATTGATGTGTGATGAACGTGCATTTATATTGTAAATGCACTTATAAATTTTATAAGTATTTTTTGGAACGAAAGTACATGATTTAGATTAGATCTTAATTATCAGCTTAAAATTAATTACTCAATTATAATAATGCCCCTACATAATTGCCTCTCACAAATTTCTCAATTCAGAATCAAGTTTCAGTAATTATAAAATTAGCAGTTAGTATGGAGCTGGCTAAGACTATGTAGTTGAAGACTATTAAAAAGCTGTATTTTGGACGATCAACTAATCACATAATACAATTAACGATTCTTTAAATTTAGTTTGATCTCAAATATTGGTTATTCATTATCATGTATTTTCTGCATCAATTCCTTCGTTCAAAACTCATGGGTTTTGTGTAATTTTGAGGTAATTAATTTGAAACCGATTGTGAAATAAATATATTGTGACCCAGATTTATAGGCCGATGCTAGTATCATGACATAATGTAATATTATCTACTGTTCCATATATGGGGATAATTTCAATCTTTAAAACTTTTTTATGATGAATTTCTACCTATCTATGCTATTGATAATATTCTTAGCTATGTTTCTTTATAACGCAAATGAAGTGCTCAGCGTTTCGGTAGCTCACACAGAAAATATGACAAAGGCTTACGAAAATATTTAAGTATTATTCCATGGCATAAAATATCAAAAACATCAATGTACGATTTTTGCTGATTTAAAAGTATAGCTTAACTTATATGGCTCTAAGGAGGATATACTACATAGTGTTATTTTTTATTTAAACTAATACTAGTGCCAATGTTAAACATTAAATTCTAAACAAATAAGTTCATAGAAATACTTTACCAAGACAAAAAAAACGTGGATCCTGAATCTTGGTTTGACAAGCAAAATTTATAGTTACCTCCACGTTGTATAAAATTAGGCATTTTGATGACTTTTTTATTTAAACATAAATTTCTTCCTTTAAGTAAGTGAGGTTAATACAAATGATCGGGTTTTCATTGAACTTCAAATAAGATAACTTTTTAGACGCCAGACTTGAAATAGCCCTAAATAATACTTAAAGAAAGGATAGAAAGCATTCCAAAAATTTTCACATTTAATTGAAGCCAAGATAAAAGGAGGGGTTTTTGTTGAATTCAAATAAGAGAAGATTATAAAGATGCCAACTTTGAAATAAACCTATTAATCCAGTATTACTACTAAAAACAAAACGTGGAATGTACACCAGAACAATGCAGTATTTTTTTTTAAATAAAAGATCCGAATATTTTGGTTTTACACAAAGGAATTATGGTCATTTTATACGGTTATGTATTGTAATAGATCAACGTAACCATAGTCATTTTGAATTTTCAGAAAATTTATGTGCTGTGTCAAATATAGTTGAAGAAAGATTTCATTAAGACAGTGCTCAAATAGAAAAAAGTTACAACAAAAAATGAATATTTTCTCCCTGGACGTTACCATGTTCTGTATATTCTGTTGATAAATAGTTGGTCTTGTAGAACCATGCTACAAATAGTTTTTTTCAATGTTGTAAGTATCTTCAACACCTTTTGAAACTTTCGAGTTACAAAAAATCTTACAACTATTTACAGTGGAGGCTTTTACTCGGTAGAAATCCATTATAAGCTAATAATAATAGACAAAATAACTTTATTTTTTGAAATTTCTACCATATTATAATTTAAACCTTATAATTTACAATATGTGACGTGTTTCGTTAGACAATGTAGCTTCCTCAGACTTATTTATGTAACTAAACAATTTGTTTCTACATTTAAATTTGATGACCTATTTTAACCACAGATAACAATTTTCCTGGAAATACTTCTATTTAGAAAATCGCCGAGAGCCCCTGTTTATAGTCTTTTGTTAACAGTTAATAAGGAACTTTAGTTATTACAATTATTTTTACGTATGTGAGTGTGCTGCTGCAGTTTTTTTTTAATTCTGATACTTTCCGTATATCTTCTTGCATATGATAAAAAGTATTGAGCGTAATACATGATTTTCGAAGATAATAAACTTTCTGGAGAAAAAATTGATGCAATTTTGTTGCAAATTTTATCTCTAAATACTACGGAAACAGTATAAAAGTTTTCAGTACTTGCCCATGATTCCATCTGATGCAGTCGAGAATTTAGTTTGTTAGATGTTTTCTCTTAAATAATACATTTGTTAGTATCTATCACATAACTATTAGAGCGCCTAGTTGATAATTTCGTTCACTTTTTTATTTCCGAAAAATTTTGGCCACGAGGTGAAAGACATTCCAAGCATTTGTCTCAATATCTGATAGAATGCTGTCAAAATGTTTGTCTTTCAGGATATTTCGAATCTGTGGCCCAACAAAAATACCTTCTTTAATTTTTCCTTCATTTAGCCTTGGGAATTTTTGCCACAGTTACTGAAAAACTGGCCCATTTGTATTCAGTATTTAGTAAAATTTTTCATTAGGACGAATTTGACATGCAGTGGTGGAAACAAAATCAGTTTGGATGTACCAATGGCATATGTTGTACATTTTTTTCACCTGGCTTTAATGATTGTCGAACGGATCAGTCTTTTCTCTTGTAATGAAGTGCCTTTGCACAGCAAAACTTGGTGTAGCCTAGCTGCAAGCCAAATAAAAGTGTAATCACCTTTAAGTCGCCACAGATCTGCCGTTGGTGCTCATCGTGTTTTATACTTTTTAATAGGTGCTTCATATTGCCATATGATTCTATCATGTGACCTGCATATCCAACAGTAACAGACGGTAAAATATTTCCCATATGCATTAGTACTGCTTTTAATCTCAAACCTCTAATATTATTGCAGAAAACCAAGTTCCCTACCATGTCAAAAAATGGTGCTAGGTCTTTATGGCGTTTATGAAAAATATATATCGAAACTTCGTGTCTTAAAAAGTTCTATTGCTGTAATCTTGATCCTAGTAACTCTGCTTTACGTTTTGGAAGTTCTAAGTCTCACAAGATCGTTTAATTCTGATTGGGTTATTTTGTGCGATTGGGGGTATAACGGGTGTGAAATCAGGATCTCTTGATGTTGGTGGCATTTCGTCTTGAAAAATCATTGTATCGTTATTATCTGATTCGTAAGTGAACGTTTCTGGGGGTTCTGGAATAGGAAGTTCGTCACTATGAGGCCCAGGTCTCATGGCAGATGGTGTATTTGAACAACCGACTTTTTCTTCTTGAATATATCTGTGTCTTACCTAACACGAGGTATGCAATAATTAACATGATTTGAGGGTTCTTTCCAGATCATTGGGACAGCAAACCGTATAGATCGTTTTTTGCTATTTAATCGGTTTGTCAGACTTAAAGCGTATGCACTACAGCAGATATGTGGCACTCACTGCTTGTCTTGATCCCCAATATTGCAACCGAACCACAGCTGATGCCTTTTTTTATCATTGGGGTAATGGACCGCTTCTGAGAAGCAAAAGTCACCACACCGTAATGACAGAAGTGATCTGGATTGTTTACACACTTTCGAGACATTTTACAATCTCAACTATTCGATTCGACTCACTAACTTGGACTGATTAACCCCTCCGCTTTGTAGCTGCTTATGTATGACTTCTTCATATTTAGAGAATATTCGAGAATTTTTTATTCAATTCCATAATATTCACAATAGTGTCATTTGTCATTTGTTTGTATACAGAGGCTGTTCAGTACAAAGCAGATACAAAAGTCAATTTACATGGATTTAAATGGCTGTCTCTCTTATTTCAAGCCCTAGGGGATTGGGTCTTCTTATATGGGGGGGGGGGGGTCACCCTTGAAGATCCCCCATGCGGCTGTGCAAAATTTCCTTAATTTGGGAAAAGCGTATATTTGGCACCGTTGCACCCCTCTATTGTTATGGTAATACAAATATACCACGTGCATTCTTGCGGTTACATTTTTAATATAGGAAACATGACATCACGTATCTCTAAAACTTGAACTAATATTAAAAAGATAAATTTAGTTTTGGTTTTAGCACACTTAAAGTGGTAAAATTCAGTCGATTTTAGTTTGGATACATTTTGGCTGTTTTTCAGTGTTATCAATAAGATACATAAAATCGGATTGAAGTGAAGACTCAGTAGATACAATTTATAAAAACTTTAGATGTACTGTTTACAACTGACATACTGGATATGTATAATCAGATGAAAGTAAATTTTAGAGAACTCAGACGCTATAAAGTACGAAGATTATACTTTCTTACTTTATTATTTTCTAGATGTTTTTCCATTGAAGAGATTGCATTAGATTTAATGACAATTTCTTCAATTATGGTTAAAGATTAATAAACATTTACGAATAGCTTTCTGTGTACCAAATTTTAGGCTTGCCATCAATGCGGAATCGTAAAAGTAATCTTAGCGGTAAATAAATTAAATTTGTAAATTAATTATGTCAATAAAGATGTTAAATATAGAATTATATTAACTGTAAAATATGCCTGTTTCAAAGATATTAAGGTAGAGTAGTTAAAGCTATTTAATAATGTTCTTCTATAATTTATTTTTTACAGTAATTTGCTCTATTTTTAGTAAACCAAATAAACCTGGATTTATTTAGCCGTATGTTACTAGAAAAATTTATAAACTATTCCTTTTAAATGAAGGCGATTGTAACGTATAGCAAAAACCCAACATTTACTTCAAACAAGTAAAATTAATTTTTTTTTTCTGCTAGGGGAAAAATAGCCAGAAAAATGAAGAAGTTTTTCTTAAATTACAACGTTCACGCCTTCTATTTTATTTGTATATTATAAATTCCTCTTAACAGGTGTATACGATCATAAATCAAGTAGAGCAGCTAATCAATCTAAAAATTTATAATTTTGTGTCAAATATGAACAACTTAATATTTTACAGTTGACATTTCATAATCAGGAAATTAATTATAGGATCTAGTTTGAAAATATGAACCAAACTGATCAGCGTTACAGGATTCTTTTAATTCGTACCTGAAACGATCCTGCGATTTGAAAGTGTATTATTAAATTCAATCTAAACGTAAACCTGACTAGACAACAATAAATACATAAATCGAAAAATATTACGAGATGAAAGAAAGAAATATCATTTTTCAACTTATATATCGCTCTGTTCAATTTTGTCCCGGTTTAAATAAAAGATTTTCGTTCTTATATAAAACCATATTAAATTTTATTATTTTATGATATTGCTCCTTCAACGTTTCTTATATTTTTTTAAAACTGCGACTGAAATTCTTTCTTTATATTTATTGCTTAAGACAGTAGCGGCTTTCACAGTTGTGAAGTAAGACAGATTCTTGCCAGAATTTGTTTTAAAGAAAGCCACTCAAAATAGTCAATGTTTTATCGGCTTCAGGCTCTCGGAAACACAATAAGGCAGTGTAAATAAGGAGAAAAGGCAAATTATTTGCAATATTATTATTTTTATACAAACATGGTAACTTAATTATTCTCAGTATTATCAAAGACTATATAAACACAAAACTTTCACCGCTTATGGACGCCTTGGCAACTATCTTTTCCTTTCCAACTCATTCATAAATTTAGTTATAGTAAATAGAAGTAAAAAAAGCATATAAACTGACCCATGAAAACTTTTCCTGTAAGTAAAATTTAAAAATATTTCTTAACAATAAATAACAAAATTTACTCTTAAAAATAAATAATGAAACTTACCTATATATAAAGCACCCTAAAAGGGTAAAATTTATTTATTACACAAAAAAAACTATTTTTTTGTTTATAATCAAAACTTTCTTTGTATTCAGTCTCTCACTTTGCACCACTGAACTAAAAAAAAAAAATAAATAAATCTTCCTAAATAATCGGATTGAAGCTAAAACCGCAACTAAAATAGCGGATAACCTACTAAAACCGAGTTTGCGGAAGCGAGAGCAGACAATACCTTACACAAAATATCCCCGATATTTTGCGATACTTTCTTAGGGCTATTCTTTCGAATTATCACTTTCAGTTCTATCATTTGAAGTAATCATGATCACTTCAACCTAATGACAGGTAAATAAATATTGAAAAGAACTTGAAGGTATTAGTTTCGCGTTTTTCACTTTGATCATTTGATAATTATTCTAAAGAATACAGCTCCCATACCATAGGTCAAATTAGGCAACCAACAATACATCGAGGTGTCTATAGCCGAAGAGACGTACAGTGTTGTCATATTTCGAAGAAACATTCAAAAACTGAGATTTTATCATGTCATAAATGTGGCACTGTGAGCATTATTTCAACAATAGGCCCATATTATAATATTGTTATAGTGGTTTTCTTTTCTTAAAGAACAAATATTTTTAGGTCATCTTCTAGTTTGTAGTTTTGTACTTGTTTCTCTATAAAAGCATGTAGCATTTTATTAGTGATATTTAAGAATTGGCAACGTTGTGATTTCAGTAAAAAGTCGCAAGGAAGTGGCAACCGTGCATGCCCAAAGAGGGGTTTATCTTCTTTCGTAGGCAAGAGGGGATATGCAACTTTGCCACGTTTTGAACGGAAATCCAACAATTCAAATTCTTGTATACTTGTTACAAAGGCACGTAGATAACATTTTATTACTTTATTCAATCTTTCGCAACATTGTAATTATGAATGAGTTGTGTCCTATCGTTGTGTCCATTTTGAGCGTCAAAATTATATCATTGGAGTAATAGTCTTGTGTTTATATAGTCTTTGGTATTATTGAACCTTTCGATACTTCGCGAAATACAACATATACTTGTTCATAATGATATTCTCTTCGTAGAATGAAATAGAATTTTTTTGATAACTTAATTTTACTGATGTATTACTAATTTACTGGTCTACGAACAATCGATCGTACGCTCTTTGGAATTGAAGTGTCAAGTAGAGGGTTGTTTATGTATATTATCCTTTTAAGCAAAGAAAAGGAGAGAATACATACAAACAGTTTGTTTCCTGCAAATACAACTCTGGTTCTCTCCCCATACGCTTTTCGATCACCTTATGGGCTCATCAGTGGAGCTGTATCGAACCTAGAGCAATACTCGCAGGGAAACAACTGTTATATAAAATATAAATTCCAAAATATGTCTGTAGGATATTAAAAACCTGCCGACTTCGATGCCGGACTGAAATCCAACCGATATATTCTGGAATTTATATTTTATATAGCAGTTGTTTCCTGTGAATATTGCTATCGGTTTAGTACAATTCCACTCATGAGGCCATAAGGTGATCGAAATCCGTATGGAGAGAGAACCAGAGTTGTATTTGCAGGAAGCAAACTGTTTGTATATATTCTTTCCTTTTGTCTGGTTGAAAGGATAATACATATAAACAACTATTTAAATAGGGCAAATAGATTTCTTTATTTGATACTGAAATTCTGATATGTCAAGTAGAGTATTTATACGAATTTTCAAAAGGCTTTTGATAGACTAATTCACGGCGTTCTGATTAAAAATCTTAAAGCATTTTTGGAAATTTGCTGGAGTGGTTGAGAGATTATTTAAGAGGTAGATTTCAGGTGGTGAAGATGAATAACGTCTTGTCAACAGAAATACAAATTACATCTAGTATCCCTCAAGGTGCTCATCTGTCATCTTTGTTATTCAATCTGTATGATAATTAATGACGATTAGAGGACGTTTTATAGGAAGATGAGAGATGAGGTCATAAGAGGATGATGAGAGATGAGGTCACAAAACTCATTGAGAAATCAACAAATATGGGACATGCTCCAAGATAAAATAAAAAAAAATTAACTTTGTGAAAAACTTCATCACAAAATTGAGTCGCAAGAGCAAATCAAATAGAAACACCATTGAAAAACTCAGCAAGAAATCCATATATGGTATACAGATGGCTCCAAAACAACGGAGGGAACTGGAGTAGGAGTGTATGGATCCAGCACCAGACACTCTATCATCAAGATGGATAGTCAAAGCCATCAGTGCGCTGAGCTCTTAAGTTATCAGTTCCAAGATGGTCGGGGAATGCCTAGTGGAACTGAATGATTTGAGTAAGAATAATAAAGTCACCCTCAGGTGGGTACCGGGACATACCGGAATAGAGGGGAATGAAATAGTAGACAAGCTAGCGAGGAAAGGGTCAGAGATACCTTTTACGGGGTCAGAGCCTTTCTGTGGAATCAGCAGGAGCGTAATGCTGGAAGAACTAAAGATAGAAGAGATACAATTATTGGACGAAGCTGCAAGGATTGAGGCAAGCGAAGATATTTCTGCGGAACTACGATCAGAAGAGATTCAAAGAATGCATAAGCTTGAGTAAAAACCAGCTCTGAGTTCTGACAGGGATCCTGACGGGGCATTGCCACCTGAAGGGACACCTCAAGAAACTCGGATTAGTAGAAAGAGAAGAGTGTAGATTCTATAAGGAGAAGGACGAAACCTCTATTCATATCCTGGCAGAGTGCAGTGCTCTAGAAAACTCTTGGATGCGGTTCTTGGGAGCACTCCAAATCGAAGAAGTGAAGCTACCCACCTTGAAGTCGTCCAACATCATGAGATTCCTGAGGGGAATTAGACTGGGGGACCTGCTCTAGCCGATAAGGTAACTCTTACTACTAGGCAGCAGTAGGGGGGCACAATAGATCTATCAGGTCGCAGTGTACAGACCCCCAACTCTATGCACATAGATACGTACAAGATCCTCTAGTGATTTCAGGAAAATAAATGAGTTAGAAATTAATGCATAGGATGTACATAAATATTAGTAGTGCAAACCAGTTTAGTGATTTCTTCTTGTGTAAGCAAATTACAACAAATATTCAGACTACACAAATTACACGTGCGTACGTAGAACGTGAAAGCAAATAATTATTACTCCGTTAATGTATGATTGATCATTGGATAAAAAAAGGGTAGTTTTGGCAAGTCGACGAAAAGGTAGACGAACAATCAATTACTCCTTCTACTTCAGTCCTTAATGTGCAACTCACACAGGGTGGCAGTTGTAGTGACCTACCGTCTCATCAGACCGAAAGCAAAGAAAAAATAGGCAAATAGCTCTTGGGGGGGGGGCTATCGCAAGAAAAATAAATTGTCAACGGGGGGGGGGGGGAGTGCCAGCAGCATACACATTCCTAATATAAAAAGCAGAATCGGTTCTATTTTCCTGAACTCATAGCCCTTGGGAAGGTGTGGGATGATCGCAAGCATACACATTCTTATACTCTATTCAAGAACTAGAGAGAGTAATAAAATTTTTACCGAAACCTCCAACGTACCTGCTCCAGTGCCGCAGGTAACTGAGGACTTCAGTAAATCTAATTATATTTAAATATTATAAGGCTTTATAAATTTACTGCAACAATAAAATTTCCGATTGTTCAATTTGATTTCTGTCAGTGAGCAAAGTTCACTTTACAGTGTGTCCTTAGTGATTTATCTTGCTTGTGCTTGTTTTTATATATTATGTGAGATAAGTGAGATACCCAAAAAAATGGCTTCCACATTTATCTTTATTCCAAAATCGTTAAACCAGGTCATTTTTCCCTCAACGAAAAACTTATTATGATGAATGTTTTTGGTGTATTAAGATATGAATATCTAGATAATAATGTTAAAAGCTCTGTTAAGATGTATTTCAACATGACAAGAGTTGGAAAATCTACTATGTACCGAATACTGAAGGAGAAAAAAACCACTGGAATTGTTAGTACTCCCAAGTCACATTCGATCACAGGCAGACGACAAACCTCGTTGGAAGAAAAGATGTAAGCTGCAATAAAAGGGGTTGTACATACATTTTATTATGAGAAGTAGATCCCAACCGTCGACAGAAATATAACTAAAATCAATGAAGATCGGGATTTACCTAAAATTAAAAGGACTGAGCTCTGGAAATTGCTCAGAGAACGTAATTAAGAAATCATAACAAATAAAATAGTATTATAAAAACTTTTTACTTTAAGTGCATTACGGAAATAATATTCTATGCCATAAAAACTTAGCGATAATAAACCTCCTTCCGATGACTATTACAAGGATTAAAATCCTTTTTAACATTTCAAACATCCAAATATCTATTGTTATCCAACCCAAATAGTCCGGTATTATAAGCCGGTATTTTTGACTATAAAATTTCTAAGCCATGCCTATGAAAAATATATGTGTCTAACATATTTTGCCAAAGACACCGGACTAAAGAACACAGGTAGTTTGCGAAGAAAGAAAAATGGTAAAAAATGATTTATTACTCTCTCTAGTTTCTGAATAAACTATAGCATAAGTGGCAAAATCGGATCAATTTTCTTCAACTCAAAGCTCATGGGAGGGGGGGGGGCGATCGCCCTCACTGCCCTTCCCCTTGGATCCGCGTCTGACTTACCATACTACATATTATAGTTTTATTAAATGATACATAGCCACCTTCTTTTCAAATTACAATTATCAAATCTAAAATGTATGTCAGAAGTTTTCAAGTAAAACAATATCTTAAAACAAGAAAACTTAATATCATTTTATAAGGAAACGGGAATGTAATTGAATTTTATGCCACATTTTCTGTAAAATTAAACAAAATGGGACAAGACGATAGAAGTTTGCAGGAATGTAAATATTAATATTTTCTTTTCTTACTGTTACTCTAAAATATTCCATCTTGTCGTTTTGCTTGAAAATTCTTCACGATTTATGCTTTTATTGCGGTCTAGACGGGATTTTATATGAATATTATCCAACAGAGCACCTTGACAGAAATTTGTTTTTGAAAACATAAAACTCTTACTTGTGGAGCCTTAAGTAGGTTTTATAAGATTTTATATTATTGCATAACTATAAGGAATGGTAAAAGATATTTTTTACCGGATGTATATACAGAGTCTCTGAAAGGTTTTAATATGCCCTTAGTCCAGAAATTGCTCTAAAAGTGAAAGAATAAGAAAAATAAAATCGCCTTCAAAATATTTTCTCATAAGGTGTGTAGCTAGTTTTCGATGCGTTTTATTTTATTTTTTTACTTAATCTCTAGAGTGTGGTGATTAAAACTAATTTTCGAGGGACAAATGTTTATTTTTTTCTACTCTCTATCCCTTTAAACCAGATGTGATCTCTATAGAGGTTATAGCAGTTTTTTCACTAGTATTATTGTAGTGAGTGAACGGCTGTCATTTTTTTATATCTGAGCTCGGACAAAAATGTATAAACATAAGAAATAACTTTGCTAGAGAAATACTGAGATTGTCCATATATAGATATTACTTTTTGTCACAATTCAAATGTCTGGTTGTTTGATTTTTAGGTGATAGAGGTTTTTAAATGCTATTTATTGTGAATATTCAATTCACTTATATCTTCTCCATTAACACTGATTATTTATCGGTCGAAGAAGTTGAAAGTGGTGCATTTTGTGCTTTTATAAAAATCTACTTAATCTACAGATTTTTCTGTTAACGCTTGTCTTACTATTCTATTATTATAGTATCAGATTATAGCAAAATAGGTTCAAAACGAAGCTATTCTGCGATGTAGCTATTTCTGTTGGAAGGAAGTAAACAGAAATAAAATAATAAACATATACTCAAATACTAGGGCTGCATTATTGGTACTGAAATCTAGTATCGTAATATCACTACTAGTGTCTGAGTACAAGGATCAGTACACTCAGCGGATTGGCAAATATACTCACAAAAGGTGTGCTTTTTCAATTTCTTAAAATTTTGGCACTTTTTTCGAAATCTTCGCTGATCCTGTTTTGTACATTAGTTTCTAACTCGCTGACCTAACATAGAGGATTGAGTAATAGAGTTTCCGCCATATTAGATCTACCATCTTGAATTTTGAAAATCTGACTTCGGATCGTGATCAGCGACCCCAAAAACCTCTCGACCAACTACTTAGTTTTTTTAGCTACACATATTCTGACGAAGGTAAAAAAATTACCGAAACGTTCATGTTTTAAAAAAATGTTAGATTGAGAAAATACAATACCACCATTACATTTTAATTTCATTTTTAACGGACCATAATCCCAAGAAAAACAAACAAATAGAAAATATTTTAATAAAGGTCCAAAAAATAAATAAGAAATACTTCATATATATATATATATATATATATATATATATATATATATATATATATATATATATATATATATATATGAATGAGTGAAAATATGCCTAACTATAACAACAGACTCAAATAAATTTCTTTTTAAAAACTAGCCAGAAACTTTGTAAACATAAAAACAGAAGAATATTCTTTTTAAGATGCAAGGATGAAGAACTAATACCCACTTTCTCTAATTTTAAAACTAAGCATATTTTTTTCAATTGTAAAAACCTAGAACAACGATTCGCGAACTGCGTTTTAAAAAAACTTTATTTCTAGTTCTTTAAATCTCCTGATCACCGATACCACTAAAAACATAAATAAACTTGAAAATGAAAAAGTCAAACTACTGAGTTCTTAGGAAAATCTAATGCAGCCAAACTTACTAGGAAATTTTATCAGTAAGCAAAATGAAAAAACCGCATCGATATTCCAAAAAATTAAACAAAACAATATTAGAAAAATTAATAACTTAATAAAAAAACCTACCAGTCTTAATAAAACATACAACAATAATTCATGTTGGATAGATAACCTGACAGACGTACACGTCCCAGATGACGTCGCCGAAGTTCTTAGTTTAGGACCAAATTTTACAACGCCAATTCAAAATAAAAAAGACTTACCAATTCCAGAAATTATCAGTAATCACTTACAAACTTTACAAATGAAACCAAAGACGAAATTAGATCCTCTTGTTGCAATATCATCACAAACTACAAAAACAACCTACATAAAATTACCAATAACAAATTTCAAAAATCCTTCTTAGAAAAAATAAACAAAACCAAATCCTTTCTAAAAACAAATAACAACTTAAAAATTCTATTACCCTATAAATTCAACAAAAGAGTTGTTATGTATTCTGCTGAGTATGATCAAAAATGCATGCCTTACTGTAAGATATCACTACCTACCAAGAACTGAAAAACGACCCAACCACTATTTATTAAAAAAAAAAACGAAACAGTAACCCGTTACGAAAACTAAATGTATATATCACTAAACACAGCGAAAAATTTAAAAATTCAAAATGCCATCCCACCACATATATATGGACTACCAAAGTTACACAAAGAAGATATTCCTCTAAGACCCATCGTAGCTTGTATTCAATCCCCCTTAGAGAACCTCTCAAAATTTCTCAAAAATATTCTACAAAACATTATTAACAAAAATAACTACTACATAAAAGATTCCGTGGACTTCAAGAACAAAATAAGAAATATACCCATCCCAGATGATCATGAACTTATCTCCCTAGAGGTCGTTTCCTTATATACAAATATACCAATCAACATAGCAAAGAAAATAGTAACAAAAAAATGGAACCAAATTAAATCATACACCGATATACCCTTAAATGGATTCTTAAATGCACTTGAATTAACTTTAAACTCTACATACTTCATACACAACCAAACATTTTATCAACAAGTAAAGGGATGTGCAATGGCAGCTTCCATTTCCAGTATCATAGCACAACTTGGATTAGAGGACCTTGAGGAAACTGTAATAAAAAAGCTTGAATTCAAATTGCCCTCCTTCTGTAGATACGTTGACGATTGCATCACAGCAGTACCCAAAAATAAATAGGCCTCTGTATTAGAAAAATTTAACTCCCACCATCCTAAACTGCAGTTTGCAATAGAAACAGAAAAACAAAATAAAATCAATTTCCTCGACTTCCCCTTACACCACATTAACAATACCATAAAAACCGAATGGTACACTGAAAAAAACATTGTCCTCCAGATACCTATATTTTAAATCCCAACATCCTCTCTCTCACAAAAAAATCGTGGTTATAGGCCTCGCAGATCGCAGCATTAAGTTATCGGATCTGAAATACCGAAAACTGGCTAACCAAAAAGCAGAAGAAGCCTTAAAAATAAACAGCTATCCCGAAAACCTGGTAAATAATCTTTTTAAAAAAAGGATTCACAAATTTTATAACGAAAACTCACCAAATACTAAATCAAAACAGAAACACGAAAAATACGTATCACTTCCGTATATCCCGACACTCTCTGAAAAACTCCAAAATACGTTCAAGAAATATGATATAACGGTCAGCCATAAGGGTCAAAACCTCCTAAAAAATTGCTACAGTAAGCTTAAATCGGAAATACCAAATGATAAAAAAACACATGTCGTCTACAGTATTCCATGGAAAGACTGCAAACGCGAATATATAGGCCAAACAAGCCAACATTTAAAAAATTGATTAAATGAGCACAAATACGACAAAAAAAATAAAACGGCTTTAACAACACATAGCATAGAAAATCGCCCCTCATTTAACTTTGAAAAGGTAAAAGTCTTAAAAACGGAAAAACTATACACAAAAACGAAAAATCCTAGAAATGATAGAAATAAAAAAAAACAAACATGCAGTAAATGCTAAGGTAGGTACCAAGCAACTTAGCAAAATATACAATAACATTATAAAATAACAACCAAAAAATTAAAATTCTAAAACTACAAACGCATTGCATTTTCGGACTAGACCCTTTTAACCCATAATAGCTAAAACAACCCTCATTACTTACAAAAAAAAATACCATCTGTTCTCTCAGTACCATCTTAACTTCAAGATGACACACGTGGTCATCTTGAACTCTGTGAATCTTGCGAAAATTAAATTCTCAATAGAACATAATTTTTAAATAAATTTATACATGCGAGTGCACAGTGTTGTTCCTGAATCATTGTTCAAGGTAAATACATAACATGTAAATAATTTGATAGTAAAATCAACCAATTACTTTGTTTTTTTAGCTACACACATTCTGATGAAGGTAAAAAAATTACCGAAACGTTAATGTTTAAAAAAAAATGAAATTACACAGAAAATACAACACCACCATTACATTTTGATTTCATTTTTAATGGACCATAATCCCAAGAAAAACAAACAAATAAAAAATATTTTAATAAAGGTCCAAGAAATAAATCATATATATACATATACATATATATATATATATATATATATATATATATATATATATATATATATATATATATATGTATATATATGAAAATAGACAATGAAAAATTAAATTAAAATTTGGCGGTTTACTAAAGTCGATGTGGGATATTTGGCTAAATATTTTCAAGATGGTGACACCTCCGGTTATATCGGAACTTGATGCCATCTTGCTGATTTTAAGTTATTTCATTTTCATATTCTATGCAATAGTATAGACATATTTCATGTATAATGTCTTATACCTAACTCTAATTGTTTTGACTGATTTTAATTCTATGTAAAAAATGGCGTTTGCAGACCTAAACATAATTATCAACTTCTCCTACATAAAAGTCTTTATTAATGGAGTTGGTTTCTTTCTAAAAGGAGATCTACTTTAGTAGACTGTGTTGTCATTTTGATAATAAATTAAAAACTAACATTAAAAGCCAATCTTTTTAAAGCTAAACTCTCTATTTTTATAATGTCTAAATCTTAGTTAGAGTTTAAAATAAATGTAACTCTGTGAAGAGTTATCTGTTCGAAAAATTTGTAGTTTTTGAAATATTGACAACTTAAAATTTTGGTATTGTTAAAACACTGTATGGCTTTTAAGTTTTTTTATTAGTTGGTCATAACGGCGAAAGGCGATGAAAGAAAACAATAGAGCACTACAGAAATGTCACTATTTCTTGTCATTTGACAATTATTAATAAAAATCATGCCTGTGTGATTAAATTATACGCAAGAAAGGTTTTTAAATTTGTTTATTGTCTATAGGGAACGTACCAAAATTTTATCAAGAATATGCCTGAAATTTGCTGATAAATATCCAGATAAACGAAAACCGTTAAGGAACAGTGTTAAATGAATAATGGAAAATTTCAAAAATTTTGGCATCGACAAGGCAAAAATGCATCAAAGGAAATGATTCCCTATGATGAAAACGTTGAAATTGCAATTCTGGGCTATTTTGCGGCATATCCTTAAGGCAAGTGGCTCTACAAACAGGAATCTCGAAGAGCTCAATACATAGAAGTCCGTTGAAACACAACTTCTACCCATATTTAATATCTTTACTTCAACGCCTAAGAGATACTGATTTGCCGAAAAGAGTGCAATTTTGCGAATTTATGTTAACGTTGATACAAGACTACCCTCGATTTTCGGACAATATAATTTTGGCTGAAGAAGCCAAATTTACAAAAAAATGACCTTTTTAACACCCGCATTTCCCTTTTTTGAAGTGATTCAAATCCTCATGCAGTAAAATTGTGGAATTTTTAGCAAACCTGGCAGTTTAATATATTTTCTGCTGTAAGAAATGACGGAATAGTAAAATTTCATTTTTATTTTTATGGAAAAAACTTTGTAAAGATTGTAATTCATTAATAATACAAAGCAAATAATGTCTCCATTTTAAATTATGTATGAACTTTTATGGGAGAAAGGTATTTAAATATTCTAGAAGAGTTAGACAATCAATATTTAAGCAATTTGCGTCTCGCGGAACACCACAGGTAAATTTTTTACCAACACGATGGCGCCCCCAGTTACCAACTTCTTACACAATGGACCTTTGCTGCGGCCCTCTCGTTCTTCTGATTGGACTGTCTTAAATTATTTTATATGGGGAAAAACATAATTTATTCTAGTTCAGTCACAACGATGGTGGAATGTATGGCATGGATAAGGGACGCGTTCACATTTATTAAAATAAGTCGTCTCCTTGTGTAGGTATTTCAAAAACTGCAAATTTTTGGAATAGACAACTTTATATAAAGCCAGCTTACTTTTAATGATAAATAAGATTACATTAAAAAATAAGGGAATTTATATTTGAAAACAATTTACTTTTAACGATCTTCAAGTTAATATTTAAAGTCAGTTTTTAATCACCCTACATTTATTTATTATCAAAATATCAAAGGTTTTTATGTAAAACAACTTTAGGACTACAAAGGCCACTTTTGATATAAAAATTTAAAAATTTCATAAACAGATTTAGGTATTGGACACTATATATGAAATATGTGTGTTGCATAAAATCTAAAAATGAAATAACATATCAAGAAGGCATCAACTTCCCATCTAACTAGAAGTACCACCATCTCGAAGATATTTTTGACGAATTTTCTCCATCAACTTTAGTAAATGGCCAAATTTCAAATATACAGGGTTATTCATCCTATAAGGCACGGAATTTTGCGGCCAAAATACGTGATTTTTAAAAAGTATTACTTTTGGAATATATGGGGGTCTAATATAATTTCTTTTTAAAATTATTTTCATATTATACAGGGTGTCTCAAAAGCTCTGAAAGTATCAAGTTGTTTTTTTTTTAAATGGAACTCTCTGTATATTATTGCATTTTTGGATTTTCCGATCAAAATAAATCCCTATTTTAATAAAGTTTATAGTACCTAAAATGAAGGGTTTTTAAATACTTTGAATTTTGACAAACTCTAACCTAATTTTCATGTTTCAAATACGTAAGAAGTATTTCAGTTATGTACACGAAATTTACAGTGAAGTGTAGCAATAAATCATATTTTATATTCCAATTATAATAAACTTGCTATATTGTACAGGTTGTCCAAAAATTAAAATTAATCAGTTAAGAACTTTAAGTGGCTATAACTTGGTTAATTTAAATAGGATGCTATACTTTTTACCTTACCAGAAAATGTACTTTTTAAATACCTATCAAATGGTAAAAAGGTGTTTTATAGCTAAGTCTTTGCATTTTCAGAGAATACGCGAAATAATCATTTTCTGCACCATTTTGTTTTTTAAATAGATATTCTAATGTATCTAGTTGTCTATGGTATTTAGAAAGTTAGATAATTCATTTAATCTGTCAGTTTAGTCTGCAAATCCTGTTGCTATAAAAGCAGCATTATTTTCTGTAACTGTCAAACCTCCTTTATTCAATTGAATTATTTAAATATCGTTGTGTTATTGCTTTGTTAAAATGAAGATTTATACAAAGAAAGGGCGTATTGATATGATTTTTATCTTCGGAGCAAGTAATCAAAATTGCTTGTTGACTTCTTGAGTCTATGCTCAAAGGTTTCCTGAAAGAAACCATTCTAAACTAGCCGTTTTTGTGAGACTATTAAAGCAGTTTCGGGAAAGTGAAAGTGTCAGTTATAAAAAACCTGTTATAAGAAAACCTGTCACTGAGGATGAAGAAAATGTTTTTACTGTACTTGGTTCAGTGATCGAAACTCCCAATATTAGTCAAGATCATTTATTCGAAAATACTAACTTTAGCCAAGCGAGTGTTTAAAGGATTCTTAACAAATACAGATTTCATTGTTATTAAATCCAGCTTTTTCAAGACATTCACGGAAATAATTTTGACAATCGAACTGAATTCTGTTTGTGGGTGTTAGATAAAGTAAGAAAAAATGAACACTTTTTTGATAATGTGTGGTTTAGTGATGAATATCCTTTTCAAAATAATGGTTTTGGGAATAGACACAACTTCCATAACTATTCTGATTTAAATCCGCATCAATACAGAGTTATGAGAAACCAAAATAGGTGGTCGGTTAATGTGTGGGGAGGAATACTGGGTCCATACTTAATTGGACCCTACTTTTTTGAAGGACCTTTAAATTGTTTGATATTTCGCGATTTTCTTTTATACCAACTTCCAGTATTATTAGAAGATGTCCTTTTAAATATTAGAACAACTATGTGGCTTCAACTGGATGGAGCTCCGCTTCATTATCATCGCGAGATTCAGCAATTTTTAAATGTCAACTTTAGAAATAAGTGGATTGGGAGGGAAGGATTTCGAAATTGGCCCCCGAGATCTCCGGACTTAAATCCACTGGATTCCCTTTTATAGGGATAAATAAAAGGCATTGTCTACAATGCACCCCCGACAACATCACAAGATATAATAGACTCTTTTCAAACTCTAATCCCGCAAATGTTGTCCAGAATTAGCAGTGGTTTCGAAAAAAATTATGTAAGTGTTTAGAAATGGATGGTCGACATTTCAAACATCTGCTATAAATATTTTGCTTCTATTTTGTGCTATCGTCAATATATTAGGACCTTTGTTATAGCCTGTTGGATGACTATAAATCGAGTTCCGAGTTTCTGAATATTTGTATAGAACACCCTTACACTATTCGATAGGTATTGAAAAGGTACATTTTCAGGTAAGGTAAAAAGTATGGCGTTCTATTTAAATTAATCAAGTTTTAGCTACTTCAAATTTTTAGTTGATTAGTTTGAATTTTTGGACACGCTGTATAATATATCAAGTTTATTAAAATTGGGATATAAAATATGATTTATTGTTATACTTCACTGTAAATTTCCAGTACATAAATGAAATACTTCTTAACCATGAAAATTAGGTTAGATATTGACAACATTCATATTATTTAAAAACTCATAAGGTTTAGGTACTTTAAACTTTATTTAAATAGGCACTTATTTTGATCGGAGAACTTAAAAATATAATAATATACAGAGGGTTTCATTTAAAAAAACACATCTTTAAAACTCTCAGAGCTTTTGGGACACCTTGTATAATAAAAAAAGTAACTATATTAGACCCCCCATTTATCCCAAAAGTAAACCTTTTTGAAATCACGTATTTTGGTAGCATTATTCCTTGCCGTATAGGGTGAATAACCCTGTATACGTATATATATATATATATATATATATATATATATATATATATATATATATATATCTTCTTTCTCAGCCCATTGACGTCCACTCCTGGACATAAGCCTGTTCGATGGTCCTCCACTGTCTCTCGCCTTCTGGAGCCAGTTTTTTCCGGCAAACTGTCTTATATCATATACCCATCTACGGTGTTGGCTGCCACGATTTCGGTTCGTTTCTCGCGGTCGCCGTTGCAGTAATTTACTCGTCCATCTATCGGGCTGTTGTCTAGCTATGTGTCCCGCCCATTGCCACTTTAGTCGTGATATGCGTTCAATGACGTCAACTACTTTGGTTCTTGATCTTATTACTTAATTTCGTATTTTAACCCGTAACGAAATTCCTAACATTTGTCTCTCCATGGAGCGTTGAGTGACTCGGAGCCTATTTGCATTTTTGCAGGCAAGACACACGTGTTATACACTTTCCGTTTAAGGTTGATTGGTGTGTTTCTATCTCTTAATACGTACTGCAACCTTCTAAATGCAGCCCATGTCAGCCTTATTCTCCTTGTTATTTCCGCCGTTTGATTTTCTTTGCCCAGTTTCATGACGTGGCCTAAATAGATGTACTCTTGGACATTCTTTATGATTTCATTTTGAATCTCTATTTGTACATTTGCGTCAGGGCTCATTAACTTAGTTTTCCCCAAGTTCATCTTAAGTCCCATTTTTCTCGCCTCTTCATTAAAATCTTGAAGCATTTGTTTTAGCTCTTCTGGGTTGCTAGACATGACAACAACATCGTCAGCGAAACGAAGATGATTAAGATAAGAACCGTCGACTCTCAAATCTTTCTCATCCCAATTTAGTTTTTAGACATCTTCCAAAGCTAGCGTAAATAGTTTCGGAGAGATGACGTCTCCCTAACGCACACCTCTCATAACGTTTATTTTTTCGGTTTTTGTGTCTTCGTCGATTTTAACCTGTATAGTTGCGTTTTTATATATGTTCTGTATGATAGTGGTATACTTGGAGTCAATTCTAGCACTATTAAGTGATTTCAAGATCGCCCATGTTTCTATAGATTCAAAAGCCTTATGAAAATCTACAAATGCCAGGTGTATAGGAATGTTATATTCCTCTGTTTTTTCTAGGACTGTGCGTAGGGCTTGAATATGATCTATCGTACTAAATCCACGTCGAAAGCCGGCTTGCTCCACAGACTGGTAATAGTCAAGCTTTTCAGTCAGGCGATTTGTCAATATGCATGTGAATAGTTTATATAGGTGGTTTAATAAACTGATAGGACGGTAGTTTTCTATATTTGTTGTGTCCCCTTTTTTGGAGAGAAGTACGACTTGTGCGTTATACCATTGTTCTGGCACTCTACCTTCGTATAAGCATTTATTCATGAGTGTTTGTATCGCTTTTTCAAGACTGTCTTCACCCATCTTTAACATCTCAGTTGTAATTTGATCCTCGCCCGGACATTTTCCATCCTTCATCTGTTTTAGTGCTCTTTTTATTTCATCTAACGATATCTCCGGCAAATCCTCTGATCCTACATTTTTTATTTGTTTTATTGTTTTTATTGGATGTGGATCTGTATTGATCGAGGAGTATCCACAGAATGCTTCCACAGCCTTTATGATGTCATCTACATGTGTTACTGTCACTGCTTCTCTGTTCTTTAATTTTGTTATTTTGGTTCGTCCTCTTGAGAGATCTGACCTCAAAACTTTCATATTTGCGTTTCTTTCTATTATTTGATATATTAGTTTTGTTTTGAACGTTCTATATATATATATATATATATATATATATATATATATATATATATATATACATATATAAAACCTCTTTCTATAAACGGCAATAAATATATGTGTTCCCTAAAATAATAGATGATGATTCTTTTTCTTCAGTTTTTAAGGCTTAAAAATTAATTCACTTAATGTTGCGTTTGTAACCTCGTCGATCCTTTACTGTTTTATAGTTATATTTTATCGGTTAGTTAATATCTTTAAGAACTATACTCATTTTACAATAGATTTTGAAAACACATACAAAATCAGATTACTTGATATATGAATTTCTCGAGTTAGATAATCGGTTAAATATAATTTATTATTTAAGAAATTAAATAATAGCGTTTTATGATGAAAAGGTACGACACTGAATTAAAGCGCTCCCGTAACCTCTTTTGGAACAAAATGTAAAAATCTGTTGGGAATAGGGTTGAACACGATCGAGTTGGGAAATATGACATTTTCCGTTTTCCTCATATAACATCTGTAAGTCGACGTATGGACTCTTAATAAATATTTTAACACGTCTTCGTTTTCTATTTTTTGTTTTCGTTTCACTTTGTAGTTTCGCGAAATTTATGGGAGACA
The DNA here is from genome assembly GCA_034092305.1 of Diaprepes abbreviatus. NCBI lineage: Eukaryota > Metazoa > Arthropoda > Insecta > Coleoptera > Curculionidae > Diaprepes > Diaprepes abbreviatus. Next base: position 999,689 of record JASJET010000304.1, read on the forward strand.
TTGGTTCCTCTTAAGATGTTTTTTAGATGCATTTGGAAAAATAAGGTGTTCAGATATTTTAGTTAAATGATACGTACGAATACATTTCATTTTTGGCAGTTTTTGACATGTAAAGGGTTTGATAAAAAAATGTTACATATATGACTGATTTCGTCCGGACCATTTCAGACTAAAAGTAGGGGAGAGCTGGGTTAGTTTAAACGAGAGTAAGAATTAGCAAGTTTACAACCTCCAAAATTAAAGTGTAAAGGTTATGATACTCGGTATAGAAAGTCTGTACACGCCGCCGAACAAGTCGCAATTCGTCAGTCGCTTGAAAGAGTTGTACGTAGCGACCACAGATTGACAAATAAACGAATTTTCTGTGTTTTGCAATAATTTGATTCAGGGCTTAGTTATTCACTGAATGGAATTAAATTTGGTCCTAAATTGAACTATATTTTATTGATAACTAGCGACCCGCCCCGGCTTCGCACGGGTGCAATGCTGATACTAAATACACTACAGAAAAACTGTGACTATTTATTTTATTTTTACAACAATTATTACATCGGCCTCCGACGCGCTATTTATAGGCACGCTGCCGCCGCCCCGGTCGGCCAGTACCGCCGCAAGCGCTACTTCCCGCAATTTTAAATCTGTAATATCTTCGAAAATATTCATTTAAATCTTGTGCTGTAAAGGACCATATAGATCTATATTAAATCAACAATGTATTTAAGCTATTTAATTGGATAAGGATTAATGCTGTATTGGTTAAAATCGCTTCAAAATTTGCCATTATTTGTCGTAAAAAGTAAATGACAAAAAAATGTTATTGTGGGATATCCATGAGAGATAGACATATACCATCGCGGAGTTTTCTGTAGACCTTTTCAATGTGTACAAATAATTAGTACATTATTTTGATAAATCTCGTAGGGTTCAGCCTGCGTTTGCAATGTAAGCGGAAAAAAATATGATAATTAACATCATATTAGAAACCTCAAAAATAACAGTATTTCTCCACTATTTAATGGATGTTATTATACATGTAAACCTGCCTCTTGAATCACTCTATCTATTGAAAAAAACCGCATCAAAATCCGGTGCGTAGTTTTAAAGATTTAAGCATACAAAGGGACATAGGGACAGAGAAAGCGACTTTGTTTTATACTATGTAGTGATAATACTGTGTTTTTTGTTTTTAATTATTCCCATTACATATTTTCTATATTTATTCAAGTAAAGAAAGTGACCTTGGAGCTAAAAGTAACAAATAGAGTGGGGTGAATATTAATTTGTTAATATTTTCCCCGTCATGGGCAGGTATTAAGAATTAATAGAATGTATTTATAGTATTTCTTTTTACAGAATGAAGAACTACAAAACGGGTCAGCCGAATATATAGGTGCAAGTAACAGTTCAGGATGGATGACAGAAAAAGAATTTTCAAAATTCTTTGATCACCTCATAAAACACGTTAAATCATTACAACATGATCCAGTTTCATTGCTGTTAGACAATCATCATTCCCATGTTAATGTATAAGTGGTCACTAAGACAAAAGATAATAATACCGTTTTTTTTTTGTGTTTCCCTCCGCATTGTTCTCACAATCTTCAACCTCTCGAAATCGGACTGTATTGACCGCTGAAGAATTATATTATTCGACAACAAACTAACTGGATGATTACGATCTTCCTGGAATTGTCAAAGATGCGTTTCCATTAGCATTCAGTCAGAACAATGTCATTAACTCATACAAGAAAGCTGGTATCTGGCCGTTTAATAAAGATGTTTTTTCAAGACTGCGATTTTACACCGTCATTTGTTACCGATCGTCCCAATTCAAATAGTGATTTAGAATCAGCACGACCTCAATCAGTGCACCCTCAGGTAGTTTCGATAGAAAACCAGGAAGCGCATATTGGTGTGGACAGTTCAGAAGAGTCCTCAGTAATCCCACAAATTATAAACAACATGCCTAATATCGACATAAGTATATCGAAGGTTATTGAGCAAATATCACAAGAGCCACCAAATGAAGAAAATTTTAACTTAAAATCAATAAAACCGCTTCCCAAAGCTTCACCACGTGTTTACTCGAAACGAAAGCTATTAAGAAGAAAATCAGCTCAGGCGCGGATCCAAGGGGGGGCGGGAGGGGCGATCCCCCCCCCCCCCCCAAGCGCTTTGAGTTCAGGAAAATAGACCCGAGTTTGCTTCTTATACTATAGTTTATTCAAGAACTAGTGAGAGTAATAAATCATTTTTTACCCTTTCTTTTCTTCGCAAACTACCTGGGTTCTTTAGTCGGGTGCCTTTGGCAAAATCTATTAGACACACATATTTTTCATAGAAATGGGTTAGAAATTTTCAATCACAGATACCGGTCTATAATAATGGACTATTTGAGTTGGATAACAATAGATATTTGGATATGTGAAGTGTTAAAAAGGATTTTAATCCTTGTCATAGGCATTGGGAGGAGGCTTATTTTATCACTAAGTTTTTATGGCATAGAATATTATTTCGATAACAAACTTAAAGTAAAAAGTTTTTATAATATTATTTTATTTCTTATGGTTTCTTAATAATTCACATACATTAGAAAATATAGATAATTTTAACATATTTAACACAAATTACAACTGTAATTTTATTATTTTTAATTTTGGCATAGAAACCGTATTAGGCATATTCAGACTAAAACGTAGCCTTTTCCTCTCAAAAATTTTAAGTTATAATTTAAATACCCAGTGTAAAAAATACAAGAAGTTAAACGTATATAAAAAAATAAATTTGTCCATATAATATTAAAATTTTTTTGGGGTCGTCGGTCATTTTATTTTTAATTAAAAACATTTTTAGGACATTTGACGTTTCAATTTATTTATTTCTTAAAATCATCTGCAGAATTACAATTAAACACTAAAAAGGGATTTAAATGTAATTAATTTTTATATGACACCGAAAATTTAAATAATAAATTGTGTTTACGCTGGTGAACATTACGTATCTAATTCGTGATCAAAGCCAGTCGAGCTATCTTCGCTCAAATTAATTATAATTGGTTCCTCTATATCACTGATTATGAGATCGAGTTTCCACATTTTTCTTTATTCTTTTATTCTATGAATTTTTTCCAATTTTCTGCTGTAACTTTATTCAAAAAAATCTTTCAAAAATTCAGTTAGATTACTAATTTTATAAGTTGTGTCATTTCTAGCAACTCTACCTTTTACTTGAGTGAGATATTTCCTTCTCCAACGGACATTTTCCGGACGATCTATAACGACAGACTTCCTATCTGATTTTTACCAGCAAAAATTAAGTTCTCTGAGCAATTTCCAGAGCTCAGTTCTTTTAATTTCAGGTAAATCCCGATCTTCATTGATTTTAGTTAGAATTTTGTCGACGGTTGGGATCTGCTTCTCATAATAAAATGTGTGTACAACTCTTTTTATTGCTGTTTACATCTCTTCTTCCAACAAGGTTTTTCGTCTGCCTGTGATCGAATGTGGCTTGGAAGTACTAACAATTCCAGTCGTTTTTTTTCTCCTTCAGCATTCGGTACATAGTAGATATTCCAACGCCTGTCATGTTGGAACACGTCTCAACAGACCCGTTAACATTATTATCTAGATATTGATATCTAAAGACATCATAAACATTCATCGTAAAAGTTTTTTGTTGAGGAAAAAATGCCCTGGTTTAACGATCTTGGAATAAATATAGTTGTGGAAGCCATATCTTTTGGGTATCTCACTAATCTCAAATAATATATAAAAACAAGCACAAACAAGATAAATCACTAAGGGTACACTGTAAGGTGTACTCTGCTCACTGAAATTTTATTGTTGCTGTAAATATATAAAAGTTTATAATCTAATATAATTAGATTTACGGCAGTCCTCAGTTACCTGCGACACTGGAGCAGGTACGTTGGAAGTTTCGGTCACAGTTCTATTACTCTCTCTAGTTCTTGAATAGAGTATAGGAATGTGTATGCTTGCGATCGCCCCTCCCCTCCCCAAGAGCTTTGAGTTCAGGAAAATAAAACCGATTCTGCCTTTTATATTAGAAATGTGCATGCTGCTGGTACTCCCCCCCCCCCCGTTGACAACTTGTTTTTCTTGTTACAGCCCCCCCCCCCAAGAGCTTCCGGAAAATAGACCCGATTCTGCCTCTTATACTAAGAACATGTATGCTTATTCTCCCCCCTGTCGGCAAATTGTTTTTTCTTGTCACTGCCCCTCTCTCCCTCCAATACCTTCAAATTCAGAAAAATGGACCCGATCGTGCCTTTTACACTAGAAATGGGAATGTTGCTGGTGTCTTCCCCCCCCCCCCCGTTAAAAACTTGCTTTAGCTTGCCATATTGTTCTTTTGTGATATCACCGCCCCCCCCCCCCAAAGAGCGAGGCTGGATCCGCCCCTGAATCAGCTATACTCACTGTTACTCCTGAGAAACTGGCCTTAGAGGAAGAAAGCAAGTTAACAGCAATAAAAAAGAAGAAAATTACTCAAATAGCAACAATTAATAAGAATAAAGGTAAAGGGAAAGGAAAAGGTAAGGGAAAAAATCCGGGAGAATAGAAGAAGTTGAAAAATTTAAGAAGATTAAGCAAGAAGATTGTGAAGAAGAAGATGACTGGATTCAATGTAAAATGTGAGCCCGCGTCACCTGTGTTAGAGGTGACAGTAATAGTTACACATGATTCAATTGTTTCTCAAATGATGATAACGATGAGTATTCCTCATAATTATGGTCAGAGGAACATTTGCTGTATTTTCAACTAGTAGAATATAAACAACTGTTGTATTTTACAAATTTAAGTACAAACTAGATTAAGCTTGACTGATTAAACAAATTCCTATTAATTAAAACGCATATATATTGTTAGAGGTCTTGTTATTTTATGTAATGTTAAATTTAAAGTGATTAATTAATGTTTGAATAATTAATCTAAAAAAATGTGATTCTAATAATAAGAAAAAGTGTAAAACTTGTATGAAATTTCATTTCATTACTTTCCATAAAAAATGTTTATTTGTTTAAACTTGAAGTTATTTGAATTATTTCTTTAAAAAAATGTCATCTTATTTAATTATTTAATAGAAAATGTAATTAGTTAATAATTGCCCTTTACGTTAATACTTATTTCAGCCCTGTTAATACATATCCCAGATACAAACGACTTTGTTTTTGGTTACTTTTATTCCGAAAGTACTTACCTAACCAATTACTTCTGTTTCTAAAATGAAAACAATGCTACAAATAAAAAAAAAGAAAAAATTTCATTAAATTTGGAAATATAAATCAAAATATGAAAATTGTTATAACCAGCCCCGTTCTCCCCTACTTTTACTAGGTCATAATTCATAACTATACTGCATCGCTTAGATTACAATCCGGAATTTCCTAATTTTAAAAAATGTAGTCGAATAGGTGCCACTACACCCTCATCAACATGTGTTTTAAGCGGGCAGGTCTATGAAAATAGCACCCATACAATTAACAGAGGAGATTCAAGACTTTCCAAATGGCAAGAAAACAGTAATATTGATATAAAAGGGGCTTTTGACAACATTCCATAAAAACCTGTCAAAAGAGCTCTTGATCCATGTGGAGCAGTGATATAGAGTAACAGAACGAGTCTGGTCAATACGAGAACCAACCTCTCAAAAGACTGGCCTGCGCATGTATAACTGGAGCAGTGAAAACTTGCCCAACAGCCACCATGGAAGAAATCCTAAACCTTACAACCTACATATACTTATGGAGAGTAAGGCGAAGAAGACAATTTATAAGATAATGGGGGATGAACTCACAAAACGAAGGACCAACGTCTTATTCTAAAATCAAAAAATCTGGGACATGCCCCTAGATGAATGAAGTTGACCTTTGTAAAAACTTCAACACACAGTTGAGTCGTAAAAGTAAATGGGACAGAACACCATAGAAAAACTTAAAAAGAATTCCATTAAATGGTATACAGATGGCTCTAAAACAATGGAGGGAACTGGAATAGTAATGTATGGACCCAGAACCCGATACCATCGGTAAGTTATCAAGCATCTTTCAGGCGGAAATAGACTCCATCAGGAAATGCATTTAATTCAACATTATCGCGGACAAGAGATTATTATCATATCGGATAGTCAAGCAGCCATCAGTGCGCTGAGTTTTCAAGTAAAAAGCTCCAAGATAGTCTGGGAATGTCTAGAGGAATTAAATGAATTGAGTAAGAATATTAAGGTCACCTTCTTGTGGGTGCCAGGATACACCAGGGTAGAGGGGAATGAAATAGTAGACAAGCTCGCGAAAAAAAGGGCTGTGACACCATTTCTGGCACCCGAACCTTTCTGTGGAATCAATAGCAGTGTAATGCTAGAAGAACTAAAAAGAGATGAAAAGAGCAGGAGGTCTCATTATTGAACGATCTGTAAGGAATAAAACAAGTGAAGATACTTCTTGGGAATTACGCCCAGAAGAGAGTTAAGGAATGTATAAGCCTAAGCAAAAATCAACTCAGATTTCTGATGGGGCATTGCTACCTGAAGGGACACCTCAAGAAACTCAGATTGGCACAAAGAGAAGAGTGTAGATTCTGCGAAGAAGAGGACGAAACCTCTGTTCACATCCTTTTAGAGTGTAGCACTTCGTTTCTTGGAAGTACACCAAGAAGAAGAAGGGGAACTACTCACTTTAAAGCCATCCTACATTCGAAGGTTCCTAAAGGAAATTGGACTGCAGGACCTGTTCTAGTTGGCAAGGTATCCCTAACCACTTTGCAGCAGAAGGGAAACACGATAAATTTGTCAGCAGAAGTATTTTAAGCTTGGGATCCTCCATATTGGTGGAGATTTGACTTACAAGTATATACTTTTGCCAAAAATTTTCATTTTCGACTTTATTTTCAACATTTTTAGGGGTTAGGATATTCTGGATTGTAATTATACAGCAAAGCGACGAAATATGGATAAATAGATGTTCTTGGGATCGTCCAAATCTGAGAAGATTTCACTTTTAGATACAGATATGTGCCAAAATTCTCATTTTCGTCTCTTTTGTCTACATTTTTTGATGCTAGGAAATATCGCCTCGTAATTTAGAAAGTTTAGCAAATGAAATACGTCCAAGTAGAAGAACTTTATGCCTGGAATAGTTCAATATTTAACTTTTGGGCAAATTTTTGTATAGTAATCTATTTTTTTGCCTACCTTGTGGCGGCTGCGTATACTTCTTCGTCGTAACAATTTGGTCTGCTGAGGTGCATTTTAGATAGTTTTCGTAATATAGTAACTGTTAGTTACCCTTCTGTTAAACTGAAAATCATTGATTAAAGATTGAAATATCAATTTTGTCACTCCCTGATTTGGAAGGCCTTAATGTCAGCTTAAATTTAAGGGTAAACTAGAAAGGTCTGTTTTATCAAGTTAGGATATGAAATTAAGGTCCTGTAGCAACTTAAATAAAACTGTTTACATATCTTTTTGTCCCTCAGGTCGGAGCCTATTAATTTTACCTCGTATTGTCTGAAATTATTTACATTTTATTTGTAAAAAAAATGCTGAAAAATATAAGTAGTTTTGCGATTTACTTCTTCAAGGAAAATTATTGATAAATGATTTTAAATAATTGATGATAAATTTTTATGTAATTTAAATTAGAGACAGATGTAAAATAATATAATGTTATTTGTAATCGTCGGCTGTTAATTGTAATTTTACTTTTATTCACGTATAAACTATGACCTGGAAGTAAAATATAAGATTGCTGGACTATAAGTTGTTAAACTGACAATGAGTGTTCCAGTGTTTGACATTTTACTTAGCATATTACAGCAAAATAATTTTTTGAAAAAAAATTTTAAAAAAGAAGTTGCTAGCAAATCTGCAAATAAAGCTAAAGTTCAAGTGGGTGTGAATTTTCCGATAATACAATTAGAAGAATAATTAGAAATGACACAGAAATGATTTAATAATATGGTCTATACAGTGCCCGCGGGAAAGTTTGACTAAATAGAAACATTTTTATTTCTCTAATTTAAAAAAAATATATATATTTTTGCAGTTTGTTTTTGTATAATTAGAAATCAGAAAATAACCTAAAATATTTGACATATCGCAGTTTCTTTAATTCGTAAATGTCATTTAAAAATTTCAAACTTCCGAAAATATCATTATTTATCCAAAAATAAGCAAATGTCATTAGGAAAATTTTCTTATATTTCTATGGATATTGTAAATCTAAAGTTTGGTACAAAAATTTTTATTTTTATTTTTCACATATTTTGCCTAAAAAACTCTGTATTTTCCCAGTGTATATTTTTTGAATTTTCACAAAATTTACATTTATTCTGTCATTTATATCAGAGAAAGCTTCAAATTTGTCATTGGTTTTTAAGCTTACCTGTGAATTTATTAAAGTTTAAGAAAAAGCATGATATGTATTAACTTTTAGAAATTTTAAGGAAAATTTTTGTTAAAAAAGAGTTTAGATGCATAACTTGTACCAAATTTTAAAAATTAGGGATATTTTTTAGCTTTCTAGTTCATTATGATTAAGAATTAAATATTTTTAGTAGGCGAAAATATGAAAATGATCCTAGAACGTCCTTCAGTTCTTTTAACGAAATCTTTTATTTTAAAAAGAACCTTCTTAACAAAAAAAAAACAATAAAAATTTCTCTTTGTTTACACAATAGTATTGGTTTTTATATACAATGCAACAAAAATATACACCGAAAAAATACTACTTCGTTTGAGAAAATGGGGGAAAAAAGCAATTTTTTCATATACACAGTTCGTGTCATTCGTTTGTACTGTTCATGAAAACGGTCCAGCCTCAAGTTCTGCAGATAATATCCTGCCGACATTTTGAGACATGAGGATTTTAGGTAGACGGCTATTTTCTGGGCATTTTACTCTTAGTTCTTTACAGTCCTACTGATGAGATTAGATGGTCGATACTAGTATGGAGAGAGGACCACAGTGGAATTCGCAGGAATTAAGCTATCTAATCCTATTCTTAACGGTCTTAAAAAAACACTTTTTCAAATACATCTGAAAATTTTTTTATTCCTTTAGTTCTTAAAAATGATTCTGGTAATTTGTTTATTTAATATATAGCACTGACTTCAATTGCCAAATCTAATTCAAAAATGTCAAACGTCCCAAAATGTTATATTTTTTTCAAACAAAAACCATTGTACAAAGAAAAAGTTAATTTTATATTGATAAATATTCATATTCCAAAGTATGATTCAAAAATTTTGATTTTAATTTTCTGCATATTTTTCCAAAAAAAAAAAACACAGTTCAATTTTCAGTGTATATTTTTTTCGAATTTTAGATGAGAACCAATATTACCATGTAAAAAAAAAGAAAATTTTATTTGTTATTTTATAAAAATGTACATTTTTTCAAAATAAAAAATTTCGTTAAGAAAGCTGGAGGACATTCTTGGATTATTTTCTTATTTTATATACCAAAACTAAGTTTGGTATAAGTTAGGTTCCTAAAATTTTTCTCGTCAACAACCTTTTCCATAAAGCTTCCGGAAGTTAGTAAATAGGTATTATGCTTATTCTTAAACTTCAATATATTCACAAATAGACTTAGAAAATATTTGTCAATTTTAGGCTTTCAAGGTATAAATAATTGTTGTGAGTTATTTGCAATTTCTCATTGTCACATACTAATAAACATTCTCAGTACAAAGAAACGTAAAAATACTTTTCTTTTTAAACAAAATATTTTTTTGATGAAATTTACATTGGAAAACTATTTAATAAGAATGACAGATGTCATCGATAATGTTCAAAAGGAATTAATTATACACTTGGTTATTGTCAGATTGTTAACGGGGCCCAGTTTGAACAATTAATTTAGATGATATTAAAATTTTTGTGTTTTATATTTTACAGTTTCACAGTAACTTTGCTTGACAATTTCCTTATATAACCGATAATGTATCGTGCCGCGTGAAAAAAAATCTGCCCTTTCTGATTCTAAAATAAAGAATGTGGGTTGCAATTGAAAACAAAATACATATTGATAATTCCATAACTCATTCTTGAGTAACCCTGCATATTTCAGTATCAAGCAAGAAATCCTTAAACTAAAAATGTAAAATATTTTAAATTATTTTTTGGTTTCAAATTATGCAAAAACAATATAAAATAATTTTTTAAAACTAAAAGAATAAAAATTCTGTGTATATAATGCCGACTTTTCCAAGGGTTTAACAGTAAAATGGAAGTTGTAGAATTTGCTAATAGTTGTAGAAACGAAGTGAAATTTTTTTAAGTAAGTGAAAATATTGATATTTTAAAATTTTCAACTTCAAGAATTTTGTACAAAAATTTGTTAACATGGTACTTCATGAATAGATCTGTGAAAACGAAGATGTTAGTCATTTAGTTCAGATTAGTTCACCTAAGTTCTCAAATAATTAGCTCCAGGTGGTCGGAGAATGTCTAGAGGAACGGAAATTACGTAGGAATAATAATATCACCCTTCTCTTGTGGGTACCGAATCACATCAGGAGAGATGGGAATGAAATAGTAGAAAAGCTCGCGCGAAAAAGGACTGAGACACCATATTTAGGGCCCGAACCTTTCTGTGGAATCAGTAGCAGTGTAATGCTTGAAGAATTAAAAAGAGACGAAGAGAGTAGGAGTATATACTAAAATTTTACGAAAATTTGGCTATGTAGAAAGTAGTTGTAGTTTTTTGATGATACGAATGATGATTTGTTTCATTTAATTTTAATATAAAATTATCTACAATTTTTTAAAAATCTTCAATTATAATTGATTTTGTGACTAAAAAGTTTTAAATAAGAATGTGACTAAATTGTATGATTTTTCAAATGGAACACCCCTCAGTGTACAACTATTTCGGGATATGCACAACAAGTATTTTAATCACAAAGTCTTTATAGATGATAAGCAAGGAAAAATAAAAGAATGTATGGTTTAAATAATTATTCAAACGTCATGAAGTAATTTGAATTTTTCCTTATGCAGTAAATGTGTATCGGACCTTCGGCTTGGGGCTAGATATGCTGAAATGACAGAGAGATGCACTTGATCATTTGTATCGTCTTCTTCTAATTACAATTATTTTTGCTCGGTACCCACATATTGCATAGAAGATGTTTCATGAAATCATATTAATAAGTCCATTCATTATATACAATCTACCTTAAAACTAGTAAAACTTGATTTCCTTTCCATTTGGTGTAATTTCTGACTGCGAGTTTGGGAGAGAAAAATCCTAAGGAAAATCTTTGACCCGTTACTGGATGGGGCAACGGGACAATATAGAATAAGAACAAACAAAGAGTTGGAAGAGTTATACGCAGACGCCAACATAGTAAAAGAAATAAAGTCTAGAAGACTCCAGTGGACGGGCCACCTTATAAGATACTCTAACGCAAGAATAGTGAGACTGGTGTGGGAAGCAACCCCAACTGGAAAAAGACCACTTGGACGACACCGGCTCCGGTGGCGGGATAATATAGCAGGAGACCTTAAAGCTATGGATGTAGAGAACTGGATGGAGCTAGCAAAGGACAGAAACGAATGGAGGCATATTGTTAAGTCGGCTAAAACCCACACGGGGTTGTAAGGCCACGGAGTAAGTAAGTAAGTAAGTAAGTAAGTACCTTTTTCTGAATTTTATTTTGTGCTGATTGCAGTCCAAACCTCCTTTTATGTTCTTATTTTAATTCTTACCCTATTTTTTATTATTTTGTGTAATAAATTTAAAGGCGAATCGGTGATATAAGGAATTTGGCGCATATATAAAGAATCCACCTCATGTAAACATTATTAAACGAAGAAAATAAAAATTTTCTATAACAATCAATATTGATATAGTATTTATTCACCACTCAAAAAATTATTTAGCAGAAAATTCAAAATAGGTTACAGATTTGTTCTTTTTTTTGTAAGTTAGTTCTAGCAATCTTTGTGTTTTACCGATACATAAAATCTAGATTAGTCCTTGAATTTGAAGAACTAAGTCAGTCTTTGTCATCTAGCTTTAAATACCTTGTTGACATTTTTCAGTATCTTATAAATTTTCGATTATAGTTTCTTCCATAAGTTCAGCGTAGAAAAAGAAAAGAAAGCATACTTTTATTGACCCTCTATTCCATGGGCGATCGAACCTATTTGTTTTGTTTCTCTAATCTGACTGATTATAGAAGTAAGCTACATTTTAAAATACATATAAGACAAACCAATATTCTCAATCAAAAGTAATAACAAATAACAAATTTCAAGCTATGAATTGTTAGACATTGGCGTATGTCATATAATAGCATTATCTAAGTTGTATTGGTTGGGAATTCCCGTTATATTTGTTTCCAAATTAAACTTCAGTTGAATGCAGTATTTCAATTCAGCCCTTTAATTGCATATATTTGAATTCACTGCATTGAATCAGAGACATATTACATTATAGACATAGAATCAGGTCGACAGTAAACATCTAGTCTTATTTATTTATTTTTTTTCGAGAAACCGAATTAATAATTTAGAAAAAAAAACTATAATAGATTATTGTGTAAACTGTTTTTGTTCTGATATGTTAAAATGTAAGATATAAAAAAAGAATAATGCATGGGGGGTAGTTAAAACTGGAAAAGGTTTTCGGTTTCTGTTCATACGTTCAAGAGTCATAATTAGATCATAACCAGCAATCAGCAAACTATATTAAACACTTTTGATTCTCACTGCGATCAGGTTTTCAGTAAAAAGACACAGTGACCGAAAAATATGGAGAAAATTGCATGTACATTAACAGGGTGTTTAACTATTTCCTGAATAATTCTTTACTATGCGGTAGACCAAGCTTTCTTAACACATAACACCACGCCCAAAATGAAGAATCGTCATTAAAAATAACTTTTGACCAATATCTACAAGGTATCCGGTAAGTACCTTCTAATTTCTCGGGATCATACGGGGAGGTCAAAATAACCCTACTTAGTCATAGAAAATAAATTCCTGTAGTGCCCCTTAACGGAGATACACAGCCCTAAAGGGGTACCCAGCGATTTACCTTATCGGTTCTAAGTTTTGAACCGACTTGTATAATTTAGTGAAATTTTAATATTTTATAGAGGCCATAAAGACTCATTAAATTACACTACAGTTGATATTTTAGATCATCAGAGAATTTAGGAACGGACTTGTAGCCACACTCGTTTGGTCTAATTTTTGACAGATGTCATTTTACGAAGCTGAACATGGATTATTTAAATATTTTGGCGATTTCTCTACAAAAAAAGAAATCTTAATTTATTTCGATAAAACTGGCAGTTTTCGAGACAAATCGGTTTCTATGCGAAAAATTTAAAAGTTACTAATGCTAAACACAAACAGGTAAAAATAAAATATGCACGTTGAGCTGAAGTGTTTTAATTTATTTGAAAGCGCTGTCTAACTCTACGAAAGTAAGATGTTATGTTGGAAGAACTCCAGTTCAGATATTGTAAAGACCAGAAACCTTTCAAAGGGTTGATCGGGGATCAATTAATTTACAATATTATTAAAATGCAAAAACAGTGAAAAAGTTTAAATGTTATTTTGGCGAGTGTTTAATATGAGCTTCACGTACTTCAATATATTTTCTTATACTTCAGTCCATTTCTTATTCTTCGAATATTTTTCCGCTGCACTTAAAACAATATTCCGGCATTATTACGGCCTTCGTTAGAATGCAGTGCTATTCTCGCTAGTAGTTCTTCTCTAATATTTACTTGTGTAGAATAAAATAGTTCTTTTAAATTCCCCCAGAAGTAAAAATTTAAGGGATTTGGTTGTGGAGGGCTTGGTGGCCATAAAACAGGCTCACCTCAACCTATTCATCGAGGGCCAGAAACGTTAGTTAATTGTTAATGTATTATACGATTAAAATGAGTTGGAGCACCATCATGCATGTCCCACATTTGCATTCTTCTATCAAGAGTTTTTTTTTAAAATTTTGCTGCACAAAATTGTAATTAAGTCCCACCATTGAATCTTTCGTCCAAAACAAATAAATCTATAAGGTTATTTCCGACGATGCCACCCCACACATTTACAATAAACCTTTGTTGGTGTTTGTTTTCAATTATAGTGTGCAGGTTCTCATCAGCTCAAAAATGTAAATTGAATGAGTTTATTATTCCATTTCTTGTAAAACCGGCATCATGGGTAAACAAAATAAGTTTGGAAACATTTAGATTTAAGTTATGTTGCTGTATAAATCAGTTGAAGTATTGAAGTCTTGCAGACTAATCATCCGGAGACCTAATGTGTACTTTTTCAACATGGTACGGGTGAAGTAACTGTTCTGTTCAGTTTTATTTTTTAACATTGTTTTGTGTCGCAAGCTTTCTTATGCTGTTTGAAGGGTTGTCAGCAATATCTTGCAAAATTTGATTCTCTCTACGTGAGAATCTCGTGCTCTCCTGTGAGGACCCTCATCGCGACGTCGCGGCAAATATGATTCTGAATAAAACATGTAAAAAATTGACTCGTTTACTCTAATAATTAATTTCTAATCGTCTTTTACTAGTTTTCCTTAGGCTCATTAACTCTTGGAAAGGTTTTTGGACTTGGTCATGTTCGAGTTGGCAATTTTTTAGCATAGAGTCTTCTTGCCTTCTAAGAATTTGGCAGCGCTTCACCATAAATTAAATGCATACCAACATACTCTGGGTAAGAATATTCTTTCATTTTTTAAAATTATCTTTACTTCAAGGCAATTTTGACAAGTTTCATCAATAGTTATGTAGGCATTAACAATAAAAACCTGATTTTTACCTGTTTGTATTTAGCATTAGTACCTTTTGAGTGTTTCGCTTAAAAACTGCCAGTTTTATCGAAATAAATTAAAAGGACTTTTTTTGAAGGAAAATGATCAAAGTATTAGAAAAATAAGTTTTTAACTCAGTTAAATGACACCTGTCCAAAATTAGGCCCAACGAGTGTAGCTGCAAGACCGTTCCTGACTTCTCTGATAATCTAAAACATTTACTGTACTATGGTTTAACGAGTCTTTATAGCCTGTCTAAAATGTTAACATTTCATTAAACTATACAAGTTGGTTGAAAACTACAATAAGGTAGATTGCTGGGTACCCCTTTAGGTCACTCTATCTCCGTTAAGGGGCACCTTCGAAAATTTTTATCTGTGACAAAATAGGGTTATTTTGATCTCCTCTGTATACTCCTGAGAATTTAGAACGTACTTAATTTATTCTAACGAATTTCAACTATATTTTTTAAGCGAATTAAAGGTTACTTAAAAGAAAAGTATGTGGAAAATATAAAACTAAATGGTTGTCAGCTCTCAGTCAGCCGCAACCTCTAGGTTGCCAAGTGTAAATAGGTATGTTGTTAATTTTTACGCCCTACCTGTTTTTCAAGAAAATTATAAACTAAATTAAAGTTTAATTTTTTCTGAAGACGATAATACTTGGTCGGCTATAAAAAAATGACCACAAGTAGTGGTTGCCATTCTTTCAATGAATTGTCCCCTAATCGCATCTCAGTTAAATTTATGAATAATAGTTTATATATATATATATATATATATATATATATATATATATATATATATATATATATTGATTAATGAGGGTAATGAGATATGTAATTCATAATAATTACATTTAAAGAATGTTACGATTTTAGTAAATTTTTTTATTAAAAAAATATATCATATTTTAACCTGAACTTAATTAACTTAATATCCACTGCTATTGCATCTCACACGGGGAATCCGTGAAGGTCGCATAAACATGTATACGCCATCAGGCGGGAGGTCGGCGAAGCCGCGTTTAGTATTTGCATGCTTCCTTCCGATCTGTCCTTTGTACAGCCAGATGCATGTCGGTACCCTGATGAGTCTGGTAGAGACGAAACATGTACCTCTGCCGTATCACTGTGGCGGGGAGGGTAAGTTTTGACTTTCTTCTCGGTATGGTGGTACAGGTAGACCATCATCTCGATGGTGGTGGAATAGGATAAATTGTGTTCCTTAGCAATTTGTTCCAACTGTGCAATCTCTAACACGGAAAGGATATGGTTGGAATGAAGTTTGCATTTACTGTTCGCAATTTACTTCATTCATATACGGAGCTGCATATAGTTGCACATTTGCTGAATGTGATTTCAGCACAACAACGGCATAATGTGGATATATCCACTGCTATTGCATCTCACACGGAGGAATCCGTGAAAGTCGCATAAACATGTATACGTCATCCGGTGGGAGGTCGGCGAAGCCGCGTTTAGTATTTGCATGCTTTCTACCGATCTGTGCTTTACACAGCCAGGTGCATGTCGGTACCCTGATGAGTCTAGTAGAGACGAAACATGTACCTCTGCCGTATAACTGTGACGGGAAGGGTAAGTTTTGACTTTCTTCCCGGTATGGTGGTACAGGTAGACCATCATCTCGATGGTGGTGGAATAGAATAAATTGTGTTCCTTAGCAATTTGTTCCAACTGTGCAACCTCTAACACGGAAAGGATATGGTTGGAACGAAGTTTGCATTTACTTCTTATATATATATATATATATATATATATATATATATATATATATATATATATATATTTGAAGTAAAATGCGAACAGTAAATGCAAACTTCTCTCCATCATATCCTTTCTGTGTTAGAGGTCGCACAGTTAGAATAAATTGTTATAAAACGCAATTCATCCTATTCCACCACCATCGCATAATGTGGATATATCCACTGCTATTGCATCTCACACGGAGGAATCCGTGAAAGTCGCATAAACATGTATACGTCATCCGGCGGGAGGTCGGCGAAGCCTTTGCATGCTTCCTTCCGATCTGTCCTTTGCACAGCCAGGTGCATGTCGGTACCCTGATGAGTCTAGTAGAGACGAAACATGTACCTCTGCCGTATCACTGTGGCGGGGAGGGTACGTTTTGATTTTCTTCTCGGTATGGTGGTACAGGTAGACCATCATCTCGATGGTGGTGGAATAGAATAAATTGTGTTCCTTAGCAATTTGTTCCAACTGTGCAACCTCTAACACGGAAAGGATATGGTTGGAACGAAGTTTGCATTTACTTCTTATATATATATATATATATATATATATATATATATATATATATATATATATATATTTGAAGTAAAATGCGAACAGTAAATGCAAACTTCTCTCCATCATATCCTTTCTGTGTTAGAGGTCGCACAGTTAGAATAAATTGTTATAAAACGCAATTCATCCTATTCCACCACCATCGCATAATGTGGATATATCCACTGCTATTGCATCTCACACGGAGGAATCCGTGAAAGCCGCATAAACATATATACGCCATCCGGCGGGAGGTCGGCGAAGCCTTTGCATGCTTCCTTCCGATCTGTCCTTTGCACAGCCAGGTGCATGTCGGTACCCTGATGAGTCTAGTAGAGACGAAACATGTACCTCTGCCGTATCACTGTGGCGGGGAGGGTACGTTTTGATTTTCTTCTCGGTATGGTGGTACAGGTAGGCCATCATCTCGATGGTGGTTGAATAGGATGAATTGCGTTTTATAACAATTTATTCTAACTGTGTGACCTCTAACACAGAAAGGATATGATGGAGAGAAGTTTGCATTTACTGTTCGCATTTTACTTCACTCATACACGGAGCTGCATAGAGTTTTACGTTTGCTGAATGTGATTTCAGCACTACAACGGCATAATGTGGATATATCCACTGCTATTGCATCTCACACGGAGGAATCCGTGAAAGCCACATAAACATATATATATATATATATATATATATATATATATATATATATATATATATATATATATATACATATATATATATATATATATATATATATATATATATATATATATATATATATATATACATATATATATGACATTTAAGGATTAAATAACAGCTTGAAGATTCTTCTTCTTCTAAGTTTGTGTTGTTTGCTTTGCTCCTTTTCAAGTGTTTCCATGACTTTACTTATTTTTAATTTTTTCTTTCTTTGATGGAGCTTTTACTTCGCAGATTCACTAAAATTGCTTTTGCCCTCGAAACCAAAATAATAACGGGATAGAAAACACCCCTTAAAATATTCTAAAACACTTATTTTTACAAAGTTACTTTTCTACTGGCAAGTTATTAAATAATTTCTAACACGTCAAAAATAAACAACAGCAAAAGCCGGTCTAAATCCTTTATGTAGCTTTTTTGCTGTCCATAAGATCCTAAAATACTCCGAAAAGATTTTCATGTTACGTTGGGTATTAAAAAGAAAAAAAAACAGAAAGAATATTGTTTTTGTTGTTTTTTGTAAACGTTTAGAAACCCAGGGCTAAAATTCGACGAAAATTAGGTGTAGAACAAATTTTTTATAAAGAAATTGTACCGACTTCTATAAAAGCGCTAAAAATCGAAAAATAACGATATACATTTTGATATGAAATTGAAATTTTTGAAGTAGATGCCAAATTGATGCCTGAAAAAATGAGATTCTTATCATGTTAGTAGTTATTTGTTTCATTTGGCAATAATTTTCCGCCACCTTAAAAATTTTAATTTTTTATAAAAATTTATGTTATTTTTTGCTTTTTAACCGACTTCTAAAAGAAGGAGGTTCTCAATTCGTCGCGTATATTTTTTTTATGTATGTACACCGATTACCCGGAACGGCTACACCCATTTGACTGAAATTTTTTTTGTTACGTTCAGAAAGTTGTTGCAGTGGTCTCATATTTTTCTATATGAAATTGGTGCAGTAAAATCCAAGATGGCGCTTACAATATGGCGGCCAAAAAAATTAATTTTGTCCGATTTTCTCCGAAATCGGTATGGAGGAATTTTCGAGATTGTACCCAAAGAATCTGAAAAAATTTAAAAAAAAATTAAAATGGCGGATCTAATATGGCGGACAAAAACATTTAATTTTGTCCAATTTTCCTCAAAATTGGTACGGGAGAGTTTTCCGGGTCACACATGACAAATCCAGAATTATATTTAAAAAATTCAATATGGCGGATCCAATATGGAGGACGAAAAAATTAATTTTGTCCTATTCTCTTCAAAATTGGGTGGGGAAATTTTCGATGTCTCACTTAACAAATCTTAAATTATTTAAAAAAAATTCAATGTGGCGGATCCAATATGGCGGACAAAAAAATTTAATTTTGTTCGATTTTCCCCAAAATTGGTATGGGGAAGTTTTCGAGGTCGCACATAACGAATCAAAAATATTTAAAAAAAATTCAATATGGCGGATCCAATATGGCGGACAAAAATCAATTTTGTCCGATTTTTTCCAAAATTGGTACGGGGAAGTTTTTGAGGTCGCACATGACGAATATAAAATTATTTTTAAAATATTCAATATGGCGTATCCAATACGATGGATAAAAATTAATTTTGTACGATTTTTTTTTTAAATTGTTATGGGGGAGTTTTTGGGATAGCACATTACGAATCTGATATTATTTAAAAAAAAATAAATATGGCGGATCTAAGATGGCGGATAAAATATTCTACATCTCTCGATTTTGTCTAAAGTCAGTATTAGGAGATTTTTATTAGTGTTATTTACGAAATTAAAATAATTTTTGAAAAACTCAATCTGGCTGATTCAACGTGGCATCCTAAAAATTTTACATTTTGAAGTTATGTATTTAATAGTATTTTATTCAGGATTCAATATGGCGGACTAGAAATTTTACCTTTTTCGATTTTGTTCAAATGTGGAACTGAATCGTTTTTGAGGATGTAAATAGCGAATATAAAATTATTTTAAAAAATCTAATACGTCAGATGCAATATGACCGTTTAGAAATTCTAAATGTTTGGATTTCATCTAAAATTGGTACTAGGGGGCTTTAAAAGGTTTAGATTTAGATTAGATTAAGACGTTAAAATTTTTGAAATTCAATATAGCTGATCCAATATGGTAGGAAGAAAATTTGACCTTATTCGCATTTTTTCAAATTTGGTATTAGGGGGTTGGGGGTGGTGTATTACGAATATGAATTTAATTTTTGATAACTATTAGGTTATTAAGATACAATATGAGGGACTAAAACTTTTACATTTTCCGGTTTTATATAAAATTGATATTGCAAGATTCTTGGGGCGTATACAAACTCAATATACAATATAAAATATATCGGGCTAAGAAATTTACGTCTCAAATTCTTTAAATATCCATATTGCAAGGTTTTGGGGCCTATATTACCAATCTAAAATTAATTTGAAATTTAAGAGAGTAGATATACTTTGACAGATTAAATATTTGTCTGACACAATTTCATTGGTATTTGGAGAACTCTAAGAATCAAAGAATTTTTAGTGGTTCATTTTATGGTGATTTACAATTATGGATAAAATGGGTACTTTTTTGCCACCTTGGAGTCATTGCGAGGTACACTAATCTCGATTAGCACTTAGTTCAAATAATTTATGAATATCATAATGAATTCAAAACTAAAAATCGAAAAATAAAATTTTTATAAAAAAAATGAACCGACTTCTTAAAGTGCGCGAAAAAGTGAAAAATAATTTTAAATTTTTATATGAAATTGAAATTTTTGTAGTCGGCGCCAAATTATTTCTAAATGAAATAAATAACTACTAATATATACAAATTATATTAAGAAAGCAATTTCAAATAAAGTATTTTTAATTTGTTTATGTGAATCACATTTTGTCAGGTAATAGTGTCACGCCGACTTCAAAAATTTCAATTTCATATAAAAAATTAAAGTTATTTTTCACTTTTTAGCGCACTTTTAGAAGTCGTTTCAATTTTTTTATAAAAATTTTATTAGTCGTTCAATTCTTGAAAAAATAATTATTTTTCTATTTTTGGTTTTGAATTGAGCTTCTAAGGTCGCATTTTGTCCATAGTTGTTGATCACATTAAACTGAACAACAAAAAATTTTTAAATTCTCCAAATATCAATTTTAAATGAAATAGTACCAAACAAATATACAAGGTGTCCAGTAAGTACCTCCTAATTTTTCGGGATCATACAGGAGAAGTCAAAATAATCTTACTTTGTCATTGAAAAAAAATCCTACAGTTCCCCTTAACGGAGATACAGAACCCTAAATGGGTACCCAGCGATTTACCTTATCGGCTCTAAGTTTTGAACCAACCTGTATAATTTCATGAAATTATAATATTTTATAGAGGCTATAAAGATTCATTGAACAATACTATAGTAGATGTTTTAGATCATCAGAGAAGTCAAGAACGGACATGCAGCCACACTCATTGGGCATAATTTTTGACAGATGTCACTTTACCGAGCTGAAAAATGATTACCTTGGTAATTCCTCTTCAAAACAAGGTACTTTTAATTTATTTCGCTATAACTGTCGATTTTCGAGATAAGTCATTTTTTTTGTCGGTTACTACTGAAAAAAAACAGGTAAATATAAAATACGCAGGGTATGCTGGTGTGCTATAATTTATGGGGAAGCGCTGTCTGATTCTTCGAAGGCAGGAAGATGTTATGCTGAAAGATTTCCAGCTCAGATATTTTCAAGTCCAGAAACCTTTGAAAGGGTTTATCGGGCTTCATTAATTTACAATGTCATTAAAATGCAAAAATAGTATAGACGTTTAAATATTATTTTGGCAAATGTGGTGGCCATAAAAGAGGCCCATTCCCAAATAAAAAAAACGGCTTTGGAGAGATCAATATACTCCAGGTCAAGCCAACGTAAAGAATATACCTCTCGTTGATCCGAGAAAAGTATTGTTACCACAATCACACATTAACTGTGAGTGATTAAAAATTCGTTAAAGCATTAGATAAAGAAGCAGATGCGTTTGAATACCTTAAATAAATTTTTCCTAAACTAAGTTATGCTAAGCTTAAGGAAGGAATATTTGTGGACCACAAATTATAAAAATACAGCAGTTTGATCAAAAATTAAGTGATGTCGAATTGGGTGTGCGTTCTTTTAAAACAATTATTTCAGTTTATACTTGATGATTAGAGATACAACCGAATCGAAACGTTGTAAAAATAAAAATAAATAAAAATAAAGACAATGCAAGTCCGACCACATTTTAGTCAATTATTTGGTAGTTTTTAGGAAACAAAAAAGTAGAAAACTTCGAAAAATTTGTAGAAGAACTACTTGAAAGCTACTGCAAAATAGGCTGTGGCATGTCTCTTAAAATATCCTTCTTGCACTCCCATTTAAATTTTTTCCCAGAAAATGTGGGTGCGCTGGCGAGCAAGGAGATTCCACCAAAAGATATTAACAATGGAGCCACGCTACCAAGGCAGATAGAATCCAGCAAAGATGAGGGATTATTGTAGGTTTCTTATGAAAAAAACTGATGAGGAATATAAACGAAAGTCAACATTTGCAAAAAAGATTTATACAAAAGACTTACAATAAATACATTTTCGTGTATATTTTTGTAAATAAATCCTATTATACTTAAAATATCTTGTTTTTTTTATTGTTTTGAACTTATGTATAAATATTATTTAAAAAAGTTTGTATTAAATAAAAATAAATGATACATTCTATAACTCAAAATCTACACGTGGCACTAACGAGTATTTGGCCTCAAAAACCGGACAAAAATGAGAAATACAAACTAGACAAGTAATCATCGAAATTATTTTTTTTGTATACCTGAGTAACCGTACTATCATAAAAATATAATAAAGTGACCCCTCCACGCAGCTACGCTCCGCACAGTTAACTGTAATCTAAGCTTCGTTCAATACGCACGCATTCCTTCTTGATAGATTTCTTTTAGACTTGTGTTTGGTGTTTGGTATTTTGTAAAGTGAATATTAAAAAAAAAATTTTGTGATGGAATCTGAAGAACAAGGTATGTATTTAATTTTAATATATATTATTTAAAAATATAATGACTGTTTAGTATTCTTATGGACCTAAAACAATATGCAAGAAAATTTTCTATTTTTTTGTTTTTCTTTTTAACTAATTAGTGTTTTTGAAAATGTTCCGAGCTAGGTCGGGCTATAATTCTTTTTTTATAATAAACTATAGATATTAGCCATATCATAACAGTCAAAATATTTTCCACATGTTTCCACCTCTTCAAAAAACCGCTTTGAGTTTCACGTTTTTTTTTTTTTGCAATAATTTTGGTTATTTTTTACTTATATACATATTTTTTATCCTATAGGTACAAATTTTACATGAAATGTTATTGAGGTATATCGTAAAACGATATACATGCTTTTTAAACAAAACACATCCAACACTCTTGAAGATAAAGTATCATTTATGGATCATAAGCTTTGCGAAATGATGAAATGTCGATTTAAAACATTTTAATAGTGATTTGAAGAAAAGATGGATATCATCTAACTATATTGAAGAAAGATTTTTGAAAAAAAGACGAGAAATGGCTTAATACATCAATACCAGTACATAACTGGGCCACGAATTCTACGGGACGCCCAAGGAAGCATTTCCAAGAATTACATGATCGTAGTAAACGACGAAATACAAAAGATCTCCGCGAACAGGTACCTGTTGAGGAGCTTACCTATGCAGCTAGCGTACGTCAACGAATGTCTGGAAATACCGCGGCCTCTAAACTTATAATAGATGCAACTTCAACACCAACAAGAGCCAAACTTTACAGGAAGGTAATAAATACTGCTCAGAATCTTAAGTAAAAAATTACACACCTGAGCAAGCTTTGCAAATCCTTGTTGAAGGTGACTTTACAAGGAGGCAATGGGAGTTGTTACACGATTCCAATAAGGGTATATTTCCTTGTTATACTCTAATTAGAGAAGCAAAGAAACTCTGCTATCCAAAACCGAGTGACGGAGACGAGTGTTGAAGTTGTGCTTCAGAACTTACTTGATCACACAGTAAAGACACTTTGTTTTTGTGTTGAGATAAATTTTTTATGGGAAAACGTACAATTACTCTTAGTCAGCATATAAAATGATACCCATTACGTTTCTTTCATATGACTTCCCTCCCCCTCCCCACCCTAAGTCAGCCCCCCTTCACCCGATTGGTAAAATAATGCCAGAAATGAAATCGGAGCACCTAAAAACATATAAAACGATACCACGTTTTTTTAATATTACTCCCCTCCCCTTCTCCACCATAAGTCAGCGCCCCTTTACCCGATTGGTAAAATAATGCCAGAAATGAAATCGGAGCACCTAAAAACATATAAAACGATAACCATTACGTTTTTTAAATATTACTCCTCTCCCCCTCCCCATCTTAATCAGCCCCCCTTCACCCGATTAGTAAAATAATGCCAAAAATCAACTTAGCGCCCTCAAAAATTCCCGAATACTGATTTTGACACGTCTAGAGTCAAAAACAACGACGTTATTAATTTTGTCCGGTTTTTGAGACCAAATGCTTGTTAGTGCGCGGTGGAAAATTTTTGTTGTTAAACTCGCAATCAGGATGCTTTAAACTCCAGACAGCCATTATAATATCAGTCGCAACTTTTTTTTGTATTTATTAACTAACGTTATTATACTTTACAAAAAACTTGTACTTTCTGTTTTTACTCCAAAGTTTTCCTTAGTTACAAGCAATTTGTTACATCGGTTAATACAATTATTAAATAAAATTTATTAAGGCATTTTCAGAGCGTCGAGTATTAGCGAACCTAGTGATTCTTGAGATTTTAGTATTTATTGTTTTAAACGAGAGAAAGAGAGAGAAAGATCACATTGAATATAGAGGGAATGAAAGAATATTTCATCAGAATGTCATTCAATGATTTTAATAAAAATTATTATAAAAGGCTTCTAAAAAATTTCTAAATGTGCTTTTCGTAAAAATTAATCCTATTTTCCTTAGTAGCTTTGCACGTTTGTGGATTAAGTCGAATTAATCCATATTGTTTTTATCATATTCAAGCCACTTTTGCCTTTGATGAAAATCTAAGTTTGAATAATTGAATTGTAAGATTGTAGAAGCTTAGTGTGATGCACAAAATTTTTTTTTTTAAAGGAAGACTTATAGTATGTAACATTAATTACGACACGTGGATTTTAAATATTATGTAACGAAACTTCGAAAAGTTTGTGTAATGAAAAGCCATTTTCCATATTTTTAATATGCTCTTGTCTGGAAGAATCATCCCTCTAAATACACTGATTTTATATAAAAAATGGGTACTCTGTCAACAAGTAGTAATAATACTTGTTGACTAATATGCTACAACTATTTCAAGGCAACGTAACTTCAGATTTTGCCTCATCATGGGGTTTTTTGCTAGCATAACGATCCCCTAACGCAAAAGGGCTTGTTAGACCGTTGCTCTCATTTATAAAGCTGGACAAAGGCATTTATTTCGACAACTTTCCTGTTGTCGACAGCCTAATTAATAGGCTAGTCAGAGTTTTGATGCCACTTTAAAATTGGTTTACCGTTTGTAAGTTTGTATGTTATAATTTATTTCGAAACATAATGTCAACCAGTGATTGTAGATAACTAAATTTTAATGAATATAGGGTCTCCACTTATTGAATAAATTTTTGATCTGCTACTGATAGAGAATCTTTAAATACAGAAGTTCTTCAATTACCTAAATTGCATTATTTATAAATATTTTCTCTATACAGGGTATTAAACAAATATATAAATGAATCTGAACTAAATCTTAGAAATTTTAAAAAGTAAAATCGATTTTTTTATTCCAAATTACATTCTTTATTTGTACTTTATTCAATAACTTGTAATTTTTGGTAACAAACAACCTCTGTAAGGTCCTGGGAACTGGAGAGTAAAAGGCTTACCACATTATGTTATGAAAACTAAAAAAATGGAAGAAAATTCCTCGAAACCGGTAAACACTATGGTTATTATTCTAAACTTCAAATTGTTATTTATCTAGACCGAAAAAATAAAAATTGATTATTGTCATTTTAGCGATCACGTGATTTAACTTTAAAACTATTGAGAATAAAGGATTTGAACTGATAATGTATCATCTACAAATCAACTAAGTTTTGAACCTTAAAAAGAGATAAGAATGAAAAATTGCTTTTTTATATCAAACCGGCAAAAATTTAAGGCAGACAACTATTCTTTCTATATATTTAATCGTTAATATTTATATCTTCTATCTCTATCTATTTATCTATCTGTCACAAATATATAATTATATATATATATATATATATATGTATATATATGTATATATATATATATATATGTATATATATATATATATATATATATATATATATATATATATATATATATATATAATTTCAGGTTCAGTTTTATTGGATTTTAAGAACCATGTGATAAAAACAAACTTTTTCTTCAAAATAATTTAAAAATTGCCCACTGAGTTCACAGAATTAAAACACAACACCTCTCGCTAATACTTCTAATACTTATTATTAATAACTTATTAACACAGTTCAAATACAATCTTATTACTACTTCTTAATCTTTACTATTCAAATACCACTATATAACTAACTTTACTATGCTTATCCTATCCCTATTTATATACCTATGGATTCTCCTATACAAATCCAGAACATAAAAGTTGAGATCTATCTAGAAATATGACTCAGCGATATAATATTCCTTTCGGTACACTATAATGAAGATGACTCATCATATCGGAATATTTGTATACGAGGGCATATCAATAAGTTTTGCCTAGTCGTTCATAACATCATCTCGATTAGCTTCAATATCTCCTTAGTTTGGCTCCAATCTGTTGAGATGTGCTATTTTAATTTTGGTCTTGGGAATTCGTTGAATTCTTATCAGAACAGTATATAGACCTTCCCATGATGCCATCAATTTAGGCAATTTGCCTTTTCTGTTCTGTGGATTCCATAACCAAACTCTATCACCTTGTTGGAACCCTGCCGAGTTTGCCTTGATAGCATATAAATTGACTAATGCCTTCGGTACCAGATATTTATACGGTTTGTTAAAATGTTAAGCTAATCTGATGTTGATTTCAGAACTCACATCCAATTTTCTGTACATGGTCTTCTCCGTGTTTCCCCTTATTTTGGTTGTTTGTTTGGCAATGCCTCTGATTGGTTCGCCATCACGATTTTGAGACAGATTAAATTCTTCGTGGCCAAGCTTTAAAATGTTAAAGAATCAGATGCATTCTAGTATAAACTCATCTTCTATGTTGACAACTTACACCAGATGGTTTAATTTTAGGCTTCCAAGTTGAAGCTGAACTTAACAAATACAATTCTCAATATTATTTTTCTGGACAATGGTAGAATTTGAAATTTACTAAACAAGGCTTGACTTTATTAAAGATACTGCAGCACAAGTATCAATAGTTATGATAATAAGAGGGGCATTGACTTTTTCTTTAAGTTGAAGTTGATCTTTTCTCATCTGAGTTACACTCAAGTCTAGATCTATGGCAAAAGTGATTCTCCGAATAGGAAACCCTTTTCTTTCTTCTATTTTGCTGCAGTGCTTGTACTCTTCCTTATCTGGTCTTCCTGGTTTATATTTGATTGTACTATTGCAATTTTTCCGGTTCTCTTCTATGTAGTCTCTTGATGGCGAACCAGACCTTAAATGCATGTGACAGCTTCATCTCATATGTTCAGTTCATCCACATCTGTAGCATTTTAAGTGCCTTCTTAATTCCACGCGACAATCCCTTTCTATGTGTCCATTGATCCACATTTGTAGCACTTTATCTAATCTCTTAATTGCATCCGACAGTTTCTTAAGAATTTCAGATAGTATTGTCTCCATGGTTTAGTTAGGTTAGTCCTTCTTTTTCTCTGTGGTAACAGTTCTTGTTTCTGGCCTAGACACTATAAGCTACCTCTATTTCCAAAGTCCGATTCACTACAATAGCTCAACTTGCTTATATGCAACATACGTTGTATTTTTTCTGTTTCATATTCTTGTAATCCTTGTATCAATAAGATTTCCTTGAAGTTCGTAATAATATAATAAAAACTCTTATTTATTATTATATATTATATATTTTTCTATTTGTGCTATGAAATTTGATATAAAAATTAAATACAACTAAAATTACTGATACCTATTACTTTTATTATATATTTTTATTTTTTCCAACTTATTCGTGTTTTTTTGTAATATTAAGTGTGATTTTTTTATTTCTATGTAATATAGTTATAATTTAAAGTGATAGATTTTACCGAGGGTATCTGCTTTTGAGTTTAAAGCATTTTTTTTTCATTTCCAATCTTTCATAAAATTCCCTAGTTATTGTGTTGTTCACTGTTTTAATTAGACAGTTTTAGTCTTATTAAAATTGAAAAGGTGCCCTATTTCAATAGAGTGACTAGTTAGAGCTGTTTTTTCTTTATTATACATAGGAGTTTTAATTCTGTTTTTTAGATATTGGCTGGTTGGGCAAATGTATTAAAAAATATATATTGCTTTTTTATTTTCAAGAATTTTGCATTTTAGGTAACTGAAATTACTTTTTCATAAATTGTAATTTTATGGGCTATAATAATATTATGTTCTTTAAAATTTTTTTGAAATTTGGAAGATGCGGTAATAGGAGGTAGTTAAAATTTTTATTTTTTTCGTTTTCATTGGTTGTATTATTGTAGCACTTATTAACCTTTTTTTAAAATGGTATTTATTAGTTTTTCAGGGTGGTTATGAAGTTTAAGTGCTTCATCTGCTTTTTTATGACGTTTTCCATTTATTCACGATCAGATAATTTTAGTGATCGGTCAACAAGTCCTACGATAACACTTTTCTGTTGAGAAATTGGGTGTTGGGAATCGAAATTAACATATCTAGATGATCCAGTCTCCTTTGTATATCATTCTATTCTAATTTCATTATTTTTTTCTATGTAAAGTTAAATCTAAGAAATTTATTTTGTTTTGTTCTTCAATTTTCAATGTCAGTTGGAGGTTTTTCTGGTAGTAATTAAAATTTTTTAGAATTTCTTGGATTTTATTTTTAGGGACAGCAGAAATACAGTCATCAACGTAGCGGAAAAGAATGGTATTTGGATAGTTATGTTACTAAGTACATATTCCTCAAGGGTTCCTATGATAATTTGTGCAATAATACTAGATAATGATGCACCCATGGCATAAACTTAAATTTGTTTTCAAAATAACTTGCCAGTAAAAAAATTATTTTGTAAAAATAAGTATTTTAAAATATATATGGGATATTTTATAGTTAGGCCGTTTATTATTTTGGTTCAAAGAGCAAGATAATTTAGTGAATCTACGAAAGATTCACCAAGGAAAGAAAAAAAATAAATAGTCATTGGAAAACTTAAAAAGGAGTGAAGAAAAAAATTCAAATTTAAAAGAAGGAGAGGCAGAAGAAATAATAAGATAATTAAAAAAAGTGGACGAGGTAGGAAAAAAATAATGAAATAAAAAAGAAAAGAGAAAAATTAAAAGCAATCAACAAGTGAATCGAAAATAATAAAGATGTTAACTTAAAAAAGTATAATTTAGGCTTAAAGTCTATGAAAATGCAGAAGACACCATAATTTTTTTTTCAAAAATTTTAAAATGTGTTAGGTTTTTCTGGGACTTACGAACTGATTTGCGTTGTTGTTTACAACTTATCCCTATATAAATTCAAGTATAAGTCAGCAAAAAGCTATTTATAACGTACCCTGCGCATACCGCATACCCAGATTTAAATTCATATCCGTCAAAAAATTCTGGAATGTCCATTATTTCTAAAAACCACACTACATTTTTCTTGTTTGTTTAAACATTATGATGGCCACGGTAAATTATTAACTGATAATGAATAAATCGTAAATTTTTCAACATATATTTGTTTAGCATTCGATTACAAAGGTAGGTTTATAAAAATATACTTGTTTTTCGAATATTTCGTGTTTCTATAATTTTTATTATCCTATATTGAATTAAACTTTTAACATGTCATTATACATATCAATTGTTACAACATTTATAAATGTTTCTTTTTTTCCGTTAACACAGAAACGATTATTGTATTGCGATGTAGAACATATTTCACTGGACTACAATCTAGAAATTCTTTCGCGTTTATAAAGCAAAAGATATTCTGATAATTTGTCATTGGAAGGCCTCTAGCAAACTAAATGCAATTTATTTGACTCCAGTCACGAAGCCTCGTAAATTCTGCCCAATATTGACCAAAAAGCAATCTGCTCAGATCATATAAACTGCAATCAAGCATTTTTATCTATTTTTCTGTTTCTCAGATATCTTCTAAATTAAACGAGCGAAACCTTATTACTGGGAAATTTGTCGACACGTTTAATAATAACAATATTGTGTTGAAAAGCTAAAATAAACTAATTGAAAAATAATAATTAGAGGTTAGATTCTACATTGGAATTTTGAACTAGTAATTTCTAAGAGGAAAATTACCATCATTTTATGGCAACTATTTAATTACTATTACTACTACTATTACCCCCAAGAAACGGAGTGTTAAAAAAAACTCAAATACTGCCTGCGATCTGATTGCAGAAATGGATAGAGAAAGGTAGTAGAAATGACGTCTCATCTCGTGTCTCAACAAATTTTGGTTGGAACATTGTTTTTTTTTTTAACAAATAGGTCGAAAAATGATTTGTTCCCGGTTTTTTAGATTTTACGAAAAATTTAAGGGATTTAGAGAAAAATCTTCCATAAATGAATTGTATGTCTTGAAAGTATCTTCAAAATGAGTTTTTGTTTGTCGAAATCGGTCTGTAAACAAAAAAGTTATTGCACATTAAACATTAAAAATGGCTTATTTTTCAATTGCTAATAACTTTCTTAATATTTATTGAATTGTTTTCAACTTTTACAAGAATGTGAGTTTTAAAGTGCTTAAAAAGTGGCGTTGTCGGTCCAATAGCTTTTGTAAAATTGCAATTGTTTTTAGAAAAACTAAAAAAGTGACTATTTCTGATTGATTGTACCATCGTCTAAGAAACTGCTACAGAGTTTTGTCAGTGCTCATTCTCTCCCTAAAGACTTAAGCTATCATGTAGTAAAAAAAGTGGATATTTTTCATATTTTGTTTATGCAATATCGTCATGAAGATATGGGTAGTTTTCCGCTTAAAAATAAATTAATTAACAACCGCATTTTTTACGATTTTTTAATGAAGCATATCACTGGAAAGCTGGTAAAAAAACACGAATTTTGAAAAAAAAGTCTCTACGACCAATAGGAGACGAATTAGCAATTTTTTTTTCAAAAAATCACAGAGCGACTTTTTATTTATATTAAGAGCTGAATTTTTTACAATTCATTAATAAGAGCCTAAAGTATATGAAATCATTCAACTGAGGTTAATTTATATATAATCAACCCTTCAAGAGATCGCTAAACTGAGGGTATGTGCTGGACGCCAGATAAGGTAAGTTGGAGGGGGTAACCAAATATCACGGAGTACAAAGTGAGAGCGCGTATTCAAATCGGCGCGCGATTGAAAAATTAGCAATATCTCCGTTTCTAAATAATGTAGAGCTTTCATTGTTTGATTTTTTTGGAGTAGCTCATCGAAAAAATAATATTGGGCACATGCCCAACCTTCTCGGACAACCCCCACCCCCTCGAAAATTGCATTTTTTACATTTACAATTTTGATTTGAGAAGGTTGAACATGTGCCCAATATTTTTTTTTCTATGAGCTACCAAAATCAAAGAATGAAAGTTCTACTTTATTTAGGACCGGAGATATTGCTACTTTTTCAAGCGCTTGCCGATTTGAAGACGCGCTCTCACTTTGTACTTCGTCAGACTCGGTTACCCCCTCCAACTTACCTTATCAGGCGTCCAGCACGTATCCTCAGTTTAGCGATCTCCTGAGGGTTTGATTGTGTATAAATTATCCTCAATTGAATGATTTCATATACTTTAGGCTTTTATTAATGAACTCTAAAAAATTCAGCTCTTAATATAAATAAACAATCGCTCTGTGATTTTTTGAAAAAAAAATTGCTAACTCGGCTCCTACTGGCCGTAGAGGCTTTTTTTTTCAAAAATCGTGTTTTTTTAACAGCTTGCCAATGATATGCTTCATTACCAAATCGGACAAAAAATGCGGTTGTCAATTAATTTATTTATAAGCGAAAAACTACCCATATCTTCATGACGATTTTGCACAAACAAAATATGAAAGATATCTACTTTTTTTTACTACATGATGACTTAAGTCTTTAGGGAGAGAATGAATACTGACAGAACTCTGTAGCAGTTTCCTAACCGATGGTACAGCCAATCAAAAATAGCTACTTCTTTCGTTTTTCTAATAAACAATTGCAATTTTACAAAAAGTATTGGACCGACAGCGCCCAACTTCCGCACACTCTTTAAGCACTTTAAAACTCACATTCTGGTAATAGTTGAAAATAATTCAGTAAATATTAAGAAAGTTATTAACAACTGAAAAATAAGCCATTTTTAATGTTGAATTTGCAATAACTTTTTTGTTTACAGACCGATTTGGACAAACAAAAACTCATTTTGAATAAATTTTCAAGCCGTATAATTCATCTCTGGAACATTTTTCTCTAAATCCCTTAAATTTGCCGTAAAATCCAAAAAATTGGGGAAAAATAATTTTTCGACCTATTTGTTAAAAAAAAACAATGTTCCAACCGAAATTTGTTGAGACACGAGATGAGACGTTATTTCTACTACCTTTCTCTCTCTCTCTCTCTCTCTCTCTATATATATATATATATATATATATATATATATATATATATATATATATATACATATATCAGGGGCGGATCCAGCTTCTCTCTTTGGGGGGGGGGGTGATATCACAAAAGTACAGTATGGCAAGCGAAAGAAAGTTGTCAACGGCAAGCAGCATACTCATTCCTAATATAAAGTGCAGAATGGGTTTTATTTTCCTGAACTCAAAGCTCTTAGGAAGGAGGGGGACGATCGCAAGCATACACATTTTTATACTCTATTCAAGAACTAGAGAGAGTAATAAAACTATTACCAAAACTCAAACGTACCTGGTCTAGTGCCGCAGGTAACTGAGAACTGCCGTAAATCTAATTATATTTCATTATATTTAAATATATTTTATAAATTTACTGCAACATAAAATTTCTGATAGTTTAATTTAATTTCTGTCAGTGAGCAGAGTACACCTTACAGTTTGTTCATAGTGATTTATCTTGTTTGCGCTTGTTTTTATATATTATTTGAGATTAGTGAGATTCCCAAAACATATGGCCTTCACCTCTATATTTATTCCAAAATCGTTGAACCAGAGTATTTTTTCCTCAACGAAAAACTTATTACGATGAATGTTTATGATGCTTTAATATATCAATATCTACATAATAATGTTAAAAGATGTGTTGAGATGTGTCCCAACATGACAGGAGTTGGAAAATCTACTATGTACCGAATATTGAAGAAGAAAAAACGACTGGAATTGTTAGTACTCCCAAGCCACATTCGATCATAGGCAGACGAAAAATCTCGTTGGAAGAAGAGAAGAAAACTGCAATTAAAGGGGTTGTATATACATTTTATTATGAGAAGCAGATCTCAACCGTCTACAAAATTCTAACTAAAACCAACGAAGATTGCGATTTACCTGAAATTAAAAGAACTAATCTCTGAAATTGCTCAGAGAACTTAATTTTTGCTGGGAAAAACCAGATAGAAAATCTGTTCCTATAGATCGTCCGGAAACTGTCCGTCGGAGAAGTAAATATCTCTCTCAAGTAAAAGGTAGAGTTGCTAGAAATTACACAATTGACAAAATTAATAATTTAACTAAATTTTTGAAAGATTTTTTTGAATAAAGTTACTGCGGAAAATTGGGAAAAATCCATATAATAAAAGAATAAAACAAAATGTGAGAACTCGATCTCATGATCAGTGAGATAGAGGAACCAATTATAATTAATTTGAGCGAAGATAGTTTCACTGACTTTGATTAGGAATTAAATACGTAATGTTTACTAGTATAAACACAATTTATTATTTAAATTTTTGTTTTTGTTGTATTTTATTTTTTAATGTTGTTTATATGTTATTTCATTTTTTTATATATTTTTATTTTAGTGAGTCCCTCTCTTTAATTTTATATATATTTAATTCTAATTAGCCGTAGGTTTTTTATTATTTTAATATTGTATTTGTGTCTTTTTCTTAAGCGTGTAAGATTAACATGTTTATCTAATTTTTTGGGGCTATCGTATTTCCATATAATAAAGTAAATTAAATTAAGATATCAGTACAATAGAAATAAAAATAAGTGGGTCTAATTTGACTTACAACATAAGAAAGTAATTACATTTGAATCCCTTTTTATTAGTGTTTAATTGTAATTCTGTAGATGGTTTAAGAAATAAATAAACTGAAACGTCAAATACCCTAAAAATGTTTTTAATTAATAATAAAATGACCAATAGCCCCAAAAATATTTTTATATTATATGAACGAATTTATTTTTTTACATATGTTTAACTTTTTGTATTTTTGACAATGGATATTTTGTAAGTATTTATTTAAATTTTTTGAGAGAATGAGGCTACGTTTTAGTCCATTATTACAGACCGGGATTTTTGATTATAAAATTTCTAACCCATTCCTATGAAAAATATATGTGTCTAACAAATTTTGCTAAAGACACCGGACTAAAGAACACAGGTAGTTTGCGAAGAAAAAAAGGGTAAAAATGATTTATTACTCTCTCTAGTTCTTAAATAAACTGTAGAATAAGAGGAAAAATCGTGTCCATTTTCCTAAACTCAAAGCTCTTGGGGAGGGGGATCGCCCCCCCTGGATCCGCGCCTGATATATAGGGTGTCCCCAAGTACATCCTAATTTCTGGGGAGCATACAAGAGAAGTCAAAATAACCCTACTTTTTCCTAAAGTGCCCCCTTAACGGAAATACAGACTCCTACAGGAGTACACAGCGATTTATCT
The DNA here is from genome assembly GCA_034092305.1 of Diaprepes abbreviatus. Classification (NCBI taxonomy): domain Eukaryota; kingdom Metazoa; phylum Arthropoda; class Insecta; order Coleoptera; family Curculionidae; genus Diaprepes; species Diaprepes abbreviatus. The sequence continues at coordinate 1,034,610 of JASJET010000304.1, forward strand.
TATCGGCTCTAAGTTTTGTACCGACTTAATAATTTAATGAAATTTTAATATTTTATAGAGGTTTTACAGACTCATTAAACCATACTACAGTAGATGTTTTAGGTCATCATAGAAGTCAGGAACGGACTTACGGCCACACTCGTTGGGCCTCATTTTTGACAGGTATCGTTTTACAGAGCTAAAAACCGATTTTTTAAATACTTTGGTAATTCCGCTTCAAAAAAGATATTCTTAATTTATTTCGATAAAACTGGCGGTTTTCAAGATAAACCGGCTTTTATGCGAAAAACTCAAAAGTTAGTAATGCTGAACACAAACAGGTAAAAATAAAATACGCAGGGTATGCTGATGTGACTTAATTTATGGGGAAGCGCTATCTGACTCTTTAAAGACAAGAAGATGTTATGCTGAAAGATTTCCAGTTTAGACATTGTCATGCCCAGAAACCAGAGGGTTGGTCGGGGCTTTATGTTATTAAAACGCAAAAATAGCGAAAACGCTTAAATGTTAATTTGGCAAATATTCAATATCGACTCCACGTACTTCAATACATATTCTTATTCTTCGAATATTTTTCTGCTGCACTGTAAATAATATTCCGGCATTATTACGAATTTCGTTAGAATGCTGTGCTACTCTCGCTACTAGTTCTGCAATAGTGTTTACTGGTGTTTAATAAACTGGTTCTGTTAGATGTCCCCGGAAAAACGTTAGTTAAGTGTTGACATACTATATAGTTAAAATGAGGTGGAGCACTATCATGCATGTACCACATTTGCATTCTCCTATCAAGAGATATGTCTTCCAATAAATTACTTAAATTTATGTGCCGGGTACCCTTCGATGCCCGTTGATAAGGGCGCTTAACAACTGCCGCCCCGACGTTTATCGACTCTGGGTTACTCTTAGATATATCGCATGTACTGTCGCCCGTTGGATTTTTAGTACGAGGCGTCGTGAACAGCGTCGTGAATTTAAGAACGAGGAGGTAACGTTAATAGAGTCGTGAATTATACCGCCGGGTTACCGTCTACCGCTACTGACAAGTACCAGCTACCGTGAAGAGCGCATATAACATACTATTGACCTTCCGACGGTTTATTTGTTCATATTACTCTCTATCTTAAGTTGTAAGTTAGTTTTAGAGCATATCTTTGTAGAACGTATGGAATACAAGATTCAGGATGTTTTAAATAAGGTTGGTTTCTTTACCTAGTTTTCATTTTTAACATTTTAGGTAACAGTTGGCAGCCGGCAGCCAGAAATAAAACGCACAATTGACTGGCTTGCTGTAACTGTAACAATCTGCCCGGTGCATAAGTGGGTCTCGATCCCATTAATCTGGAGGGTGGCGTCCGAGAACCGACCACAGGGTGGATGTTTCCACAACCGGACAGTCAAACCGTTGAACAGTTCAGAGAGCAGGGATTTTCTGATTTAGGTAGACACCGCCGTGGATAATTAGATACCCCGACGTTGAGCATTTGACCAATGACTGTCTGCACGATAAATATCCATCTACCGATGACCACGCCATTTTACAATATTAACAATTTCAATTGAAATAGAAAACTGTGAATTATTTTAAAATGGACTAATTTTCGCTTAAACGCTAAACTTGATAAGAGCTAAATCTGATTTACAATCAATTTAAAATTATTACCTTTCCTCACTACATCAAAAAATTTAATTACGAAATAAGATCATTTATATCCCATCGAGAGAAATCTACCCGAGCAATTTAATGTAAATTAAAAAATATTTCATGTTTTATTCTATAATATTGGATCGAAATTGAATCTGCAGGATACGTATATCGGCAGAAATACATGAATATATTTAAAATCATGCATGTACGATGTCGTGTAATATTCTGCAAAAAAATTTAATATCGTAATACAAGCGAGTGAAATGCAGTAAAACGGAATGCCATTTGGATTAATAATACCTACGAGGTGACTCATTTTCAAGTAATATTCATAGATTGTTAAAGATATTTTTATGCCGTTATGAAAACTTCACATTTTTGTATTTTTCGGATAAATAACAGTATCTAAGGAGGCGCTATTTTAATGCAACATAGGGAGGGAGTGTAATGTACCCATATGCTTTTACCACCTTGGATATGTATCCATATATTCTAAAAATTTAGTATTATAATGTACCCATATATTTCTGGAATACTCTATATACTTTTTATGTTTGTTCTGTATCTCAACTTTTCCAATATTAGATGTATTTATATTGTCCCATAGGGAAACATAAAACAACGAGGGATGTTTATATATTGAAAGTAAAGTGAATAATCTTTCTTCCTTCTTTTTTTAATATAGATTTCCTCTATTTGCAATTTTATTACATGGAAAATTAAGCATTTCATAATTCAATCTACATAGCATAGAAGTCAAAGCCAAGGCAGTCTGGAAGTCACACACAACGTAACCAGTTCACTAATTTATACAAGGGTAACTAATCCTGGATTTTAGGACTAGGGAAAGAAACAAGAGACCTCTGACAGGAAGTAGCCATTCCTATCACAGAATTTTTTAAATATATTGACCTTCCCGTAATAGATTTCTTTTTTCAGGCATCCCTATACTATACAAATAGTATCTTATTGTTTCGAATTTAAACGAAATAGAAGTATTAGTCACAACAATAACTAAATATAAAATACAAAATACATTGAATTGTCCGAGCGTTAATGGAAATTTAACATAAAATTGTGCAAAACAAAGTTGCACTAGAGATACTTGATGTAAAAATCATCTATCACTATCTCCTTTTTATAATTAAGACACATAGTATACTCAAGCTGTCTTACAAAATTTATTAACATTTTAAAGTGTATTTTTACTTTGTTATTTAAGCCAAAACTTTCGGTATACCTTAAAAAAGAGTTCTTGGATAAATATCATTGTAAATTACATAAACTCTAGACTCCTAGGACAGTACCAAAATAAGGTACCCACATGTAAATGCATACAAAATATTTGTTGTATAGTAAATATTAAATAAGTTAACGATACGTAAATATATGTAATAATAAATTAGGTACTTAAATATAGTACCATGTAATACGTATCTAAAAATGATACATTTTTTTTTATGGCGTAGGTAGGAGATAGGGGCATACAACCGATAGATGGTTTTTCAAGTGCATCTCAAAACCCTACGCAGATAATTGATAACTTTAAACTGGTATAAAAAATACCACATTATGTATCAATCAAAGAGGTCCCTTAGAACCACTGATGTATTGTTGAAAGTTAGAAAATAATATTTTTTCCCTTTATAAACTAGATTTTTACTTAGTGACGTTTTACCTTAGCTGCCCAACATAAGTAATGTAATAATTAAAATAAGTATTAAAGCATCTCGACATTTAAAATCAATTGCCTTTTTGACCTGAAAATAATGCTTAAATTATCATTCATTTTTATTTCAACTATTTATACATACCTTGTAAACAGTTAAAAATGTTCCTGTTAGAAAAATGTATTAATAATTGTGATTTAGTGTAGAAATTTAGGTGCAAGGCAAACATATTATGATGATATGTAATCTCACCACCACTGTCTGCACGTATGAAGCAAACTGGAGGCATGTCGAGTCCAATAAATGGTTCACGAGTTCTAATGACGCATGCAGCTCTATACCAGCGCAGTTGGTAGACCCCGCTGTGACTTCATCTATGCCTACACATCCATGAACACTCATCTCTTACAGCTACAGTGTCTTCTACTACCAGACCAGAAGTCAACAGAATAAGAAAAGTTAAGACAGGAGCAACATGTTACATGTAATCTCACTCTCTTAGCTACTGAAATTTGGCAGAGAATGGAGTGCATTGTAGGTATAGGAGGTCAACGTAGGGGCTTATGTACGTCAGAGGATTCCGACCAACGGTAAGAGTGAGAAGTACTACAACATCAGCGTAAATGGTATCCACTCTTTCGATTCACCGGACAAGGCGACACGACAACATCCTTCAGACAGACTCTTAAAAAGTGATTTAGTGCAGTGGTGCGAAGATTTAAAACACTTTTAAAAGACTTTTTTTGTATAATTATGTTCGTTTTTTCCTAGTTTAGTAAACAGAAAGTCATGAAATAGGAAAAAAGTAGAATTTTTTGTTTCTATTCAATTTTAAGTCATATTTTTTACAGTTTCTACTTTTTTTCTATTCATCGCTGGGGTCCAGCTCTCTAAGACCGGGGGATGTGTCACATAGGGAAAAACATAAAAACATAATATTTCATAAATTGGCATTTTCCAATTTTACTAATCTTTTATTTTAAATTTAAACAATAACAATCACATTACCTCTTATAATTTTATAACGTTTTAATTATGAAATGTTATGTTTATTTACTGTCCGTCGATCGTGCAAATTCACCAAGTCAGCAAGGTCGCTTTCCGCGTCATGATGAACTGAGGTTGTAAGAAGGCGATTAGTGGACGTGATGAAAAAAACAAAACAGGATAAAAAGGACGAACATGCTTGGGACAGGGTTCAATCGGTTCAATCGGTTTAAGGATCAGTTGATCCGATGCAGAGCAGCCAGTCGATCGCGAATTAGTTAATTGCCCCGAAGGTTAGTGAAGCGAAGATCCCAAGCGTGTCCCAGTCCTGAGCAGGTCGACCAATAGAAAACTCTAGTGACAACCCCCGTGAAGAGTGCCAGGATAAAGATAACCTTAATGTAAGTCAAAAATTTAGTCATAATGTTGTACAGTCCAAAATGTTAATGTCGCTTATTTTTAATTCAACTATTTTTTTATATATAATCCGTAGTAAAGAGTTTATTTTGAGTGTAATCTCTGAAGATCAAATTCCTAAATGCTACGTCCCAAGTCACACCTCAAAACTGGGCGTAACAATATTATAATTATATTTGTATAATTTAGATAAGTAAATATATTTGTGCTTAAATAATAGAAAGGTCTAATGAAACCCTTCTTAACTAAAGCCTAATCGACAACAAATATTGTTAATTATACTGATACATCTTGTACTTAAATTTCAACATAATTTAGTTAATGATAAGATTACTATAAAAACCCAAGTGTATTCAGAAACATTATTATTATTATAACATTCCTAATTCTTCTTGTTTAGACTCTAGACGATGACTCTCGATGTATATGAAATTTAAGCAATTGTTATGTAGAAAAGTTCGAAATTATTAATATACAGTTAAAGTTTCCTGAGTGTCTTTGATTTCTTCAGCGTCCATTACAGGAGCTTTGGCAAAACTATTGCAAATACAAAAAATGTGGTACATAGAAGAAGAACTACATGTTAATTCTAACAAAATGGTTCCCGCGAAAATACTGAGATATTGCAAAGAGCTTAAATGTCGATATAAATCAGAGACTGATCTAGAATAGCAATGTTAGAAATATTCTATACAGTGCCTTCATTTCAAAACGAACCATCCTTAATAACTTTGTTAAATAGAAAAATTTAAAAAAAAGAAATAACACGTCAATTTAGATATACAGGGGGAAGTTTAATTTTGCATTTGTTAAAAGTCTGTCAATCACCTCCTCACCTCCAGCTAACCTCACTTTGATATGTCAAATGGGAACCCGGTTGACGTACAAGCGAATAGTGTGCAAAAATCTCTTGTAATAATGCATAATATATCGGCCTCGAACTTTGGTATGTCAAATGATTACCCTATAGTGTGATACATCATTTTAAAGGACGTACGATCTGCTATCCAACGATGTCAAAAAAAATTAAGTTAATAGACGTTATAGGCAATTAGGATGCAAAAATGTGTGTTAAATATAAGCAGTTTATTCAGTTTTATTCAGTTGAAGAAAATTATTTTATTAAATGTTCAAAATGTGCGCCGTTATTAGCGAGACAATAAAAAAGCCTATTTTGAAATTCCCCACGAACATTGGCAAGGGTTTCTCTGCTAATTCCTCTACATTCCCGAACAATTCGATCTTTTAAATCGTCAATATTTTCAAGTGGGGTTTTATAAACCTTGCTTTTTAAATACCCCCAAAGAAAAAAGTCTAGAGGGGTTAGGTCTGGAGACCGTGCTGGCCATTCAATTGCACCACGTCTGCCAATCCACGTCCCTGGAAAATGTTCATCAAGCCACTCTCGAATTGCCAAAGCGTAGTGCGGGGGAGCTCCATCTTGCTGGAAATGCAAATTATTTTCATTTAGTACCATAACAGCATTTTCATCCACTTGATTTTCTAAAGATTGCACAATGGCAGGGTATATTGTGTTTTCTAAAAGGTTTAATTAAATTTGCCCAGTTAAATTATCTTCCAAAAAAATGGCCCGATGATTTCATTGCCATAAATTCCTGCCCACACGTTAATTTTTTCGGGATATTGAGTATGCCCTTCTCGGAAAAGGTGCGGATTTTCATTATCCCAGTATCTGCAGTTATGTCTGTTAACCAGTCCATTTAGAAAAAAAGTTGATTCATCACTAAAGCAGATATTCTTAGGTAAATGGGGGTCCTCGTCAATTCGTTGGCACATTAATTCGCAAAATTGAATTCTCCTATCAAAATCGTCTTCTCCGAGTTCTTGAAGATTTTGAATTTTGTAGGGAAAAAACTTATTTTGTTTTAAAACTTTATGCACAGAGCCAGCAGAAATGTTGGTTAAATCTGCGACCTTTGAGATGGATAAAGTTGGATCTATTGCAAACTGTCCTAGTACCTCGATTTGGCATGCTTCATCTACAACCCTTTTCTCAATATATTTTTTATTACAAACGGATCCCGTTTCTTCAAACTTTCGTACCAATTCGAGTACATATTTATGGCCCACGTTTTTGTCTTGATGCCTCTCGTTAAATGCTCTGGCGGTTCTACGAGCGCACCGATCTTCAGCTCCATAGAGAAAAATTATTTCTATTCTTTCGGCTAGCGTATACACCATTTATATTCACGTTTCAACTAGGCGTCACAATGACAATTTTAACAATAATAAACAACTGGTGTTTAAAGATCTTAAAAATTTTATTTATTGCAAAAAATATCATTGAAATAAATACACTAGATTGATTAGACTGCAATGAATTTTGCGATGAATTTTAAAACAGGCTTAGTTTTTTTCTCGCAAATATTTTAACTGTTTATTATTTTAAAAAAATATTTATTTTAAATTTAAAATAATATTTTACTCTATGAAGTAGCCATTTGACATAATAAAGTTTAATGTGATAAGGTGTCTATTATTACCACACATCTTTTCTTACTATTCGCTTGTACATCAACAGATTTTGTTTTTTTTTATTGGCTAAATAGGAGATAGTATGCCCTTTAAAATGATGTATCACACTATAGGGTAATCATTTGACATACTAAAGTTCGAGGCCGATATATTATTCATTATTACAAGACATTTTTGCACACTGTTCACTTGTACGTCAACCGATTTAATTTTTTTTATACGGTTGGATAGACAATTTTATGCTGCTTATAATGATGTGTCATAAGGTGGGGGTTCCCATTTGACATATCAAAGTGAGGTTAGCTGGAGGTGAGGAGGTGATTGACAGACTTTTAACAAATGCAAAATTAAACTTCCCCCTATATATCTAAATTGACGTGTTTTTTTTTTTTTTTAAATTTTTCTATTTAACAAAGTTATTAAGGATGGTTCGTTTTGAAATGAAGGCACTGTATAAGGCAATAGTGGCAAGCTGGAGATACTGAAGAATCTTTGGAAAACCTTGAGTTAGTAACCGAAAATGATTTTATGGTCATATGAAATAATTCAAAAATCAATAATTATACAGGGTGTCCGAGAAAATGTTGGAAATCTCCACGATATGAAAAAACACGTGAAGGAAATACTACAGGTTCATATAAACTTTTTTCGTATAGACTTGGTCTTTGGAGATATGAGCTCTCAAAGAGCTGCAATGGAATCAAGCTTTTTACACATAATTATTGAATCACCAGGTATATTTCAATTTTTTTGTGTGTACCAGGTGAGACCGTTCAAACTATTATCCAAAAAAGCACTGTGAATTACTCACAGCTGCAGAGATAGACGAGCTTTGACACTCATGACTCCATTTCTTTTACGCCCTGTATAATAAGAAATTTGGACAACGTTTTATACATACCTTTAACTATTGGCAAAAAATTAAGTACTCTTCGTTTATGTCGTTAATCCTAACCGTTTTTGATATAACATCATTTTATTTGCATTGTTTGTCCCCTAATTTCTGTCGAGTTGAATATGAAAAAGAGGAATTTTCCCCTGTCACCATAGTTTTAATAAAAAAGTTAAACTTACAGCTTAGTTAAAAACTTCGTAAGAAGGTTCAACATAGGCTCTGTGAAGTCTGATACACTCACGGGCACGATAAATTGAGGACTGCTGTATCCGCCACATTAACTCAGCATTGTTCCTTATTTGATCACAATGATACGTGATTCTCCATAGAAGTTCCTCCCTACTATCGACCCGAGAGGAATACACCAAGATTTTGAGGTGCCTCAACAGGTAAAAATCCAATAGCGTTAAGTCAGGAGATCTAGGAGGCCAGGCAATAGGTCCTGCTCTACCTATCCAATGATTTGGATAGACGTTATTCAGGTGCTCCATCACAGCAACGATGAAATGAGGTGGTGCCTCATCGTGCATGTAGTACATGTTTCGGCGGGTTTCAAGTTATAAGTGTTCTATTAAATGGTGAAAAACCTTCTGGAGAAAATACAAATAAATTTCTCCATTCAGTCGGGCCAGCAATAGGAATGGTCCAATTAAAAAACGGCCAATGATTCCTCCTCATACATTAATTGATAGGAATTGATATTGATGACGCGAAACAGTAGTTACATGAGGATTTGCACCAGCCCATACTTGTGACTTGCATACACTTATGATACCATTTTTGGTAAACCTTGCTTCATCCGTGTAGAGAATAGTGCTACTGAAGTATATGTTATTTCGTTGCTGATTCAATAGCTAGTTTACAAACTGTATTCTACGGGGAAATTCTTCAGGAATCAGTTCATGAACTTTTTTCAAATGATATGGACATAACAGATGTTCTTGAGGAATTTTGTATACTATTGTTTTCGACGTATTAAACTGCGCTGATAATTTTCGAGTGCTCGTTGAAGGAGTGTTATCTACAGTATTTAAAATATTTTTCTCTAATTGCGGCGTACGTACTGTTCTTCCACGACCAGCATCAGTATTTCTTTTCCCAACATTTCCTAAAATTAGGAAGAAATTTATTATTATTACCTTATTAAATGAAATCGTCCACCATTTTCCCTTAGACGTTGGTCAACTCGTTGAAATGTTTTCTGATCAGGAAGAGTACAATCTGTCGTGAGATAACCTCCTGGCTTCCAAAACATTGCAAGATGCAAGACCATACAGCAGATGCATATTCAGATACCCAATAAACGTGTATTCCATATCTTGAATTATTTTACAAATAATTTCACCACGAAATCCAAAAATGAGTAAACTAATATCCAGGTAAAGAATCATTGTGTCAGCGATGTGAAAATTGACAAGTTCTAAAATGTAGGATATCTATTTCTTTCGTACCTAGCAACGTTTGCAACAACAATACCTTGTTTTTGGTGCCGATAAAATAAAATGCACATTCTTTGCAAACCTAAGCCGAACTGCAATTCGCAAAATTAATCTTTTTTAATTAAAGAGGTAAACCATAATGTAGGGGATTGAGACTAAGAGTGGACTGTATATATGTTTAATTGCGGAGATGAAATTATACAAAATACGGCGACAGCGTGACACAAATACTAAAATGGCCTACCTTGTAGTGGAAATCACTTCAATAAATTCTTCTTGGTGGCCACCAGAATAATTCCAAGCTTCACCATACAGGAACCAGGAATCGGGGACACTATCACTGTATTTTGGAGTAGTTTTTGAGGCGAGAGTCAATATGTTTATGAGACAAACGATAAACCTTTTCCAAAAGGCGAGGGACGTGCCAGACGTCGAGTACTACACAACGACAATTACTGTACTACACCACGACTATGGTACTACTACTGTTCTGTCCCTTTTTACATTTGTCCAAATGCGCGAGGGCCAGTAAAATGTGTCACGTGTGAACGCGAGTAAAATTGAACTAAAAAGTAATGAAACCTAAACACATAATTTTGGATCGATTTTTTTATCATAAGATTGAAGGTTGAATATTTGATAGGAACAAAGATGTATCTTTTATCGAAATACGCCAAATGTTTGATGTAAATAAAATGACGTTTTTTCGAAAACCGTTAGGATTAGCGACATGAATGAAGTACTTAACTTTTAGGCAATAGTTAAAAGTATGCAAAAAACGTTGTCCAAAGTTTTTATCATTCCGGGCGTAAAAAAATGGGATCATGAGTGTCACAGCTAGTCCGTCCCTACATCTGTGAGTAATTCTTGGATAGTAATTTAAAGAGTCTTATTTGGTATACACCATATTAAAAAAATATACTTGGAGTCCATTGCAGCTGTTTGAGGGCCCATATCTCCGAAGAGGAGGCTTATACGATAAAAGTTTCTATGAACTTGTAAAGGGTGAGTCAACGATTGGATGAAGTAGGTTTGTGCCTTTTCGGTGAAATTAACAAAGAAACTATATTTATTGTTTGATACAGTTTATTTTTAAGCAGATTTTAAAAATATTTTGGACTCTACAGGGTGAGCCGAAAAACTAGGATAGCATAAAGTTGTATTTTTTTAAATAGAACACCCTATATACGAATCGTATTTTCGATTTAGCTTATAATTTTAAATCTTTTTTATTAAGGGTTTACTATAACAAAACTTTATAGTTTCTGAGATAATTAAGTTTAAAGAAAAAAAGTCACATTTTCAAGCATCAATTCAATCCTAAATAACGTTTTCAATTTTGTGACAAATATATTCAAATTTGGAATTTAGCAAGGCCAGACAAGTTAACATAATTTTTACCTAATATTTGCAATAAAAGCTACAGGGTGTTGAACACATCGGCTCAAATTTGAACAAGTTTAAATGAATAAATATCTTTTTTTTTTAAATGGTACACCCTGTATATTTTCATGTTATTTAATAGAGTAATAAAAACCCTAAAAGTTTTGTTCAGTATATCCTATACCTATTTATAACAGTTTTTGAGTTATTTCAGTTTTTCTTATTTTCCATACTTTTTTACAGAAATAGTCTTCATTATCATAGTAGCCATTGCAAAAACAATGTAAAAGAACATTTTTCTGTGTGTCAAATTTATAACCGCAATCGCTTCTTTTGGTTTTTATGTAATGTAGTTTGGTTTTTTTTGCATTCATCTTATATTGTAAAATGAATTTTCTAAAGAATGAGTTAATAGATATGATTTATACAAAAGGAGAAGCTCAAAAAGATTGCCTTCTTGCTCAAAGAATTTACAAAATGAAGTATCCTGATTGACGCCAGCCTAAAACCCATACTTTTCAAAACTTAATGCAAAGATTTGATTCTTCTGGTACTGTTGATTATCCAAAACGTAAAGTGGTCAATAAACCAGTAACTAATGAAGAAAAAGAACTACAAGTATTGTGTAAATGTTCAGGAAAATCCTTATATTTGTAGCCGTCAGTTAGCAGCATTATGTGAAACACCACAATCCACCGCAAATCGTACTACCAAGAAATATAGGTACCATCCATATCACATGGAATTACACCAAGAATTGCATGGACAGGATTTTGAAAGTCGTGTAAACTTTTGTCGTACAATAAATGCGGAGATTCAATTAAATCCAAATTTATTATGCAAGGTAATGTTTAGTGATGAAGCTACTTTTAGAAGTAACGGTGCCGTAAATAGACGCAACATGCATTATTATGCCACAGAAAACCCATTTTGGATTAGAGAGGTGCAACATCAAAACCACTGGTCATTAAATGTTTGGTGTGGTATTCATCATAATCGAATTATTGGACCCCACTTTTTTAATGAACCACTAAATGATCATAGTTACCTGAACTTTCTACAAGAAGAACTACCCCAACTGCTTCAAGGTCTCGATAGGGATAAGCTCGACAGTATGTGGTTCCAGCACGATGGTGCGCCTCCGCATTACCATCGTGAAGTTCGTGCGTTTTTGGACCAACGATATCCGCAAAAATGGATTGGACGTGGGGGTTTCATTGAGTGGCCACCAAGGTCTTGCGACATTACCCCATTAGATTTCTTCCTATGGGGTTATATTAAAAATAAGGTGTATGTTAATCCACCAACAACAGTGGAAAATATGCGAAACAGGATTAGGGATACCTGTAGAACAATAACGCCACTAATTTTGTCCAGAGTCCGAGAAAATCTGCAAAAAAGACTAAATTTGTGCATTGCACAAGAGGGTCGTTTATTCGAACACTTATTAAAAAGAAATAATTATTCTCAGTATTTAATAGGTAATTTTTTTGTTTCAATTTAGTATAAAAGTAAATATGTATTTGCCTTGTCGTTATTGTTGTGTTAATTTTTTCACATTATGTTTAATTAAACTATTGCCGTTGTAATATAACGAATAATATATTTCATCATATTTAACCACATTCTGTTTGTTTCTGTAGTTTCTTTTTATTATTTTACATGGCTACTATGATGATGAAGACTATTTCTGTAAAAAAGTATGGAAAATAAGAAAAACTGAAATATCTCAAAAACTATTATAAATAGGTATAGGATTTATTGAACAAAACTTTTAGGGTTTTTATTACTCTATTAAACAACATGAAAATATACAGGGTGTACCATTTAAAAAAAAAAAGATATTTATTCATTTAAACTTGTTCAAATTTGAGCCGATGTGTTCAACACCCTGTAGCTTTTATTGCAAATATTAGGTAAAAATTATGTTAACTTGTCCTTGGCCTTGCTAAATTCCAAATTTGAATATATTTGTCACAAAATTGAAAACGTTATTTAGGATTGAATTGATGCTTGAAAATGTGACTTTTTTTTTAACTTAATTATCTCAGAAACTATAAAGTTTTGTTATAGTAAACCCTTAATAAAAAAGATTTAAAATTATAAGCTAGATCGAAAATACGATTCGTATATAGAGTGTTCTATTTAAAAAAATACAACTTTATGCTGTCCTAGTTTTTCGGCTCAACCTGTAGAGTCCTAAATATTTTCAAAATCTGCGTAAAAATAAACTGTATCAAACAATAAATATAGTTTCTTTGTTAATTTCACCGAAAAGGCACAAACCTACTTCATCCAATCGTTGACTCACCCTATATTCCTTTTATGTGTGATTTCCCACATTCTCCCGGACACTTTGTATAAGCTCGAAGCTTTAAGACAAGACAGTCTGTGTATGCTTGATAACGATTAGAGATGTAACCTAGTCGAAACGTCTTACAAAGAAGTTAAAATAAGTCCTTAGTTCATTATAAATTTTGTAAATATTTTATTCGTCTATAATTTTTGATGTAGGTGATAAATATCTTTCAAAATAAATATTATTGGTTTAACACTACTCTTTTCAATGATTAGAAAATTTGTTCTATTGTATGTTACATTTAAATATGCCTTAGCAATAATTTTCCTTATATTAAGGAAGTATAGAAAAATACAATTCTAAAAATACACTTTTTTAATATTACAATAATTATTAGGCAATAAATAGGACATAACACGACAAAGCACTTGTTATTAACCGAATTTGAAACCAAATAAATTATTTTAAATGTGCTGACAAGACAATCACCCTACCTAAAAATGGAAAACACCCGGCCCCAACGTTTCTGCTTAATGTTAACATTTACGATATTACGTATCTTAGAGACTTTTCGCTTAACTTCAACAATTTCTTTAGGAGCTGTTATAGTAATAACAAACACCTGTAAGTCCTCAAATTATGTTGATGGCAAAAATTATAGAGTAATCCTAAGTTAAGTTGTATAAAATATTACTTACACACCGTATTCGCCTTAGTATAATATTGACTGTTAATGGATACTTAGTGTCAAGGTTAAAATTTGATTTTTAATTTCTTTCTATAATATCAAAAGTTTTATTTATATCAACATAGGAAAATTATTAAGTGAGGTGCACTTTCAAGACGAGGTAATATAGAGTATTCCTTATAGGCTATTGACTATGTACTTGAGAAAGAAGGTAAAACCTTATAGTGTTTTCATTGCATCATACATTCAATTGACTTCCAGATATGACAAAATCATAAAGTTCTTCCAAATGAAGGGGTGCGTTTTTGACATTAAGGTAATTTTGTCCATTTTTTAGTTTTTGGAGTTTTACTCGAAAACTATGCTTTTTCTTAGAAAATTCGTATATAATTAAGTTTTCTTTCTAAATAATACCTCATGAAGTACAAAAAAGTCTTTTTTCAAAAAAAAAACACCACACAAACAAAATCAAAAAAAAAAAGAAAAAATGCAATTTTTTAAAAAAATTTTCCCCATAACTTTTTTCCAAATGAAGTTGGGCATAGCCTCACGAAAAAAAAAAGCTGACGTTGTGCTCGTTAAAATGAGCTCTTGCAGAAATCTACACGATGAAAAATAGCCGAGATATGGCGTCTTAAATTTTGGTACTTTTCTCGATAGTTGCATTTTTTTTTTAAATTTCGTTCGACAATTTGTGGTATAGACTTTACCTTCTTCAAAACAAGGCTGATTTCACGCCCCCTTAAAATGGTTCCCAGCCGCAGTTTGTACCATGAATAGTAGCCGAGAAATGGCCTCTCAAACACACATTATACAATTTTATATTTTTGTGTGAATATTTTTCTTTATACAATGAACAAATTATTTTTGAATGTTTAATGATAAAAATAAATATATTTTGAAAAAACTATTAATATATTGGCACGGAATGAAAAATAAAATTAATTGTCACATTATTTTGTACTTCTTAATTTATTTATATTTATTTAAAAGCTGGATTCGGTTGAATTATTTTCAATAATTTTGTCAATTATTTCATCAATGTCTTCGTGAATATCGTCTTCAGCAACGTAAGGTACATCAGCATTTTCACCATTTAAACCCATGTATTTTTAGCAAAACATGGAGCGATCCTGAAACCACAATTTCCACGGCATCCTTTGGTGCATCTACAGCCTATTCTTTCAAGCAACATTTGAGCTGCAGGATTTTTGTTTGCAAAAGTTTGTAATGGAACAAACACTAGGTATTTTATGCTGTTTAACGTGAAATATATTCTGCTAAAATGAGTAATTAAGTAATCACTTTGTGGATGGATTTTATCCGTGAGAGCGAGATATTCTTTTTATTGCCACCCAAGAAAGTCTAAAGGAAAAATAAATCAATTATTGTACCTGGGCCTGTAATTAGTTTTATAAAACTGAGTCGTTTAAATTTTAAAAATATATTAACTAAGACAATTTATGATAGCATAAACTAAAAAGATTGTATCCTTTTTTAACATTAATAAGTAAATCTGTCGAAGAAATCCTACCCTGGTAATGTAATTATAACCGAAGGGAGGTCTTAAAATTTGGGAAATGCAAATACCGTTAAAATGTATTAAAATATTGAACGATTTTCCAATTATTAGGAAACAAAAGAATGATCAAATAAACTCACTATAATATAATATATTGTTTGACAACATGTAGAAAGAAATTCGTTAGTCACTGTTTTTCCTGATTGCAAGAAGGAATGATTTAAATACCAGCAAAATGAATAAAATAGCGCTCAGGTCGTTTTTCTGGTGGTTATCGATTTTTCTATTAGTTATAGGGAGACGTAGATTAGTTAAATTAACTCTTTTTATATAAAAAAAAATATTAAGACGCTCAGAGGGTCAATTCGGGAATTAAGAATTCGGTATAGAATGGCTAACCCCCTCTACATTTCATGAATGAAATTGGCCTTCACAGGGTTCCAGGCGGTGAGATGGGTGCCAGCGGGAATCCACGGGCTGTCGAGGGAATGTAGGTTTGTCCTTTTAAGAAATAATAAACTTCAGTTGCGAACTGGGATTTTATAGAACCGGTACGATTTTGAGAGTTTTCTCCTTAGAAAATTACGTGTCGTGTATATTCGGTGGTAATGAAAGTTTTCTTTGTTTTTTTTGTTCTGTTTATTCTGGGAATTTGAGGGAATATCCTGTTTTTATTTCACTGGGTAAAAGGGCGACTTTTGTACTATTTGTTTTTAATCTTTTCTCACTTTATATTTTTAAAAGCTAATTATACGTTTTATCTTCTAAATTGGGTAGTTGCATTTTCTTTAATAATAGAACGGCCAATAGGAGCAATTAGTGTAGTATTTTGAAATGATTAAACATTACTAATTTTAAGTTTCTCATTGTATATAATTTTTATTTCTATTTGTTTTTTGTTAATAGATTTAAGTGTTTTGAGAAACTTATTTTCTTAATAATATTAAAAACCTTCACGTAATTAAACTCGCGGGTGCGCCCTGGTGAAAGCTTCAAATCAAGAGACATTATCTGACCAGTTACGTAACAGTCTTGCCTGAGTCCTGAAGTCCTAAGTTTTGGTAGTGGTAAGCTTTAAATAACCTGTAGTTGATTGGAACTAAAACTGTAAGAGCGAAGAGGAACAACCAGACTCCTAAAATTGCCTTTATAGCTATTAATATGGGTCAGCAGTATGATCGTAGACAGAACGGCCAACGCTACCCAAAATTTTTGCAGGGGTCTCTGATCAATTGCTATCACAAGTTGGTATCAATCCATTTTTTGTCAGTTTTTATGCGCGTTTGACGCTTCTTGAAAATCCACCTTTACACCTTCTTTTTAAAGAAAAAGCATATGCAGCAGATGTTAGCTGTATTTTGAAGATCTATACCTAAATTTAGTTACAAAAAAGATGTGGGACGAAATTAAAAACAAAAACAAAAATTTGCCAATATCGAGAAAAGAAGCAAAATTTGAGATGCCATAGCTCGGTCCTATCAAACCTACAGAATTTCGCAGGAGCTTATTTTAACGGGCATAACAGATACTTAATGTCGTTTTTGGTGTGTGTTTTCTTAAGAAATTACTTTTTTGGCTACATTGGCCCCTTTCGATAGGACATTTCATTACTTACAACTTTTCTGTAGTCATGTATCTAAGAAAAATGTAGAGTTTTCGATTAAAACTCAAGAAACTGAAAATCGGGCAAATCTACAATAATCTCAAACACGCACACCTTAATTTGGTAGCACTTTGTGATTTTGTCATCCTTGGAGGTTAATTGAAAGTACGAAACAATGAAAACATTTTACCGTTTTAATTCCTTTTAACTCTCTTTTTTTCGACATATTGAGCATATTGAGAGATAAAGAATTTTTAACTGAAGTCATATTTATTTTTTGGCAGTACTGAATGATACTATCCAGAGACAAACTTTATGGAAGTTAGATGGTAATATGACAAATCTTTCGTAAGAGTACCCAGGAATTCTTACCCTCATGTAAAAATAAAAGCAGTAACAAAAAAGCAATATTATTTTTTTATTTAATCACTCTTAATTTTAACATATTTTCCACAACAGCTTCTATACCATTATAAGAGAACTTTGAACCTTTATTGATAAAATATTTATACGAGGATAGCATCTTATATTTCGGGAATAGCAAGAAAAATAAACTGAAAATTATTTTATTGTTTTTTAAAATATTTTTCACGATGATCAATATATTTTTGTATGCGTTTGAACCTATCTAAAAAGTATTTTTACCACAGTGAAGATGATATCCTGAAAACATGGTTTTTAAACATATCAATCACCTCTTTTGGCACAGAAAATCGTTTATTAAGCAGTTTGTTTTTCAAGTATGGGAACAAAAAGAAATCATTGAGTGCCAAATCCGGGCTGTACAGCGGACTGTTTGAGCCGATGTGCATGATTATGGTGGAGGAAGATCCGTCGTATCCAGTTTGCTTTCCTCAATTTATTGAAGTCTTCCAAACAAATGGATGCATATCATTCAGAATTGATCATTCTATGATTTCCTAAATACATGTTTGCGACAAGGCTGGTTTTCTGTTTTATACGCGAGCAGCTTTTGTTGGTCTTGCTCATCATGAAATATTCATATGGTCAAATGCGGTTTACTTTCAGGTTTATAACCGCAGATTTAAGATGCATCAACTATAACCATTTTATAAATGATTTTTGAGGCAATGAGATCGAATTTTTTAAGCGAATCATTACACCAATCGACAGGAGCCTTTTTTTAGCGATGATTAAATTATGCGGGATCCAAGGCAAACATAGCTACTTCAAAACCAAATGTTGATGAAATACATTATATACTCTGTTGTTCCTAAAGACCAGGGATGTCTCAATTTCACGGTATGACATATGATGATCTTGCATTATCCGTTTACGCACAGCATCAATGTGTTCTTGCATTACAACCGACTTAGGATGGTATTCACGCGAATCGTCCATGAACAAAGTACGACCGCGATTGAGTTCACTAAGCTAGCGGAAAGGAATGTTTTTGTAGATGCACCATATAAGCAAATTAAGTTCATCTCTTGTTGAGATAATCACGTTGAAAATTGTGAAAAATAATCACACAAAAGTGTTTACCAATTAAACCTATTTTTCTGCCGGTCAAAAAACTTTACAATGGATATGTTAGATAACATCTAGAAATGCCAGTACTGCCAGTTCTTGAAATACTAATGGCTACTCATAAAGCTTCTAGGAAGAGGATTTGAAAACATTACACTTCCTGCTGAAGCGCTTATTAAGTCCAGTTGGTTATATACCCCAAACATGGAGGGAGGTTAAAGTAACAGTCAGACCGAAAACTGGATGACGTCCTTCGAAAAAAGTAAAATTATACTTCCCAATCAGTCTCACACCTTTTCTACTAAAAACACTGGAGATATCGACATATAAGAAGTAATACAGTTAAGTAGTTAAATGTTGCCTAATGGGGAAATTTTATCACTTTTACTATGGTCTCTGGTCATGGATAGCCTGCTGAATCAACTGAACGACTCAGGATTCACAGCGCAAGGATATGCCGGAGACCATTAGAGGTAAAAATGAATGAACTATTACAAACTGTATGCAAACTGCCTTAAACTAAATTAGCAACTGGTGCACAAAAGAAGGACTACACGCTAATCCCAACAAAACAATTCTCGCTCCATTTACAACAAGATGAAAGCCAGATATCAATGCTCCAATTTTAAATGGCCACATATGCTTGCTTAGTATATTGGTTCATGATACAACAAGTAGCAACTTAACAAAAATTAAAAAAAAAATGCATGGGTTATTCTGTGTAGGTGTCATAGAAGCCATGCCATTATGATCCACTGCAGCAATAGATGGAATGCTAAACCTCTATCAACTGCATATATTTGTGCTAAGGACGGTAGCTGACAGCCTCAATCAAATATTCGACATATACTTGTTTTCCAAATGTGTTCATTTAGCCTTTTATTGACCAGAATCATTTACTGCACCAATTTTGATGTTTTTAGAAGCAGGCACAGTTTCGGAATCCCCTTCATATGACAAAACTCTTGTTGCCAACGAAATAACTTGCCATGGTGGTAAATCTTTTTTAATTAAAAATTTCGTCACGATCCGATTTGCGACTTTAATTTCATTCTGGCGTTGTCATATTAAAACCAATTAACTTAGTAGATTGAAACTTTGCACGTAGACTGCTAAGACTTGTTTTTATTTCATATATAGGTTAGTTGTTAAATTGCAGGCTTTTTATTATATCAGGCTAAGAATAAATGGACCGTACTACGTTTAATATTTTGCCTATACCGACGTGGCTATATTATGTTAACCAGAATAGCGTTTTACAATCGCCTATTATATTCAGAAAATTTTAGTAAGACAAAGTTAAAGTTGAGTGCACACAAATATTTAAAATTAATTTTGGAGGAATAGTCCACTAAAAATGAACGTGGTGCGACCTTTTCAACCAGTACTTATTATAATGATAGAATTCAACTTGATTTGATAAGTTACTGTCATAAAATCGTCTTTTCAATAAAAGATAATATTTAGTCTCAACTTGGGAGGGGACTATAAGGAAATAATTGGGTTTTAAATAGTGAGAAATCTATATACCAGCATAAAGTTAACCCTTTTTTACTAAGAGGGCACTCTTTATGTGTGGTTCTTACCTTCAAAATTATCAATCACCACTAAGAATTTCCACTAAACTACGAGATAAAAATGCGTTCTTAATACTTCCAAAATTAATAATTAGTAAACATTAAATATGACTCAAACAAATTCATCCCATATTATTCTAACCTAAAATTTAAACGTAAATATTTTGCTATTCAACTATGGTTGTTTAATTAATTTTATTTTAAAGTGTTTGGGTCATTTTATGACACATTTTTTCTTAGTTTTATTTCTTGATAATGTTATTTATACAGTGCCTTCATTTCAAAACGAACCATCCTTAATAACTTCGTTAAATAGAAAAATTTAAAAAAAAAGAAAAAACACGTCAATTTAGATATACATGGGGAAGTTTAATTTTGCATTTGTTAAAAGTCTGTCAATCACCTCCTGACCTCCAGCTAACCTCACTTTGATATGTCAAATGGGAACCCCCACCTTGTGACACACCATTGTAAGCAGCATAAAATTGTCTATCCAACCGTATAAAAAAAATTAAATCGGTTGACGTACAAGCGAACAGTGTGCAAAAATGTCTTGTAATAATGCATAATATATCGGCCTCGAACTTTAGTATGTCAAATGATTACCCTATAGTGTGATACATCATTTTAAAGGGCATACTATCTCCTATTTAGCCAATAAAAAAAAACAAAATCTGTTGATGTACAAGCTAATAGTAAGAAAAGATGTGTGGTAATAATAGACACCTTATCACATTAAACTTTATTATGTCAAATGTCTACTTCATAGAGTAAAATATTATTTTAAATTTAAAATAAATATTTTTTTAAAATAATAAACAGTTAAAATATTTGCGAGAAAAAAAACTAAGCCTGTTTTAAAATTCATCGCAAAATTCATTGCAGTCTAATCAATCTAGTGTATTTATTTCAATGATATTTTTTGCGGTACCTGATAGGTACAAAAAATCACTGCAATAAATAAAATTTTTAAGATCTTTAAACACCAGTTGTTTATTATTGTTAAAATTGTCATTGTGACGCCTAGTTGAAACGTGAATATAAATGGTGTATACGCTAGCCGAAAGAATAGAAATAATTTGTCTCTATGGAGCTGAAGATCGGTGCGCTCGTAGAACCGCCAGAGCATTTAACGAGAGGCATCAAGACAAAAACGTGGGCCATAAATATGTACTCGAATTGGTACGAAAGTTTGAAGAAACGGGATCCGTTTGTAATAAAAAATCTATTGAGAAAAGGGTTGTAGATGAAGCATGCCAAATCGAGGTACTAGGACAGTTTGCAATAGATCCAACTTTATCCATCTCAAAGGTCGCAGATTTAACCAACATTTCTGCTGGCTCTGTGCATAAAGTTTTGAAACAAAATAAGTTTTTTCCCTACAAAATTCAAATTCTTCAAGAACTCGGAGAAGACGATTTTGATAGGAGAATTCAATTTTGCGAATTAATGTGCCAACGAATTGACGAGGACCCCCATTTACCTAAGAATATCTGCTTTAGTGATGAATCAACTTTTTTTCTAAATGGACTGGTTAACAGACATAACTGCAGATACTGGGATAATGAAAATCCGCACCTTTTCCGAGAAGGGCATACTCAATATCCCGAAAAAATTAACGTGTGGGCAGGAATTTATGGCAATGAAATCATCGGGCCATTTTTTTTGGAAGATAATTTAACTGGGCAAATTTATTTAAACCTTTTAGAAAACACAATATACCCTGCCATTGTGCAATCTTTAGAAAATCAAGTGGATGAAAATGCTGTTATGGTACTAAATGAAAATAATTTGCATTTCCAGCAAGATGGAGCTCCCCCGCACTACGCTTTGGCAATTCGAGAGTGGCTTGATGAACATTTTCCAGGGACGTGGATTGGCAGACGTGGTGCAATTGAATGGCCAGCACGGTCTCCAGACCTAACCCCTCTAGACTTTTTTCTTTGGGGGTATTTAAAAAGCAAGGTTTATAAAACCCCACCTGAAAATATTGACGATTTAAAAGAACGAATTGTTCGGGAATGTAGAGGAATTAGCAGAGAAACCCTTGCCAATGTTCGTGGGGAATTTGAACATTTAATAAAATAATTTTCTTCAACTGAATAAAACTGAATAAACTGCTTATATTTAACACATATTTTTGCATCCTAATTACCTATAACGTCTATTAACTTAATTTTTTTTGACATCGTTGGATAGCAGAACGTACGTCCTTTAAAATGATGTATCACACTATGGGGTAATCATTTGACATACCAAAGTTCGAGGCCGATATATTATGCATTATTACAAGACATTTTTGCACACTATTCGCTTGTACGTCAACCGATTTAATTTTTTTTATACGGTTGGATAGACAATTTTATGCTGCTTACAATGATGTGTCACAAGGTGGGGGTTCCCATTTGACATATCAAAGTGAGGTTAGCTGGAGGTGAGGAGGTGATTGACAGACTTTTAACAAATGCAAAATTAAACTTCCCCCTGTATATCTAAATTGACGTGTTTTTTCTTTTTTTTAAATTTTTCTATTTAACAAAGTTATTAAGGATGGTTCGTTTTGAAATGAAGGCACTGTATATTTTTAGGTACTTGTCAATTTTTCTTCCAGTCGATAACACTGTTCTGCATGAAAATCCTCTCCTCCAAACTAATGTGTTATTTCGATAATTTTTGTCAATGTACTTTTTACGCTGACCTGTAAGTTGTCGTATCGTATAGCAGAATCTAGAGAACATCAATAATATGTTTTATGTGATTGCAAAGCAGGCATAAGGATGTACCTATGCGATATATAGGTTGTTATAGCATACCGGAATGAGACGTTGCCAAATACAAGTTTAGAGAAATTGTGCTCAATCTAGCAACATCGTACCTTAAAAGTCTCATCCCCTAGGGTTTAAAATAAAGGAGATACCCATTAAACCCTATGTAATTCCAAAATTCACCACACCCCATAGTTCTTAGAACGGTCAACTACAGAAATTATGTCGTTGCTTCTGGTACTCTTGATACTCGATATTCCTAGAGAACACCAAATATACGAAACGGGAATATAAGAAGCCGGCCGGTCATCGAAGGATCAATATTCCATATACGAGCGAAGTGCAGAGAACGTGTGAACAAATCAAACAGTTTCTGTTATATATGTGGTGAAGAGACACCGACAACTCAACGAACGACTTTGAGCATACTTGTAAAAAAAGCTTATGATTATAAATTGGGTCCAAAGTTGGCGATCAAGACAAAATTTCGGTTCCCAAAATTTGCTGCCACACTTGCTCAAGAACCTTAATAGAATGGCTAATGGATACTCACAAGTCTATGAAGTTTAGGATGCCAATGATTTGGTGGGAAACTCAGCATCTAAGATGCTAAGATCTCGTTTACAGCAGTGGAATTTCTTATAAAAAGAAGTGAAAATTTCCACGTTTTGGAAACGGCAGTCTATATTGACAGTGTTTAATCATCGAACTTGGTCTTTTCTATAAACATAGCGGGTGGCGACTGCTTATTGAATCTTAAAAGACAAGCTTAAAGGCAGTTTTATGAGTAGAAATGGGCAATCATATGTGCCCATGGGTCATGCTGTAAATATGAAAGAAACGTACTAGAACATGCGTATATTACCTCAAAGTATAGTACGATGATCATAAATGGAATATTTGTTTCGATCTAAAAGTTATTGCACTTCTTACACGTCCTTAATGAACCCTCAGTAGAGCAGCAGAAAATTTATTTACCTCCTTTGCACTTAAAATTCGGGCACATAAAAATTTTTATTATAGTCTTAAATAAAAAGGAAATGCATTTTAAAGATGAAAATTTTGAAACTACATATTTGAGAAAAGAAAATAAAGCATGGACTGTCTTCAAAAATGTATATAACAACTTTCTAGGTAAAAAAAATGGGTGAACTGCAAAGATCTAGTTGAAGAACTTATCCAATCTTACAGGATGTTAGGTGGCAACATGCCACTTAAGCTGCATTCTCTTCATTCCTATTTGGAATTCTTCCCTTACAATTTAGGTGTAGATTTCACAAGCAAATTTTTCAAACGAACAAGCGGTATAGTGGAAAATGGACCACAAACATGTTAGCGGACTACTGTTGGACCCCCAAACGTGAAACCGATCCCTGCTAATACAAGCCAAAAAAGACAACAAAATAATTTATTTTATTGTATTATACTATTTTCAATACAGATTGAAGATTGCTTATGGTTTTGGTGTCTCATATTTTATATTCTTCTTTCCTCCTCTAAAAACTTATAATGGAACACCAGAGGAAATATTTTATTTTAAGTACTGTTGAAAATGATTGATATTTTCCTTGATATAAACATTAAAAAAAATAATAACAGGTTTGTTTTGCAGAAAGAGACAAATTTGATGAATTGTAAAGTTCTACCGTACGTTATCGAATGATATATATCATATTTTATAAAAAAAATCCATAAGAAAAAATCCAGAATAGATAAATCAGATAGTTTTAGAGGAGGCAACTCAGAGGCTCATTGGTATCAAAGCATCTTTGAAGAAAATCACTTTCCAAAAAAGGTATGAAAGTAGTGACCCAGTGCACTGCCTTGTTAGTGGTGTATTATTATACCTCGCCAAGAGAACATTTTCTTGAAATTCAGGCACTTAATCTGTATTTCTAAGATAAAACAAGCGATAATAAATCCCAAGCGCCTCTCATAATTTTTATAACTTTTGGACAGTTATCGATTATTAAAACTTAAAAAAAATACTCACCGGATGAAAAAATCTCTTTACCATACTCTTTAAAATCTAATTAAATATTTAGCTGTCAAATTGAAATGGTAATTATAAAGCTTCCGTTTTCCGCAGTAGGCGCAGTCTTTATTCAGTTATACAGATTTACTGCAGTAAATTTTTTTTTCTTAAACGATTATATATTTAGAGGTTCTTAGAAACTCTGAATATAATTATCAGATTTACAAGCAAAACAGCTTCGCACTTCCTCCAGGGAGTACTGACTCATACGAGGTATATAAAGACACCAAACGTATGAAGCTCTGTGGGGACCCTTTCGAAGTTACCGGGCCATAGGTGGCGTGGTCTTCTGTACTTCCTAAAAACTTTCGAACTGTCCACGCGGTTACAAGGAGAACTGCTTTCTGCATCGGTTTATACAGATGCTCATTAAGGCCCAGTCCCTTGATGTTCTACAGGAGATTCTTTGGTATCACTTCAGTTGTTGATATGGGAATCGTGGGAAAGCTGTTCATTGCTAACTGTCTGTGGATTTGCACCTCCAGATCTCTGTATTTGGCGATCTTCTCATTGTATTTTGGTCTTAGGTTATTGCGATTAGGTATAGCAATGTCAATCAGTGTAGATCGCCTAGAAATTTTATCTGTTAGTATAATATCTGGCCTATTATGAGCAACTGTTTGATCTGTTAGAACCCTTCGGACCCAATATAACTTGGAATCGTTGTTTTCAAGAATAGACTCTCATTTGTATTTGTAGTAAGGAATTTTTCCTACCTGCCACAGTTTTAACTTATCTGCTAACTCTTGGTGGAATATCTGAGTTCTGTCTTTCCTTATACTCGGTTGCGGCAAACGCTTGGAATCCTCCAGTTAAGTGCTGGATTGTCTCTGATGTTCGATAACCATATACATTGGTCGTGTTCTATTGAAAGATGATAAACTTCCGATAGTTCTTCATTGAAATAACCTGGTTTTGAATAGCTAATAAGAAACCCTCTGGAAACTTCTGTACTGAAATCAACTAGTAGTTCGACGCTGAGTTGCCGACATTGTCCTGGATGACCTCATTTGGATGCCCTCCATCAAGTGGTTTCTGTAGTCAGGCTAGTAACTTTTCTTGGTCTGTTCGGTGGTGAGAAGCAATATCCCGTTCCCTCAGCTGTAGCGGCGTTGAATCGTCTGCCTTACATATTGCTCGATGTAGTGTACAAGAGTGCGCTAACCTGTGGAAATAAAAACATAAGTTTATTATTTGTTGATCGAGCTGTTTACTAATATCGACCAATCCTCTTCCTCCTTGGTGTCTTGGAAGCATTGTACATTCAATAGCACGCCGAGGGTGGTGTTTGTGGGCTTTTGTTCAGACTGTTCTTATTTTCCTTTGCAGGTTTAAACAAATTTCCACTATTTAGACTAGTTCGTAACACGCGTCTTACCCTTCTGATAAATTCGGTTGTCAATTCGGCCTTCATAGTGCGATAATCAATTCGTTTAGCCTGTTTCATACTTAGGTATTTATATGTTTGCTCTGCTTCCATTACAGCAATAATTTCATCGTACTGCATCTCAAATGCTCCCGGTTGTATCTTTCCTTTAACGATGTTTAAAATACGGTACTTGTCAAGTCCAAACTGCATTCCGATATCCCCGGAGAACTCCTCCACAATTTTAGGCATTTGCTCCAGCTGGTTTTTGGTAGCAGCCATCAATTTAAGAACATCCATGTACAGAAGATGATTCAATTTTATCACCTCTTCGTTCTTATTTCTAATACCAAATCCGTATCTGGTGGAGTTCAAATGGCGTGACAGTGGGTTCATTGCAAGGCAGAACCACAATGGGCTTAGTGAATCACCATGAAATATTCCTCTTCATATTGGGATTATATAAGTGTCGATGGTATCGTTGGATAACACTTGCAATTGAATCCTAGTTCTCCAGGTTGACATGGTGCGTTCCAAAAAGGAAACAAAATGATTATTGACCCTATACATTCTTAATATAGTTTTGAGCCACTCATATGGCACTGAATCGAAGGCCTTCTTATTATCCACGTAGGCGGCAAAGAGGTTTCTTCGGTTGGTACAGAGTTGGTTACATATGGTAGAGTCAACAATCAATTGTTCGTTGCATCAGGTTGCGCCTCTTGTGCATCCTCTCTGTTGAGTTGAGATGATGTTATTTCGTTCATAATTAACTTATTATTATATAGTACATATTATTATTATTAATAAGATACCTACTGCGAATTTGTTTGAATTTTCAAAAAAATCCTAATTATCGATATATTAGTCAAACATGTTTGAAAAAGCATTTTGGTTTCTACTTTAAAATCTCATGTCTCTAAAAGAAATTAAGTACGTCGATAGATTTTAGGTAACAAACTTTACAATAACCAGTTTTGTTTTTTTTTTCATTAACTTTCATATGAACTGAGATACAAGGGAAGTTTGTAAATGGAAAATTTTCAATTTCCCTTTGTATCTTTAAAACAAGAAAGCCTAGGAAATTTTTTTTGTTGTATCTTTTGCTTAAGAAAAAGTAGCACAGGTTTCCAAAAATCGCAAGTCTCTATCTTTAATAGTTATAAAGTACCCTGCAAAAGTGGAAAATTGGACACTGTGTACATAACAACGGACGTCATTTTGAACATTTACTTAGACTTTATTTAAACAATTAAATAAATTCGGTCAGGAAATAAGAATTTTTAATTAAGAATTTGATATATCGTGGCACAGAATATTTATAAAGCTTTAGATGTAGGCGAAGTGCTGTTGGTGGCGCCATCTGTAATTTTCAACGAAACTGTATTCAGATCTTGATTTCTTAACCTAAAAAACCCCAAAGTGACAAGTTTAGTACAAATCAAGCTACTATTAAGAAAAATATTTACAAAAATGTTTTAAAAAATTATAACTTTAACGCTGTATTTCAACACTATTAACTTTTGAACACCCTGTATAGGCACGTCCAATGATGCTATTGTCCTCTGAATTCAGTTTAAAAAACCAAACATAATTTTTCAATTAATTAGGCCGAAGCTACAATAGTTAAGGTGTGAGGCTACTGTAAAAAGTCTGGGTAGAACATTCTTGGTTTTTATGACAGGTTAAATTCATTAAAAATATTTCAGATTTATTAATTGAAGTTATTCATATTCGGCCGGCACTGAAATTTAGCTGATACTTTAGGATCTGCTGGATGTATTTTAGCGTAATAAGGGATTAGCACTTTTACGGTGGATAAAACACGGAGCTGATTAAGTCCCGAGGACCGTGGTTAGGCTCTAGGTTAAATTGAGGGTTTCGTGGCTGAAAGGATTTCCACCACAACGCTCGGTATGTAGTTCGATAATCTTAACAGCAAACACGTCTTTTTACTTATTTTATGTAATTAAAAAAATAATTTTTTTCAGTTGTACTTAAAATGTTCAGACTTAAATTTAACGGTCCCGTTTACCTAATAAAGCTAAAATTGTCTAATATTCCCACTGTTTTTAAATCAAAAGTTACGCACGACCCAAAAATTCACACCACATGTGCCGAAACAAGTAATCTCATTAGAGGGCGGTTATATGAGAGGGCGATAATTTATTGCCCTTTAAAACTTCGTCTAAAAATGCGTTTTTATCTCTTTGAGTTATGGTAAAGTTCTTACCTACAATTTCGAAACATATGTGTACTTGTGATCATACCTGAAACAAAAAAATCAATATAATTCTAATTTATTATTTTGAAAATTTATTTATTGATATAACATATCATATTTTAAAAGTGTACTGTTGTAAAGTCTTTGGTTTTTTACCTGTAGAGAGTAAACACTACTTTTTTTTTAAACGGACTGACTTCTAATTTTGGAAATATATATATATATATATATATATATATATATATATATATATATATATATATATATATATATATAGAGTATATATATATATATATATATATATATATATATATATATATATATATATATATATATAGAGTATATATATACATATATATATATATATATATATATATATATATATATATATATATATATATATATATATATATATAGAGTATATATATACATATATATATATACTCTTTATTAGACAGATACATAAAGGAAGCGGTCTGTTTATCTAGTCAGACCAATGTATACTTATATTTTTAAAATTTTTGAAACCAAATTTGGAATGGCTTCATCGCTTTCAAGTTTTTTTATCACAATTCAAAAAAATTAGTATAAAAACCTGAATACCGTTAAAATTTTGCAACCTATATTTCAAATGCATTTCCAGCTATTTTGCAAAAATTTCATATATTTCCGAGATTTTACTATTTTTCTTCTACTCGATGTTTTGCTTTTGGATTAAAATGTTGTTGTCGGACTTGCATGGTCTTTATTTTTATTTATTCTTACGACATTTCGATTAGGTTCTATCTCTAATCGGTATCAAGTATCAACTGAACATTTTGTTTTAAAACTACCAGTTTATATAGGGACTGTGTCCATTGAAGTGCAAAGTTTGACTTCACGGTACACACCTCAATGATTTGATGTTAAAATAGTGGTTGCCAAAGGTTAGGTATCTCAACACTCGGTTTACTGAAGATTCCATTATTGTTTTTAATGTAAGCTGATCCTATAAATTTTCTTTTTTTCATGTTGGGTTCCATATACACTGCCGCAGCCTCAGACAATTTTATATGGTGTTGATTATCCCAGGCGTGTTCTGCAATACCTGATCTAGACGTTTCCCTTTTTTGTATATGAGTTTTATGTTCCTTAATTCTAACTTCTTTTGGTCGTCTGTTTTCTACAATATATATTTCACCACACTCCCATGGAACTTTATAAACACATTTTTTTTATCGGTCGTTTTTGGTTTTGTATTTGTTAAATGACCTCTAAGTGTATTTCCTGATTTAAAGGCTGTTTTTGCATTATAACTACTGGCAACTCGTCTTATTTTCTCCGAGGTTCCCTTAATGTACGGAATTGTGAAGAAGGAATGTGTTATTTGCTGTCTAGTATTTGTTGTTCTCTTAGAAATTATACAACTTTTAGAGAGTAAGATGAACACATATATTAAAAATTCTACACATTTCGTGAACATCAATCTAAAGCCAGACGACAGATTAATAGGCTTTGATGTGGAAAGTCTATATACTAATGTACCATTGGGGGAATCACTAGACATAATCAAAACTAGACGTACAAATGGTACTACTTTATCAGATAGAACCACGTTACTACTGGACGGGTGATGGACTTTTTGGAGTATTGCTTGGGCAGTGCTTACTTTCAAGTAAAAGACAAGTTCTACGCTTAGGACGTCAGGCTTCCGATCAGTTCTTCACTCTCTCCAGTAATCGCCAATATATATGGAATGGTTCGAAACTTATGCCATAGAAACGGCAACAGTAAAATCGAAAGTATGGTTGAGATATGTCGATGATACCTTCATCGTATGGAGGGCAATGATTAAGAACTTAATAATTTCTTGAAATATCTAAATACCATTCGACCTACAATTAAATTTACTATGGAAAAAGAGGTAAATGATCAATTGTCCTTCCTAGATATCATGGTGAACCGTACAAACGACACCATTAAAACTTCAGTAAACAGAAAGCTAACATATACTGGACAATATCTTAATCATAGTTCTAATCATTCTGTTGGAACAAAACGGGAAATTATACGTAGCCTCTATAATCGCTCTATATCTATATGCAATAATGCCGATTCATTGGAAAAAGAGGTAGCAAATATTAAATCCGATTTACAACAGAATGGTTATCCTTTAAAACTAATTGACCATGTTATAAATAACTTTAGCACAACGAACACTGGACAGCAAGAAACACATTCCTTCTTCACAATTCCGTATATTAAGGGAACTTCGGAGAAAATAAGACGAATTGTCAGTAGGTATAATATTAAAACAGCCTTTAAATCAGGAAATACTCTTAGAGGTCATTTAAGAAAAACAAAACCAAAAACTCCCGATAAGAAAGAATGTGTTTACCAAGTTCCATGTGAGTGTGGTGAAATGTATATTGGATAAACCAAACGACCACTAGAAGTTACAATTAAAGAACATAAAATTCATACAAAAAAAGTGGAAACGTCGAGATTAGATATTGCAGAACACGCCTGGGATTAACAACACTATATACAATGGTCTGAGGCTGCGGCAATATTTTATGGAACCCAACATGAAAAAAAGAAAATTTGTAGAAGCAGCTTACATTAAAAACAATAATCGAATCTTCAGTAAACCGAGTGTTGAGATACTTAATCTTTAGTAACCACTACTTTGTAACATCAAATCACAGAGGTGTGTACAATGAAGCGAAACTTTGCGCTTCAATGGACACAGTCCCTATATAAGCTTGTAGTCTTCAGAAAAAACATTCAGTTTCTACTTGATGACGATTAGAGATACAACCTAATCGAAACGTCGTAAGAATAAATAAAAATAAAGACAATGCAAGTCCGACAACCACATTTAAGTCATTCTTCAACTTCGTCTTCAACCTTTTTCTTTTTGTTGCTTTAGTATTTCAAATTTTTATTTGCCGTGATGTTCTGAATTCAAATTTTATAAGCATTATCTTTGGTAAAAAAATTTTAAGGAGTTATACATTTGTTTGTTATATCAGCTTATAGGTATATACAGAGTGTCTGAAAAGTACGTTTACAACGTTTGATAACAGACTCTTGACGTCAAAAGATTTAAGCCAAGTTATATCCGATACTTCTTTAGGCGGTAAAATACGTCAATGTTTAAAAAAATTTAATATTAACTTTTCCCAAATTTCTCGAAAACCTGGTAATTGAATTTAGTGATAATTCATGTGTAATCTAACACTATAATATGGCGTTTTCTAGTGGTATAGTGATCAGATATAAAGTAGTGTGTTAAAAATAGACGTCACTTGTATACATCGCTTCTGATTTTTTTAAGTCATCAACGCTATGACAACTTATATATTTATATCGGAGAATCGCATGTGTTTATAAGCTTTTTTAACTCTTGAAAATTTTCGTTGCATGAGCGTTTTTAAAATAAATATTTTCAATTACATGCATATACCAATTAACTGTAATAATAAAAAATATCTGTAACAATATCTTTTCGAGTGATTTTTTTGCTATGATATTTAATAATTTGACTTTTATCAAATTTCTATCGCTATCTAAAAAGTTGAATAAAGTAAAATCAACATTTTAAACTAAGCCTATTTTATTATTAAACATGGACAACTATACGAACTCCGAGAAGGTTGACATGCTTCTGATGTTTGGGTTTTGTGAAGAAAATGAGCATCGAAGTGTTAGAGATTTCCTGTTGAATACCAAAACATCAAACATTTGGGCAGCTTTGCGAAAAAATACTGAAGATTGAGGTCGTATTCGAATAACTTGAACAGTCTAAAAGGAAGAGAAAATTTTGAATAGAGTTGAAAAAGAACCAACCACTGCTTAGAACGTGTGATAAATATCCCTAAAACTATTGTAAATGATTATCTCCTAATTTCTCCGGAGCATACAACGGAGGTCAAAATAACCCTACTTTGAAATATAAAAAAAATTCTCAAGTGTCCCTTCACGGAGATACAGAGCCCTAAAGGGTACCCAGTGGTTTACCTGATCGTCTCTAAGTTTTGAACCAACTTGAATAATTTAAAGAAATTTTAATATTTTATAAAGGTTATAAAGAATTATTAAACCATACACAGTAGATGTTCTAGATCTTCAGAGAAGTCAGGAAGGGACTTGCAGCCACACTCGTTGGGCCTAATTTTTGACAGGTGTCATTTTACAGAGCTGAAAACTGATATTTTAAATACTTTGATCATTCCTATTCAAAAAAAAAGTGTGCTTAATTTATTTCGATAAAATTTGCGGTTTTCGAGATAACTCAGTTTATATGCGAAAAAGTCAAAAGTTACTGATGCTGAACACAAATAGGTAAAAATAAAATACGTAGGGTGTGCTGAGGTGTTTTAATTTATGGGAAAGTACTGTCTCACTCTTCGAAGGCAAGGGGATTTTATGCTGAAAGCTTTCCAGCTCAGACATTGTCAAGTCGAGAAACCTTTGAAAAGGTTGATTTGGGCTCAATTGATTAACAAATGTTATTAAAATGCAAAAATATTGACAATGCTTAAACGTTATTTTGGCTTCACGTGCTTTAACACATTTGCTTATTCTTCGAATATTTTTCCTCTGGACTGTAAATAATGTTCCGTCATTGTTACGGATCTCATTAGAATGATGTGTTATTCTCACTAATAGCTCCTCTCTAGTATTTACTGGTGTTGAATAAACTAGTTCTTTTATGTGTCCTTAGAAGGAAAAGTATAAAAATAAAATTAAGGTCTGGAGACCTTGGTGATCATGAAACAGGTCCACGTCGACCTATTCATCCACGGCCCAGACTGATAGTTAAGTACTATACGGTTAAAATGAGGTGAAGCACCATAATGCATGTACCACATTTGCATTGTTCTATTAAGAGGTACGTGTTCCAATAAATTGTTTAAATTTTGCTGCAAAATTTGTAAATAAATCTCACAATTGAGTCTTACTTCCAAAACAAATGGACCTATAATGTTATTTCTGATGATGCCAGCCCATACGTTTATAATAAACCTTGTTGCGTGTGGGTTTTCATCAGCACAAAAATGTAAATTGTGTGAGTATGCCATCTCTTGTAAAACTGGCCTCATCGGTAAAGAAAATAAACTTAGCAAAATTTAGATTTGGGTTATGTTTCTGCAAAAACCAGTTGGAGTATTGAAACTTTGCGGAATAATCATCCGGAGATATAGGGTGTACTTTTTCAGCGTGGTACGGGTGAAGTAACTGTTCTGTTAGAGTTTCATGTACAATCCATTTTGTAACATTGTTTTGTGTCGCGAGCTTTTTTATGCTGCTTGAAGGGTTGTTTTCAATATCTTGCAAAATTTGTTCGTCTACGTGAGGGTCTCGTGTTCTCCTGGGATGTTCCTCGCAGCCACGTCGCGACAAAAATGACCCTGAATAAAACATGTAAAAAATAAATTTGTTAATTTTAATAATTATTTTCTAATAATTTTTGTCTGTTTCCCTTACGCTTCTATCAAACCACTGAAAGGTTTTTAAACTTGGCAATGTTCGAGCTGGAAATCTTTCAGCATAAAGTCTTCTTGCCTTCAAACAATTAGACAGCGCTTCACCATAAATTAAGTGCATATCAGTATACTCTCTGTAAGAATATTATCCCATTTTTTTAAATTATTTTTATTAGAAGGCGGTTTTGACAAATTCCATTGATAGTAACTCATTATATAGGTATTAACAATAACAACCTGACTGTTACCTGTTTATGTTTAACATTAGTAACTTTGAGTGTTTCGCATAAAAACCAATTTATCTCGAAAACCTCCAGTTTTATTGAAATAAATTAAGAGTACCTTTTTAAAAGAAAAATGCCTAAAGTATTTAAAAAATCAGTTTTCAGCTGTGTAAAATGACACGTGTCAAAAATTAGGCTCAAAAAATGTGGCTGCAGGTACATTCCTGACTTCTCTGATGATCTAGAACATCTACTGTAGTATGGATTAATGAGTCTTTATGTTCAGTTAAAGCCGATAAAGTAAGTCGCTGGGTATCCATTTAGGGCTCTGTACCTCGATTATAAGAGGAACTTTAGAAATTTCTTTTCTATGACAAAGTTGGATTATTTTGATCTCTCTTATATGCTCCCCAGAAATTAAGAGGTACTTACCGGACACCCTGTATGCATCATAGTGCCCCATCTAATTTTTCTGTTGCTGTTCGGTAATATTTACATGACCAATTGATGGATTAGAAGAGGCAATAAGGTACCTGTAAGACGGCCGCCACGTTCTTCAGAGTTAGATATGTGTAACTTTTTTGTAGATAGCTCTTAAAACAGAAGTATACAGGACTCCGGTGAACTTCTGCAAAGTACTATTGATACGCATTTTAAACGCTGACAATCTTTTTAATAATCCTAAGATAATAGATTGAGTACAATTTCAGTTTTTTTTTATGTGTTAATAGGTTTAATCAGCATTTTGTACATTTGCTTAATTACTGTTTTCATTTTGGTTAGTTTTTTCAATATTTACAAAACACAGACATGTAGTTTCAATATTTATTTTAAAAATTGCTTTATTTTTACAGCAAACTGGTGTATGTATATAATTGCAAATATTTTTTTCTTGCCAAAACCGGTCATCTAATGAAAATTTTTCAAGAGGTACGCTGTTAAAAATAATCTTAAATTTAATAAAAATTTAATGTCCATTCTACATTAGATTTATTGATTTTGTACGTAAAATCTTCAGTAATTTACATGTTCTTTGAATGTAAAGTAATTTATTCAAATATTAGTTCGTTGTATATTAAATTTGATTAAATGATATCTTAAAATTAAATAAAGTAACTGAAATGATATTTCAACTTTCTCTACATAAAAACTAATTCACACGTACCTTAACATTAAAGAAATTTACATTAATATTTATGGTACATTCCATGAGATTCCGGGAGATGGCGCGGCTTTTATTGAACTTTTTGTTCAGTCAGTTGCTTAAAGGATTCAATTTTCTTATAATGAGGTGTACGTGTCTGCCGGTACTGACGGAAACCAAGGAGTTCAAAACCGGTCTACAGATGACAGTATACTACAGTAAATTTATGCCTTTACCTGGTAACAGAATTTTTTGACTTCATATTAATCTCGGTGCATTAAATTTGTGATGACATATTTTAAATTCCATGAACACTGGTTATATATTTAATGTACATTGTCACCTTAAAAAGTAATGATCAAAATTTTAGATTTAATTTATGACTAAATTAGATTTAATGGAATAAATTAATCTAGATTAATATAAATTATTAAATTTATTGCATTACATTAAACACATTTAATAAACGTTTATGAAATTTGCTTCCAGCACATTTATCTTAAATTTAATGCATTTCCTTATTATAGTGTAAAAAGCTTTCATATACACGGTTATCCGACAGAAATAGCTAGGTTATCATAACATTGATGACATAAAAAAATCAGAAGCGATGTTTACAAGCGACATCACTTTTATAACACATTGCTTTATAACCGTTCGCTATGTCACTAAAAAACGTTATAGTATATATAATAAAAAAAAGTCAAAAGTCTGTTATTAAACGTTGTATACATGTTTTCCGGACACCGTGTATATAAAAATTAAATAATTTTTTTCAAAAATTTTCTAAATTATTGTTGTAATTATATTGATCTGTTTACATTACAGTCACATGATAATTATTTATACGTAACATGCAATAATCTTTAAAGAGATAAAATAACTATTCTATTAATTTTTAAATCCGCTTCAACATTTTTTTAATAAATGAGAGATTTTACTGCCGTTTGTTATTGGAAATTAATTAGTGTACTTCGCATACAGCAGCGATCCATTGTATGTTCTTTTTTTGCATGAAATACTGAAAAAGCTCTTTCGTGTTTAAATTATGATTGCAAATGAATTAAGGTTTTTATAATATGAGATTATAGGTAAATATTTTTAGCTACGAATCAATATGGAGCTACGCATGCCATTTGGACTATAAACTGTGCTTATAAAATATGATAATACGTAGGTCTTTTTGAAAGTTTTGAGATAGGCTGCTGTCTTCATCCATTTTCAAAGTATTTCATTTCATTTCATATTGTACATTCCCTTTCATAAGCTTAAACCATTTGGTAAAAATCTGTTAGCACTTTTCTGGTTTGATTTCTACAAAGATTGGGTTCCACCTAGTCAGCAACTTGTCGGCGGTGGTAAAACGTCATTCTCTCAAATAATTTTTAAGGTAAGAAAACAAATCCTAATCAGGGAGCACTGCCAGGAATATAGAGTAGATATTTCAAAGTTTGTAGCTTTGAAATTCGGTTGCATTATCGAAATAAAGACATAAGATGTCCAAATGAGAATTTGAGCAAAGCATTTTGACTCTTGCAATTAACTTAGTAAGATAAAACATCGTGTATCACCTTCTAGAGAGTTGAAACTGTAAACGTAGCTCAGAATTTGATGAAAAGAAAATATAAATTCGCTTTCTTGTCTGTCTGCATGTTTATTTATCTATTCGGTACAAATTTTGCAATTGATTTTCAATTAATGAATAAAAAGCAGAAAAGAGTTATATGCTAAAAAGTATAAAATAATTAATAATAATAATGAATAGCCTCACTCAGATTTATAACCTCATTCAGATTCCTAACCTCATATACATCGTCCTGAAAATTTGTGATCAATGATTTTTAATAGCTATGAAAATATTAATCTAAAATGTTGTGTGAGTCTTCTCAGCGGTAACCACTCTACACCTCGTTATTGTACTCCACGTTTTTCGTTTTCAATCTTACAAGTATTATCTCTCATAGCTATAAAAAATTCCCAATCACAGATTTTCCGGGCAATGTCCATGGGCTTAGGATTCTGTATGGGATTATAAATCTGTATGGGGCTAGAAGAAATTATTTTATACTTTTTAGTCCGTGATATAATAAAAAGGATTGTTTAAATAATTACTTATCTATAACATTATCGCCATAATTCAGTGAATTGCAAGGCTGATCGATGCGAAATTTATTGGAACTATTTGTTGTAAAAACTTTGACGAATTGTTAGTAAAAATTATTGATAACGCAACCGTTATCGCGCAGATTGTGGACTCTCTTGACAAAAAACATCATAATAAGAAGCATCAGCACGATGTACAGATCATTTAGAAATTTCTGCCACCAGCTCTCTTAGGTGAATAAATGAGTTTTGATATTTTATTATGTGTATTTAAAATTAATTAGACTATAATTATTTACAAACTTAATGCTATAATCTCTTTTTTCATTACAAATATTTCAACATTACTTGATCTGACTTAGCTTTAGTACTGGAAATTATTTAGTTTACTCCACATATAGCATTGTATGTATGTGTTTTTTTTTTGTATGTAAAATTGAAAAAGCCTTTTTAGTATTTTTGTGTTTACATTATGACTGCAAATGAACATAGGCTTTTATAACATGGGATTACAGGTAAACGTTTTCAGCTGCGAATCAATATGAAGCTACGAATACCCTTCAAAATATTAGCTTTATACAGGAAAAGCGGTATTTTAATTTGGAATATGGTTCGTGAACCGTATGTTCGTTACAAAGCTCGTATAAATTATTTAAACACTGGCTTTTATTATAAGATAGTATACAGATTGTAACGAAAACATGAAAGATATTTTCACATTCTAAAATGTTGTTCCTTTGAAAAGTTACGGAAATTACTCATTAATGAAACTCTTATTTCTCATCTACAAAAACACGTGAAAGGAATACTACAAGTTCATGTAAACGTTTTTCGTATAGGCTCCCTCTTCGGAGGTATGGGCTCTCAAAAAACTGCAGTGGAATCAAGTTTTTACACATAATTAGTGAATTAAAGATGGCTTGCTTTGAACAACGTTTCTTACATACCTCTAGCTATTGACTAAAGATTAAGTGTACTTCATTCATGTCGCTAACCCTAATCGTTTTCGCAAGAACGACATTTTATTTACATCATGTATTTGGCATATTTCGATAAAAGATACATCTTTGTTCCTATTAAATGTTCAACCTCCAACCTTACGATAAAAAAATTCGATCTAAAATTAGAGTTTACCTCTTTAGTTAAAAATGTCTAATTCCGTGAATTGCAGTTCGACCTAGGTTCGCAACAAATTTGCGTTTTATTTTATAGGCACCAAAAACAAAGTATCGTTGTTGTAAACGTTGCTAGGTACGAAAAAATAAATATCCTGCATTTTAGACCTTGTCAACTTTCACATCGCTGACACATTAATTCATTAGCTGGATATTGATTTAACGATTTTTGGATTTCGTGGTGAAATTAATTGTGAAATAAATCGAAATATGGAAAACACGTTTATTAAGTATGCATATATGCATTTGATGTATGATCATATATCTTGCAATGCTTTGAAGCCACAACAGATATCTTAATCGTACTATTCCAGATCAGCAAACATTTCAACGATTTGACCAACGTCTACGGGAGAATGCTAGGCAATTCCATTTACTAAGGTAATGTTATTAAATTTCTCCATAATTTTAGAAAAT
This sequence comes from Diaprepes abbreviatus, assembly GCA_034092305.1. Taxonomy (NCBI): domain Eukaryota; kingdom Metazoa; phylum Arthropoda; class Insecta; order Coleoptera; family Curculionidae; genus Diaprepes; species Diaprepes abbreviatus. The sequence continues at coordinate 1,073,649 of JASJET010000304.1, forward strand.
TTTGGAAAAGAAGTACTGATTCTGATCGGAGAAGAACAATACGTACACTGCAATTATAGGAAAATATTTTAAGTACTGTAGATTACACTTTTTCAACGGGCACTCGAAAATTATCGGAGCAGTTTAATATGTCGAAAACAAAAGTACATGAAGTTCTTCAAGAGCTGTTATATTCGTATCATTTAAAAGAAGCACATGAACTGATTTCTGAAGATTTTCCCGTAGAATGCAGTGTGCAAACTGGCTATTGAATCTGCAACGAAATAATGTAAACTTCGTTTTCTCTTCACGGAGGAAGAAGGGTTTACCAAACATGGTATCATAAATTTACACAACTCACATTTATGGGCTGATGAAAATCCTCATGCAACTATTATTTCGCATCATCATCAGTTCCAATCAATTCATGTATGGGCAGGAATCATTGGCAATTTTTTGATTGGACTATTCGTATTACCGGCACGACTGAATGGAGAACTTTATTTGGAGTTGTTCCAGAATGCTTTTCATGATTTAGTAGAGCACTTACAATTTGAAACTAGTCTAAATATGTGCTACATTCGCGATGGGACGCCACTTCTTTTCAGCGTTGCTGTGCGGGAGCACTTGAATAACATATATCCAAACTGTCGGATACGTAGAGGAGGACCTATTGCCTGGCCTCCTCGATTTTCCGACCTAACGCCGTTAGATTTTTACCTGTGAAGTCACCTCAAAACCTTGGTGTATTCCACTCCGGTCGATAGTAGCAACTTCTTCGGAGAATCATGATTCATTGTGATCCAATAATTAACTATGCTGAGTTAATGTGGCGGGTACAGCAGTCCTCAATTCGTCGTGCCCGCTAGTGTATCAATATCGGAGCCCATGCGGTTTACGAAGTTTTTAACTTAGCAGTTAGTCCAACTTTTTATTGAAACTATGGTGACAAGAGAAAATTCTTTTTTCCATATTTAACCCAACAGAAGTTAGGGGACTAACAGTGTAAATAAAATGACATTTTTTTGAAAACGGTTAGGATTAGCGACATGAATGAAGAGTACTTCATTTTTAGTCAATAGTTAAAGGCATTTAAAAAACGTTATCCAAAGTTCTAATCATATAGGAGTAAAAAAATGTGATCATGAGTATCACAGCTAGTCCATCTCTGCATCTGTGAGTAATTCACAACCCCGTTGGAGAGTAATTTGGAGGATCTTACCTGGTATACATCATATTAAAAAAAATTAAAATACACCTGCTTGTTTTATAATTAGGTGTAAAAAACTTGATTCCATTGCAGCTCTTTGAGAGCTCATATCACCGAAGAGGAGGCCTATACGAAAAAAGTTTATATGAACTTGTAATATTCCTTTCACGTGGCTTTTCTCATATCCGGGACATTTCCCACATTTCCTCGAACACCCCGTATAAGTAAGTAGTAATCATTTTTAACATTTTCCAATCATATATACACTTACTCTCTGATTCCCTAACATAATTTAACTATAAAACTGATCTTTGGGGATAAGGAGTTTAAATTGGCAAGTGCAACTATACATCAATCAACTTTTGAACTTTTAAAATATAAGTATATGTCTTCATTATGCGATGTTTTTTCAATAAGTCTTTTATTGAATTTTTCCCTTTTCTGAGTTGAAGTTGGAGGTTGTGCTCAGGCGCAAATCCAAGGGGGGGGGGGGCGATTGCCCCCCCCTTCCAAGAGCTTTGAGTGTAGGAAAATGGATCTGATTTTTCCTCTTATACTACAGTTTATTTAGGAACTAGAGAGAGTAATAAATCATTTTTTACCCTTTTTCTCTTAGCAAACTACTTGTGTTCTTTAGTCCGGTGTTTTTAGCAAAATCTGTTAGACACATATAGTTTCCATAGAAATTTTATAATCAAAAATACCAGTCTATAATAATGGACTAAAACTTAGCCTTATTCTCTCAAAAAATTCGAAGTTATAATTTAAATACAAAATATCCATCGTCAAAAATACAAAAAGGTAAACATATATAAAAAAATGAATCCGTCCATATAATAATAAAATATTTTTGGGGCTATCGGTCATTTTATTATTAATTAAAAAAATTTTTAGGGTATTTGACGTTTCAGGTTTATTTCTTAAACCATCTGCAGAATTACAATTAAACACTAAAAAGGGATTCAAATGTAATTACTTTTTTTATATCGTAATTAAAAGTAGACCTACTTATTTTTATTTCTATTGTACTGATATCTTAATTTAATTTACTTTATTATATGGAAATACGATAGCCCCCAAAAAAATAAGATAAACATGTTAATTGTACACGCTTAAGAAAAAGACACAAATACTGTAATAAAATAAAAAACAGCTAATTAGAATTAAATATATATAAAATTAAAAAGTAGGGCACACTAAAATAAAAATATATAAAAAATAAAAAAACATATAAACAACATTAAACAATAAAATAAAACAAAAACAAATATTTAAATAATAAATTGTGTTTACACTAGTAAACATTACGTATCTAATTCCTAATGGAAGTCAGTGAAACTATCGTCTTTCAAATTAATTATAATTGGTTCCTCTATCTCACTGATCTTGAGATCGAGTTCTCACATTTTGTTTTATTCTTTTATTATATGGATTTTTCCCAATTTTCCGCAGTAACTTTATTCAAAAAAATCTTTCAAAAGTTTAGTTAAATTACTAATGTTGTTAATTATGTTATTTCTAGCAACTCTACCTTTTACTTGAGAGAGATATTTACTTCTTCAACGGACAGTTTCCGGACAATCTATAGAAACAGATTTAATTTCAGGTAAATCGCGATCTTCAATGATTTTAGTTATAATTTTGCAGACGGCTGGGATCTACTTCTCATAATAAAATGCATATACAACCCCTTCAATTGCAGTTTTCATTTCTTCTTCCAACGATGTTCTTCATCTGCCTGTGATCGAATGTGGCTTAGGAGTACTAACAATTCCAGTCGTTTTTTCTCCTTCAGTATTCGGTACATAGTATATATTCCAACTCTTGTCATGTTGGAACACATCTCAATAGAGTTTTTAACATTATTATCTAGATATTGATATCTTAAGGCATCATAAACTTTCATCGTAATAAGTTTTTCCTCGAGGAAAAAATGCCCTGGTTTAACGATTTTGGAATAAATATAGAAGTGAAATCCATATCTTTTGGGAATCTCACTAATCTCAAATAATATATGAAAACAAGCGCAAACAAGATAAATCACTAAGAACAAACTGTAAAGTATACTTTGCTCACTGACAGAAATGAAATTAAACTATCATAATTTTTATATTGCAGTAAATTTATAAAATATATTTAAATATAATTAAATATAATTAGATTTATGGTAGTCCTCAGTTACCTGCGGCACTGGAGCAGGTACGTTGGAGGTTTCGGTAACAGTTTTATTACTCTCTCTAGTTTTTGAATAGAGTATAGGAATGTATATACTTGCGATAGCCCCCCCTCCCGAGAGCTTTGAGTTCAGGAAAGTAGAACCCATTCTGCCTTCTATATTTTTTTTGCCATACTGTACTTTGTGATATTACCGCCCCCCCCCCCAAAGAGAGAGGCTGGACCAGCCCCTGGTTGTGCTACAGAAGTGCTCCGGGTCATAAAATTACACTTGTGCCTACCTCAGAATTCTAAGGTCCAAGAATAGAGGATATATTCTAAATAACTTTCTACCACAGTTATATATAAAATAGTCTACTATTCGATAGTCGAAAAAAAATTATTAAAAATATCGAAATGCCGTGGAAACATTCGGTAGATCTAGATAAGTAGTTCCCAGCTCCATTTTAATCACTACCCTTTTCCAAGTTCCCATCCGCCATATTTGACCAATAAAATAAAAATTAAAGGATTTGAAAAAAGTGATGCTATTTTTTATTAAGAATTAATAGTGTTATAATTCTTGGTTGAATTTTTGTGAAGGTCACCTTGAACATCTAGCTAGTTCTTGCCTTTTGTCTTGATCTGCCGAATAGTTGAAAATCAACTTTCGCAAATGGCACTGGTATTCGAAAATAAAGCATGAAAACTTCAGGATGTGAATGATGTAGTGCACACCAAAGCTGAGGTAATGAGTTTCTTCTGAAATATATTACGCATTGAAGAGTCAATTCGCAGCTCCAAAGATGAATCATTCACTTAATCGGGAATATCGGCAACGTCCAAAATTACATGAAATGAGTTTGGTTCTAATGCAGTTTCATGTTTAAAGAATTCCCTAAAAGTACATTTAATCTCATATTCAGGGGCATAAACGTTTCTTTTCCTTCTTTTAGATCTACAATTGTTGTTTCCAATCCTTTAGCTTACGTTTTTCTGCACTACCTAGTAGATTTACTTTTAAAACATTTCAGTATACATTTTTATGCATTATTCCTTTAACCATTACCAAATTTTCAATCCCTAATAACTCCATACAGCCCACGCCATAGTATCTCCACCTCCATGCTTAACAGTTTTGACAGCTTTCTTAGAATACAGTGCTTCACCCGCTTTTCTTCATACCTTCTAATACTATCGCATCCCAATATATCGAATTTGCTCTTATCAGTAAATATTATTTTTTTCTAGAATTTCGTAATGTTTCTTTTCTCTATTAATTACATAAAAAAGAGGTTTCTTTCTAGCTAGTCACGACCTTTAAGAATTTGTTTCACAGTACTATTAAAGGAGGTCAATCCACTTGTTAGTGAAATGAATAGAGAAAAGAGGCTGAATTTTGCAAAACAATACCTAAATCATGGTATGGAATCTGGAAGAAAGTTTCACTGATAAGAATAAACTTGATATATTTGAATTTGATGATATTAAAAAATTACGGAGAAAAACGAGAGGAGTACTGAACTTTCAGAACACTGAACAACCTATTAAGCAGGGAGATATAGATATAATGGTATGGGGCTATATAACGGCATTTGAGGTTGATCGGTGACAACTATTTCCAGCAAGATAATAATCTCAAGCACACTGCTTTCATTATTTGTGAATGGCGACTATATAATACCTCTCACACGCTTCAAATACCTCCTTAAAGTCTCAATCTTCAACCAGTTGAACATCTATGTGATGTATTAGATAGAAGAATTCGATGTCACTTAATAACGAGCAAAATAAATGGCAAGAAGTTTTAGTTGTAGAATGATGAAACATAGGGGAATAAGTAACACACACGTTGGTCCCTGTGTCAAAGCGTCTTCAAGCAATACTCGATTTAAGAGTTGTTACTTAATTCATTTAAAATGCCTAGTAAGCATTAGTCACACCTTGAAGATTTTCCTGACTATTATTCATTGTAGAATAAGGAATAAATGTGAAAGAGGCCTAGATACGACCCAGTTTGTGTTTAAAAATTCCCTTGGTACCTGAGAAGCGCTATTTGCTCTAAATATACTTCTTCAAAAATATCGAGACCAACGTAAAGATATTTTCGTATACTTTATCGACTAAGAGGAAGCGTTCGATAGGGTACAGCATGTAAAGCTAACAGATATACTGAGGAAAATGTAGCGTCAGGGGGCAGTGGTTCGACTTAATGGAAAAGAATGTCAAATTCAACGAGGCGTTAGACAGGGATGTATTCTCTCTCCATTACTGTTTAATTTTAAACCAACGGCAAACCAATAAATACGATTCATTGTGCCGATGATATGGCCATCACAAGTGATAGCCTTTAGGGTATACAACAAATCTTAGATTCTGTCAATAGGGTTGGGAAAGAAATGGGACTCAATATGAATGTTGCTTAAAACCAAATTTATGGTTTTCAGTCGTCTACCATATCCAAACGCTTCGCTATTTTATTATTACTAAACAGTTTGACCCAGATAAAGAAGTTAAATGCAGAATAGAATCATTCCGCATAACTTTTCTAAAAATGTGATCGCTTGTCTGCAATGACAATCTAAATTTAAAACTTCGCCAATGGATGGTTAAATGTTACATCTGGTCAGTATTGTTGTATGGAGCGGAGGTGTGGACATTGAAGGCTGCTACGATCAACCGTTTGGAGGCATTTGAAATGTAGTTGCATACGCGAATGCTTCGAATACCCCGGGAAGCTATGCAGACTAATATATCAGTTTTAGATCGGGCAGATGTCACTCGTGAATGGCTGACAATCGTAAAATGCTGAAAACTAGTATATCTTGGCCATGTTCTCAGAGGGGATCGGTACAGAATTCTGCAACTGACAGAGTAAAATCGAGGGCCATCGAGGTGTTGGGAGGAAGTAGATCTCTTGGCTTAGGAACATCCGGGAGTGGACAGGAATACACAGTGCTGAACAGCTATTTAGAATAACAAAGAACGGTGATCAATTCGCTATTGTAATTGCCAAGGTTAGGGGAACCTGACACAGCATAGCGAGAAGAAGAAGAAAAAGAAGAAACATTTAAAATGTAATCTTTTTACATGCGTCTAGACTTTTGCGACTCCAAAAATGTATAGTTTTTCTTTAAGATTTGTAGCAATCCCGTAATAGTTTTTGAAAAAGTGTTATTTATTTCCTGTTATTAAATCTCTGGTATAATTATTTTATTTATTTTATCGGTGGTTGATATTATATACGCTTTGTTTTTAAAAATAGTAGTGTGCTTAGACTTTTGCTATCCACTGTAGTTTGTTTTTTTATGAATAGCAGAGTACAATTTCTGAAAATATAATTTACTAACTAAATTTTTGAATACTGATAAGAAAAAAAAATATTTTCAATTAAATAACTAGATTTTATTCGCATTTAACAATATTTCTAGTCTTTGCAAGGAGATAAAATCTTGTATTTTTTAATTTAAGAAGAATTTTTGACAGTTAATTTATTTTCAGAATGCTTAAGAAATACTCAGCTAAACTTAATCATACTTTTTTAATAAAATATAAAGCTTGGCTAAAATTCTTTAGACTTAAAAAGAAATTCTAGCAGAAGATTTAATTCCAACATGCATTCACTGCAGCTTGTTTTTCATGAGCGAGGCAGCTAAAAACTAAACTTTATAAAAATAAACTCAATTTACCTAATCTTTGACGACAAGTTTTAATCCCAGCATGCATATACAAATATTTAGAGAAATTCTTACTTTCTTGGGAAAAATAAAACGTTTATTCAAACTTTTTTAGAACTTTAATCCCAACTCCAGACAGGCCGCTTATTTTTAAAAAACAGAAAAGCAGTATTTTTTTTTTAAATAGGTAAGCGATGTAAATATTTTATAAAAATAATTAAATTTTCTATCTTAACTTGTCTAGACCAAACTTTTTCTACAATGAGGCCCATTTTTCAGAAACTGCAAGAAAAATAGGTAGATAGAACATACTTAATCCAAAATTTTAACCATTCAAACTATCTACCTCTACCTTCATAGTTGAAATTTTAACTACAATATGGCCAAATTTTTATGCACTCTAAGAGAAGTGGTTAAGTAAAGGAGGTAGTTAAACTATTTGGCTCTTTTTTCAAGACAGTTTATTTGTTATATATTTGCTTACAGTAGTTCGTTAGTATGGTTTTATGCAGAAACTTGTAAATGTTTCGCAAAAATCTCGCTTGGGATGTTCGATGTTCATATGTTTCAATTTAAGACAATACAGGTATAAGTACGAAATCTGATTTTTTTTTGAAACGAATTAATAAAATTTCACTAAAGCTGATTAATTTACCTTTATGTAGGTGTTCAAAAGACCACAATCAAATTTTGGTACATTTAAAATAATACTGTTTCCTACATCCAACCTAGGAAACTTTTCCACAGTTTCGTTAATAATTTTTTCTGCAGCAAGTATAATACCTTGATGAGCTTCCTCTCAATATTTACAATATTATTTTCAGTTATGCTTATGAAGAGGAGGATTTTTTAGCCCGAATCTTCATTCACATCAGGCAATCCACAAATAGCATGAACATGTACAGCATGGACAGGACAGGCAATAATGAGTTCCACTAGTTCATCTTTCACAGACTGGACAACTAGAGTTACTGTCAGTGCAGACATCAGTTTCGTAAATATTCTGTGGTATGTTTTCATTTTCTCAATGTTGCTGATTTCTGTCTTGAAATATTACTGAACTCTAAAGATTTTATTGTTTATTTGAATATTTTCGCTGTTCAAAAAGTCTTCAAGCTGCTCCTCTATGTGAATATATTGTAGAATATTGCTAGGGATGTTAGAGCCTTGTAAACCACATTTAGGATCACATCCGAATAATGAGCGATAGGGTGATCTGCCAGTAATAGGGTGATCTGCCAGTAATTTTATAACATGATGAATTCTTTTGGTATGGTGAAAATCGACATCCAACGAACCAACTTGTTGTTTTATTATTACGCATCTAAGTTCGAAGCATATTTTCAACATCCAGGTTACTGCGTTCTAGGCTTCCTTGAGTTTATGCTGGCCAGAGTTTCACCAATTCTTCCAGAATTTTTGCAGTATACTCTCGGCCATTATTGCTTTGCAAGATATAAAATGCTACAAATTCTAAAAATGTGAATACTATTTCTAAAGCAACTTCAGACGTCCGCTTGGAGCCGAGTAGTCTAAGATGTAGGAACTTGTGGCATGATAATTTCATTGCGATATATATTTCGTATCTAGTATTGACTGTAAGTTGATCAAATCGATTTGTACGCGAACGTTGAAATTTCTGGAGACAATTGGTTCGGAGACGATACCTTTTTTAGCTAAATTACGTTTAATGTCACAGGTGGGATAAAAAGACGCAAATATTTCAATCGATTTTATTTCTATATAAAGTTTGTCTTTAATGCTGTTTCTCATTTTATCACGGCTGCTATATCTGGACTCTTACGCATTTTCAGTAGCAAATCAAAATAATTCTCCATTTGAATTATCCGAATTGTAGAATCATCAGGCGATTTTTTTTCAATATAAAATAATCTTCACCTCAAACTTGCATAGTATCGCCTTTGGAATTCCAGTAGTATTTATCAGTTGCTCGGTGCACACCAGAACTTATGGCCGCCTAACCGCTTTTGATTTGTGTTATAACTTCCAAAATTTGTTGCTTGAACCACGATTTTTTCCAATTGCAGCACTGACTAGCATAAATCTCAAATAACTTTTCATTAAAATTGTCCTTAAAATCAATATTTTCACTTAAATTAGTGTCTTTTACACTCATGCTACTGGTTTTATTTATTAATTTTAAAGAAACATTTTCTGCCTCGGACGCCATTGTTATTGTTATGCCCATGCAGCGGCTCGTACGGCAAAATTTGGAATTAAAATTTACAATCCAACGTTCCAATTCACATTGTTTTACAAAACTGCTAAACGTTGAATCGCCGCATTGAAGAACGCAAAACGTTTATATAATCTCGCGTGTTAAAGGTCAAAGAATATGTAATGTTGCTGATTGTTATTAAGGTGTTTTACAAAACAGAGCTGTTTTGTAAACTAGCTAGTGGTTTTGTAAAATAGCTGATTCTACAAGCTTATTACCATAGCTACACAAAATACAATTTTTTTAGGATCTTTTTATAAATAAATAAAAAATAGCTATTTATTTCCAACAGACCAACGGTTCACTTACAGAAAATTTAAACATAGATAAACAAGCTAATAGAATAAAGTAAATAAATTAATAAAATTAATAAACTAAAATTACAGTTAATCTAAGACTATAAACCAGTTTTAAATCAATTCGCCAGCTGTTTGAATATCGGATTTACAAGATGTAGGTATACAATATTCTCATAAAATATCCATGTACATAGCAAAGTAGCAAGCTATAAAGGATACCCAGACACCTCGCGCAGATGTGTCAGAATAGTTGGTAGACCGTCAAATTGCATGTCGCATAGTGTAGAAATACGACTAAAATTGCTGCACATTTTGTAGAGGGGTCATTGGAATAAAATGTTTGACCTAGCAAGGGCAGTGGAGAGAACTGGTGGATGCCTAGCACCAACATTGGGAACGTGAAATGATAGTTGCTCTAACAGAAATGGACAATCAATTGTCGCCTTCAGAAGTTTATAGAGAAATAATACGGATTGGGAGTTACGACGTACAGCCAACGGCAGTTCCTTAAATCATGCGAGAATTTGGTCATGATTGAAACTCCACTGAGGATAAATTGTTTTCTTTAAACATTAGATATTTTAGAAATTTTCTTTGGACAGCTTCTATGACAAGACCATGACAATTGTATATGAAGGAACAACATAATTGATCCATAATCTAGCCTCGATCTTACGTAACTATAATACAGCAGTTGAAACTGGCTATGCTAGAAAAAGCCTTGCAGTTTCACAGAATGTTTGAGATGCACTAGCCACCATCTGATCAATGTGGAAAATGAAGAAGAAACTCGCATCGATGACGACACCCTGGTCCGTCACAGTATAGCATCTATTAACGACAAAACTTTTTATATGGCAATTAAACCGAACAGGATTTTTTGTCCGAAATTAAGAATCGACATTACATTTAGAGATGTTAAGATCCAGCTTATTAGCCACACACCACTGATCATATTAATACTGGCCTGAAGGGACAAACAGTTTGTAACAAAATCAATGCGTTGAAATATTTTTATATCATCAGCATATGTCGGACTGTGGCACTTCAAATGGGAAACAATATCGTTTATAAATATGTTAAAGAGAAGTGGTCCCAAGTTCGAATACTGGGAGACACCTGACGTTGGAGTAAACCTAGCAGATTTATATTCCTCTATTTGCACAAACTGACTATGATTAAATAAGTAGGATTTCAGTATGAAAACAAGGTCGTGAGAGAAGCCGAATAGGACAGAAGCGTTTTGTAAGAGTATGCGATGGTCGATTTGGTTTTTACGGAAATCAGTGTAAATAACATCGACTTAATTCCTGCTGTTAAGGGTGTCGCAAACATGAGAGAAAAAAGAGCAAATATTAATCATACATGATCTTTTAGAAAAAAAGCCGTGTTGGTCAGTTGATAATCGATTTTGAATTTTAGAAAATAAATATTTCTGCGAGATAATCTCGAAGACCTTGGAAAAATTCCATAAGATTTTAATGTCGGGACAATTTTCAACTAGAGATGAATAAACTTTTTTCAGAATAGGACAGACTTTGGCGATCTTTCAGATCTCCGGAAAAACCCCACTTTTCAAGATCAGTTGAAAGATATGACAAAGGGAAGCGCTCAGAACAATGGAACGGTCCCTCACCAGAAAACTAGGAACAACATCTGGTCCAGATTATTTTTAAGTGACTTGTAGGCTCAAGAAATATCCATGGGAGTGATTATCGGAATCTTAATGGTTTCAGAACGTTCCCCAGAAGTAGAAATCTCAGAGGGCTCCGAATCTTTGTAGATAATCGAAGAAATTTAGAAATAAAACAGTGGTGTAGGCCTCACTCACATACACACATGAACATAATATATTCACTTAATTATGTTAAAGTCTATTCTTAAACTTCTAAAATAATATCTTGTTACACATGCATATGAATACAAGTCTAATGTTTATTACAATATTTTTCAAATAATATTTTTTAAAACTATAAAAATTGCAGCATTCAAATCTCGAAAAACGAATTGATCACATTATTTCATTCTAATAATTATTTAAATTGTCCTGAAAGGATTGTGAATTTTTATTAGTTTTGAAAATACTTGTAAGATTTAAATAGAAAAACGCGTGTTGCATGTAATAGAAAATAGTAAACAATGTAGAGAGTTGGTGTTATTGAGGGATAATAACACAACAGTTATTATCGATTGGATTACACATTTTTTGTTTTAAATCTTACTAATATTTTCATTGCAATTTAAAATTCCATATCACAAATTTTTAGGACGATGTGTATGGGGTTAGGAATCTGTATGGGGTTATATATCTGAATGAGGATGGGAAAAATTATTTTATAACTATGTGTAAATTCTTAAGACTCTAATTCATTGGAAAGTTAGTATGAAATCGATTGCATTGTACCGAACAGACAAATAAAATAGCAGACATGAAATCAAGTTAATCAAAACGTGAAAAAATTTTTATAAAAAAAATTGAACCGACTTCTGAAAGCACGCTAAAAAGTGAAAAATAACTATAAATTTTTATACGAAATTGAAATTTTTGAAGTCGGCGCCAAAACTAATACCTGACAAAATGTGATTAATATAAACAGATTAAAAATACTTTATTTGTAATTTAATTTAGAAATAATTCGGCACCGACTTCAAAAATTTCAATTTCATATAAAAATTTAGTTATTTTTCACTTTTTAGAGCGTTTTTAGAACTCGGTTCAATTTTTTTGCGATTTTTAGTTTTGAATTCATTATGATATCCATAAATTATTTGAACCAAATGCTAATCCAGATTAGTGCACCTCGCAATGACTCTAAGGTGGCAAAAAAGTACCCATTTTATCCAAAGTTGTAAATCACCCTAAAATGAACCACTAAAAATTGTGTGAAAAAAATATTTAGTCTGTCATAGTAAATCTACTATCTTAAATTTCAAATTAATTTTAGATCAGTAATATAGGCCCTACAACCTTTCAATATCGACATTTAGAGCACTTGAGCCCGATATTCTTTATATTGCATATTGACTTTGAATACGCCCCAGGAATGCCGTAATATAAATTTTAGACAAAATCGGAAAAAATAAAATTTTCAGTCTCTCATATTGTATCTTATCAACCTAATAGTTGCAAAAAATTAACTTCATTATCGTTATACATGACCTCAAAAACAACCAGATACCAAATCTGAAAAAATGTGAATAACGTAAAATTTTCAACTCACCATATTGGACTCGCCATATTGAATTTCAAAAAAATAATTTTAATGTCTTAATCTAATTTAAATCTAAACCCTTCAAAGCCCCTTAGTACTAATTTTGGATGAAATCCGGTAATTTAAAATTTCTAGACTGTCATATTGCGTCTGACATATTAAATTTTCTTAAAATAATTTTGTATTCGCTATTTACATCCTCAAAAACGATTCAGTCCGACCTTTACACAAAATCAAAAAATGTAAAATTTTTAGTATGTGTGATCCCAAAAATTCCCCTATATCAAGTTTTAAAAAAATCGGACAGAATTAATTTTTTATCCACCATATTGAATACGCCATATTGAATTTTTTTAAAATAATTTCATATTCGTTATATGCGACCCTGAAAACTCTCCCATACCAATTTTGGAGAAAATCGGACAAAATTGATTTTTTCTACCGCCATATTGAATTTTTTAAAAATAATTTCAGATTCGTTATGTGCAACCCCAAAAACTTCCCCGTACTAATTTTGGAGAAAATTGGACAAAATTGATTTGTTCGGCCGCCATATTGGATCCACCATGTTGAATTTTTTAAAAATAAATTCAGATTCGTTGTGTAAGACCCCGAAAATTCTCACAGACAAATTTAAGAGAAAATAGGACAAAACTATTTTTTTTGGCCGCCATATTGTCAGCGCCGTCTTGGATTTTACTGTACCAATTTTATTCAAAAAAATGTGAGACCACCGCAGCAATTTCCTGAACATAACGTAAATAATTTCATTCAAATCGGTGCCATATTTCCGAAGTAATCGGTGTACATACGTATAAAAAATACATAGTCGACGAATTGAGAACCTCTTTCTTTTAGAAGTCGGTTAATAAAAAAGAAAGTCACGATGGCCAAATTTTTATTTCATACCAGGTATAAAATTTTTGCTTCTATTTTTTACACACGTTACGAGGGTCGATTCCGATGTTTCCTCCCTGACATATTTAGAAAACATCTATGCCTTATTTTTTTATACAATCTCTAAACATTTGTCTCAATGATGATACAGAATTTCTATGATTTCATCGAAAAAGCCTTCTTAAACTACTAATTTATGTCGTCGTATAAAAACTCTTTGCCACAGATATTTTTCTTTACCTGTAGAAATAGGAAATAATCACTGGTGGTTAGGTCAAGTAAATAAGGTGGATCTTGAATTAATTTACTTCCTGCTTTCGTAATAGGATTCATGGCAATAAACGTATCTGACTGGGTGTTGGCTATTGACTTTCATCGGTATTTCTCTTTGATGATGTTCCTCAATTTTGATATAAAATAGGCATAATACACAATAAACTTCCAGTACACACTTGCAATTAATTTTTGAGGGAGTAGAGATCCATGATCGTTTTATTCCATACCACAACTTTTAGTGTCAGGATCACAATATTTGTTCTCTCTATAACTAGATAAAAGAAGCTTTAAAATCACCACACGAATTCGCTTTTGATATATCGTGTTAAAGGATTTTTGTAATTCCGTCACACCCTCGTAAGGCTTATCAATCAGCCGATAAGTCACGTGATGATTATCGATGGCAAGTAGACGTAGTTCATTGAACTATTTTATCCTATTTGTCAGGAGTTTGTTTTCAAAACAGTGTTGTGGTGAAAATAAATTAGGTAATTATTTTTCCTATATAACGTAACTTATTTGGTATGGAAGAGTTTTAGATTATTTTGTTTGTGTAGTTACCGTTTTGTTTCGGTTTGTTTGTTCTGTCAAACTAAAAGGAAACTGTCAAACATCCTTTGCTTGAAGGTTATTCCTATGGTGGGAAACAAGAATCATGAATTCGGGGTCTTCCTGAGATACAAATTATCCTTCGTTTTTGTTTAAATATGTTTAAATGCATTTTCAAAGTATAAATTTGTTTGGCTTGTAACGATAATATTCAATTTAGAGCAATTCTTTTTTTAATTCATGGTCGGCGATCTTGACTCGAGTCTACGAAAATTATCTTAAGATCTGTTGCTGGTCTGACTTATCTATTTTCATTATCAAAACTACCTGTTGCTAAAGCGTTTCGGCAACCTAGTGTTAAGAGTTGTACTGTCCAGTTATAGGTTTTTAGCACTATCCCTAGGGTAAAGATTCCTGAGCTGATAGTTTGAGGGAACTTGGCTGACAAAAACTCTATGAAGTGCACTAGGACCAAAGCCATATAGAAAAGGATTCTCGAATTCCAACCTACTTGGTCAGGAGGACTGGAAGTGTGTTAATTTTTAGTTTTTACCTTTTGCTTATCTGAAGCTTATCTGTAGAATTTCGACTCTACTTGCTCGAGGAGCTCGACTATTCTTATTGTGTTTTTGCAGAAGCTAAATTTATCTTGAAATACCTTCAGTTATATTGTCTTGAAGTATCAGGCCTTATTTGATTTATCTTATTATATTTTTTACCTATAGATGTCTGTCTATTAAAATGTAGCATTGTTTTTTTGTATTCTGGTAATGTTTGATCAACTTTATTTTCTTATTGTATTACCTACTATTGTAATTTTCTTCTCTTGTTTATTACTGCTGTAACTTCATCATAGTATTTAGTGAATATGTTGAAATTTAATTTCTAAATATATCATTAATTTTAAGATAATTATAGTAGGTCAACCGATTTACCTCTTGACATACTGCAGGGTCGGTACAAAAAGAACTTTTGCTTTTTCTTATTAAGAAATTATAACTTTTAATTTTTGACGGCACGTATAGTCTCATAGTTTTCAAGAAAGGTACTAACTTTAAATGTTTCATTTTATTTTTTTTTGTGTATAACAACTTTCTACTTTTATTCTTAATAAATCGTTTTTTATTTTTGTTCGCTTTTATTTTGTAGATTTAAATTGGAACCCCCCTGAACTTTACTATCAATAATTGGTTGGAGATGCAAATTTAAGAATGTGTAGAAATAAAGTTTGAATTAATGACCACAAATACGTTGTTTTAAATCATATACAAAATTGTAAAAAAGAGTAATAATCGTTAACATTCGAGGTTTTGCGAACAGCTTCTTTATACAATAATATTTTGCTAAAATCTCACGACAATTTTTTTCAACTAAATATATCATCGTCTGTTGTTCTCTTGCAGAAGAGGATCATGAACTTAAATAATTGTTTTCTGTAGTCATATCGGAAGCGCTCCTGCATGTCCGTAAAATTTGACCAAACTTAAATTCATTGCGTCACTTTTTCACATTATCATAAGAAATTGCATATTTATCCAAATTGTTCTTCAAGACCTCGGAAATATGGTTTTCTTCCTGAAGATATTTATCACTGCTCTTTGGTTCACTTGCCATATATAAGATATTGCACACACATTTATTTGTGAATAATTTGCTTTATGCATGTTTAACATCTGCATGCAGTAAACAAAAGTTGATACATAATATAAGAAGCAGATCAGCGGAGGAGCATAATGATTAGCATTAGTAAATGGGCAGAATGCTGTATATAAAATTATGGATATGGATATGGATTAAATAAATTGGAACATGTGAAGCAATTTCTATATTTTATTCAATGACCAGTTTACAAAAATTAATAGCGGGAAACCTGTTTTCTATTATCTTTGCAATAAAGTTTTTAAAATTTTATTTCGAGTTCGCTCCTTAAAAGGCATTTAGACTTCTGAGAGGAACAAAAGTTTGTCTTAAGTTCTCTAGATTTAAAAAGATATTCTGGCAAGATGTTTAATCCGAACATGCATACGCTGCAGCTTGTTTTTCATGAAAGAGACAGCCAAAAAGCAAACTTCTTAAAAATAAACTCGGTTCACTTAATCTTTGAGGATGAGAATAATGCTCTTCTCCCATCTAAAGGATTTAAAAGGAAAACCGCCGATTACGGATGCGCACTCAGCGTTCGGTGGATATGCGGATTAATATCTACAAAGTTTATTTTGATGATAAGCTTTTATAGCGAAGAAAATCGAAAGACACATGCCAAGTTGACGTAACAACATCCTACATGAGCGCAGCATTATCAATAGATCTTATTTTAAAAATAATGTAGTGATTTAAATGGGAAAGATTTTAATTATTTCTTATATGTTATCGTACTTTAATATATTTTCTTCAAAGTTCAAGAAGTACGTCAGGTTTATAATGCACAATAATTATAGCAATTCCGAGCTAATAAATTTTTTGAAGGAAATTCATCTAAGCGTTACAGATAATATTGGTTACTTTACAAAAAAATAAGACGAAGAGGTTCTATCGACGATTCATGCTTGGTTCAAAGATATAAGGTGTTAGAAATTTTTAATAATATAAAATATCTTTATATCGAGTAACAATTATCAATATCTGGCTAATTTATAAATTTATACAAAATAAAATATCTGAACGAAATAACTAACTTTTATCAAACTCTCCTAGATTGAAAACAACTGAATCTATATTTTGTGTCTTTTCGGGTCATAATATTCCTAACGTATTAATTTTTTGCGTTGTATTATAAAAATTTAGTGGGGGCGTAATTTACTCTACAGGTTACATATTTGATGACAGATGAAAAGGTTTGAAAACATTTGAGGAACTACAAATAGGAAAAGTTATCGAAAGAAATAAAATTATGAAAAGCCTAAGACAGAAAAGGAAAACGTGAAATTGTAGAGAAGTTAGAAATAAAGAAGAAATGTTAATGATCATCGATAAATTCTAGTAGCTTTATAGTTTATAAATTTAAAAATTATACACAAATACCAATGATAAAAATTGTTAACGTGAGTTCAGAGGAAATAGTAGAAATAAGAAAGGAATAAATCAGATGGCTTTATCTCTTATTGCATCTTGAAATTATCTAATTGTTTTGCGTATGAATGAATATATAAAGATTATCCAAATTATTTTTTTATTTCATTGAAAAATCAAGGAAATAACTGGAACAAATAGAACAATAGCATTGCCATCAATAAGAGATAAACAAGGAAGACTGATATTGGATACCGACGAATTAAAGGAAACTTGGAAGAACTATGCGGAGATTTTGTTCAGTGATCAACGAACAAATACTCCGAGGAATGACACAGAAAACATGAGTGGTCCAAAAATTCTTGAATCTGAAGTCACGTACGCAATGAACTGTATGAAGAATGGTAAAAGTGCAGGTCACGACGATATATATACAGAAGTTTTAAAGTAAGTCGATATTAAACAACTTACAGGTCTCTTTAACGTGATATATGACTCTGGGCAAATCCCAGTGGATTGGCTAGAATTTACTTTTATTGCTATTCCAAAGAAAACAAACCCCAAGAACTGCGAACATTACAGAATCATAAGCTTGATGAGCCACGCTCTTAAAACGTTCCTTCGAGTAGTCGATTCAAGAATATACAGAAAGTGTGAGTAAATGAGTGGCGACACATAGTTTACCTTATCAAGAGACTTGGCACTAGAGAAGCTCTCTTATCAATGAAATTACTTGTGCAAAATTATTATGACCAAAGGCTAAATGTTTTCATCTGCTTTATTGACTATCAGAAAGCTTTTGACAACATAAAGCACGAGCCGCTGTTGGAAAGATTACAGGAGATCGGTATAGATGATAAGGATATTAGAATAATAAGAGAACTCTATTTGCAACAGTTAGCTGAGATCCGTATTGATGGCGATCTGTCAACAGAAACCTTTAATATACTGAAGGGAGTCCGGCAGGGATGTGTAATGTCGCCTTTTCTTTTCTTTTCTTTTTAATATTTACGTTGAGAAAAAGTCAACGGCGTTCCAATAAACAATATTCGCTATGCAGATGATACTGCAGTCTTAGTTAGCAACTTTGAAGATCTCCAATCAATATTAAAAAAAAACTCAACAAGTGCAGTGAACAATTCGGGATACATATTAATACTGCCAAAACAAAAATGATGGTGATTATTAGGCATCAGTACATCACTCCTCTTAACATCAACGGGGAAAATATTGAACGTGTCGCACGGTTCACGTATCTTGGCGATACTCTGAATGAAAATTGGGAATGTGACGAAGAAGCGAATGAAAGAATTCGCCCTGCAAAAACAACTTTCTTTAAACTCAAGAATCTTCTCCTTCACAGAAATATGCCACTACACATCCGAATTGTGGACACTCCGCCTACTGCTGTGTGTCCTCTGAATTGCTCACATAACGAAGGATGAAGTTCTGCGAGAAGCTGGCGTAGAAAAACAACTGGTAGACACTGTAAGGCGGCGAAAAGTGTCATATCTGAGGCATATGCTGAGAGAACCTCGCTACTCTGTACCAACGCTAGTACTGCAGGAAAAAATTGAAGGCGGACGGGGTCAGGTCGAAAACAACACTCTTGGCTCCGCAATATAAGAAACTGGTGTGGTATATCAGACGTCGCAACCATATTTAGACAGGCTCAGGAGGGCACTCTAATTATAAAGTGACCATGAGATAGACAAATGATCGCCGACATGTGGCATAGCACATGGTACTCCAAGAAAAAGGAGATCCAAATTATGCGTAGTCTATCAAAAATAAGTTATTTTGTGTAACTTACATTAAATTATACCTTTTAACAAAATCACAACAGTCAAAAAAAAAACAACAAATCTAGAAAAAAAAAGAAATAGAATATATTTATGAAATTAATTGCAACATGGCAGTTAAAGCCTCCAGGGGTTTTCGTGACAGATGAGATCTATGGAGTTTATGGTTAATTTTGAATTGCTAAATCCTAACTTTCAATAGGATAAGTCATTAAGTCAGGATTTTTTACCAATTTAATTGATTATTCCGCAGACAAAGACGACAGACGAAACTGACCAAAGTTAATTAGAAGGCGATATATTGCAACAGTAGTGAAAAATTTAGTCAATCGATGACCGATCAATCTAAAAAGCAAAATTCATAACAATTGTATATTGCCTGTGATAACATTGGCTTGTAGTCTAAGAAAAATCTACATCTTCAACATTATTAATCGGGGTGCCAAAAATATGGACGGACTCTTAGCTGGTGAGGTTAGTGCTCAGTAGAATTGAAATAAAAATATTTCGTCTTAATCTGTAAACAAAATGAGGAAAACAACCACAGATTAAAGTCTGTCGCATCAAAAGCGGGCATGAATCTAAAGAAAATTATAACATAATTTATTGAATGATGAATAAATCAGTAGAACAATATTCGAAATTTTTTAATGTGGTGTCATTTTCATAGACGAAGTAGCATTGACGAGTATAGGAATTAAAAATTTATATAAGGTGCATATTTGGGCTGAAGAAAATCTTTACTCAAAAGTAACAAAATCCTTGGTACCTTTTATCTTAGAAACGAAGCAAGTGTGAAAGTATAGTAAGTGAAAGCAAGTCCTCGATGGGGGAGGAGGCGCCAGCAGTTCTGAATTTGGAGCTTTTGGAGGGGCGATCGCAAGCGAAAGCGAGTTGACGACGGGAGAGAGATACTAAAAATATTAACATTCCTAGGTAAGAGGTAGGGTCGGGTCTATTTTTTTAAATTCATAACTCAACAGCATTCATATTCCTAGCGTAAGAGGCAGAGCCGAGTCTATTTTCCTGAATTCGAAGCTTTTGGGGCGGCGATTACCCCCCCTTGGATTCGCCACTGGATACAATCCCCTGAATAACAAAAGTATAGTAAAATTCTGTCTTTTAGATGGAATAAAATGATGCTTATAATTGTATTGTATTGCCCTAACTGTATTATATTCAAATATAAGATGTTACAAGTAGAATCAGAAGTATATTTCAGCAAATATTCTCAGTTTTTTCTTGAATTTGAGATCCAACTGCACTCCAACTCAATTACACTTTATACATTTTTCACCCTTATTCATTAATTAATAGTAGTAGTACGCGCGCAGCTCATTAAAGGAATTACATTCGTTGGAAAATTGCTATTCATCGCAGGTTTTTTTATTAGTTATAAGGGGAAACCTACTTACCAATTCGTCTCCCATCCACCTCCGACCTTACAAACTAGCGTTTTAGCCACGAAAATTTATAATTTTTATTTACTGATCCCAGAAAAATATAAAACTTTTTATTTAGATGCATAAACCCTCCCGAAATCGAACCCTAGTCGCGCAAGGCAGTACAAGATCAAACACTTAACTACTAAAAAAAATATTTCAGTAAGAAAAAAAATAAATCTATTTTTTCTGTCATATTTGAATAATTGCCTACTTATATGTATTCTCCTTTTAAACAGATAAAGGAGAGAATATATACAAATAGCTTATATCTTGCAAATACAAATCTATTTCTCTCTTTATACGCGTTTCGATCACCTTATGGTCTCGTCATTGGAGTGGTATCGAACTGAAAGCAATATTCGTAGGAAACAATTGTCTATATAAAATATAAATTCTGAGGGATATCGGTAAGATTTTAAAACTTGATGACTTTTCGATGTCCGACTGAAAAATATCGCCAGTCCAACACCATCTATACATTCACATCGAAATTTAAAAATTAAAATTTCAGTAAGAAATAAATAAACCTATTTTTTTGTATCATGCTTAAGTATTAAGTAAATACAACTCCATCATATATTATTCTTATCAAATTTCAGGCAAAAATCTATCCAGACTTTTTTTAAAATATTACATATTTTAAATATTATAACTTTTTTTACTTAAGTTGAATTGTTAAAAGCTGTAGAGTGCATTAGCTAACGATGTTGAATGAATTAATGAAAGAGGGTGGTGATATTCGACCCTTGATACTTATGCCTCATTGAGTCCATTACATCCCACCATGGCTGCAGTTTATTCGACGCTGATCGTCTTTGTGAATTCAAACATTCTAATTAATTGACCTTACATAACTGCCTAGGGTGATATTATCGTATCCCCGAAATATCTCTGCCTCAGTCTGTTGAGTGTTCGACATTCTCTGAGATCATGGTCGACGGTTTCATCCTCCTCCAGGCATCATCTGTACACCGGATCGTACGCCAATCCTATAAAGATGGCCTTGCAGGTGATAATTTCCCATCAACCATTCCACCATGATCCGCAGTTTTTTCCTCTTCAAGAAAAGAAGCTCCGTATTAAGACGCACGTTAGGTCCACTTATATGTTTCTTTGTATATCTTATTCCAGCATTCAATGAATCTGCTTTTCAACAACCGTTTCAGTTATTTCTTACCAACAGTAATTGGAACATTTAAAATGGGTTGGGGGCCATATGACTCAACTGCGAACCCAATCTTTGCCAATTGGTCCGCTTCCTTGTTTTCGTGTCTGCCTGAGTTATCCGGCCGCCATACGAGTCTGATTGTGCAGCCGTTCTTCGTTGGGTAATAATATTCTTTCCCATTTTATGGAAAATCCATAGTGTTTGAGCCCGCTCTCGAAAACTGCAATTTCCTTTTTCCTACTTTGGCTGTATTCTTTTGAGTAAGTTATCACTGATCAAAGTGAACAAAGTGAAACTGATAACTTCATGTTCTTTTGAATATGCATTTATTTGTCATTGGGTCGAAGTGATCATAATCACTTCAAGTGACAGAACTGAAAGTGATAATTACTCAAAAGAATATGCCTTTTAATGCACTTTTTTTTACAACTTGAAACAATTTTGTTACTCATCTGCTCAAAAATATTCATTTTCGAGCTACAATCACCATCGGATGATCTCGGCTAAAAAGAATAAACTTGAAAAATAGTAGAAGTTTACTGAATGTATTTGTATTTCCATGAATTATCGGAAAATCGTGCATCACATTCGCCTGCAATTGTAGTTAATATTGGAGAAATAAATAGTACTTCTATGAAGGAAGGGCGTAGCTAGTATATCAAAAAAAATGTAGCTACTATATTAGAGTAGCGGTACTACATTAGAGTAACGCTGTATTACTAAATTCGAGTAACGCTGGTCTCTAAAAACAAAACAAAACTTCTTATTGATCCTGTAATTTGAAGGTTATAGCATATTCAAAACGGGAATGATCTCATTTATTGAATTTACTAGAGACGATAGTTAGGAATGAATATAATGAATATAGTTACCTGATTATAGTATAGACCAGTCAAATCAAACAAAATAGAACATAGATGACTGAAGAATTTGTTCTTTAATAACATGACAAGTTTTGCCAGTAGCATAGAAAATGGCTGAATTCGCAAAATGTCAAAATTAGACTTTCCATCTTTCGAAAGATTTTTGAAGTCATTATCTTAATTATCAAAAAATATATTAAACATGACGTATTCCTAAAATTCAATATTGTTTACCCAATAGTTAATTTACCGATATAAAAATCGAGAAAGTCTAATAATACAGAAAGCCCACAATATTGCGACTTCAGTTAAGAACGATGCCAATAGATGGCGAAACACATAAAATCACTTGCGAAATTTCTATTGTGAATAAAACAGGCGCAAGAACAAAAAAAGACTGTTACAATGTTTTGCCTTTAAAAAGAGAACATATTATGTTTCCATTAAATTTTCGTTTTAAAATAAGCTAAATATTTATTCGCCTGAACGCCGTGTGTAAATATATACACTTATAAGAATTTTTAGGATACAAAAGTGACCCACGATAAAGGTAGATACGTTAATACTTTTTCTCCAATGAATTTAACGATGTAGGTCTGTAAAGCAATAACGAACGTACGTATCGCTTCGTTGCGTCAGGATTACTTAGGGACGAAGTTCAAAGAAGTTTCCAATCAGATCTAATTTGGTAGAGGATCTCACGAATAATCAAAGCGATAAATGAGTTTTGATTAAGTTTAAGTCGGTGTAGTTTGTTCACAAAGGGAATAAGGGACAGGTTCTGGACGAATCTAGAAAGTATTTAGATAAAATTTTACTTTTGAAAGACATTTAAATGATATAAAAAAAAAGAGATGTTGGAAAATACAGTGTGATTCCATTTTCACTGACTATAATATTACACACTGTATGTAAATTTTTCAATTTAGGTCCAAAAATTATTTACCTATCAAATATATAAGAAATTTTATGAAAGTGGACCTTCTTTGGTTCTAAAGTCAGACCTACTCCATAGACTAATATCTAGTTTGGCGTTCTATTTAACAATAAGATTATGATAATGACATACGTATATTCGGCTGTTAAGCCAGGAATTCTGAAAAATGACCCCGAGTAATGGTCGAACAACCAATTTTTAACAAATCGGTTGTGGAGCGGCGATGAGATTGTAGGTAATGTAATAAAGTCGTTGGATGAAAACTATACTCTATCTAAGTATTTAGTTACAGTGTGTTTGATAAAGTCGCGGAAGGTTTCACCACCAAAATCTCCATAAATGGTCGTGTTTCTGACATAGAAAGGGACTCTATAGATAAAACGGAGGACTATGTTTTAAAATCTCTCTATTCTGCTGAATCTTGAACTACCTTTGGGATTCCATGTAGAAGCACAGAAGGATAGGATCGATCTGATTAAAAGCTTGTA
This sequence comes from Diaprepes abbreviatus, assembly GCA_034092305.1. Classification (NCBI taxonomy): domain Eukaryota; kingdom Metazoa; phylum Arthropoda; class Insecta; order Coleoptera; family Curculionidae; genus Diaprepes; species Diaprepes abbreviatus. The sequence goes on from JASJET010000304.1 coordinate 1,097,853, forward strand.
GATTATTAGCTTGAGGTTTACATCGAGCTTTTTGTTAGGGTTTAGCTGAGAGTAGAAAGCTTTTAGTGAAGTCTTGGCTTTGCTGAGTAAATAATTTGAGCGTCCTGTCGAAGAGCAGTCTTAAGTATTTCGAGTGATCCCTCCAGAAGATACTTCTTTTGTTGTAACTTTAAACTATATTAAGTAATTCCTCTTGATTCCTTAACTAATTTGTTATTACCAGTATTTGAAAATTTCCCCATCAATAACAGAAATATAGAATTTCAACAAAATTTGAATTTTCAAAATTTCTACGCCAAAGAATATTGTAAGAAATCCTGACAGATTTACATTTTTTTATTCATTTCGGAAATTTTTTTCTTTGACAAATCAACGTTCTTTTTGTAGTTAAGCAAAATACAGGGTGTCCAATAAGTAATTCATTATTTCTCGGGAGCATATAGATGAGGTCAAAATAACCCTACTTTGTTAATGAAAAAAATTCGTGCCCCTTAACGGAGATACAACGGCTAAAAGGTAATCCAGCGATTTACTTTATCGGCTCTACGTATTGAACCGAGTTGTATAATTTAATGAAATTTCAATATTTTATATAGGCCATAAAGACTCATTAAACCATACTACAGTAGATGTTTTAGATCATTAGAAAAGTCAGGAACGGATTTGCAGCCACACTTAGCCAGTTTTATTTTTATAGGTGTCATTTTCCAGGCTGAAAACTGATTTTTTAAATAATTTGGTCATGCGTCTCCAAAAAAGGTACTCTTAATTTATTTTAATAAATCTGTCGGTTTTTGAGATAAATCGGTTTATATGTGAAACACTCAAATGTTACTAATCCTAAACACAAACTTAAAAATGAGGTTATTATTGTTAATACCTACATAATAAATTACTACTGCCGGAACTTGTCAAAACCGCCTTCAAGTAAAATTAATTTTAAAAGATAGAAGAATAGTCTCACGCGGAGTATGCTGATATGCATTTAATGTATGGTGAAGCGCTGTCAAATTCTTCGAAGGCAAGAAAACTTTATGCTGAAAGATTATCGGCTCGAACATAGCTAAATCCAAGAATCTTTCAAAGGGTTGATCGAAGCCTAAGAGAAATAGGTAAAAGGTTATTTGAAAATAATTATTTGAGTTAACGAATTAATTTTCGCCGAGGCGTGACGGTGGAAGTTCTCCCAGGAGAGCACGAAACCCTCACGTAGAGGAACAATTTCTGCAAGATGTTGCTAATAACCATTCAAACAGCATAAGAAAGCTCGCGATACAAAACAATGTTACAAAATGTATTGTACATGAAACTTCACTCGTACCACGTTGAAAAAGTACACGCCATGTCCCCGGATGATTATCCTGCAAGACTTCAATACTCCAACTGGTTTATATAGTAACATAAACTTTTCTAACCTTATTTTGTTTATCGATGAGGGCGGTTTTTTAAGACATGGCATAATAAACTCACACAATTTACATTTTTGGGCAAATGAAAACCCGCGCGCTATTATTCAAAACAAATACCAACAAAGGTTTCTTGTAAATGTGTAGGCTGACATCATCGAGAATAACCTTATAGGTCGATTTGTTTTGGAAGAAAGGCTTAATGGTCAGGTTTGTTTACAATTTTTGCAGTAAATTTTAAATAATTTATTAGAAGACGAACCTCTTAATAGAAGAATGTAAATGTGGTACAACGGTGCTTCACTTCATTTTAACCGTACGTCAACATTTAACTAAAAAAAAAGAATTTTAAAAGAGCATAAATACCATCCATATAAATTTAAAATAGTGCAATATTTACACCCCGGAGATGATGAGCGCCGAGTAACGTTTTGTCAATGGTATTTAGAACAAATTCGCACCAATGAAACTTTTGGCAGATTTGTCATCTGGTCTGAAGAATGTTTTTTTTTTCAAGTGTGGGAGTTTTTAATCGTCACACGAGCCATTGGTCTGCAGAAAATTATCATTTAATTTTCTAGAGGGCACAACAAGGGCACTTCGGGGTTAGTGTCTCGTGTTTTATTTTCAGATGACGCATAGCCTACAGGATGTATGAAGGGGTCTCACAGCACGTAGATATCTAGAAATCCTTGAGAAAATTATTCCAAAATTGCTTGAAAATGTTCCATTGGCCCATTTCAATTCCATTTATCTTCAACAGGACGGCGCCTCGAGCCACAACTATGGGTTGTTAAGGCCATTTCTGGACAATTACTTTCCTCAAAGATGGATAGGTACCAATGGGTCAGTGAGATGGCCCCCACGATCTCTCAATCTTTCCGTTTTGGATTTTTTTGTGGGGTTTTATGCAAAGTCAAGTATATAAGACACGACATGAATCTATAGCGGAACTTTTTAAGGTAATTGGTGTAGCCTTCCAAACTCTTCATAGTAGACCTATGATTCTTTCAAATGGCTGTTTTAATTTCAGTTTTTCTTTTTTGCTTATGTCACTTTAATTTTATGAAATAATGTTGCTCTTGTTTCTTTGCAATCAAGTTTCAATATCCTGGTTTTATAATAAAAGTGTTGTTTAAAATAAAAAATGTAATCATGAAAATTAAGTGTTAACAACTCAAAATATAGAAAAATATTAAAATTAACTATTAAAGTGTCTCACCTTTGGTATAATTATTATTGTCAAAATTTTGCATTTGTTTCTTATAAATTGGCCATGGCCTGCTGTTATAAATAAAGTAATTTATTAAAAAGTTCGAATTCTGACCTTGTTTTTAAAACAAAATAAACACATTATATATTTTTTAAAAGCCTAAGTTACACTTAATCAATATCTAAAATAATATATAAAAAAATCATAAATTTGGTTAATATCTCAAAAACTAAATGTTAAACAAAAAGCTGACTCGCCATTGAACTCTACGTACAAAACTCCACAAAAATCAGTTTTTAACCGATTTCCAAAAGAAGGAGATTCTTAATTTGTCGACTATGTATTTTTTTTTATGTATGTACAGCGACTGCTTCGGAACGGCGGCACCGATTTGAATGAAATTTTTTACCTTATGTTCAGGAAGTTTCTGCGGTGGTCCCATATTTTCTTGGATGAAATTGGTGCAGTAAAATCCAAGATAACGCTGACAATATGGCAGCCACAAAAAATTAATTTTGTCCGATTTTCTTGAAAATTGGTATGTGGGCATTTTCGGGGTCGTACAAAACGAATCTGAAATTATTTTTAAAAAATTCAATATGGCGGATAAAAAATTCAATTTTGTTCGATTTTCGAGGTTGCACATAACGAATTTAAAATTATTTTTAAAAAATTCAATATGGCGGATAAAAACATCAATTTTGTCCGATTTTCGAGGTTGCACATAACGAATTTAAAATTATTTTTTAAAAATTCAATATGGTGGATCCAATATGGTGGACGAAAAAATCAATTTTGTGCGATTTTCTCCAAAATTGGTACGGGGGAGTTTTCGAGGTGGCACATAATGAATATGAAATTATTTTTAAAAAATTCAATATGGTGTATCCCAATATGGCGGATAAAAAATTAATTTTGCCCGTTTTTTTTCAAATTTGATATAGCGGAGTAAAAATTTTACATTTTTCAATTTTGTTCAAAGATGGGACTGAATCTTTTGTGAGGATGTAAATAGCGAATAAAAGATTATTTTAAGTAAATCTAATATGTCGTATGCAATATGATGGTCTAGAAATTTTAAATTTCGGTAATTTATCCAAAATTGATATTAAGGGGCCTTGAAGGGTTTAAATTTAGATTAGATTTAGACGTTAAAATTATTTTTTTGGAATTTAATATGGCGAATCCAATATGGTGGTTTGAAAATTTTACCTTATTCGCATTTTTCAGATTTGGCATTAGCGGGTTTTCATGGTCGTGTATTATGAATATAAAGTGAATTTTTGCAACTATTAGGTTGATAAGATACAATATGAGAGGCTGAAAATTTTACATTTTCGAATTTTGCCTAAAATTAATATTGCGAGTTTTTTGGGGCGTATACAAACTCAATATGCAGTATTCAATATCGGGCTAATAAATTTAAGTCTCAAGTTCTTTAAATATCGACATTGGAAGGTCTTGAGGCCTGTATTATCAATCTAAAATTAATTTGAGATTTAAAATAGTGGATTTACTATAACAGATTAAATCTTTGTTTTGCACAATTTCATTGGTATTTGGAGAACTCTAAGAATCAAAGAATTTTTAGTGTTTCATTTTAGGGTGATTTACAACTTTGAATTAATGGGTACTTTTTGCCACCTTGGAGTCATTGCGAGGTACACTAATCTTGATGAGTACTTAGTTCAAATAATTTATGGATATCATAATGAATTCAAAACTAAAAATCGAAAAACAATAATTTTATAAAAAAATTGAACCGACCTCTAAAGTGACCTAAAAAGTAAATAATAACTATAAATTTTTATATGAAATTGAAATTTTTGGAATCCGCGCCAAATTAATTCTAAATGAAATAAATAGCTACTGATATATACAAATTATGGTAAGAAAGCAATTACATAGAAAGTATATTTAATCTGTTTTGTCAGGGCTTGGTGCCGACTTCAGAAATTTCAATTTCATTAAAAAATGTATAGGTATTTTTTACTTTTTATCGCACTTTTAGAAGTCGGTTCAATTTTTTTATAAAAATATTATTACTTTTTTGATAAATTGACGCATAATGAAAATACGAGATATGCCTAAAAAACGCAGCTTCTCAAAATTATCCTGTAGATTAAAAACCAAGAGAGCCATGACAAATTTGACACCTGAATTTTTCGTTAAATAGTAGGACAGTAAAATGAAAACCGCAACACTATATCTTTGATGATAACTCCAATACCCCCTAAAAGTGTTGAAAATGGAACACTCCGTTCATAGAAGTTTTGTTGCCCTAAGGTAATTATCCTTTTTTTATCACTACCTGTTGGGGGGTGCTTACATAAAAAATACGTTTCCAGACAGGAATCATATTTTTTTATTACTTTAAATTCATCATGGATACCTACGATGTAAGTAATAAAATTCACGAGCAATTTATACTCATATTAAATTAGAAAGTGATGAGCTGTCTATAACTTTCAAAACACGTATAGATGTAAAAGTAGATGGCAGTAATTTAGGAATATTGTAATCATAATTTCCTTCAGGATTGTATTTAAATTTTAATTGCAACGCTTCGTGACGTACATACCTTTGAAGTACTTTGGCCTGTGTATTATGATTTTCTTTACTGGTAAAGTTCATCATCAAACTAAACTTCCTGGATATTAATCCGCATATCCCTGGAAGCGATGAGTGTGCATCCGTGATCAGCGGCTTTCCTTTTAAATCTTTAAGTCGCGGATAAAGGAGCATTTCCGTCCTTTAAGATTAAGTGAACCGAGTTTGTCTTTAAGAAGTTTGCTCTTTAGCCGTCTTTTATACGCAAAAACAAGATGCAGCAAATGCATGTTTGGATAATACTTCTTGTCATAAATTCTTTTTAAGAGTGGATAATGTAGAAGGAGTTTATAAGTTAATGTTTTCAAAGATTAATAAAAAAACAACCTTAAATTTTTGGAAAACGTATAAAATTAGTTATTTGAATACCGAAAATGTCTCAAGATAAAAACAGGTTGTCCGGGAAAATGTGGGAAATCTCCCAGATATAAAAAAACACGTGAAATTATTAGTTCTCTTCATTCATGTCGCTAATCTTAACCGTTTTCAAAAAAACGTCATTTTATTTACATCCTGTATTTGACGTATTTTGGGTAAAAGATACATCTTTGTTCCTATCAAATGTTCAGCCTTCAACCTTATGATAAAAAAAATTTGATCCAAAATTAGAGTTTACCTCTTTAGTTAATTCTGTAAATTGCAGTTCGACCTAGGTTCACAACAAATGTACGTTTTATTTTATCGGCACCAAAAACAAAGTATTGTTATTGCCAACATTACTAGCTACAAAAGAAATAAATACCCTTCATTCTATAACTTGTCAACTATTACATCACTGACACATTGATTCTTTTTTTGGATATTAATTTACTGATTCTTGGATTTCGTGCTGAAATTAATTGTGAAATAATTCGAAATATGGAATACATGTTTATTGAGTATGCAGATATGTATTTGATGTATGGTCTTGCATCTTGCACTCCTTTGAAAGCCAAGAGGTTATATCACTACAGATATCCTATTCGTACTCTTATAGATCAGAAAACATTTCAACGAGTTGACCAATGTCTAAGGGAGAATGGTAGGCGATTCTATTAAATAAGGTTAAGGTAATATTATTATATTTCTCCCTAATTTTAGAAAATTTTGGGAAAAGAAGTACTGATGATGGTCGGGGAAGAATAGTACGTTCGCCGCATTTAGAGGAAAATATTTTAAATGCTGTAGACGACTCTCCTTCAACGAGCACTTGAAAATTATCAGAGCAGTTTAATACGTTGAAAACAATAGTACATGAGGTTATTCAAAAACAGCTCTTATATCCATATCATTTGAAAAAAGTGCATAAAGTGATTCCTGAAGATGTTTCCCGTAGAATTCGGATTGCAAACTGGCTTTTGGATCAGCAACAAAATAATGTAAACCTTATTAGCACTATTCTCTTCACGGACGAAACAGTGTTTACCAAAAATGGTATCATAAATTTACACAAATTACATATATGGGCTGATGAAAATCCTCATGCAACTATTGTTTCGCATCATAAACTTCAGTTTCAATCAATTAAGGTCTGGCAGGTATCATTGGCAATTTTTTCATTGGACAATTCGTATTGCCGGTACGACTGAATTGAAAATTTAATTTGGAGTCCTTCTAGAACGCTTTACACGATTTAGTAGAGCACTAACTATTTGAAACCCGCCGAAACATGTATTACATGCACAATGAGGTATCAACTCATTTCAGAGTTGCTGTGGAGGAGCACCTGAATAACGTCCATCCAAACCGTTGAATAGGTAGAGGAGGAACTATTGCCTGGCCTCCTTGATCTCCCGACCTAATGCCGTTGGATTTTTACCTGTATAGACATCTTTAAACCTTGGAGTATTCCACTCCGTTCGATAGTAGGGAGGAATTTCTATGGAGAATCACGTTTCATTGTAATCAAATAAGGAACAATGCTGAGTTAATGAAGCGAGTACAATAATTCGTCGTGCCTGCGAGTGTATCAGACTGCATGGAGCCCATGTTGAACCGTCTTATGAAGTTTTTAACTAAGCAGTTAGTTTAACTTTTTTTTGAAACTATGGTGACAGGGGAAAAATCCTTCTTTTCATATTCAACCCGACAGAAGATAGGGGACTAACAGTGTAAATAAAATGACGTTTTTTCGAAAACGGTTAGGATTAGTGACATAAATGAAGAGTACTAGTACTGGATAATAGTTAGAGATATGTAAAAAAATGTTGCCCAAAGTTCTTATCATACAGGGCGTAAAAAAATGGGGTCATGAGAGTCCGTCTCGGTAGCTGTGAGTAATTCACAACACTTTATTGGATAATAATTTGAAGGGTCTTATCTGAAATATATGATATTAAAAAAATGGAAATATACCTGGTAGTTCAATAATTATGTGTAAAAATTTGCAGCTCTTTGGGAACCCCCATCTCCGAAGAGGAGGCCAATACGAAACAAGTTTATATGAACTTGTAATATTCCTTCCAAGTGTTTTTTTTTTCATATCCGGGTGCTTTCCAATATTTTTCCGGATATTCTGTGGATTAAAAAGCAATTCGATAAAAGGATGAATAGTAATATTAAATTGCTACATTTTCCTAAGATTTAGATCACTATTTTCCTAATGATACCACCAATAAATAAAATAGATTTTAGGATATTAATTCTCGTGTCGTACGTTTACTTTTATGTTTAAATTAAAGCTCTTTTTAAATGATTTTATTTAGTTTTACTGCTGCCTTTGATGGCGTGTGGGCTATAGACTGTCCATCAAATTTTTAGTAGAATTTTAACCCACTTCCAATTATCCGATCAAGCTGAAATAATTTTGAACGTATCTTTCAAGGTCATTTCAGAGTCAAATTAACATCTGATTATCGAAATAAAATAGCACATTTTTTTATATAGGAACGTCCAAAGTATTTAAAATATCAGTTTTCAGCTCTGTAAAATGACACCACAAAAATTAGGCCCAATGAGTGTGGCAGTAAGTCCGTCCCTGACTTCTCTGCTGTTCTAAAACATCTACTGTAGTATAGTTTAATGAATCTTTATGATTTCTATTAAATAATAAAATTTTATTAAATTATACAAGTCGGTTCAAAACTTAGAGCCGATAAGGTAAATCGCTGGATATCCCTTTAGGGATCTGTATCTCCGTTAAGGGGCAATTTAGGAATTTTCTTTCTATGAAAAAGTAGGGTTGTCTTAACCTCCTCTGTATGCTCCCGAGAAATTAGGAGGTACCTACCGGACACCCTGTATATAGTATCCTGTTTCAAAAATACATAACTCGAAGTAACCATATTTTCTGAAAATTTTGATATAAACCTTACAAGCAATCATCGTTTTAGCCAGCTAGATATACATTGTTTTTTAATTTATTTTTTAAGTTATAAACTAACATATATTTTTCTGGAGCATCCTCCCTATTAACTTTTAATATTATTATAGCTGCCCCTTATTACTTAATAGTATTTTTAAAAGTCGTTTTAGTTAGTTTAACCCAATAATATAAAACGTTTCAATGTCAATAACGCTTCTTACTTCTTAAAACAACTTTTAACAACACTATTTAGTATTACGCGAAACAAACAGCCTAACAAAGTATAATGACCATTCTGACTTACGTATCTGCATACTGAATTGCAGAGTTATGTTGGATTTTAACATAATAAACCCAAAAAAATTAATACGGCGTCTCAACATTATCATTTACATTCATAACTGCACGTGAGAGCTTAAGTTAATAAGGAACTCTATCCCTTTTTCGTATTAAAGTTAAACATTAATTCCTTGACCGCTAATATATAGAATGTCTGTAGTGATTTAAATTTGAGGACCGGTTTCCAAAACTTTATTGAAAAGAGAATTAGTTTTATCATAGTACACTAATTTTTTTGCCAACAAATCTTTTCTTCAACGAATTTAAGGATAATGAAACTATTGCTGCTTCCTAATCCTATTTTTTTTTCTTATAGATCGCTACTCAGGAAGAGGAGCTCAATGAGCAAATTTCAGTTTATATTTTTCTAAACCTTGTAATTGTAAAATATATTTTGTTACCAGCTTTTCTTGAATAAGAGTGTTATTTAAATTCATGTTTAAGAATAATTATTTTAAGTCTTAGGATTTCAAAAAAGATGGAAGCAACAAAATTGGTGCAGTCGGTAGGATATCCTGTAGAGACAAGTGGAGCATAGTACCACATTGAACTGTGTAGATAATGTTTTACAAACTCTGGTGATTGTTCACGTCCTCGTATACCTTGCTATTTCCTTTTCGATATATATCTACATCCTGCGCCAATGAAAACAAGAAGAAAAGAAAAAATTGAAATGGTTGAGCAACTTTAACCAACCAATCCATCCTTAGGCGAGAGGAGTTATGTGCCACAACCCATTTCTCCAAGTATGCCTATGGAGTGATGAACCATAAAAAGATAAATACCGAAATAATTAAAACCTGTATTATTGTCTCATTTTATCTTTTTAATGATAAACTTGATAAATATCGAAATTTTGCTAGCTTGCATTTTTATCGTAATTTATCTTTTACTAACATTGTTTATTATTGTGGATAATTCTTGAATATTGTTGAAACAGTAATTCGTATTTTGTCTATTAATACCAGGATTTATCTTCTAGAATAATATAAATACCTACCTATAACAAAAGAATATAGATCCATTAAGTTCTTCATTTGTTACCAGCTTTCCTTGAATAAAAGGGATATTTAAATTCAAGTTTAAAAGTAATTATTCTAAATCCTTGGATTTCAAAAAAGACCGAAAAAAACAACAAAATTTATACACGGGAATGAGGAGGCAAAGGTCAGGTCCGCAATTCAATCATATAGATCCCAACCAATTCTACCTGTTACATTGCCGTTGGCAAAAGAGAATTAAACTTGGTTCTGGAAAGTAAATTTATATCATTGTGGAGGGAAGCTTTTGGAATGAAGTATGCCAAAGAACATATAAGTGGATCTAGTGCACGGCTTACTAGGGAGCTTCTCCCCTTAGGAAGGAAATAGGTGCGAACTGACAGGACATTGTAACCTGAGGGGTAATCTTCACAAGATTGGTGTTGCAGACGACTCGACGTGAAAATGGCGTCTGGAGGAGGATGAGATTGTCGACTGTGTCCTCAGAGAGTGTCCAGCACTCAATGGATTGAGACAGAGATATTTCGGGAATACAATTTTATTATCGGAAGAGGTTAGGCAATTCAACTAACGAGGCTGCTTGGATTTGCAAAGGCGTTCGGCCTCAAATGACTTGCAATTATGGTGGGATGTAAACTGCCCAACGAAACCTAGGCATCGATGATTGAGAATCGCCACCTTTGTTTCATTCATTCATTCATCATAGCTAAGCGTGGCAATTTGTGACTATTATCACAATCGGAACTCGATATTAATAAATTGTTAAAACTTAACCAGCTTCAAACATATCTTTAAATTTTTATTATCTATTAACTTTTATGTTTATTTTCTGATACGCAAAAGTAATTTTCAATTACATTTGTTGATATTTTAATTTTTAGTAGGGTTAAACCTGAAGGTGTGTATGAGTGTTGTGTATGTGTGTAATGATGTGTATGTTTTCTTTCTATAATTTTAACTTATAACATTGTAATGCTTCATCAATGAAACTAATGATAATAAAACTGTTATTTATTTATATTTATTTATTTACTCATTTATAATACAATATTTTAATATGAGATATAGCTATGATAAAGAGAGCCGACGTTTGATTTATCTTGCAAAGGGAGACGACGGCTCACTTTAGTGGCCAGGTTATTCTAGCCCTGATCAGTGAAGTTAACAGCCGCCGCCGTGCTGGGTTCTGTTAAAAATTGGATGGGTAAATACTTCGAAAGACCGAGTGACAATAATCCGGAACCAACTTTAAACTGTAGGTCCAGTCGCTAAATGGTCTCCGAGAAAAGGTTAGAAACCTATAACCTATAGCATAACTTAAATACAAAACTTATAGAAATGTTGATAAAATTTTTACCATAATTTACAGAAACTGCTACATCTTTGTCCTCCTGACAGTTTTTTTTATATTAATTCATCTAAGAAAAATGGGGGGTGGGGGGGCGTTCAAAAATTGCAAGAAGCATGTATACACTTTTAGCTCGAAGAGGTTTTATTTGCAAAATAAAAAGCTTTTAGTTTTTTTTTTCTTTAATGTAAGACGTGGCTTGTAAAACCACATTCTCATATGCCTTATTGTCCGTACTGTTGGTAAAGTAACGACGCACAAATATGCGGCATTTTACGGTCCCTAGACATGTTTTACGATCCACCGTAACCCTCTAATTTGTCTGGAGCTTTCACGTTCGCGTGGTAGATCCACATATCTAAGTATCATAACCCTCCGTTTTTAAAACCAGAAGGTGCGTGATTGGCATGAGACTTTAAAGAAAAAACGTTACTTTATGATAGTAATATAAATTTTCTAACAATGTGCAACGAGTACAGAAAATTATTCGCACGAAATTTATTTCTATGATTGCCGTATAACATTATAATGACTACGATAGTTTAAGTAGCCAATCGGAAATTTGGTTAGAACTCTTTTTAAACAAAAAAAAAAAACAAATTACCTAAAGTAATGTGGTTTGGATGTACCACCACAGGTAACTAAAAGTTTAAAATTTACTTTTTGCTAACAGTTTTGTAAATATTAATCTATTAAATAAAATTTTTTAATAAAGTCGTAGAAGTTGTCCTTAATACATTTGTAAAATTCGGTTAAGATATTTTGGCATTTTATTTAGATATATTTCAATAAAATCGACCGTTAAAATAAAGGCGCACAAAATTTCGATTCCGGATATTTCGTTTTAAAATTTATATGAAAAAAAAATATTTCAGCATATAACTCTAACCTGTAAAAATGCGGAAAATATTCATTTTTATTTTATTTTCTAAAAAAAAATATTCCTTGATAATGCTAAATAATTTTTTAGCGAAGAAATTGCAATACTCCTTGCTCCATACACATTCTTCAATCTTTTCAACCGCTCTTTTAATACTGTATGCACACAAACTTTGTTCATACCGCTCATTCATTTGGCTGTATAAGTGCCAGACTCATCGAGCTAAAAATAATAAACAACTGATGATTTGCTAAGAAAATATTAACTAAATAATTATAAAGTCCATTTATTAGCAAACTAAGAAAATTTTTGCTGTTTTTTTAACACTTCTAAATTCTCGTGAATTAAGGTACCTGATATCTTCAATTATGCAGATTAAATATTCCTAAAATTAACATTTAAATTATTAAAATTAAATTATATTTTAAACTAACAAGAGAAGTTCAAGGGACTGGATATACCGGTTCCTGTGAAAATTTGGGACTCAGTTACCCGGGAACCAAGGGTTATCGGACGAGCAGTCATTTCTATCAACATGTGTTAAAAAAAATATAGTCACGGTTTGGGACAAGCATGCTCGCCTTGAGTATCTGGGTGGCATGCTCGTTCGAAGCACATTAAAAACATTTTTCCGAAGAAGTTAAGGAATTGTTTTATGAGAAATAGAAAGATGAAGACACGGCGGTCTTCTCAGATACAGTGTTGTTGATTTTGAAGCGATTCTCAGAGTAGAAGATCACATCTGATAAGCAATCAGCATCGTCAAGTGAAAAATCGTTTATTTTGGCATCTGAATTAGTCGACGTCATAAAAGATTTAGTGAGTAGTCATGTAATGATTGAAGAGGAAGAACTGATTTTGCCAGACGAAACTTCTATTTCTGAAGTTTCATCGAAGTGCCGGTAATTTTTGCAATACATTTCATAAATTTTTGTTAATTAATGCGACATATGTTATTAATTTATAAATTTTCAACAGATCTAGGGCGAATAACAGGCCAGAGATGACGACGATGTCGATTTTGACCTCCAATGTCAAGCAAAACCACTTAATAAGGAGCGCATTCCTCTATATTACAAGAAAAAAAACATGCGTTAAACTTTGGACCCAAAGTAACTAAGCCTCAAAGTTTCACGGAATTCAGTGTATTCAGCCCTTGAGCACCTCTTGTAACTATTAAATTTAATAATTAAAAAGAAAACAAAAAAATCAACTAATACTGGAAGTTCCTTGATTAGTAAGTCTATGTTGATCTGGATGGAAATTCCTATTTCACATCTTCTGTGCTTGCTGGTTATAAATCAACTGAAAAAAATTCAATATGTAGCCGACCTTATATTCGGTTGTAAGTTGTATCGATTCACTGGAGTTCGCTCCGCCCCCTTTTCGAGTCCCGTTGGTTATGCCAGTCTAGGCTCGTTCACCATGCCGGTGCAATGGTTCCGTTTGAGGAGAGTGGTAGGAAGGTTAATTGCATTATCTATCTTATTCAGAGTGCTGTTAATTTCAATTTCGATGGACTCTCGAATCAACAATGCTTTTTAGTGTTCAATGTTGGCGATTTGCAGGCAGTTGTGAAAATCAATTTTGTGTCCTGTATGCGATCTCCTACATACCTCGATTTTCTAGATAGATTTTGTCTTTTGAACTCCTTAGAGATGAGCCTATGGTTTTGTGTGATTTGTAGGCGATAGATATATTATGTTTTCAGAGCAATCTATCAAATTTATATGTTGCGCCTTTTATGTAAGGAAGTGTGGTGATTTGTTTATTTTTAGTAGGAGGTTCTATTTCTGGTGCAATTTTATTGTTTTATTTATGTACGACCTATGACGGCATTTCTTTCAATTGGTCTACAATCAGCAAACACAGAAGATGCCAAATGGGATTTAGACGAAACGTCTGCAAATTTCCACAACAAACCAAACGAAAGAACGGATGTATTCCCGAACGAATACTGGATCACATGTTCCCATCCGTAAAACACTACGCCACAAAAGATATATATATATATATATATATATATATATATATATATACATATATATATATATATATATATATATATATATATATATATATATATATATACATGTTTTATACAAAAATTATAGGGGGGTTAACTTGCAATGACCTTGACCGTGTTCCTCAACTTCAGAATTTTAAATGGAACCTCCCCAATTTCGATTCCATAAGTGAAGAAGAAAGAAAGAAAATTTTACCGTCGGATGTGACCTTTATCTTAAAGTGAAGGTCAAATATCAAGATCGTTTCAAGATCAAGACAAAAAGATGGCAGTATTTCGTGAAATGTTTCGTACAAAAGTTGCTGGGTGGCACGGGGCCTAAGTGGTCATTATCATCTGAATATATCCGTGACCTTAACCTTCAAGGTCATTTGAAGCTCAATATCAAAATTTGAAAAGGTAATTTGAATGGCGCAAAAAAATATCTTGACATTTTAGAAAATAAATTTTCACTTTTGCTTGACGATGTACGCTTAGATGTAAGGCAACAAATATGGTGTCAACATGATAGATATCCAGCGCGTTATTTCCAATTAGCTCATCAAGTGTTGGATCGCGAACTGAAAGGACGGTGGATTTGTAGAAGAGTTCCAATAAATTGGCCCGCAAAATCGCCAAACCTTATGTCACCAGATTTTTCTTGGTGGCGTTATTTGAAAAGCGAAGCTTGTAATGATGTACCAACAATTCCTGAAAACATGAAGCAGCGAATCAGAGATGCTTTGGCCAAAATAATACCTGCTCCGCAGTTGTGGGCAATCTTTTGAAGTGCTGGTCAATAAGTGTAATGAAGTTGAAGGTAACCATTTTAAGCATTTATTGAAAAAATTCTTATGAAACCTATAACATGATCATACAAAAAGATAAAGGACGAGGGGACTCATAGAAAAGAAGCACCCCGATGGTGAGAAGCGAAGAGATTCGCCGAAAACAAGAACCCCAATGGTGAGAGGCGAGGGGACATACCTTAAACAAGCACCCCGAAGAAAGCAAAAACTACTACGTGCACGTCGTTGTTCCTGGGTAGTAGTTAATCATGCACATAGTCGTACTAAATACAGTTTTGCTAACAACTCTAAATGAACGAATTTTTTTTAAACAGGCCTGAAGATCGAGATCAAGGTAATGTTATAGCAACTTTGCAATATTACAAATTTAGTATGAAATATTCTATAAAATAATAACGACTATATGCATTTTTGTCGTACAATAAATATTTTCCTTTTTATGGATCCTTCAACGTTTTACTTTAGTCATAATTTTCCTAGCGTATTGACAATATAACATTTTTAGCGTTTTTCGTTCATTTCAGTAATATTTTTCTCACCTCTCTGCTAATTAATATAAAATATCATTCGAATAAAACTGTGAATTGCATGAGATATTAATTTATTCTGTTTCAATGACACAAAATAGAATTTATACAAAAATAAAAGTAATTTTTAACATATTTAAAATTTAATGTATAAATACTTAAAGCCAAAAAAAACATTCTTGAATCTAATCTGTTTAATTTTAAAATTTAGTAGGAGTAATTGCTTTACGCTTCATTGGGAAACAAATTAAGTTATCTCCTTAATATAGCCTAAAAGCTATATGAAGTCACTTTTGGTGCTAATAGGAAAAAAGACTGCTTTTAAGCAATAGATAATGAGATTAGTGTGTCATGTTTAGGGATGGACATACCGTTTGGTAAAAGCCTATCCGTGTCGAAAGCTAACGAGGTCGATAAAGACAGCTAAATCGAGCTTGCACTTATGCAGTGGGATACGAAGTAATAAGTATTTATTATCAGGTTATACTTATTATACTTAGCTAATTTTGTAGTTATTATAACTAAGTGGCGAATAAGTGAAAAAATATTACGTTTAGTTGTTAATTCTTACTCAAAGGGAATACACAATGCCTGAAGCATCTAGCTTTAACTAGGAAAATTTTAGTGACGGATTCTCACTAACAGCAGAGGAAACCTTTTGAGTTGTATATGTTAAAAAATCTAAAATTTCCTAATAATAATCAGTAAATTTTATTTGATTTTATTGAGGTTAAATAATGATGACCAAATTACAATACACGTGATTTGAGGATAAAAATTTTGATCTACCCGCTTTTAAGAAAGCAGATTTTTTTTCTATCGATTTTTCACACTTTACTTTTTACGAAAATTATGACACATTACATATTGCTTTAAGAATCTTGTTATGAGAACGTCGGTCACTCAGGGGCGGATCCAGCCTCTCTCTTTGGGGGGGGGAGGGGCGGTGACCTCACATAAGTACAGTATGGCAAGCGAATGCAAGTTGTCAACGGGGGGGGGGGGGAGAGAGACGTCAGCAACATTCCCATTTCTAGTGTAAATGGTAGGGTTGAGTGTATTTTTCTGAATTTGGAGTTCCTGGAGAGGGGGGCGATCACAAGAAAAAACAAGCAGAATCGGGTCTATTTCCTGAACTGAATGCTCTTGGGGGGAGGGGGCGATCGCAAGTATATACATTCCTATACTCTATTCAAGAACTAGAGAGAGTAATAAAATTGTTACCGAAACCTTCAACGTACCTGCTCTAGTGCCGCAGGTAACTAAGGACTGCCGTAAATCTAATTATATTTAAATATTATAAGCTTTTATAAATTTACTGCAACAATAAAATTTCTGATAGTTTACTTTAATTTCTGTCAGTGAGCAAAGTACACCTTACAGTGTGTCCTTAGTGATTTATCTTGTTTGTGCTTGTTTTTATATATTATTTGAGATTAGTGAGATACCCAAAAGATATGGCTTCCACATCTATATTTATTCCCAAATAGTTAAACCAAGGCATTTTTTCCTCAACGAAAAACTTATTACGATGAATGTTTATGATGCCTTAAGATATCAATATATAGATAATAATGTTAAAAGCTATGTTGAGATGTGTTCAAACATGATTGGAATTGGAAAATCTACTATGTACCGACTACTGAAGGAGAAAAAACGACTGGAATTGTGAGTACTCCCGAGCCACATTCGATCACAGGCAGACGAAAAACCTCGTTGGAAGGAGAGATGTAAACTGCAATAATAGGAGATGTACATACATTTTATTATGAGAAGCAGATCACAATCGTCGACAAAATTCTAACTAAAATCAATGAAGATCGGGATTTACCTGAAATTAATAGAACTGAGCTCTGGAAATTGCTCAGAGAACTTAATTTTTGCTGGGAAAAACCTGATAGGAAATCTGTTCTTATAGATCGTCCGGAAAATGTCCGTTGAAGAAGGAAATATCTCTCTCAAGTAAAAGGTAGAGTTGCTAGAAGTAACAGAACTTACAAAATTAGTAATTTAACAAAACTTTTGAGAGATTTTTTTGAAAAGTTACTGCAGAAAATTGGGAAAAATCCATATAATAAAAGAATAAAAGAAAATGTGGAAACTCGATCTCATGATCGGTAAGATAGAGGAACCAATTAAATTAATTTGAGGGAAGATAGTTTCTGACTTTGATTAGGAATTAGATACGTAATGTTTGCCAGCGTAAACACAATTTATTATTTAAATTTTCTATGACATATAAAAATTAATTACATTTGAATCCCTTTTTAGTGTTTAATTGTAATTCTGCAGATGGTATATGGAATAAATAAACTGAAACGTCAAATGTTCTAAAATGTTTTTAATTAATAATAAAATGAACGATAGCCCCAAAAATTTTTTAATATTATATGGACGAATTTATTATTTTATATATGTTTAACTTCTTGTATCTTTGACAAAGGGTATTTTTTTTCTATGCCAAAATTAAAAATTAAAAAAATACAGTTGTGATTTGTGTTAAATATTTCAAAATTATCTATATTTTCTAATCTATGTGAATTATTTAAAAATCATAAAAAATAAAATAATATTATAAAAACTTTTTCTTTTAAGTTTATTACCGAAATAATATTCTATGCCATAAATACTTAGTGATAAAATAAACCTCCTTCCGACGCCTATGACAAGGATTAAAATCATTTTAACACTTCATACAAACCAAATATTTAGTGTTATCCACACACCGGTATTTTTGATTATAAAATTTCGAATCCATTCCTATGAAAAATATATGTGTCTAACAGATTTTGTCAAAGACAACGGACTAAAGAACACAGGTAGTTTGCGAAGAAAAAAAAAAGGTAAAAAATGATTTATTACTCTCTCTAATTCTTGAATAAACTATAGTATAAAAGGCAAAATCGGGTCTATTTTCCTAAACTCAGAGCTCTTGGGGGGGGGGCGTTCGTCCCCACCGCCCCCCCCCCCTTGGAGCCGCGCCTGTATATATATATATATATATATATATATATATATATATATATATATATATATATATATATATATACTATTTAAATACGGTAGATAGATTTCTTTATTTCTTACTGAAATTTTGATTTTTTACTAAATCTATGCATATTATATAATAACAAAAATAATACATTCTAAGGATTATTTAGTGTCAAAAAAATGTAACACGTACTAACAAAAAATGGGGTGAAATTTAAATATAGGAAATGTTTAGGAATTTTGTGCGAATGCTGGGTTTTACCCCTTTTAAATGAAAATATAGGCTACTGAAAACTGTAAGCAATTTCCTTTACAAAGATAGAAGATGATAAGGAAATTGTCGATCCGTAAACGTATTCTAGCGGCGTCCAAGTTGACACTATATTGCTTTTGCACGCCGCACATTGCCGGTATTTTCTAAGGATATTGCCTTCTCTCCAAAAAGGAAAAACTTAAAAAGGATTTATAAACGGTTTCCTTTTGTGTGTATTTAGTTTCGATGGTGTGAAATTATATTTACTCTTTCCAAAAATTTACGGTATTATTACAGTACAAGAATAATATCAAACCTATACCTTCAAACGCGACAAGAAACTATTTATTATTAGGATATTTTTTTAATAATTGTCTTTCAGTTTAAGAGCACTCCATACCAGTGCAAAACGCGGCGGCATCTCTAAGTTAGCATAATTTAAAACCTGATTTAAAAAATTTTTTTAGAGGGTGTTTAAGAATTCTAATTTGTGGGTTGATCACTTATTTTTTGTTTTAAAAATAAAAAAACATTTTTTTTCGATTTTTTGCAATGTAAAATTAAAAACGGTATCATCCCACAGACATAACATAAAAATATAAAATATTGCTGTTATTCAACTCCCTCTTCTATTTGTCATTAAATAGTAAAATGACGCCCCCTGTTTTCTAAGAATTTTATAAATAAATCTATCCATCCCTTATAGTAGGTCCTTTTCGCACAAGAACGTTTGACCGAGAGACGGGAAGTATTTAGACGCCGAACACGGTACAGTGGTGTGCTAATAATTTATTGTTTGTACATTTCGTTATTTACTTGCAGTGTTTGTGGAAGCAGGTTATATCGATTTATTTTTATTTTTTTAATTTTTGATTGTGTTATTATTTGGTGAAAGAAATTTATATTATGGGCCACTACAGGCAAAGAGAGAGAAAACCCCAAAAAAAAACATGTTGCCATGTCTACAAGAAGAATTAACAAAAGACTGGCTAAGTTGAGGTAAGTGTGTTACAATTAAAAATTACGATATTGCTATAGAATATATAAAAATATTAAATAATCTATAATGAGTTTGTCTTAATAATACCTCTATACTCGAAATATTTTCAATTGAGAAAAATTACCAAAATCTATTTTACACAGCTATTATAAATATAATTACATGTTCCATTTGATTCAATATTAAACAAGTTATAAACTGAAAAACGGGATAAACTAAATGCTGTTCAATTGTCGTCATTTTCAATTTAAAATAATTTAGATATAGGTGTGAAAAGAACAAGATCTTAGTAAGATATAATCCCTAAAAAAAATTAGGAATATACGAGGTAATAGAAAAATAAAATCCTTAAAAAATTTGGTACATTAACAAGGTACTTTTTTATTTAGAAATATAGAAAATAGTAAAAAAAGTAATCCCTTAAAAAAATTTGTTCATTTCTAAAGTTGAGAACACGGTCATATCGGCCCGTGAACGCGAAAACGCAAACGCGGGTACAGGCTGATTTTCGATATTCAACCATAAATATTGTAAAAATATCAAAAAAAGAAACTTGTTTATTTAACAATATAGAAGATAATAGAAAAATAAAGCCCTTAAAAACATTTGGTTCTTTCCTAAAGTTAGAAAACGTTCATGTTGGGTTACAAACGTGAAAACGAACACTATATAATATTTTAACCTATAATAATCTTAGGTAAAATATATTTACACTTTGTCTAAAACGTACGTTACCAGGTAGAAAAACCTTTCATTTTGTAAATAATATTTGTAGTTTCTATACAATTAGTAATTATTAGGATTTTCAGAAAACAGGTAACAAATTAGAGTTGTGTTGGATTTTTCCTCTACTGTGATACTCAAATGAATATAATAGTTTTAAGAAGCCCATATCTTTTTGTTGCCGATCTTAAAGGGTACCTTTTATGACTGGTACCTTTACACCACCGACCCTAAAAATTATCGTTTATGGTACATATATTGTGATTGTCCAGAAAAAAGATTTATCACCAATATAAATAAGTTCTGAGTACCACTGATCTCGAAAACATCTTAATGAAATTGTATAATTATATAATTAGGCAAAAACAAAAACACTTTTTTTCATATTTTTAAAATATTTATTGATAAATTTCGAAAAAACAGCCGGTTCACATGTTAGCGATTTGGGGTTCGCGGATAAATTTGACTGTGTTCCGAATGAAGTAAACGAACTTTTCTTAACAATTTTGTTTTTATATTATCTTTTATTTTCCGAAATAAAAAAGACATGCTTTTTTCTTATTTTCCAGCTATTTAATAATTATTCCCGAAATTAGCTTATACGTAGTTCGTGAGTAATGCATTCGCGGGTTAATATGGTGGTGTTTTGGATGTTAGAAATATACCAATTTCTTTTAAAATTTTTTGAAAATTTTATTGCTAAATTTCGAAAATCGGTCTATGTATTATTGAATCCTGATATTAGTTTATATATAGTTTGTCAATCATGCGTTCGCGGGACGATATGGCAGTGTTCCGTGCTTTAAAATTGGCTGAAATTTTTGGGGGGATTATATTTTACTTACACTCTTAATATTCCGATATAAAAAAAAAAACATCCGCTTTTTCCTTATTTTAGAAATATTTATTAATTTATCCCAAAATTAGTTCATCTAATGTTCGGCATTTTCGTGTTCGCGGGTCAACGTAACGGTGTTGTGGACATTACAAATGAATCTAATTTTTTTAACTTTATTTTTGTATTATCTTCTATATTTCTAAACACAAAAAGTTATTTTTTTCTTATTTTCACTATATTTATTAATAAGTATCGAAAATCAACCTCCTCCCGAGTTTGCGTTTTCGAGTTGGCAATCCAGTATCGCAGTTCACAGTGCTTTCAGTTTAACTCACTTTTTAAGGGACTATATTTTAGTAATATCTTTGATATTTACAAATGAAAAATAGGTGCTTTTTTTATATTTCTTAAATAACTGTTAATTAACCCTGAAATTAGCTTATAATTGGTTCATCATTAACGCGTTCTTAGGTCAGTATTGCGGTGTTTTGGATAGTGGAAACGAACCAACATTTTTTAGTTGTGTTATTCTTTTATTATTTTTTATATTTTGAAATAAAAAGAGAGGATTAAGCTGTTCGACAAATATTTCATATAACTGATGTCTACAGGTTTTTGTGACGCAGCGGCTCTGTGACTTCATCGATGCAAACTTCAGTTACATAGTTAAACTTCCTTTTTTTTAATTCTACCACTTTACTATCTCTTTTTTTTTTTAGTATCTCTGTACTGTAAAAAATAGTCAAAAACTTCTTAATTTTGATAAAATTTTGTATATACATAGGTAGAGCACCAAAAAATATGATGGTCTGTAACTTGTAACTGCCCAAAACGGTGGGAGTAACTTTAAATGCTTTTTCACCATCTTAAACCGTTTATGAAGAGCTATAAAAATTATTTTCTGTCATTTTTCGATGCTCTATCTTTGTACAATCATCTATCAAAATCGGAGACAGTTCCGTAACTTTCTTAAATTTTTTATCCTGTGTTTCACATGAATTTAATTTTTTGATCATATTCCTTACAAAAGAACATGATAATAAAAATAGATTTTATTCGAATTTAACTTTAACTGGACAAACTAAGGTGTCAAAATTTCACACAGATAGATGTAGACACAAATTGATTTTTTTTGTGATATCAGGCCCGTAGTAGGCCAAAAGATATAAACGTAATCCAAAAAATACTTGTCCGAAGCCGAAATGGAACTTCCCGCTTCGGGTTAGAATTTGCTCTAACCCGCAATTTTTTATTATTTTAATAGCAAATTAGAACAATTTTCAAAAGATGCAATAACATTCGGACTATATCAATTCTAACTTCTTATCAAATTGCTCTGAAACAATTATCTAGGTGTAGCAAAAAAATATTTAGTTATGTTGAAAACTGCAAGAAAAAATAATTTTAGCAACATTACTTTATTCAGTCAAGAAAAAAAAATAGATTCATAAGATAAAGATATATTTTCAAAATAATTCTTCACAATTCATTTCATTTTTTCATACATCCTTTATTTTAACTCGCACTGGATCTACTAATTTTTCGAATTACATGTTATCTATTAAATTATATAACTTTAAGAAATAAATGTAGTGGTATTATTGCTTTTTTTATAGATCACTGGCAAAAGCAAAAGAGTCAAAAGCTACTTCACAAAAAGAAAATGTGCCGCCGAAAATTGTCGATACCAGTCCTTCCCCGCAACCTGGATGTAGTTTTTGGAACAAAGACAATTATAATAAGGACATCGAGAATATTGCTGTAAAAAGCGACAGCCGTAAGTATGATCTTTCCGGGAGAAGGATATTTGATGTCAAACATTTGTTTAATCAAATCCTTAATAGGGAAGCTCATAAACCATTTGATTGCAATATTACTTTTATGGAAGTTATATCAGAAAATAGAAGAGGTCTTAACTCCACATTCATCCTAAAATGTAAAATGTGCGGAATTATGCAAAATTTTTCAACTGAAAGCGTAGAAGATTCTGACAGCATAGAAATCAACACAGCTTTGACTCTGGCAGCAGTATCAACTGAAATTGGTTATTCAAGTTTAAACGAAATAGCTGCAGCTATTAATTTGCCTATGATGAGCGAAAAAACATATTTTGAAAGTCATAACCAAGCTAGCGAAGTTATCCGCAAAACAGCTTGGTCTGTAATGGAAGAATCTGCTAAAGAAGAGTCCCAAATAGCTACTGAATTAGGTGAAGTTAGCAAAGACGGAATACCTTATATTACGGTAGTTACAGATGGAGCTTGGTCTAAACGCTCTTACAATGTAAACTATGATGCTTTATCTGGTGTTGGAAGTATAATAAACTTAATACTGTATTTTTGTAAAGTATACTAAAAGTCTTTTATTTCTCCTTAATACTATTTTTTTTAATTCCTTCAAACTTCAACTGACGTATGTAGAATATAGTGTGCACGGCATCAAGCCAGATTAAGGCATTGGCTATATAGTCGCCACCAAATGTTAATCCAGCCTTGCACGTAATGTATTTGGATAAAGTAATAAAAAGAAATGGTAATGATGAAAGAGGAAATATTAGGAATGTTTTCATAAATTTGATCTTCTAAAAGTGGGCTGCAACTAGAGTTGTCGGTAGTTGAAATAAATTTTTTTTTTATTATTTTCCAGTAAGTAATTACTGGGATAAAATAATTGTAATTGGTAACTGATTTTTATAAATCTCAAACTATTTAATTACCATAAAAGTAATGAAAATTCTTAGAAATAATTAAACTGCTTCAAAAGATAGCGGCTGACAACAAAGGGTCCGTGAGCTAATGAGCAGTTTAAGGTAAACTGTTTGTTATTTGTAACTGATGGCTTTTTGGAAGTGTAATTGCTAAATGTAGTTCAACTCTTTGTAAAAGTAATTGGCCTGGAACATAATCAATCTCACAGGTAATCCGTACTCTAAGTAAATGCCTAAATGATTTTTTAAATGGAATTATGATTTCATATTACACGAATATTCATTTGGCTGCTTCCGCGAAGCTACTTATTTAAAACAGTAATTCTATATTAATTTTTTTAACAATTTTGCGTCAAGGCTTATACAGCCCCAAAATGTAAAAATCTCATTTTTCAGATATCTTTCTGAAATTTCAGAATATTTCTCTTTTATAAAATATATCTAGATATAATTATTAACTTAACCCAATAGAAAAGGTACTTTTGGTTCAACATTTTTGACCATTTTGTATGTTGCAAAATATTTTTAATAGATGTTGTTTTACAAAAAATCGACCTAAAAAGTTACAATTTCAAATTAAATTCTCAAATCTACAAAACATTTAATAAAATCCACCGTCTTTAAATAAAACTTGGTATAACTTTTGAAAAAAAATAAGTAAATAACACTATAAGTACAATAATTGACGGCACCTCTGTTTAGGAATTTATTTTCACATGAAAGGGCGAGATCTGATAAAAACCGGTAATGTACTCGAGGACGGCGCTATGACGACGTAAAGCCAAAATTTTAGGACGTGGAGAAATCGAACACTCCGATTGCGATGACTCACCGTACTACTGTTTGCTCTTAAGAATTTTATATGAATATTTAGAAAACACTATAGGCCGGCGGAATTAGTATATGGACGAAAATTTAGTGTTAGTCGTTTTCTGACTATGTAGAAACTTTGAGAATAATAATGGTAATTATGTAGCATCTTATGTCTCATTTTCATTTTTGAAGAAAATTTTTTAATTAACAATTAAGATGTTAAAAAACAGTTTTTTCGAGTTCTAGGAAAAGCTATTGTTTTTCGGTAAAAAAGCAAGAAAACATGGTAAAATAGCTGTTTTTTTAAATTGTTATTTAACAATAGAAAAAAATCTTGCATTAACTTTATACTGCATCGAAAGGAACCTCTTGTTACATACAATAAATGTACAAAATATTAAGTAAAAATATTTAAAATTTGTTGTACAGTACAATTAATTTGTTTTTTTTTTATTGTTTCTAGAGGTCGTACAGCGGTCTGTGGGTGCGCAAATGAAAGTTCGAGATTTATACGAACAAAAACAAACCAAATGAATTGTTGATTTTAAATTGTTAAAACAAATAAACAAAGTTGGGTTTGTTTTTTTCGTTATAAACAAATGGAATCACTATTCGACAAGTGTTGATATCGAAATGCTGATAAGTGGACGTGATAGCTGAGATTTTGGCGCACATTTTGCAAAAAAAATCTGTATAACCACTGGAAGTTAAGATATTTTTTTTATATTGCTGCGGTGTTGTTTATTAAGATTAACGAATTATTCAAGTAGGAACTCATAGGTTAACCATAACCTATGCGGCAGTTTTCAACTCAACTATTTCAATAGTTTAAAATTGCACATACTTCGAGAGTCAGAAAGTGAGCAGTGGAGCGGGGGGCGTTCTTTTAGCCTGCGGCGCGCGGAAAATATTATGACTCGGACGCTTCAGATTCATCTCGCTGGAAAAATTTTGATTATCTCGATAAATATTGGTCGTAGAACCTTTATTTTTTAAATCTGTGGTTCCTCGACGAGATATGAACAATGAATGACATGTTTTTGTAATCAAGTTAATGTTAGACATAGCAATAAACAAATTGTTCCACTTTTATACATTTTATGCATAATTACAATTTTACCTTACTTACGTGCTTTTCAAATTACGAAAAATTTTTTACAGTAATCAATAGAATACTGCTAATTAGGAATATTAAAAAACAAATTGATTTTTAATGTACCATTAATATTTATCCAGTTATAGCATGAAACGAAGTGCCATCGTCATTTGCCGATAAATTATTGGTTGTGGAAGAAAAACACATGGTAGTTTTTCTTTATTTTATTAGATAATTTTCACATACCAAATTTTCTGCTAACATACACATTTTTACTTAAATCTACGCAAAAATATTTATTCCATTCTCCGTTTCGTAGACATCGATGGACACTAATTTTTAAAAAGACTTATCGGTTTCATTATTATCATTATAATTATAATCATCATTATCACTCGCATCGTCATCAACAGTTTCACTCGACATCATTATTGTTATCATAATCATAATTATTTTCTCCGCTATTACTTTCATTGTCGTTGAAATTAATATTACAATAATTTTCGATAGCCTCGATTGTATAATCGCTTACAATATAGTCGTCAAATATCAAATTTTCACTCACGTTAGTATCCAGAATATCTTCAACATTTGAACAAGTTTTGCCATTACAAGCAGAATAAAAGGATGCACAACATAAACCATGTTCATATTTCGTCGAGAAACCAAAAATTAAAAAAAAAAAATGAAGATTTTACGACCAACAATCCTCGAGATTTTTCAAATTTTTCCTGCAAAACGAATTTGGTGCGATCGAGTCACGTTTTTTTCCGCGCCGCAGGCTGAAAGAACGACCCCCTCACCCCTCCACTGTTCACGTTCTGATTCTCAGAGTAGGTGTAATTTTAAACTATTGCAACATCAACAATTTTGAAATAATTGAGTTGAAAACTGCTGCATACAATAGTTTGAACATTTCTCTATGAGTTCCCACTTAAATAATCCCTTAATGTTAATAAACAACGCCGTAGCGATTTTTTGAGAAAAAAAACTTTATCTGAGCTTCTAGAGGTCGTACAGATTTTTTTTTTCAAAATGTGCGGCAAAATCTCAGGTATCACATGCTGGCATTTCGATATCGACAATTGTCGAAGAGTTATTCTAATTGTTTATAACGAAAAAACCAACCTAAAATTTATTTATCTGTTGCAACAGTTCTTTTTGTTATTGTTAGTATATGTCTCGAACTTTCATTTGGGCACCCGCAGATTGTTGTACGATTTCTAGATCGCTGAGAATAAATCTTTAAAAAACATAAAAAGTTATTAACAAATTAATTGCACAAAAAATTTTAAATATTTTACTTGACATTTTACACACTTCTTGTATGCAACAAGAGGCCCGTTTCGGTGCAATATAAGGTTAATGCAATATATTTTTCAGTTGTTTATTAACAACTCAAAAACAGCCATTTTAGCACATTTTTTTGCAATAACTAACGAAGAAATTTTCTTATTTGGATGGGCCTTAGCGCATAACATTTGTTTGAAACTTTTTTACTGAAAAAGAGTAGCTTCTCCCAGAACTCGAAAAAACTGTATTTTTTCCATCTTAATTCTTAAATAAAAAATTTTCCCCAAAGAAGAAAATGAGACATAAGATACTACATAATTACTATTATCATTATGATGGTTTCTAAATAGTCAGAAGTCTACTAATCCAAATCACCTCATTTTGAGGCTAACTCTGCCGGCAATACTTTTTTACCTGTCTACGCCAGGGCAACGTTTCGTTTTATAAGCTCATGAGTTCAACTATACTAAATTTGATATGCAAGATCTTAAAGTTCATTTAAATAAAGGAAGTTTTAGTAGCTTTATCAAATTTTCAACAACAAAATATTGAACACAGGGAGCCATTGTTACCTTTATACGAATATTTCTTATAACATATTAAGTAAAGTACTAAACTGAGTAGAATTTCGTGGCAATTAGGGAAATTTATAGTTCGTTGGATATTAAATGCAGAATTATTAAGTAATCATTGATTTTAAAATGATGAAACTTCTTTTAATAATATTACTTATTAATTCCTCGTGTTGTTTGTATCAGTTCTGAATCAGTTTTTCGGTGGAAAATTAATCGGTATTTATTATGGTCTAATTTAGTTAAAAATTAATTTAAAGTGGATTTATAACATATCAGTTTTACAGACCAATAACATAAGACAGTGTAGGAGGATATAACAATACCATATACGGGGTGTTTGGGATTGACATATCCGTATCCGTATCCAAATTCTTCAAATAACGAACATTTGTCATTTTTGTCCATCAAGCCACTGCTTCACGATATAAAATACCAAGAACAACCAACGGAAGATTTGCGCTGATATAAAAATAGTTTCGTAATTACAGGATAGCAAGGAGGATACACTAAATATTATCGCTTTCTGTTTGAATGAACTAGCAAAACTACTTTACATAAAATCACACCTTGTTAATATTTTTGTTATTTAAAGGGAAAATTTGGTCATTTAAGGAAGACTATGACATATTAATGCAGTGGTTCCAAACTTGTTTTAATCGCGACCGTTTTTCGATCTTTTGAAAGATATTATTATAATAATATTTTTCTTTCTTATATATATTAATATAAACCATAAATTTTTTTATTATTAACTGACTTTTAAAGGAAGAAAGCGTATTTTTTTCATACATCGAAAACTTCGGATCGAAATTTTTTAATTTATGTTCAGAAAGTTATTGTGGTGGTCCAGTATCATTTTGGATGAAACTGATGCAGTAAAATCCAAGATAGCGCTGATAATATGACGGTTAAGAAAATTAATTTTGTCCGATTTTCTCCAACATTGGTATGGGTGGGTTTTCGGGCTCACACAACGAATTTGAAATTACTTTTAAAAAATTCAATATAGCGGATCCAATGTGGTGGATAAAAAAGTTAATTTTATCCAATTTTCTTCAAAATGTATATAAGGGAGTTTTCGTGATCCCACATAACAAACTTGAAATTTAAAAAAAATCAAGATTGCGGATCCAGTAAGACAGAAAAAAAATTATTTTGTCTGATTTCTTCCATAATTGATATGAGGGAGTTTCTAGGGTCGAATCTAAAATTAAAATGGCAGATTCTCAATTTTATCCAAAATCGGTATTAGGGGATTTTTAGGAGTGTTAATTACGAATTTAAAATTATTTTTAAAGCATTCTGTATGGTAGATCCAATATCGCGTTATAAAATTTGACATGTCTAGATTTCTCCTAAATTATTGTAAATTATAAAATTATTTTTTAAAGGTTCTATATGGCGGGGTAAAAATTTAACATTTTTCGATTTGGTTCAAAACTGATAAAGAATCATTTTTTAGAGTGTAAAAAGAGAATTCAAAATTATTTTAAGAAAATTTAATCACTTGCAATATGACGGTCTAAAAATTTTTCATTTCAAGATTTAGTCAAATATTTGTTCTAGGGGATTTTGAAGAGTGTCGGTTTATAAAAGATTAAGGGTTAAAAAATATTTTTTTTGAAATTCAGTATGTTCAATCCAATATAATCGATTGAAAATTTTACGTTAATCATATTTCTTAAAATCTGGTATTAGGGGGTTTTCGGGATTGCAGGTTACGAATCTGGAGTTAATTTATTACAACTTAATACGGTAGATACGATATGGGGACTAAAAATTTTACATTTTTTCGATTTTGTTCAAATTGATATTGGTGTTTCATAGGGCGTATACAAATTAAATATGCAGGAGATACTATGCCGGACTAAAAAAATTACGTCTTAAGTTCCTTAAATATCGGTTTTGGTAATTGAAAATTCAAGATAGCAAATTTACTATAGCAGACTAAATATGTGTTTGGTACAATTTCATTCAAAACTGGTACCTACCGAATTCTCAAAATCAAAGAATTTTTAGTTGTTCATTTTAGTGTGTATTAAAATGGATAAAATGGGCACTTTTTTGTGACATTGAAATCAATGCGATATATCCTAATCTCGCTTAGTACTTACGGAAATTATAATAAAATCAAAATCAAGAATCGAAAGATAAAATTTTTATAAAAATATTGAACCGATTTCTAAAAATGAACTAAAAAGTGAAAAATATAAATATTATTTTTTTTATGAAATAAAGTCAGCGCCAATTTATTTTTAAATAAAACAAATAACTCCGAACTCGTGTTATATACAAACTATGGTAAAAAAGCAATTACGAATAAATTATTTTTTAACCTTTTAATGCGAATCATATTTTGTCAGGTATTAGTTTGGCGCCAACTTAAAAAATTTCAATTTCATTTAAAAATTCATATTGTTATCTTTTCCTTCTTAGCATATTTTTGGAAGTCGGTTCAATTTTTTTTTATAAAAATTTTATTTTTAACAATTTATCACTTATAAAAGATTTCGAAATCTATACATTTCCTTTAAAGAGGATGTAGCTTGAAAATAAAATGGTCCTGTCGTCATAAGAACAAATCACTTGACGCTTTGTTAATGGTCAATTTTTCGGTACAATTCCTAACCCCATCGCTCTTTGACCCAAAGTTCAGTTTGCTTTCTACAAGAGTTAGATATTTGCTCGTTTTCGGCTTAAGCCATGTATTCGTATTCCTAAATCCCCATCAATCTAAGTTTGCTTCTGTTTTCTACCAGGGTTAGAGGCCTGTTCGTGTTCGGCTTAACCTACGGGTTCGTATTCCTAAATCCCTATCAATTTAAGTTAACTTCTGGTCGCTACAAAAGTTAGAAGTCTGCTAGTGTTCGGCTTAACCACGTATTCTCAAATCTTACTCTGCTTCAGATCTTCATGAGAGCTGTAGTCCCGTTTACATTCAGTTTTAGCTACCGTAATTGCCAACTTAGTTTCCTCCAGATTCAGCTGAAGTCTAAATTAGTAAACTAGTGTTCGGCCTAGTCGCATTTTACGATTACACAAATTAACAATTTTATAACTTCAAACCGTTGTCACTGAAATTATATGTATATGAAGTTAAACTTATTTAAATAAAGGTAATTTGGTACTAACAGTTAATATTAAGCTATTTAAAAAATGTGTATTAATTATTAAAAAGACAATATTAATAATTAAAATAAATTTAATAGATAAAGTGGTCTTCATTCCGTACGATCCACATTCTCTTTAAGGGTAAAACAGAAAATTTTACAATATAAAATTGGTCCTTCGAACCGAATCTACAACATAAAACTGATGCTTGTTACTGGATTTAAAATAAAATAGTTTCTTCTAAACGAATTTCTCAAAAAGTGATAGTTTGACATGGACTTAAATAAAACTGGTGTTTTATAACAAATTCAGGGACTATCTAGAAAGTAGATGCTTCCAGTATTTCCCGCGAAAATCTTCACAGACTAGACGTTTGCCGCAGACTAGTGACAAACTGGAAACATGTGCTTTCCAGAATATTTTTATTCTGTTGCTGGATTAAAAAAGAATAATAAAATTATCTAAATAAATACATATTTTTTAAATTCAGGCTGTTTCTCAGTTTGTCGTTTGATACTTTATTGAGTATTTTCGACGTTTAGGGCATTTAGATATTGTATTTTTGCATTTACTATTTTATTATTATTATTATTATTAGTTATATACTTTCTAAATACAAAAACCATTTCTAAACTTTTTATGCATAATATTCGACATGGATGCATTTATTAAACATAGAAGTATTTACAAAGGCACCTTAACTGGTATAGAAGTTGGACAAAAATAATGATTTAATTTATGACATATTTCAACACGAGTCCCTTGAAAAAGACTTAATTAATGCTATCACAAAATTTACTACAGTTCAGGATAATTCTGAGACTTCAGCCAATTTGAATGTTCAAATTTTACTTAAAGATGAAGTGAAAGATCAATTTATAACATTTTAGAAAATTAGAACTCCAAGTTCAAGCTTATCAAATACTTTTGCCTTTTCACAAATCACCATAATTATTCAGCTACAAACGTATAACCCATTTAATGTTATATTACCTAAAATAAATATACGAACATTTTATGTCGATATTTCGCAATAGAATCATTTTTTCGAACTTTTTGATACATTAATAAGAAAATAAATATGAAAATAAATTCCAATTTAAACAAATTGATAAAACTTTCCTCTGTGACTAAATGTACACTAAATAATGCTGGAGAATTTTTAACTAAAATTAAACAAAATGTAGTGTCACTAAAAAATCTAGAACTTACCGTGGAACAACGAGATTTATATTTTTTCTGGTAAATTGGATTTTAATACCCGAAAAGCTTTTGAAATGGATAAAACTACTTATAAACTTGCGACGCTGGAGGAAATTATAATATTTCTGGAAAAGCTCCGCCTCGTACTAGAAAATCTAATTCGCACCTGTTTGCAGAATTAACATAGCCCTCGTGCAAATAAAAAACTGACACGCCAAATTTAACCCCGTCTTATAACAATGTAAAATGTGTTTTCTGTCAAGTAAACGGTCATAAATCTATTAATGTATAAAATTTAAAAATATATCTGTTTCTAATGAAATTGTTTTCATCAAAAATAAAATGCTATGTCTAAATGATTAAAATAAATCACTCTTTTTCGTTACAGAAATGTACAATGTGTCACAAAAAAAACACCAGACCTTACTACACTATAATTCAAAGGAGAATTGAGTTCAAGAAAATAAAGATGAATCTCGTCTAAATTAAACTATGATTAATCAGCGAAAACGTCCTAATAGTTCTAATTATATTCCTCCAATGCGAATTCAACTTAGCTAAATACAACACAAATTAACAATTTAACTGCAGATATCTCTGATGATATACATGATAATGTAGACAATTCCGAAATATCGATGACCTTTTTCGCATTTTCGGCAAAAAAGAAGTCCTTTTTATCGTACACTACTAATGAGAAACTCTTATTTATGAACCTTATGGAAATAGATTGCAAATTTCCGGTACTTCAAATATTAATGCTCTTGATAATAATATACTAGATACAAAGATACATTCAAAATCATTTTTTAAAAAATATAACTTGTAACTTGTTACAGATTCCTATAAATGTAAATTCTCTTAATATACCTAAGAACGTTAATCCATATAACTCAACCTTTGCTGCGCCGTCAAAAATTGAGTTGTTACTTGGTGCAGATATTTATTGTGATTTGATTTCAAATGTTTAATAAAAAAATTGCCTTATTGTTCTAATGAATTTGGTGTTACAGTGTAGAACCAAAGTTTAAATATCCCTTTAATTTACAAACACCCGGTGGAAGCATTTTAAGTATAATCATTTCTTTCCATTTTATATCAATACTTTTACTTAAAAATTAAAAGTAGGCTGTTACGGCGCGAGAAAGAAAGAATTAAAATTTAAATGAATGCTAAAATTAAATATGCAAAAAATGCTTCGATACAGGTGCTTATGGGAGGTTTTATGTATTAACCTAACTTATTATTATTAAATAACTCATCAATGTGATTTGAATATTCAACAAGTATACGTTTGAAAAACAGGGGAAAACCTAACATTAGCACTTTTGAACTGTATCTAAAGGCACATTTTTGATAGAAGTGCAAATATTCTAGAAACTTCGCCTTTCTCTTTGGAGGGGGGCGGTGATATGATAAAAGTACAGTATGGCAAGCAAAAGCTTGGGAGTTACACCAGCAACATTCTCATTTATAGTGTGAAAGGCAGGGTTGGGTCTAATTTTCTGAATTTGAAGCTCTTGGAGAGCGGGGGGGCGATCACAAGAAAAAACAAGTTGCCGACAGGGGAGGGAGGATGCGAGCGGCATATACACATTCCTATTATAAGAGGCAGAATCGGTTCTATTTTCCTGAACTCAACGCTCTTGGGAAGGGGAGGGACGATCATAAGCCTACACATTCCTATACTCTATTCAAGAACTAGAGAGAGTAATAAAACTGTTACCGAAACTTCCTACGTTCCTGCTTCAGTGCCGCAGGTAACTGAGCACTGCTGTAAATCTAATTATATTTAAATATTACAAGCTTTTATAAATTTACAGCAACAATAAATTTTCTGATAGTTCAATTTAATTTCTGTCAGTGAGCAAAGTACCCCTTATCTCATTTGTGCTTAGTGAGATACCCAAAAGGTACGGCTTCGTTAAACCAGGGCATTTCTTCCTCAACAAAAAACTTATTACGATGAATATTTATAATACCGTGAGATATCAATATCTACAATATAATGTTAAAATGACTGTTGAGATGTGATCCAACATGACAAGAGTTGGAAAATCTACTATGTACCGAATACTGAAGGAGAAAAAAATGACTGGAATTGTTAAAACTTCCAAGTCATATTCGGTCACAGGCAGACGAAAAACTTCGTTGGAAGAAGAGATGAAAACTGCAATAAAAGCAGTTGTACATACATTTTATTATGAGAAGCAGATCCCAATCGTCGCAAAATTCTAACTAAAATCAATGAAGATCGGGATTTACCTGAAACTAAAAGAACTGAGCTTTGGAAATTGCTCAGAGAACTCAACTTTTGCTGGGAAAAACCAGATTGGAAATCTGTTCTTCTAGATCGTCCTGAAAATGTCCATTGCAGAAGGAAATATCTCTCTCCAGTAAAAGAGTTGCTAGAAGTAACACAACTTACAAAATCAGTAATTTAATTGAATTTTCAAAGATTTTTTTGAATAAAGTTACGGCAGAAAATTGGAAAAAATCCATATAATGAAAGAATAAAAGAAAATGTGGAAATTCGATCTCATGATCGGTGAGATAGAGGAACCAATTATAATTAATTTGAGCGAAGATAGCTTCACTGACTTTGATTACGAATTAGATACGTAATATTTACCAGCGTAACACAATTTATTATTTAAATTTTCTGTAACATGTAAAAATTAATTACATTTGAACCTCTTCTTAGTGTTTAATTGTAATTCTGCAGATAATTTAAGAAATAAATAAAGTGAAACGTCAAATGTCCTAAAAATGTTTTTGATTAATAATAACTGACCCAAAAAAATTTTAATATATGGACAATTCAATCTTTATATATATATATATATATATATATATATATATATATATATATATATATATATATATATATATATATATATTTAACTTCTTGTAATTTGACAATGGGTATTTTGTAAGTATTTAAATTATAACTTAGAATTTTTTGAGAGTAAAAGGCTACGTTTTTGCCTGAATGTGCCTAAAACGGTTTCTATGCCAAAATTAAAAATAATAAAAATATAGTTTTGATTTGTTTTAAATATGTCAAAATTATCTATATTTTCTAATATATGTAAATTATTAAGAAATCATAAGAAATAAAATAATATAAAAACTTTTTATTTTAGGGTTATTACCGAAATACTATTCTATGCCATAAATAGTTACTGATAAAATAAACCTCATTCCGACGCCTATGACAAGGATTAAAATCCATTTTAACACTTCACACGTCCAAATATCTATTGTTATCCAACCAAAATAGTTCAATATTATAGACCGGTACTTTTCATTATAAAATTTCTAACTTATTCCTATGAAAAATATATGTGTCTAACAGATTTTGCCAAAGACATCGGACTAAAGAACACAGGGTAATTTGCGAACAAAAAAAAGGGTAAAAAATGATTTACTACTCTCTCTAGTTCTTGAATAAACTATAGTATAAGAGGCAAAATAGAGTCTATTTTCCTGAACTCAAAACTCTGGGGGAGGTGGGGCGTGGATGTGCGCCTGATGGATATGCTACTCATCGGAGGGGAATGGAACTTACTGGCGTTAAATAACAAACTCTCTGTATGTCAGTCCGAATTTCTTTCTTAAAAGGTGGTGCTATTTTTATTGCAGCAACGTCGTTGTAATTTTTTGTGCCACAGGAAACTGCAAGAGAATTAGTTGTAGGGACTTTAGTGGAATTTGGTCAATGACTAGACTCTGTCTGTCAAACTGAATGGATAAAAAGTCGCCATTGTTAATTAGTTGCCTATCTGTGGGCGTTATTCCAGTAAACTCGAATCTTTTATTGGCATTATGTGCACTGACTGCTTTTAAATAGACTTTGCCAAAGTGTCTGGGCATCTTATAGTGAGAAAATATTCTCCTCGCATTACTGCGTTGAATAATGGAAGAGATCCACATATATAACGATCCAGCGACTGCATATGATGTGTTATGTAAGAAGAAATCGAGAAGAAAATCACTTTATGCTGTGTCGCATATTCTTAAGTTTATGAGATACATGGTTATCCATTATCAATATTACTTTTCTCTCTGGAGTGGGGAGGGTAATTTCGACGAAATGACGAAACCATTCTAATAATTTAGGTCCATTGATCTCGCCGTTGTCTGAGCAAGTAGCACTGGTGCCAGATGGTTATCCATATAATAATTTACCAACCATTCTTTTCTACTATAAATGAAGAATCGGGGTATGAAAGATCCAGCCGCGTTGCAGTAGCAGACGACTGTCGTTAATTTTTCTCTTTCCGCACTTTAATTGCACCTGATTTTTTTCCGATTTTTAACAATATCTTTGGACTCCTATTATTTGTTGTTTGAATGCCAGTTTCATCCATGTTGTATATCTGGGTTGCGTCAATAACATGTTTATCTATTTCTGTTTCCAGTAAATCAAAATATCTGTATGTTTGAGGCCTGTTAATACCTCGTATTCTCGCAAATGTCGTTGGTTCTGGTTGTCTGATAGTCAAATTACGATGATGTGTTTTAAAACTAGTCATTTCTGGCACTGCTGTTTTCTTTCTGCATATTGATCCACAAGTTTCAAAACCTAATTTTTAGTTAAGCCATACGAAAAATAATCTACTTGGAATACATATTCCAATAAGTTCTTGAGCGTCATTAAACACTCTGTGATCTCGTCCGAGCTTTTTCTCATAACTTGCCTTTTCTAAACGTCTTTGCAAGGTAGAGAACATGATACCATACTTCTTTGCGGCCGCGAGACCCGAAGTAGTCTTGGATTTTTGCATTGTGATTTAAAGTTAGACAGTAACAAAATGATATTATATTATTAACAACATGATAATGACCTAGTTTTTTGCAATTTGAAAAAAACATTTAGTTTTTTAACAACTTGAGCAAATTTTTTATACTGCGTACAATTACGCCATATCACAACTCCTGCACCAAATCGAAACTGATAAAAACTCGTGTGTTCGGGTACTCTCAGCATACGCACAGATTGATGTTTGATTCAACAGTATACGAGCGCCTAGTTGAGCTACCCGCTTTATGCTCCTTTCCCCTACTTGCCTACCCTGTAGTGACGAAATCGGTCTGCAGATGGCGGTACACAACAGTTTCTGATTTCTTGCAATCTACAGTAGTGCTTTTAATTGCTAACTAGAAAAAAGTATGTCTGTTCTTATAAGACTTTTTCACTTAGTTTGAGGACAAATTTTGTCACAAAAAATAAAACTGTTCATCAGACTTTAACAAAAAAATATAAAAGGAAAGGCATTGAAGTAATCTAATATAAAATTCTCAAGGGGCTTTTATTAATATTTTTAGTAAATAGTAAAAAGCTACCACAAAGTTTACAAAAAAATATACATCACTCTTGCATAAATAGCGCTCTAATAAACAGCATTACACCAATTTGGGTAAATAAATTTTCATAATTTATTTACTGAAATAATATTGGGAAACACTTTTAAATAATTATATTATAAATTTATGTTGTGGTTAAAGATTCGCTTGGTTTCAAAATAACTGAATAATATTCCAACATTACTTTAATACTATTTAAATTTTGTACAATATTTGTTTAACAAATTAAATTTGTTTAATTTAACTAAGTAAATTAAATACAAATGAGTTAATGTTGTGGTATTTAACATAATTTTATAATATTTCTTCGTCCATATACAACTGCTAATTTACTGTTAACGTTAAAAAAAAAATAGGAAAAACTCACAGAATAAGGATAATAATAATCACGATCTTCGCTGATATTTAAACTTTGATTTGTAGGATTTATTTGAAAAACCTACAAATAGTGTAGAGGTTTAAGAATTTCATTGAGATGATTTCAATTTTTAGTAAACAAAAAATTGAATAAATATGAAAAGATTATTCAGTTATGTTCATCTTATTAATTATATTATTTATGGGATAGTAGCTCTAATTTTGATTGTCTTGGAAGTTAAGAATTAATAATTGAACTGAATGGAGCTCCAAGAGTCGACTATGACCTGTCCATGTCAACGGAAAAAAAATGGGATCCTCAGCAGATCATCAAGATTTATAAGTCATATAAAACAAAATGCACCGAGGATGTTTGCAACTCACACAACATTCATAGACACCATTGGGTTGCTAAAAATCTCTTCAATGCGTCATAAATGCAGTTAACAAAATTTGGAACAACTAGAATATTTTCTTAATTATTTGAAGAGAATGACGAGAACTCTAATCAATTACTCCTTCATACTGGAGTAGTCTGGCTAACGAAAGGTTTATGTTTAGTAATATTTTTTCAGTTTTTGAGACTGTTTTAGAGTTTTTGGATGTCATTTTAAAAGAAAATTGAATCAAATGATTACCAGATATTGCCTATTTAATAGATATATCTCGAATATTCTAAAGCCTTAAGAAATTTGTCAGATACATGATTATCCATTATCAATGTAGCTTTTTTCTCTGGATTTGAGCCATTTTAAGAATTTAGGTCCACTGATCCAGCCATTGTCTGTGTAAGCAGCATTGGTGCCAAATGGTGATCCATTCAATAATCTACCAACCATTCTTTTTTAACATAAATGAGAAATGGTTATCCATTACCAATATTATTTTTTCTCCGGAGTTGGGCGGGTAATTTCGACGAAATAACGAAGCAATTCTAAAAATTTAAGTCCTTTGATCCAGTCGTCTGTGCAAGTAGTATTAGCGCCAATTGGTGCTCCATCCAATAATCTACCAACCATTCTTTTCTACCATAAATGAGGAATGGGAGCATGAAAGATCAAGCTGCGTTGCAGCAGTAGACGACTGTCGTTAATTTTTCTCTTTCGTCACTTTAAATTGCACCTGATTTTTTCTGGTTTTTGACAATATCTTTGGAGACCTATTACTTGTTGTCTTAATGCCGGTTGCATCTATGTTGTACAGGGTCTGGCAGTAGAATGTGTCACATTTCAGCGCCACACTGTATGATACAGATATGGGTGGGGAACTCTATCTGTCTGTATCGTGTTTTCTATGTATTTAGTAGCAATGGAGAATTAGCCACGAAATCAACTTATGTTCACCGTGACGGCTTACATTCAAACAAAGTCTGTGATTACTGTTCAACGACGATTTCTGACTCGGTTTAACATCCCAAGATGGGGTCGCGGAACATCATTTTGCAATGGTTTGTTAAGTAGAACAACCATGGAACTGCGATCGTTCTGTTGGTTTTTTGCATACTGTGCGGACGCCTGAAAATATCGAAAGGGTAAGGCAAGCAGTGACAGCCAGTCCAACAAGTTCAGCGAACAAACATTCTGATATTTTACACCTAAATGATCAAACATTGGGCTGTATTTTATATGATGATCTGAAGTTTCACCCATATAAATTTCAGATAGTTCATCAACTTTCTCCACAAGATGCACCTAACACACCTACATTTTGTGGAGAATTTGTAAGATTGTTGAACGAAAGAACAGATGTAATCAATAATATAATAATATTGGATGAAACTTACTTCCACTTACCTGGTTAAGTTAATAAGTAAAACTTTAGATATTGGTGTGCAGAACAACCTATGCAGTTACAAGAACAATCTTTACATGCTGAAAAAACTACTGTTTGCTGCGCGTTTGAATCAACAAAAAATGAATAGATATGATGTTTTGCCCCGTTATTTTCATCTTAGCAGAATACTAGAGCATAGTGTCTCTAATTTTGATTGTTTTAGACGTTAAAAAGTGGTGATAATATTTGAATTTTTATTTGACTTAGCATCCAAGTCACTCACTTACAAAGTGGTCCATATGGACCTCCAAGGGTCGACTGCGATCTGTCCATGTCAACGGAAAAAATTGGTGGTACTTGAGATATAAATAGGCTTCACAAAAAAGTCATATAAAACAAACTGTACCGAGAATATTTGTAATTCATTATATTACTCATCAACACCATTCAGTTGCTAAAAATTTAAGTGACAGATTGCACCAATCTCTTCAATGCGTCATAACCGCAGTTAACGAAATTTGGAGGAACTAGGTTATTTTCGTAATTGTGTGAAGAGAATGACGAGACCTTTCATTAATTACTCCTTTATACTGGCGTAGGCTGGCTGTCGAATAGCTTATGTTTGACAATATTTTTTCAGTTTCTGAGACTGTTTTAGAGTTTTTGGATGCCATTTAAAAAAAACTTAATCAAATAGTGACTAGATATTGCCTATTTAACAGATATGTTTACTAAATTTAATGAAGTTAACTTGCAATTATTAGTAATAGTTTGAATTTAATAAAAATCAAGTTTATCATTTCATTATATCATTTTCTTGCCAGAGTTAACTTTATGAAGCAAAACATTAGTCAGCCTGAATTTTCCCAATTTCCCACTTGTCACAGATATGCTGCCAATACGATAACGTTCCAGCATATATTCAACATTTAAATGCCATGCACAGAGACTTCAAAACCAGTGAAATATCAACCCATATGTTATCACTAATGAATCGGATGTCATATTACAGAAGAACTGATTGGAATAAGGACTAATGAAGAACTTAAGGTGCAGTTTAGAAAATGATATCAACAGTTTAGGCTCCAGAGAGACATACTTGCTTCTTATCCTGCATTCCAGATCATCGTCAGAAAGTTGTTGATAGCTAGCTTTTCTATCATACTTCGTCGAGAAGGGTTTCTGTGTAGTTGGCAATCTTCTTACGAAACAAAAGAGCCAGATTGGAAATCAGACTGGCTGAGAAAATTTGAGAATAAACCTGACTAATTGCAATCCCAATATTGAAAATATGCTATCAAAGTATCAGTCTTATCACATCCATTAAAAGCATACTATAACTATAGCCAAAGTTTATGGCAGGTGGGAAATGATGCGCCGAAAGAGAAAATGGAAGTTGCAGCGATTTTTCTGTTCTGAACAACGTCTCCCAACAGCCATAAAATTTGACTAGTAGAGCAAAAGGATTGTTTTTCTTGTGTCTTTGATTTGTATAGTAACTTTATATGATTTAATTCTGAGCGTTTTAATTAAAAGATGTATAAACAAACATTTTTTATTTTTATATTTTCAACTTGAATTTTATCCAATTGCGTAGCTCTGTGTCAAAATAGTTCTGGTGTTAAAACGCACGCCACGACGATGCCCGTTGCACGACACTATTTCGGAGATATTATGAAAAATGTCAACAATGTCTGTTGTGACGTTGGTAATTTACATACTATTCATGACTCTACGCTTTGACACTAGACTAAAG
This sequence comes from Diaprepes abbreviatus, assembly GCA_034092305.1. Lineage (NCBI taxonomy): Eukaryota > Metazoa > Arthropoda > Insecta > Coleoptera > Curculionidae > Diaprepes > Diaprepes abbreviatus. The sequence goes on from JASJET010000304.1 coordinate 1,139,133, forward strand.
CTATAACTATCAAAAACACGTCTAAAATGATATAATTGTAAAAATTCAATATTTGGAAGGCTGCGGAATCTACGGAAATATAAAATTTTGGTTTATGATCTATAGGACAAAAAATTTTAGGAACCTCTAATTTAAATGAAGCAATTTAGATTCCTGTTTCCCCTTCTGGATCACTTTTTAATCTAAATTAATAAGCAGTAAACGGAATTTACTTATGGTATGACAAGATAACAAATATGTAAAAGGTAGTGTTATTTGGGTGGTAATTATAATCGTGCTTTGTAAAAAGTACGTCCACAACTTAAGACAGAATTCATAAACAATCGAGAGTTTAAGAAATGTTGAAAAATGTCTCTTTGGTTTATATGAAATTAAAATGTTTAAAAAATCAAAAATTTACGATTTTCATAAAACATTAGTCACAAAACATTCTACGAAGAAAGAGCAAATAAGAGATATCAAAATAAATCGGGCTTAAAAGGGATGTAAAAAAAAACAAAATAATGATCCGAAGAAACACAACTCAGACAATAGATGGTCACGTTCTTGAAAGCTGTTGATGGATATAATGGATATATATATATATATATATATATATATATATATATATATATATATATATATATATATATATATATATTATATATATATATATATATATATATATATATATATATATATATATATATATATATATATATATATATATATATAGGTTCCTTATGTCAGAGGCACCACAGACAAAATCTCAAAAATTCTCAAAAGACACAACATTGAAATTACCGTAAAGTAAAGGATCTCCTGCCAGCACCTAAAGAAAAAATCCCTCTAGAAAATTAGGGAGTGTACGAAACTCTATGTCGAGAATACAATTTTTCTTACCTAGGCCAAACCAACCGTAAAATAAGTACCAGAAGAGATGAACATATAAACGCTGTCAAGCAAAAAACAATTTTTTCTGCATAGGCCCAATACTTGTTAAACACAGGACATAAGATAAACTTCCCAGGAACACAAATGCCATCGAGATGTGAAAATCTGTCCACAAGAGTTATAAGGGAGCCATAGAAATTGTAAGGACGTCCAACAACTTAAATAGCAGAGATGATACCCAGCGATTGCCTAATACGTGGAAAAACCTGCCTACGAAACATCAATTACTAGTAGGTAGTAAAAAAATAGATCACAACTCGGCAACACGACCCCAAACACTGGTAACTGGGTCGATGACACGTAGCAGTGCTCGCAACCTGATTGGCCAAAACAATCCAGCCAATAAACGCGCCCCACGTATGCACGGGACCGATAGCAACCGAGTCTCCAGCGTCAGTTCGTTCACAGACGCCGTGGCGTGAGCTTTGAAAATGGTGAATGAAATTTCACTGAAACGTCAGTTTCCTTAGAGTCCTGAGAAGGACTCAGCATACACACGGGAAACCCGAAAACCTTCGAGTATGTTTATATATAAATACACATATCGAAAAAATGTTTTCACCAGTTACAACATACGAACTAAAGACAATACCTAACAAATAGTGTAAAAAAAGCTCAGAATAACATGTAGAACTATGAAGAATGTAATGTTTAGAATTAGCCTAAAGGACAGAATTACAAGCGATGAGATTCAAAGAACGGGTATAACGGATGTTGCAAGGCAAGTAGATGTATATGAAGTAACAAGATGGTACAGAGGTGCCCAAGTACCATAAAAAGAAATGCAAGAAGACTCCCAAAGAGATTATATTTAACAGATAGCAGGAAGATATTGGGCTTCAAACCTCTCTAGATGGAGATAAGAGAAAGGGGAAGAGGGCATTATGAAGGTTTCTCTTTAGGAGTGGATGAGCGTATTCTAAGGAAGAAAATTACTTTTAAGAAGTCTGTCAAATATATTTTATCTATTGTTAAATATGCATTAGAGTTAAATCAATAATTTGTTAACAATGATATATTATTTATATAATTTAAATTACTTGTGGATAAAATCAGATTGTTGATCAATGATCATCAACAAAATAGGTTTAAAATAATAATTTTCGGGCATTGATACCTATAAAACAATTTCAGTTGTTTATATCTATATGACGTTACATTCTTTACCTTATTTATTTGCAATTTATATATTCTCTGTTGATACTAATAGTAATTTAGTAAATGAAATAATAACACCAAAGTAATTCATGGATAAGCCTTTGAACTACCGCTTCTGAAAGACAGCTGTATTCTGAGAATACTTTTTTAAAGTAATTAAACCTAAAAGGAATACTATTTTAAACAAAATATATTCTGTAACCAAAACTTTAAATTTCTGATTTTTATAAAAATAAAACATTATCGGGGTAACTCTTCCCCTGTTTAATTATTAAAGTCATTACCTATAAGCACCTATCGGAAATTCAAAATCAAGGGTGCATGGAATATTGCACTCTATATACGCATATACATCGACATGGTCTACGTAACATTAATTAACTGTTCTAACTAAATAGCGCTGTTATAACTTGAATGCATGCGCCTCAATTGGCAGGATGGTCGACGGCAGATAAGGTACAATGGGTAGTTGCCGGGAAACATTTAAGGGTTCATCTCCAATTATTACTAAATGAAAGTCGGTACAAAGGTTTTGGAATGTTGTAAAAGCATATGTCAGTTTCAGACAACACGCATTTATGTTCGTAGTGATTTATTTAATAGATATAGGGTCTTTTTAAAAAGAAAATTTAAACAATGTAGAATACTGTATATCATCTTTTGTAAGAGAAAATTGAAATAGTGGATATTCTGAAATGTTTCTTTACAACAAATTGATATTAAGATGTAAAAAACATACATCCGGAAACGAATTATTTGGAAGATGCAAGATCTTTAATATAATCGGGTATTGGATTAAGACCCAGCGCCTGCCAGACATGCGTCAAAGTATAAAGGCTAAAATTGTGTGTGTGTAGTCCAGGCGCGGATCCAAGGGGGGGGGCGAGCTTTGAGTTTAGGAAAATAGACTCTATTTTGCCTCTTATACTATAGTTTATTCAAGAACAAGAGAGAGTAGTAAATCATTTTTTACCCTTTTTTTTTTTGTTCGCAAACTACCCTGTGTTCTTTAGTCCGGTGTCTTTGGCAAAATCTGTTAGACACATATTTTTCATAGGAATGGGTTAGAAATTTCATAATGAAAAATACCGGTCTATAATAATGGACTATTTGGGTTGGATAACAATAGATATTTGGACGTGTGAAGTGTTAAAATGGATTTTAATCCTTGTCATATAGGCGTCGGAAGGAGGTTTATTTTATTAGTAACTATTTATGGCATAGAATATTATTTCGATAATGAACTTAAAATAAAAAGTTTTTATAATATTATTTTATTTCTTATCATTTTTTAATAATTTACATATATTAGAAAATATAGATAATTTTGACATATTTAACACAAATCACAACTGTATTTTTATTATTTTTAATTTTGGCATAGAAACCGTTTTAGGCACATTCAGATTAAAATGTAGCCTTTTTCTCTAAAAAAATTCTAAGTTATAATTTAAATACTTACAAAATACCCATTGTCAAAAATACAAGAAGTTAAACATATATAAAAAAATAAATTCGTCCATATAATATTAAAATTTTTTTGGGGCTATCGGTCATTTTATTATTAATTAAAAACATTTTTAGGACATTTGACGTTTCAGTTTATTTATTTTTTAAATCATCTGCAGAATTACAATTAAACACTAAAAAGAGATTCAAATGTAATTAATTTTTATATATTACAGAAAAGTTAAATAATAAATTGTGTTTACGCTGGTAAACATTACGTATATAATTCGTAATCAAAGTCAGTGATGCTATCTTCACTCAAATTAATTATAATTGGTTCCTTTATCTCACCGATCATGAGGTGGAGTTTCTACATTCTATTTTATTCTTTTATTATATGGATTTTTCCCAATTTTCTGCTGTAACCTTATTCAAAAAAATCTTTCAAAAGTTCAGTTAAATTATTAATTTTGTTAGCTGTGTTATTTCTAGCAACTCTGCCTTTTACTTGAGAGAGATATTTCCTTCTTCAACGAACATTTCCCGTTCTAAAAGAACAGATTTCCTATCCCAGCAAATATTAGTTTCTCTGAGCAATTTTCAGAGCTCAGTTCTTTTAATTTGAGGTAAGTCCCGATCTTCATTGATTTTAGTTAGAATTTTGTCGACGGTTGGAATCTGCTTCTCATAATAAAATGTATGTACAACTCCTTTTATTGCAGTTTACATCTCTTTTTCCAACGAAGTTTTTGGTCTGCCTGTGATCGAATGTAGCTTGGGAGTATTAACAATTCCAGTCGTTTTTTTCTCCTTCAGTATTCGGTATATAGTTGATTTTCCAACACCTGTCATGTTGGAAGACATCTCAACAAAGCTTTTAACATTATTATCTAGATATTGATATCTTAAGGCATCATAAACATTCATCATAATAAGTTTTTCGTTGAGGAAAAAATGCCCGGGTTTAACAATTTTGGAATAAATATAGATGTGGAATCCATATCTTTTGGGTATCCCAGTAATCTCAAATAATATATGAAAACAAGCACAAGCAAGATAAATCACTAAAGACACACTGTATGGTGTACTTTGCTAACTGACAGAAATTAAATTGAACTATCAGAAATTTTATTATTGCAGTAAATTTATAAAAGCTTATAATATCTAAATATAATTAAATATAATTAGATTTACGGCAGTCCTCTGTTACCTACTGTAGGTAAAGATGCTCAAAAGTTACAAATCTTGACTAACGGTGACATATGCAGGTATCAAGTAATAAAGGTGCGCAATAACTGGGCTCATTTAAGGTAAAGGATAAAAGCTGAAATGTATATATTGTATTCAAGCAACAATTTTATAATAGTATTTACAAAGCCAGATCCATCCGAAGGGTCTAATACTCTCCAGACGCCATATAAAGTCAAATACCCCATAACCATGTTACTGAAATCACTACACTAATTCTCCCATAGCGAAGGAGCTTGTTTTAGATGGAATTTCAACAGAATCCATATAAAAATTTACAGTCTTCACAGTCATGACTTTGGCGCGAACTGTGAAGTACTAGCAGAATACTATCTAGCAAATGGGGTGGTTTTACTTCGACAGAGAAGGTTTCAATGGTATAGTTTGCGAATGGGTCTAAGATGGAAGAGAGGAGTATCAGATCCAGGCTTCGGACTTGTTAAATTCCTAGAAAACACCCAAACCATCTTTCAAGGAGAAATGTGTGCAAATAAAATCTGCACCGATGAACACTTGAACAGGAAAATTAAAATGGTCTAACTATACACATTATAAGATTGCACAGCAGCGCTAAAAACTCTCAGATGAAACACATAAGTGTCTAAGTTGATTTATGTCTATATTCAAATTCTGAAGCAATTGACAAGGAACAACAGTGTAATTCTGACATGTATGTCAGGATATAAGGGAATCGACAGCTTCTTGAAAAAAGAGGCAAAAACTCTTTATCTTGTCTCGGAACCTTTTTGTGGCTTTCCAAAAAACAACATAAAAAAGTGCTTTGGAGCTGGTAACAAAATCAGATAAAATTAAGGTAGAACAATGCAGATCTATATTATTGAATTTTATTAAAATTTAAATTTTAAAAGCCACAATTTTTTCATTTTTAGGTATAATATTACACAATTGTGAGAGATGGATGTTCGTTTATTTAATGGAATTTTAATGGAAATAATTAGGAGCGAAAGTTGTAGTGGGTATTATGTCTCAAAATGAATAGTTTGGTAATTTCATCCATGAATATTAGATATTATTATTGATTTTTTATGCTAATGATCCATTGAAATTGTAAATCAGAACCATAAATTATAGAGCGAGTGCTTTCACTTCATTGACCAATCAAACGACTGTTTTAACTTGGAATTAGACTGTATTTTCCTGAAATATTTTTTTAATATTTTATCTAAAATTTATACTAGGCATATTTAAAATTAGGCAATTTGCTAGAAGGTTTGAAAATTGATATTACTCAATGTCATGATAATAATAAGGATCTACCAATTGACTGCACTGTTGAAAACAACCTTAAATTTAATGCAAATTTAATGTTTATTCAACATTAAATTTCATGATTTTGTACCTAAAATAGTGAATAATTTACATTTATTTAAATTTAAAGCAATTCATTCAAATATTAGTTGGTTGCATATTAAATTTGATTAAATGGTATCTTAAATTTCAAATAACTGAAAAAATATTTCAACTTTCTGTACATTAAAATTAATTTACATGTACCTTACCATTAAAGGAATTTCCAAAAATATTTATGGTGTACTGCATGAGATTCCGGGAGATGGCGCAAATTGTATTGAACTTTTTGTTTAGTATGATAAGTTGCTCAAAAGACTTAATTTTCTTAAGATTAGATGTACATGTCAGCCGGTATTGACGAAAATCAATGAGTTCGAAACCGGTTTACAGATATATTACCTTTGGGAAAAATCTCCACCTTTTCCTGGTAGCAGAATTTTTTGACCTCATATTAATGTTGGTGCATTAAATATGTGATACCATATCTTAAATTCAATAAACGCCGGCTGTATATTTAATGTGAATATGAATAGTCAGCTTAAAAAGTAGTGATCAAAACTTTAAATTTAATGTATGATTATGTTAGATTTAATGGAATAAATTAATTTAGATTAGTGTATATTATTAAATTTAAAGCATTATACTAAACGCATTTAATAAACCTTCATGAAACTTGCTTTCAGCAAATTTACCTTAAATTTAATGCATTTACTTTTTAAAGTTTACGTAATGCTACTCTAAATTCATGAAGTGATTAAAATTTATTAGTTGGCCAGCGTAATTAGCATCTGGAGAAAATTTATTGTTAGTAGACTTTTATTTAGTATCTTATGTCTCATTTCTTTTTTGGGGAAAATTTTTTACTTAACAATTAAAATGTGAAAAAACAGTTTTTTCATCTTCAAGGAAAAGCTATTGTTTCTCAGTAAAAAAGTGTCAAACAAAAATTGTGCGCATTAAAAATACCTACAAAATAAGCTAAGGCCCATCCAAATTGCATAATTTGTTTGTCAGTTATTGCAAAAAAAACTGCTAAAATGACTGTTTTTTCAATTGTTAATAAACAATAGAAAAAATATTGCATTAACTTTATACTACGCGAAAAGGAACCTCTTGTTGCATACAACAAGTATGCAAAATTTCAAGTCAAAATATTTAATAGTTTTTTGCAGAATAAATTTGTTTATAACATTTTATGTTTTTTTCATTGTTTATTCCTAGCGATCTAGAGATCGTACAGTGATTTGCGGGTGCGTAAATGAAAGCTCGAGACTTATATTAACAATAAGAAAAAAGAGCCAAATTAATTGTTGATTTTAAATTCTTGAAACAGATAAACAAAGCTGTGGTTGATTTTTTCGTTATAAACAAATAGAATAGCTCTTCGACAAATTGTTGATATAGAAATGCCGACAAGTGGACGTGATAGGTGCGATTTTGGAGCATATTAAAGAAAAACAAATTCTGTACGACCACTTGACGCTGAGATAAAATTTTTCTGCTGCTTCGTTGTTTATTATTAAGGGAATATTTAAGTAGGAACTCATAGAGTCATGGTTAAACTATTGGTGGGGGGAGGGGGGGGGGGGGCGTTTTTTCAGCCTATGTCGTGCGGAACAAAAAGTGACTCCGATGCTTCACATTCGTTACGCTGGAAAAATTTGAATTATCTCTGTAAATATTGGTCGCAGAATCTTCTTTTTTTTAATTTGTGGTTTCTCGACGAGATATGAACAATGGATGATATGTTTTTGTAATCAAATTATTGTTAAACATGGCAACAAATTGTTATATGTGTTTTTCAAATTGCGAAAAAAATATTACAGTGGTCAACAGTATACTAGATATTAGGAATATTAAAAATCAGAATGTACCATTAATATTTATGGATTTATAGCATGAAACAAATCGCGAGTGTCATTTGCCGCCAAATTATTGGTTGTACAGAAAAAATAGATCAACTTTTTTTGTTTATTTTATTGGACGAACATTTTTCACTTACAAAATGTTTTGCTATCATACATATTTTTTGCTTAAATCTATATAAAATATTTATTCCGTTCCCCGACATCGATGGTTACTCATTTTCGAAATTCTTGTCGGTTACATTATTGTCATTACAATTATCATCATCATTATCACTCTCATCATTGACATAATTATCATCATCATCAACATCATAATTATTATCATAGTCATAATTTTCTCCCCTATTACTTTCATCGTCTTTGAAAGTAATATTACAATAATGTTCGATTGGATAATCGATTAGAATATAATTGTCAAAGGTAGTTTATTCTGTATTTCGGAAAATAATAATGCTATCAACAAATGTTGTTATTTATTTCATGCTATATCTTGATAAATATTAATGGACATTAAAAATCAATCTAATTTTTGGTATTCCTAATTAATAATAATAATTGTTCCTAATTAATAATATACTGTTGATCACTGTAACAATTTTTTCGCAATTTGAAAAGCACGTAAATGCGGTAAAATTATAATTATGCATAAAATGTATAAAAGTGCAACAATTTGTTCATTGCTATGTTTAACAATAATTTGACTACAAAAACATTTTTAAAAACAAATTTAAGATCATCATTTCGTTCTTTTTTGTTATTGTTAGTATCTGGAACTTTCATTTGCATACTCGCAGACCGTTGTACGACCTCTAGATCGCTGAGAATAAACAATAAAAAAAAAACATAAAAAGTTATAAACAAATTCACTGTGCAAAAAACTATTAAATACTTTTTTTTGAAACTTTTTATATTTGTTGTATGAAACAAGAGGCTCCTTTAGTTACAGTATAAAGTTAATGCAATATATTTTTCTATTGTTTATAAACAATTGAAAAACAGCAATTTTAGCAGATTTTTTTGCAATAATTAACGAACAAATTATCTCATTTGGATGGGCCTTAGCTCATTTTGTAGGTATTTTTAATGTGCACAGCTTTTGCTTGAAACTTTTTTACTGAAAAATAAAAGCTCTTCGTAGAACACGAAAAAACGGTGTTCTCACATCTTAATTGTTAAATAAAAAACTTCCCACCAGAAAAGAAAATGAGACATAAGATACTACATAATTACTATTATCATTCTGAAGGTTTCTACGTAATAAAAAGTCTACTAACAATAAATTTCAAAATCACCTCATAAGAGGCAAACTCCGCCGACCTATCGCATAACCGCTTATTTTTAAACTACGCAATCACAATAAATTGTTTTTAATCGTTATGTATTTCGCGAAAATAAAAAGAACTTCACATTAATTTGAAGGTAAAGTGCTGGAAGCAAATTTCATAAACCATTTCTTAAATTCTTGTAATGTTAATGCATTATACTTAATAATTTTTATCTTAAATTTAATGTAATTATATTAATAATTTCAGTAACTTTATTGAAATTAAAGGTAACATTTAATTTAATTTAATGCACAAAGCTTTAATTTAAAAATACATGTAACATATTCACGATTTAAGGTACAAATCCATAAATTAAATTAATGCATGTACTTTAAGTTTAAGAAGCCAAATTTTTGAATTTAGCAGCGTTGCTATATTTTGAAAATTGAAAAAGCTTTCAATGAATGCTCATTGGTTCCTATTAGTGTGGAATAGAACAATTATTACTCAAGAAAAAATTCCCACCGATGTCACATATTAAGAAAGTTTTACAAGTTATAATGTAAACATTCGAGTTAATATTAATAAATTGTCTGTTCTTTTTCAGACTTCTAATATTGCTCAATTAAGTTCTTGTACAAGGGTATCAAATAAGAATCAATTCTTTGTTCTTTTACAAAGTAGCTGAATATTAATAACCGCACTCTGTGGAGGCGTATAAAATTTACTCTAATAACCCTTTAAATGCTTTACACTTTTTTTTATAAAAGGATATAATGCTTTTGATGTAATCAAAAGAAGTTTCTTTAATTTTAGGTATCTGCGACCTTTGATCGGTTAAAAGAATTTCTAAATTTAAATTGAGTAATTTTTCATTCCTTTTTATAGCTTTGAAACCTTTTGTTTAAAATTTAAAGACTGACAAATTTTATAGCTTTTACTTTTCAACGATAAAATTTGAACCCTTTTAGGAAAGGATTTTTAATAACTGAAAAAAAAAGATGGAAAGTAAAAGTGCTTTCAAACTTTACGGTACTTTTGTCAAATATAATAATAATAAAAATGTGGAAATTTTTATTTTTAGAACCCTAATGCACAGCGAATTTAACAATAAGGTAAAACAGGATATAGACATTCAACATGAAAACCTAAGGTATAGATGGACAAAAATTAAATTTTGTTAATTTAAAACATTAAACTTGTCATAAAAACCGTATATCATTAAATAATGGAGGTAATGAACCACTAACTAGCATAGTATTATTTTTTATAAATTAAAAAAGAACACTTAGGAATTTAAAACACACAAAGTTTTGTAGGTAGCTGGAAATAGCTCACAAATATGTCAGCTTTAGACATATTTAAAATGACTCAATTTCAGAAACTAATATAGAAACCCTGGCAAAAAATTATGCCCACTATTACAGGGGTGCTTTAGTTAGATATATTTATTCAGTTTTTAATATTTAAAATAATTTTTTGGATAATTTTTTTTTGTACGAGTTCATCCACGGGAGTGGTCTGTCAGTGGTCGGAAGCCGCGTGAAAGTTTGTCCAACTGGTTCAGGATGGAGGTTAGTGCTTCTGTGTATAACCAAACAATGTGTACACTTGCACAGTAAATAATTATTTTTGTGTTAAATAAGTTAAGTTTTGTCATTCTTTGATTATTGTGTGGCTGCATAGTGTTTTCTAGCTTTGCATTTGCTTTAATTGATGCATTAACCTATTATTTATAATGGAAAATAAAACAAAATTAAACCTAACTTCAAAAAGTGTCTCTGATGAAAACATAAGTACACTGATGTCTTGTTATAAATACTCATTATTAATTAAATTATTAATTATTATTTATAATTTGTGTCATACGTAATCCTATAGATTTATCGATAAGCGCTTCAGTAAAGGAAAAATTGTTGAATACTGAGAATGCAAGTCAAACTGAAAACAACTCTACATATATAAATATACCATCAGGAAAATTAGTTTCTAACGTTCAAATTGGAAATTTAGTAGCAGAGCATTTTAGTAAATGTAAATAATTGTATTTTTATAATTCCAGATAAAAAATATGTTTTAGATAACATGTACATATTTATATAATTATTATATTTTTCAGTGGGGTTTGAAGATGTAGGCATCGACATAACTATCAAAAGAACTTTTGTTATTCCTACTCTTGCAAAAAACATTCAAATCAGATCAAGCCATGCACTCGAGATTTGATGTTAGAAGGTCTTGAAAAAGAAAAAGAAAAAGAAAAAAAAGAGGAACATATTTTATTACAAAAAAAAGAAAGAGAAAAGGCGAAGCATATTAAAGAAAAGCAGCAGGAAATGAAGAAAGTTTTTTTAAGAAAAGCAAAGAAAATTAGTTGAAAGCCGAAAAGGAATTAAAACTGAAATAAACGAAATGAAGAAGAAGCGGAAGGTAGAACCAGAAAATTCAAAAATTATTAATAAGAAAATAGAAAATGTAACAATGTGGAAGAAATCAATAAAGTAGTATCATTGAATCGATTGAAATTCCGTCAAAGTCAAGTGACGAAAAAATTATAATATTTTACTAGTAAAATATATAATTAAAGTTAATATTTGCTTGCGTTGCAATATTTAATGTTGTTATATACTTAAGAATTTTAAATAAACTTGCGATTGGCCATTTATACTCTCTGCATTTATACTGTCCGACTACCCCCTACAGCCCTTGTCCGACTACCCCATCTCAGCATGAAGATTGTCCGACTATAGTCGACTCGGAACTCAGCTTCAAACCTAATTTTTTCGGTTATGGATGGATTTTTTCCCGGCATATTTACTATTAAAATGTTTATAGATTGCCCAACTTTATGTAAAAATTAATTTTGATACGAAAATATATGGTTTTCTCGTCAAAACATGCATTTTCGCAAGAAGTGGGGAAAAACGTGTCCGTCTATACCCAGTTTTTCCTTATAAGGTAGATGAGCAAAATTCACAACTAGAATTTCATAATTGAATTATTCTCTATCCTTAACCAATATTATGTATGACCTGGAAAAACTAATCATTTTATAATTTCAATATAATGCTAAAATAAGTTTAATTTATTTGCCTCTACCATTGGGGTGTGATGCCTTATGTAGAACTGTGTTAAATATTAGTATCTTGTTATCTTGAGTTACAGTACGGCGGACGTGTAAAATTTTTTTTAATTACCACGATTAAATTCAGTTATTTTAACAAAACCTGATAATCGATCTTATTTTTTTATGTTATAAAATTGTTCTAAATTATATAATATTTCTTTCTTCTGGAACATTTTATTGGCAAGAACCTATCAATTTTTTAGAAGATGGAGAGATATCAAAATTTTAAAAAAAAAATGAGTTTTATTTATCAAAATTTAGATCAATTGTTTTTTAAGCCATGTGTCGTTTTAATATATTTTTCTGGAAGAAACACTAAACTATCATTGTAGAATTTCAGTGGTTTAGAAGCAAAAAACTGAACCAAGAGGTTTTATAGCCCTCTTCTGAAGTCAACTCTATAGAGAGTTTTACAACGATTAAAAAACTGGTAGTTTAATCATGCAAAGTTAGTATTTTATGACTCATCAGGACTTCGTAGTCAAGCTCTCCTATTTTTCGTCGAGTCGTAAAGTAATCAGTTCAATCATTCCCTTATAATGCCACCAAACATACAGCATTATCTTCTTCACCGTCAGTCCGATTTTTGGTATCAACCTGAACTTTGATGCCGTTTCTGGTGCCTTATTTTTTTTCCTCATGATCATATACTAATATAACTAACCATCGTCATAACCTTAGGTCTGATTTTTAGCAGATAGTCCTTTAACTAACTATTAAATTGGAAAATGAAAATTTATTGCCAAAAATTGGTATGGTAAGAATGTGCTAAATCAAAAGCATAGAACTGTATCAAACACTTCAATTTTTTAATACTTTCATCAATAGTTGAGTTTGTTTGTTCTTTTCTTTTTTCTTATGTTTCATTTTCATCGAGATTTCCAGAAAGAAAAACAGAAGATTTTGAGTCAAGTTTTGGATAAGGTAACTGGCAGAAGGGGAGTTAACAGTTTTTTTTTTGATGATTTTTCGAGAATATTATACCATAATATTCCTTTTATTCCCATTGCCATTCTTTCCTAAATTTTGGAAATAAACGAAGTTAAATTATATTCATTCACTGTTAGGTAAACCCTAGCGAAAGTTCCTGTATTTTGAGAGTTGCTTACACTCTTAGAGACGAACAGGTACGTGCCCCACATAGGTGATAAAATAGCGAGACAGCTTGCAGAATAAGGATCTGTTACCACATTTATTAGACCGGAACTAGTATTTGGCATTATTAAGGTTCCTATTGGTGGATAGATATCTTGGTGGATAAACCTTCAACAACAGACTCACTGGAACTAGATTGCAGGCCACAGGTAGAACAAACTATTATTAAGCAGATCATCCCTCAAACTAAAATGCTTAATTCTGCGCTTAGGCAGATAAATTAAGCTAGCGACAGGAGTAATTATTGGCCATTGCAGATTAAGGAAACATCTATACATATTGGGCATCTACAATGAAGAACCAATATTTAGACTATGAAATGAAAATGACAAAATAGCCTTATATAATATTTTCAAATGAGAAGCTCTAAGTTATTTGAAACACCTTCAAGAAACAATTAATTTCAGAGGACAAGTTAGTAAACACGCTTCTATATCTGATTAAGAAAAGGCAAAATTGATCAGCGAGTCAATTGAAATTGAGAAAAACGGCACTTTGTATAAAAAAGATTATTAAACATACGATGCCGGAGCCAAAACTAACACCACCTCTCAAATTTCTCCCAGTTGATCTTTAACAGCAACCACAGAATATGTCAAATGGAGGTTTAGCACAGCATTAGCAAGAAACTGAATAAACGAGTAAACGTTCTTCCTAGCATTAATTATTATGATTGTTATTTAACATTCGTTGCCCGTATAAACTTATAAAATTTTTTTTGTTAAAACTAATTAAAAGGAAGACATCTCTAATGGTTTTTGTTGTATATGAAAAATGCTACTTTTAAATAAAGGTAAACAGTCTTGTTATTTTCATAGGTTAACACTCTGCTGAACGTATATTGTTGTTTGACTGGGGGCTACAGAAAACAAGGAAATTTACAATCTTAATCTCTACATCATTATGTAAACAAACATGAAGCATTAAAACCTTCAAAAAGAGCATGGATTTTTAGAAAAAGAATATCAAAAATAACCTTCCAATATCTTTGAAAGCTGGTAGTGAAAGTTCGTGAGTTTTCCTAAGTCTCTCACCTCAATGCTGTGGTTCACGTTTAGACACTCATATATTAACCCTGTATCGTACATTCCTCTTAATCACAATTTTTACGCAGAAGTGAAAATTTTAATGATGTAGTACAATAAACGGTTCAATAGTGATCCTAAAATAGAAGCAAATACTGCAGAAGGCAATAAGAAAATATAGAATACATAAAATATTTTCTTCTAGTTACTTGATATAGCAAAAATATATATGGGAAAATTTCACAAAAAATATAAATAATTCTCATTGAAACTTAGTGTTTAAATTCCCATAATTGACAGAGAAGTGTCAATTATAAATAACTGCAAACTATATAATTTTTTCTTGAATCCTCTCAGAATTTTTGCAATTTTCAATGTTATCGTAATGTTTTATATTAAAATACCTAGACCAGTCCAAACAAAAAGGAATACATGTATTAATTTCATTTTTTCTTTTAGCCTTAAAGGGTTATTTTATTATTCGACATTAAAGCATTTTAACTGAGTTGGGCACTAAATTTAGTGTGATGTATTAGCATTTGGGGCAGTAACGTACCTGATTAGAAGGATCGGGCAATGCCAATCTCCCGTACTCATTTTCATTTCATGTTAAAATATTTATTTCACTTTTCCTAACATATTTAAAATTAATGACATTATAATACATTATATAAAGTAATATATATATATATATATATATATATATATATATATATATATATATATATATATATGTATAATATACAGAGTGTCCGGTAAGTACCTCCTAATTTGTCGGGAGCACAGATCAGAGGTCAAAATAACCCTAATATGTCATAGAAAAAAAATTTCTAAAGTACCTCTTGATGAAGATACAGGGCCCTAAAGAAGAACCCAGTGAGTTACCTTTTCGGCTCTAGGTTTTGAACCAACTTATATAGTTTAATGAAATTTTAATATTTTATAGAGGCCATAAAGACTCATTAAACTATACTACAGTAGATGTTTTAGATCATCAGAAAAGTCAGGCACGGGCTTACAGTCAAAAATGTTGGGCCTAATTTTTCACAGGTGTCATTTTACAGAGCTAAAAACTGACTTTTTAAATACTTTGATCATTCTTCTTCAAAAAAGGTATAAAAACAGCATAAAAAAGCTCACGACACAAAACAATATTATGTAATAGATTGTACAGAACAGTTACTTCACCCGTGGCAGGTGGAAAAAGTACACAGTATGTCTCCGGATGATTATCACGCGAGACTTCAATACTCCAACTAGATTATACAGGAACATAACCTAAATCTAAATTTTTCTAACCTTATTTTGTTTATCGATGAGGCCGGTTTTACAAGAGATAGCCTAATAAACTCTCAAAATTTACATTTTTGGGCTGATGAAAATCTGGATGCTATAATTAAAGCAACAACCAAACAGGTTTATTGTAAATGTGTGGGCTAGCATCATAGCAAATAACCTTATAGGTCCATTTGTTTTGGAGGAAAAATCAATGGTGAGATTTATTTACAATTCTCGCAGGATAGGTCGAGGTGGACCTGTTTTATGGCTACCAAGGTGACCAAACCTAAATCCCTTAGACTTTTATTTTTGGGGACATCTAGCAGAACTAGTTTATTGAACACCAACAAATACTAGAGAAGAACTACTAACTAGAATAGCACAACATTCTAACGAAGTCCGTAATAATGCCGTAGTATTATGTGCAGTGCAGTGGAAAAATATTCGAAGAATAAGAAAACGTATTGAAGTACGTAGAGCCCATGTTGAACATTTACCAAAATAACATTTAAACGTTTCCACTATTTTTGCATTTTAATAACATTGTTAATTAATTGAGCCCCGATAAGCCCTTGAAAAACTTTCTGGACTAGACAATGTCCGAGCTGAAAATCTTTCAGCATAACATCTTCTTGCCTTCTAGGAGTTAGACAGTCCTTCTCCATAAATTGAAGCACATCAGCACATCCTGCGTATTTTATTTTTACGTGTTTGTGTTTAGCATTAATAACTTTTGAGTTTTTAGCACACAAACCGATTTATCTCGAAAACCGCTAGTTTTATCGAAATAAATCAAGAGTATCTTTTTTTGAAGAAGAATGACCAAAGTACTAAAAAACTCAATTTTCAGCTCTGTAAAATGATACCTGTCAAAAATTAGGCCCAACGAGTGTGGCTGCAAGTTCATTTCTGACTTCAATAAATTGTTTTGTTTTGCTTGGAAGATGTTTTTGTTGAGTATTGTTCATAACACATAATAATCTGAGCTCTTTTTATGGAGAAAAACGTCCCCTTAATGTTGCCAGGTACATAGTAACAGCGTGGTTATTTAGATCTGTAATATATAGATTTTTTTTTATAAACAAATTTTATTGGACATTGTAATTTAAGGTCGGTATTTTAGGCTATGTCAAATCATCACACGTTATGCTGTATTTCCGTGTTATACTCGTGGTAGTTTACATGCATCAATTTTGTGTTTTTTTTCTCGCTCTATCCCAGAGCTGTAATGGGGCTATAGGAGATGAAGCAAGCCAAACATCGTTTATAGTTAGGGCACTGGTAGAAACAATTGAGTATTGTCCAGCATTTAGGATACTTCATTCTTGTTGGGTCTGTTGTATCTGATAATGATTGAAACTGGTAAATAAAGGAAATGAAGTTAAATTAGATGTACTGGATATTTACCAAAATATGCCATACTTAAAGAATAAAAAAGATTATTTACATAAAACATTAGGTACAATGGTTAAACGGTACTGTTCGCCCAGCTCTTCCTGTTTCTTTCTGTTTTATTTTTATACCATCAGTCATTACCGCCAGGACTATTTTTGCGTGGTTATAAAGCGCGTCTAACTTGGTAAATATCGAATTCTGGCGATTACTATTGTCCAACTCGTTTAAAATATTGAATCAAAATTGTTTGTTTCTAGTTGGGAATATCGTGAAGTCTAACAACCCTTTCACTATTTGTTTTAAAATGAATATTGCGTTTATTTTTTATCAACCACTAATGGAAACAAACTTTTATATTTCAGCACTCATTCTTACATCAGATGCGGTATGTATTTGTTTAAATTAATTGTTCTTGTTACTTTTAAATTTAACGTATTTTGAAATCTCAAAAAAAAAACAAATGGCTCCTCTGTGAAACGGCTACAATAGCTCTTCACATAATGGGACAGAGTTTTAATTAAAATATAATAAAATTGTTTCGAAACTTACAGAAACTACCGCGTAGGTTCATAAAAACAAAATATTAAAGAGACAACAAGTATTTAACATAGGATGCAGATATAATGTACATCTTGAGGTAGGCATTTACTTTATCCAAATGTAGTAACTTTAGTAATAATTAAAGCTACCTACCTAAAATCATATGAAATTAAACGTAAAATTTACCCCGAGCAGATAGTTTGAGGCTTATCTGACAATAAGTATATTGTAACTAAAGGTATCTACATACTAAATACCTTAACATTATATGTAGGATGGGAAAATTGAGCACATTAATACAGATTGAGTTAGAATTAAGGTACAATGTAAGATATTGAAATCAGTTATCTTTAACAACATGTTTTAACTTAACTTTTATTAAAGTTAATATATTTCAGTGGTCTAGAAAAATTTTTATTAGATAATTTGATATTTATTTATTCTTCCAGAAATATTATCATCTTTAATTCTAGTGATGTGCTCAAATTGTTTTTAAAAGAAATAAAGTTTGCTATATTTTTGATTTATGGAACTTCTTCTTCGGATGCATATCCATTAATGGATGTTTGCGATCACATGCTCCATTGCTTCTCTATCTCGGGCGGTGTGGATCAGTGTTTGTACATCATGTAACCCTGTCCATTCTCTTATGTTCCGAAGCCAAGACATTTTCTTCCTCCCCATTCCCTTTCTGCCCTCAGTTTTGCCCTCAATCATGAACTGTAAGAACCCATACATTTCGTTTCGCATGATATGTCCCAGATAGGCTGTTTTTCTTTTCTTGACTACTTCGCTCTATTCCTATAAGCCCCAGAACTTCCTCATTTGTCTTCTTCTCCGTCCATGAGATTTTAAGAATTCTGCGATACAGCCACATCTCGAAGGCTTCCAGTTTATTGATATTACTCGTTTTTAGGGTCCAACCCTCCATGCCATAAAGAAGCACTGACCATACGTAGCATTTTATAAACCTCACCCTCAAGTCAATATCGAATTCTGAGCAGGTAAGCACATTTTTAAGCTTCAGGAAAGCCTCTCGGGCTTGCTCAACACGGTTTTTTATTTCTCTGTCTGATGTCCAATCCTCACAAAGCCATGTTCCCAGGTATTTGAACTTGTCCACTCTTTCAATGGGCGCTGCATCCGGAGTTTGTAAATGCATCCAAGTTTCTGGAGATGATCATAAACTTTGTTTTCCTAGTATTGATGTTCGTACCCATAGAAGCACTGTGTTGTCCAACCATATTTACTATTTGTTGTAGATCATCTATATTTTCACCTATCAGGACCGTGTCATCGGCATAACGAATGTTGTTGATCCATACACCATTCACTCTAATGCCCTTTTTTACATCTTCTAAGGCCTCTCGGAAAATGGTATCCGAATATAGATTAAATAGGAGCGGAGATAGTACGCACCCCTGTCTCACTCCACTCTCAATTTGTACCGTATTGGACATAGCATTTTCAATTTTTACCTGTGCATTCTGGTTCCAATACATATTTTGGATGCAGCGGATGTCCTTTTGATCGATGTCGAGCCTCTCGAGGAGTTGTATTAACTTTTGATGTTGAACACGGTCGAAAGCCGTCTCATAATCTATGAAACATAGACACACATCTTTTCTTTGGTCATAGCAATTTTGTACTAGTACCTGTGTTGCGACTATCGCCTTCCTTGTACCTAATCCCTGTCTAAATCCAAACTGGGAGTCGCTCACATCTCTTCGACATTTCTTGTATATTCTTTGGTGTATTATTTTTAAGAAAAGCTTTAATGTATGACACATTAGACTGATAAGTCTGTGATCTTCGCATCTTTTTGCATTGGGTTTCTTTGGTAACGGGATAAAAGTAGAACATAGTCATTGTTTGGGGTAGAGACCGGTATTGTAGATGATGTTAAAAACTTTATGCAATGCCGCAACACCTCTTTCATCTAGGAGTTTGAGTATTTCTGACGGGATTTTGTCTGGTCCAGCTGCTTTGTTGTATTTTAAGTTATGGATAGCTTTTTCAATTTCTTCTTTTTTAATTGATGGGCTAATCAAACTATCATTTAAATCAGTCTCTCTTAGTGGTCTGTTGTCTTGAAAAAGTTCTCCGATGTATTCCTCCCAGATGTCAATTTTTTCTTTGCTCTCGAGGACTGTCTTGTTGTTATGGTCTACTATTAAACTTGGTTTCCATCCTCTATATAATCCAGCAGTTTCTTTAAACTTTTTGTGCAAATTTAAATGATTGTGTTTATTTTGCAGTTGTTTTATTTCAGTGCATTCATGTCTAAGCCAGTCATTCTTCGCTATTCTTATTTTTGTTTTTTATGGAACACTTTTACGTTATTATGAGACACTGTCAAATTGTGCAGGTTAGTGGCGACAATATACGAGATCTGTTTAAAAAGTTCGCGCATTAAGGCGATAAAAAAGTAAATCCCTTTATTCAGAAATGACATCACCTTCAAAGTATTCTCCCCCAGAAACGATGCAACTGCTTCAAAGTCTCTTCCATTTTCTAAAACAACGTTGCTTCTCTTTTTGGTCCAGGCTATTCAGACACCCCGTCATGATACGTTGAATGGTTCCAACATCCAAAAAATGACTATTTTTAATAAACAGATTTGCTTTGGGAAACAAAAAAAAAGCCACATAAGCTAAATCCGACGGATCAGGTGGTGATACAAGTGGTAATATTGTTTTTCGTGAAAACACAACTTTTACGTATTCAAATCGTCTTTTAAAATGATGATAATACAGCCTATGCTGATATCTAATTCAGGCGCAATTATCCTTGTAGTGAAGCGACGACCTGAAAGTACCATGACTATTATATTTATTTTGAGTTCTTTTTATCCAAAACGTAATATTTCCTAATGTATACAGCATTTTCTTCAAATAAAACAATGGAATATTTGTTTTTCTGAGCATCTAACAAAATAAATAGATGCTGAATTAGGAACAACGAAAACCAGTTCTAGAAGTCTCGAACTGTCTCTATCTGACAAGTCACTGTGTAGCAAAAATATAATTTTTATAAATATAAATTTAAAATATAAATTTCCCTAGTCTACCACTGATTAAAATTTAAAAAAATATATAGAGCTAGAATAATCGTGACAAACAATTTTCATTTGCGATTGACCGAACTGAAATTTTCTCCACAGTAAATGCATTTTCACTATTACAATACCCCTCCATTACTACGGTTTGTTTGTTTTGTCAGAAACATTTTAATAACTTAAATTAGGTAATTAAAAGTAAACAATTAGAATTTTCGGAGAAATTTTAACGAGCAAAAGCTTTTAGGGTATTTTATAAGGGAATAATTCAATTTAAAAATATATTATGCTCGTAAAATTGTTACGTCGTAAAAATACACCACATTTAAAATTTTGAAGTAAAAATTAGATTTTTGATATATATATATATATATATATATATATATTTGATGATTTGCGAAATGGAGCTTGTTTCGAAGATACAGGGAGAGAAATAAAAACATTTTATTACCAAAAATTACATGTAACGTTTCTTAATATACAAGAACTATTAAAAAATGACTACCTCTATCTGATGTATGAATTCCATCTTCTTCGAAGTGACTGCCGAACTCATTTCAAAACACCAGGGTCGTTTGTTATTGAGTTAAACCCAGCAATTATGCGATTTCTTAAATCTTCCACATCTTCTACTAGAGTAGTATAAACTAATTATTTTAGTTGGCTCCATACGAAATAATTCAGAGGATTTACCTCCGGGGATCGAGCAGGGCCTCTATCCTCGAAAGTGTGATGTGAAAGGTGATGTGAATGGCGATGGGAACGGCGATGTGAACTTTTTGACAGTAAAAGCCGTATTCTTGAAAAGCCACTGTTGCCAGATATGAACGTGCTAAAACCCCAGAATTTCAAAAAATAAAATGGATGACAGATTGAATTGACCTGTCAGACCGAAAATGTCCGTAGCATATTTTGTTGCCATTTTAGACAAAAAGTAGTTTTGGTACTTTAAATTAATCGTCAAAAGTAAAAAAAAAATAGTGCTGTTGTTATTTTTGTGAAGTTATTAATTGCCATTACAATATTTCTACTTTGCCTAGATCAAATTTATCTTAAATTGACACTCTAGAACTGTTAAACAAAAATGCATACAAAGAGCCAAGTACTTGAAGATTCTAATATATATAAAAAAAGGGATATCAAGAAAAACAGCAATCATATATATAAAGTAATATACTGACAGTAATTGCAGAAAACCAGCACCGATAAACCTTGAAATAGTGGAAATTACAACTCTACGTAGTATGACTAAAAGCCATCATCCCTATCCACTATGGAAATTATCCAATCAGTTATTTATTGTATGAATTCACAAAGTGTCCAGTCTCTTACTGCAAGATGTTCTGTCCTGACAAGTAAATTTGAAAGAAAACCTGAAACTTGAACAATGATAGCAAAACCGTTTATGAACAGGGACCGAAACCAAAGGCCAGACAGAAGACGTCCATTAAAGATACCGGCGGATCTCACATTCAATTTTAAATATATATTTTTATTTTATAAAGATTTGTAGAGACTTGAAGATCAAATGTACCATAAATAAGGTTTTTATGCTGAAGGACCGTTGGTCTGTAGGGTTCATATTTATATGTCCCGATAAATTATAATCATACTTATTTAATTTTAGTGTCGTATAGTGTTTAACACAGTCTAATTAAGTTAAGTGCTGTAGTTAACATAATGTAAATATAAAATTTGTTACTTATTTAAATAAAAGTTTCAGATAACTTACAAATTGTGATTTCTCAAATTTATTATAAGTTGTGTCGTGAAAAGAATTATGTTAGATTTAACTGTTTAAAACTAAGATACTTGACTGTTATGGACACAAGTATTTATGTTAAATCCATACGCAGTACTGGCCCTAGAAAAACATTTTTAAATAGCATGCTCATATAATTGAGTTATGAACAGAATCTCCTATAATAATTTTATACGTCTGTAATCTCAAATTTGCTTAATATTTGCGAGACATATTCAACTTTCTAAGGACATTTTATTAAAAATTTTGAAAATATTAAAAATATCGGAGTACCACCTAATTAACGTTTCAATTGTTTATTCAGAAAATAAAACGTCTTAAAAAACGGTTCGGAAACATATTATTTTTTTTAATGCGAGTTATTTTGAAGAACCAAAAATAAAATAAAAATTTTTAATTCAATTTTATTTTTTGAAATCCGTGCGTTGCGTAAAATATGTCATTTAGCGGCTGACATTTCATTTGCGCATGTTTCAGCGTTCGCTTGCCTTTCACCGGGCGAACGAGGATATGAGTGATGAACATTTCAAGAATACGCGTTCGCCACCTTTTCACCGTTTACTTCACGTTCTCCAGTTCGAGGATAGGGCCCCAGGCCCTAAGTGAAGTCCACCTCGACCAATCCAGTGATCTCAATATGTAATTGTTAAAAATTCTCGACCAACCAGATTGTATTTTTTGTAGCCAATGATACCTCCTCCAGGGTACCTATTCTCGTTCTTGAGAGAACGATCATCTTGATGGAAAGTGGCCATGGTTCTCACGGAAAAGTAAGAAACCGTATTCTGAATACGTTCTCTCGAGAACGAGAAAAGCAACCAAGAATACTGTTTCATACTTTTTCGTGAGAACCACGCCCACTGTCCATCAAGTGATCGTTCTCTCAAGAACGAAAATAGGTACCCTGAAGTTAAGGTAGCGTTTGTTCCAAAAAGTTGCGGCATACCTCGCCTGATAGAAATATTGGTCCAATTAACGAGTTATCCACAATTTCAACCCAAACGTTTAACGAGAACTGATGTTAAAAACGATCTTCAAGTACTTCATGTGGATTTTCTCCAGCCCATACATATTTATTGTGAAAGTTTCTTATTCCATTTCTTGAGAAATTGGCTTCATCGGTATAATGAATCAGCGCCAGCAGGTGAGGGATTTGAATCAATGTGTGCAAATGCCATTGATAGAATGCAATACGTGGAGGAAAATCAGCAGGAACAAGTACCTGAACGCATTGTATATGGTATGGGTACAACAAATAGTCCTTAGGAATGTTCCAAACAGTCCCATTACTTACATTCAAAGTATTTGCAATTTTTCGAGTGGAAGTACCTGGATCTTCATATATCATGTCCAGCACATTCTCTTCTACTTCTACCGTTGTTACTGTCATTAGTCTTACTGGTCCTCTTCTTCACTTCACTTCAATGGTCCTGTTTTACGAAGACGTTGATGGATAGTTGAAAGTTTTTTTTTTTTTATCAGGAACATTACGGTTAGAAAATCGGTTAATGTACAGCCGCCTACCTTCTAATGAATGGCCATCAGCAAGTTCATAAATGAAATGTATGTCAGCCATCTCGGCTTTGGTATAGCGATTCATGATAGAGGACTTCACTAGTAACAGTTCGACACACAAAATGATCAATCACGTATTCAAATTCAACGTATGCTGCCGTTCGCAGTAATCGGAATATTGTTAAAAGATAAGAACGCATTTTCGTAAATTTTTTATTACTTAGTAAGCCCAGTATAGTACGCGATATTTTTATTTCGGCTACATTCATAATTTGAAAAGTACGAAAATTAGATTTGTCGAAAATTTGTATCGCCCTCTACCTTCGAAACAAAACGCCTTTTCACAAATCATCAAAGGACAAAATGTGCTTAGAATAGTCCAGGATATGTAGGATGATATATATATATATATATATATATATATATATATATATATATATATATATATATATATATATATAATCGAAGGTTTTCGGGCATCCCGTGTATGTGGTGAGTCCCTCTCAGGACTGTAAGGCAGCTGACGTTTCGGTGAAATCTCATTCACCATTTTCAAAGCTCACTGTATGGCGTCTACGAACGCTCGTATATATATATATATATATATATATATATATATATATATATATATATATATATATATATATATATATATATATATATATATGACGTGCTATTCGTATGTAATACTGATTAGTAATAAAAAAATTTAAAAAGATTTAAATTTTGAAATGTTAGGAAAAATTATAATTAGTCGAGGCAATTGCGAAAATTTTACTTTTACTCTCTACCATAATTTGTACTCAATAATACTGCAGAAATCTTCTTTGTTCTAAAGTATGTTGGTAAATAGCGTTACCATGAAATACAAACGAATATAGAAAATTTTGCTTTTTTCAAATAATATTGAAAGTGTTTTAAATATTTCCAGTTGCTATTTTTATACTGCTGTTAGCTAACAGTTAAAGCAAAAATGTTAACAGCCATACTTACTGCAAAGATTTTACTTTTAAATCCGATCTAATAACTATCCCAGTGAGACTTTGTAGTTCGCCTGTTTTATTTTATCCATGTTATTGTTATAATTAGTATTAAATGTGTGAACAAACCATTATATGGCAAAATCAATTATAAAAGCATAAAGATAAAACCTTGCAATCGGTAAGAAGAATATTCTCCCAACAATAAATAAACCCGTTACTTTTTACATTTTTTGTTAATAATATAAATTTTTGATCTTGTATCTTCAACGTTAATAACTTGATTTGATTGTCATACGAAACTCTTTACTGTCAACTTAGACCTGTTTTAAAGTTAGACTATACCATTAGATCCATGCATAATATCGGTGTAGGCCAGCGTTTCTCAAACGGTGGGTCGCGAACCTTCCGACGTTCGCGAGATTTATAAAAGGGATTCGCGAAGAAAATGTTGTAATGGCAGAATTTTAAATTAAACATCGCAACAATCTGTAACGTTAGGAATCTCGGCGCCGCTGGCGATGTGGGTACATTATCGAAAGAGCCGGCAACTTCTATGTCGGCGAACCAAGCAAGACACGAATGCGGAGAAAATTTTATTGGACCGTATGTTAGAGACATATACTTGGAGAAAAATCGAAAAAAAATGTACCTTGTTCTCTTATCAAACAAAACACTGTTGTAGAAAATTAATGATATGGCATATGATGTAGAAAGCGAAGTTTTAAAGATAATAAAAATGAATTATTTCCTATTTAGCATGACGAGTCTACCGATGTAGCAAACGCTGTAGTATTGCTTGTCTATGTTAGATATATTTTTAAAAATTCAATTCAAGAAGATATATTATTGACAAAACCACTGATAACCCATACGACAGGTGTAGCAATTTTCGATATGATCAATAACTATTTAGAAAAAATGAAATAATTTATTTTCTTTGTCTAGCTGTATCCACTCATGGTGCAAAATCAATAACCGGAACATTTTCTGTTTTTTGTGGTGCGGGTAAAGAAGGTCAACGAAAATATTGAATGCACTTATTGCTGTATTCATAGAGAAACAATGGCATGTAATTGCATTTCTGCAGAGTTATACACTACTTTAAGCGACGTTGAAAAATATGTAAATTTTTTAAAATCGCTTGTTACAAACTATCGTCTATTTCGTGGGCTTTGTGAAGACTTTGGAAGCCTCCACGTATCTTTACTACTCATACTGACATTTTTTCTAAATTAAATGACTTAAATATATGTTTACAAGACCCATGATTCACCATTTTCAATATGCATGATAAAATGGTCTGCAGGTGAATGAGTCCGAATATTTTGGTTCTCTCAGAACCATTTTTAAGGGAATGAAATTCATCTTAACTGCAATTAACGTTCAAGGACTATTTTCCTAATAAACATATTGTAACGAACTTTATAGCGTTATACACTTCATAGTGTTAGTTTGTATTTCTAGTTTGTATGGCTTTAGGTATATTTTCCACGAGTTTCTAATTTATTTAATTAATTTTACCTTTGTTAATTTCCTTATGAGACGTCGATGAAAGAAGGTCTAGAACTTTTTACTAAATTCTGTTTCCTTTTTTTGAATAAGGAACGCCTATGGCAAAAGGTTAAGAAATCGCAAGACTACTCCTTTTTTATTTTTGTTACACCATGTAGTATGGAAATACTTCTAAACAATTAGGGAATTTTCTGGTATCGACCAAAACGGTATAATTTGAGAGATTGTTGACGCATCTTGAATTAGTTTAATAAGTGTGAAAATTGAGGCTGACAATCAAAAGTTATTAAAATAATACCATGTCTACAGTTTGTTTGAAGACCGGCTGTCTAGAACAAATATGAGTTCACCGGATAAGGCACCTGTTCTTGTTCTAGCACTACGAGGTGAAGCTATGGAGGTTCTACGTATCATTTCCGAAGAAAAACAGAATGATTACAAGTTTATTGTTACATTTCTGGAGATGCGTTATGCTGAAGCCCATGTTCAAGAAGTCAACTCTAAGGAAGCGGGGCGAATATAATGAGATTAATAAATTTGACTTACCCAACATATCTGGAAGAAATAAAGCAAGAGTTAGCAGTAAATAGTTTTATCGAAGGTTTATGCGACTCAGAAACAAATGAAACTCTAAGCATGGCCCGACTGAAGAAAATTTCCGAGGTTCTTGCTTATGCCCTTCAATTTGAGATAGCTAAACCGACTTCAAGGAACCAAGAAAGAATCATAAGAAGAGTCAAAGTTTCTCGAGATTGTCGCAAGACCGAGGAGGAAATTTTCATGAGGCTAATGAGGGAGTTGCAAGAATTTTTAAACAAACGAAACACACATGACAAAAACACATCCGTGTGTAGCAAAAATAGAATTCGTTGTTGGAAGTGTGGTTAAGAGGGGCATGTGCGAAGCCACTGTACATGCGGTATTGTTTCAGACAGAAATCCTGGTAGCTGTCGACTTCAGATTACTAATATAGGTGATAAAACTCGAAGGAGCGACTTGGAGGAAGTCTTTGTTTCTTATGGTGAATTTAAAGAAGTCTGATTAAATAATAGTATCCCCTGTTTTGGATTGGCTGTTTAGAAAGATAAAAAACATGCTGCAGTTGCCGTCGGGGCTTGCGATGGAGTTAAAGTATGAAGTTATCATATTAGAGTGATTTATGCCAGACCGAGGAAAAGGGGTCAGGGTTGCCGGTATCATTCGAATAACAGGCGTTGTTACCAGTGCGAATACAATGATTACTTTTACAGAGATTGCTCGGAAAAACTACTGGTGGAGGCGATAGAAGAAAGGACCATTACGGAAGAGATAGAAGTAGTACTCGCGGCTACCGTGGAGAACGAGACGAGAAGTACCGTGGCTGCGAAGGGGGCTACGGAAGCAGAACGTTCTATAGGTTATCCTCGAGAGGGTACGTCGAGAGTGACCGCGACCGCGAAAGGCACTATGGAGCTAGAACATCCCACTTCTGACACCAATTTTTCCGGACGGACGGTCTTCAAACAAACTGTACACACTGTATTATCTTAATCACTTTTTATTGTCAACCTCAATCTTGACACTTGTCAAACTAATTCAAGTTGTCTCGACGAACTCTCAAACTAAACTGTCCACAAAAGCCGATCTGGACCCTTTATATACCATTTTGGTCGATGCCCTAATTTTCTAGAAGTATTTTCATACTACATGGTGTAACAAAAATGATTTAATGGAAACTCGAAGGAAATACAAGAACATAAATGTTGAAAAGTATAAAGAAACCCAAAGGACAATCCAGAAATCGATTAGACACGCGAAGGAGAAATGGATGAATGAACAATGCCAAGAATTGGAAGAAATGCAGGAAAAACACGACCAGTTCAATATATATAAGAAAGTTAAAACAATCATCGGAACTGGAAAGAGTGCTATGCAAACCAATTTCCTGCAAACGGAAGACAATAAAATAATTACAGACCAAGAAGAAATCAAAGAGGAATGGGTGAGATACATACGTGAAGTGTTTGACGAAGAAAGGGGGGAAATCCAAATAGAACATAGCAACGAACCAATATTAAATATCTTAACATCAGAAGTAAATGCGGCTATAAAATCAGCTAAGAGTGGGAAATCTATAGGACCAGATAATGTGTATATAGAAATGTTAAAATTACTAGACCAGGAAAACATTCAACTACTTACCAACTACATCAACAGAATCTACAGAACGGGAACTCTTCCCCCTGAATGGCTAGAATCAGTATTTGTACCGATCCCTAAGAAAAGGGCAGCAAGGAAATGCTCAGATTTCAGACTAATCAGCCTAATGAGTCATACACTCAAGATGTTGTTAAAAATCATACACCGACGTATCTTTCTGAAATGTGAACAAAACATAAGCCCCGAACAGTTCGGATTCAGATCAGGGCTGGGAACCAGAGAGGCACTTTTTGGGTTGACCGTGTTACTTGAAAAATGTAGAGATCAATCAAAGGATCTATATCTTTGTTTCATAGATTATGAAAAAGCTTTCGATCGCATAAAACACCCAACATTAATACACTTGCTGCAGACTCAGGGCTTAGACTACGAAGATGTTAGGCTGATAAAGAATTTATATTGGATGCAAACAGGCTGTGTACGATTTGGCGATGCTACAACACCAAACACACCAATAGAGCGGGGAGTACGACAGGGTTGTGTCCTCTCACCTCTTCTGTTCAACGTATACTCCGAGTATATATTCCAACAAGCATTGGAGAATGTTAACATCGGCATTAGGGTGAACGGGAATATACTGAACAACATAAGATATGCTGACGACACCGTCATCTTTGCAGATACATCAGAAGGACTGCAAGAGCTGCTGGATAGAGTAGTGAACACAGGAGATCAGCACGGCCTGAAAATAAATACAACAAAGACAAAAGTGATGGTCATCAGCAAAAATCAAAACTTACGAGTTAACGTTCAAATATACGGTACACCGATCCAGGAAGTTAAAAAATTTAAATACCTCGGGTCTTGGATAACCCAAAACTTGGATACAGAAGTCGAAATTCGAGCAAGAATCGAAAATGCAAGAGCTACTTTTATAAGAATGAAGAAACTACTAACAAATACTACCCTGTCACTTGATACTCGATACCGTTTTGTGAAAACATATATATACTCTATTCTTTTATATGGAGCGGAATCTTGGACAATGGGAAAAAGAATAATGCAACGAGTGGAGGCATTCGAGATGTGGGTCTTTCGTAGAATGTTGAAGATCCCATGGACAAGACGAATGACGAACGAGAATGTCATTAGAATGATGGGGACAAATAGAGAACTCTTGCAGCAAGTGAAACGACGGAAAACGGGTTATCTGGGACATATATACAGAGGAACAAAATACCAATTTCTGCGACTTCTCATGGAAGGAAAAATAGAGGGCCGAAGAGGTCCTGGAAGACGAAAATGTTCATGGCTGAAGAACGTACGAGAGTGGACGGGATTGGACACACACACCTTACTGAGAGCAGCAATAGATAGAGAAGAGTTTGCCAACATTGTCGCCAACCTTCAGTAATGAAGAGGGCACCTAAAGAAGAAGTAACAAAAATAAGAAAAAAGAGTAATCTGGCGATTTCCAGGCCTCCTGTCATTGGCGTTCCTTATTCAAAATAAGGAAATAGAATTTATTAAAAAATTTCAGACTTTCTGTCATCGACGCCTCATGAGGAAATTAACAAAAGGTAAAACTAATTAAATAAATTATAATCTCATGGAAAATAAACCTAAAACTGTATCGATCTGGATACGTAATCCTTTTCAAGGAGATATAACTTCGGTTACTTCTTTCATTTTACTAGCAAAAGAAAATATCATTGACCCATCCTCTGATAGTTCCCTAAATACTGTTTTAAAAGATCACACTTTAAATGATTTTTTAGTAAGTGTAAGAAATGAATATTCTATTTTGGTAGAAAAGGTCATTAAAGTTTCGTTTCCCTTTTTTACAACATATTTATGTGAGAAAAGATTTTTAACATACACTTACCTGAAAAATAAGTACAGAAACATATTAAATGCATAATCTGACCTAAGACTCAAACTTTCAGATATCGAACCAGATTTTGAATTTTTTTGTCCCACCGAACAGGCACAGATATCCCATCCAGAATATTTCTCGAGTTCTGTATTATTGTATCCATTTTGTATTATTTATTTTTTGTAGGCTAAGCTATCACTTTGGTTATAATAATATTTGTCTATAAATGTTTAATGATTAAGTTTTAGTTTTTCGTTATGAACTGTTCTTCAATATGGAATATAAATTTTAATAACCCAATTCTATTTCTTCATTTACTGTTCCTAACGAATCCAAAGGGGTTTTGCCAATTTATTCCAGTTTTAAGAAGGGTTTCGCAAGAAGAAAAAAGTTTGAGAACTGCTGGTGAAAGCTATACATAAATTAAAATATTACTTTTGTTACCGAAAAAGTTAATAAAAGACTGAACTATTATTTTCTTTTTTAACGAAACACGAATATTTTGCTATTACGCTTCTATCAAGGCTAAATGAAATAATTTTAAAAACTCTGTTAAAACTATTTTTAAAATTAAATTTGTTTGTTAAAAAGACAAAGGAAAATAAATGAATGTGCATCCAAGTTGAAATATCCGCCTTTACAGCTTGTACAACATTTTCAATTTTTATATAAATTTTGTGACAAAGCCTTTTATAATATTATTTATTAAACGACTTTTCATCAAAAGTTTATACGAAAAAATATTTTAGAGACATTCAGAGTAATGGAAGGTAGTATACCAATTTTGTTCTTGCAATATTACGTAGATATTAAGTAGGTACATATCATTCGATTTGTTTTTAAAAAAGAGGACATAAAGGACCTTTTTCTTTTTAATTTTTGGTATTTCATGCCAAATTGAATTTCGTATATTTATGGTCATACGTACTCGTATTTTTATATAAACGAATTTCATAATATTTATTTTAAGGTTGTGGAATTTTCGTTTTATTTTCCGGAATATTAATAATTTTTAAGCTTCAGTTATCATTTCATGTTTTTTTTTGATATGTTTTTTTTGGGTTGTTCTTCAGATTTTTGAATTAATTTCTAATTCAATGTTTCCAATGTCGAGGTTTCTAATTAATTATTCACTTTAATTGATTAACTGATTACAAGTTACATTAGGCTAATAGTATTCCTTGTTTAATCTGTTCTAATAAAGCACTAGGACAGCAAAGACAGGGATAGGACAGGAGATTATCGCTTTTTGTATCACAGAAGATGCTCCCAAGGTGAGTAGCTTCTCCAATTATGTGGAGCCTAATTTTAGATCGACTATTCTATAACCTGACTGATCTCAACATATCAGGGCTGTGCCCATGATCAGAAAGGACTAGAATACACTAAAGAATGGTGCCAGGACTAAATGTCCACCAAAACTACCCTAATAGCTTTTATAAAGAAAAGAAACATTAATCTGTAACCATCAGGATGGATGGGAACGTTATTGATTGGAAGTCAAAAGTTAAATATCTGTACCTGATCCTTGATAATAAACTTATCTGGAATAAGCACAATAAACAAATAATCAACCAGGCTACAAAAGCCTTGATGGTCTTTAGAAAGTTCGCGGGAAAAGATGGAGCATAAACCCAAAAACCTTGCAGTGGATGTACATTGCAACAGTGAGGTCTGGCTAACAAGAGAGCAAAGCTCTCAAAAGTTCAAAGACGGGCCTGTGTAATCCTAAACCTTACACCTCTACCTATACTTACAGAGAGTATGGAGAAGGAGACAATATATAGGATGATGAGAAATAAAGTCATAAAACGAAGGCCCAATCCCTTATTCAGACATCAGCAAATCGGGACATGTTCCAAGATAAAATGAAAAAGAAGTTGAACTTTGTGAAAACTTCCACACCAAGTTGAGTCGCAGAAACACTATAGAAAAACTTAACAGAGCTTCCATCAAATGATATACAGATGCATCCAAAACAATGGAGGGAACTGGAATAGGAGTGCGTGGACTCAGAACCAGCTTAGGTATCTTCAAGCATCTTCTAGGCTAAAATACATGCCATCAGGAAATGCATTCAAAGAGAAAACTATCGTGGACAGGAGACTATTATTATGTCAGATAGTCTAGCAGTCATCAGTTCTCTAAGTTCTCAAAAAATCAGCTCCAAGATGATTTGCGAACGCTTAGAGGAACTAAACGAATTAGTTAAGAATAATAAGATCACCCTTCTGTGTGTACGGAGACACACTGGGGTTGATGGGAAAGAAATAGTAGACAAGCTGGCTAGGAAAAAGACTGAGACACCATTTCTGGGGCCCAAACTTTTCCGTTTCAGTAGCAGTGTAGTGCTGGAACAACTAAAAGGAGAGGAATAGAGTAAGAGATCCAATTACTAGACGGATCTTCAAGGAATGAGTCAGGCGAAAATATTTTTTGGGAACTACGCCAGATGAGATTTTAGTAACGCATAAGCCTAAGCGAAAATCAACTTAGAGTTCTGACAGGAATCCTTCTCAGAGTGCAGCGCTTTAAAAAACTCCAGAATGAGGTTCTTGCGAGCACGCCAAATAGAAGAAGCGGAATTACCCACTGTAAGGCGATCCAATATTCTAAAGATTTCAAGAAAAATAGGATTGGATGATTTGCTCTAGTCGGTGAGACATTCCTAATGACTTGGCAACAATAGGGGAACACAATAGACCTATAGAGTCGCAGTTTAGTGATCTTCAATTCCACACACATACATACACATTCCCTGTTGAATATATTCTATGTTACCAGGTTAGAAAGAGGGTAACGAAATTACTAAATTTTTGGACATAAGTATGTTCGCCGGGATTTAATTTATTTATTATACATCCGAAAAGTCTAATTCTTGCGGAAAAAGAATACTTAAAATTTCAATATTGCCGGTATACAATTAGATTTGCCGCGCTATGAAGGGAAATGCGATTATCCGATGGTTTTCAGAGCGTCCGTCCATAGTAACAGCTCGCCGTATACAGCAGTATTGTATCATCCCACGCCGTCACTTGTCGGCGTAGTGGGAGCTTGGGTTGGCTATTTAAGCTTATTTGCTGAGAACTGCACGTTCTCCACCCGGGTCAACAGTCCCAACGAACTGCCTGGATTGCCCACCGGACCGCGCCTTTCTGGTCTAGCAATGTAGATGAGGCTAGGCTTCTGTGTATATAGTGCTTCACCATCCACTCCCTTTCTTATGTCTTACCCCGCTAATGGCCAGCATTGTCGAGGACCCTTATCAGTACGGGTAATGTGTCATACTACCGTCACTGCCGAGGAACCTTATATGTACGGGCAGTGTCGGTTCCTTTCCTAATTTCTTACCGCTATTGGTCGACATTGTCGAGTACCCTTGTAAGTACGGGGAATGTCGTTCCATCCTGCTGACGCTGTCGAGGACCCTTACAAATATGGACAGCGTCAGTTCCTTTCTTTCCTTCCTACCATCGCTTATACACACACGCACTGCATGCCGTCAGCTTTGTTTGGGTTTCCGTAATGACCAGGAATGTGTTTCCATCAGCCAGCACTAATACGCGCATTTGACCCCTGGCTTGCTGTTTCTCTACTGTAGCAAGCTGCCCGGTGCATAAGTGGGCCCACGACCACATTTATTCCTAAGATGGCGCCAGAGAACCGCCCACCGAGTGGATGGTTTGACCATCAGGCAGTCAAACCGTTGAACAGTTCGGAGAGCAGGAAGATCCCGATTGTAAGTAGAGACCGCCAAATAGATACCCTTGCGCTGATCATTTGACCGATGACTGTATGATAAATGTCCACTGACCGATGTTCTGCAACCGTAAATAAAGTAAATTCATAGAGCACAACTTGCTCCCTTACGAAAAATGCATTACAAGAGGATTCAGCAACCAAAAAATTACAGAGGAATAACTTCGATATTAAAATTCCTAACAAATATCCTTTATGAAGAAATCAAGAATGCTGTTGCAAAAAACAGTGAGGCTTTAGGGAAAATAGATCTAAACTAAATGCCATCTTGATGCTCAGAAAATTAGTAGAAAAATGAATTTAATTTGATAAACTGTTATTTTGTTGATTTCAAATAAGCTTTTGGTCGAGTCTACCTGAAAGAAATAATAGATACACTTCGAAAATATATCGTCAGTAGCAAAATCCTCAAAATCAAAAATGAACTGAACCAAAATGTTATTACCAGAATAAAAACATAAATCCAACAAAGTTCTAACTTTTAGGACTTAAAATGACGGAAATACCCAGTTAACCTCATGTAATTCCAAATTTCATCACACCCAGTAATCGTCGAAGAGTCAGCTACTTTCCGAAGGACTCCTGCATCGCTTCTGGTACTCTCAATACTAGATGTTTCTATAACACGCTAGATGTACGAAATTGGTATATAAGCAACCCTGTCGTTGGATATACTAGCGAAATGCAAAGAACTAGCTAATAGTGATAGCGTGTAGAGTGTAAACTATGTCATCGTGATTCTGCATTAAACAAAATGAACACTTTCTTCTATATATATATATATATATATATATATATATATATATATATATATATATATATATATATATATATATATATATATATATATAGTAAAGTGACACTAAAGGCTCAACGAAAGACTTTCAGCTCACTTTTAGACAATCCTACGAGTTAAATTTTAGGAACAAAGTTGGTGATCAAGACAAAACTTTGGCTTCCAATTTGCTGCCACACTTGCTCAAGAACCTTAACAGGACAACCATTGGGTACTTATAAGTTTATGAAATTTGGAATGCCAATGATTTGACGGGAACTTCATGTTGAGGATTGCTACTTTTGCTTAACAAAAATCCTGTGTTTTTAGTAAAAGCAAACATAAAATTGAATATTCTCAAATCCTCTCAGTCATGAGACTTTTACCTCATGACGCTTCTAGCAAACCTGTCCTTAAAACTCCAGAAAAATACGAAATCGATTCGAAATTGGAGGAACTGAATTATTTTGAATCAAAAGCCGGTCCAAGTTTTCATGAGAAAGACGATTATGAATGTAATAGCAGTAAACAGCTCCATTTTATATCCCAGGAAGAGCTCAACGATTTTATTCGTGACTTGGATCTTCACAAAACAAAGTCAACTGCTAGGATCTCGTTTACACTAGTAGAATCTCTTAAAACAGGAATGAAAATTTTCATGTTTCAGAAAAGTAGTTTATTGTCATGATATTTCGGGTTTAATCAACGAACTTGGCCTTTTCTATAAACATACCCCGTGGCGTCTCTTTATTGACTCTTCGAAGACAAGTTCTAAAGGCAAATTTATTGTGTAATGGAAATAAACAACCATCTGTTCCCATGGCTCATGTTGTAAATATGAAAGAAACGTACAAGAACATGCTTATATTACTTCAAAGCATAAATATGAAGATCATAAATGGAATAACTGTGCCGATTTAATAGTTACTGCACTACTTATAGGAATGTAGAGTGCTACACCCAATATTGTTTTTAATGCGAATAGGACAGCAGAGCCAGAGACCAACCTTACGTCGTTAAAGAATGGCTGTTACGTGAAAACATGCTGCCCACTCTGAAACACGTCCTTAATGAACTCATAGTGGAGCAGCAGAAAATTGAATTACCTCCTCCGTACATAAAACTAGGACTTATAATAATTTTTTAAGGCCTATTTGAGACAGAAATTCGCGCCTATAAGTGAGGCAAAGCTTAACCAAAGAATGTTCGTTGGTTCGCAAATACGAGAAATTTTAAACACGAAAATTTTGAAACTACACATTCGAAAAAAGAAAATAGCACATGGACTGCTGTCAAAAATGTATGTAGCAGCTTCTTAGGTAGCAAAAAATCGGAGAACTACAAAGGTCTAGTTAAAGAACTTATCCAATCTTACAAGAGGTTAGGTTGTAACAAGTCATTTAAGCTGCATTTTCTTCACTCCCATTTTGAATTCTTTTCTGATAATTTAGGTGCAGTTTCAGACGAACACGGCGAAATAATTCACTAGAAGATTGTTCAAATGGAGAAGCGATATAGAGGAAAATGAACCCCAAACATGTTAGAGGACTACTGTTGGCCTTCAAACGTGAAACCGATCCCAGCGAATACAAGCAAGAAAAGACAACAAAATAATTTATTTGATTCTATTATACCTTTTTAAATACAAAATGAAGTATATTTTGTAAAAAAAATGAGTAGATTTTTTTAAATCTTTGAAAATTCACTAGATTGCTTTTGGTTTAGGTTTCTCATATTTTATATTCTTCTTTCCTTCTCTAAAAACTCATAGGTGATAGGTAAAAACCGAGCTAATATTTGAATTCAGCACATTATGGTAGACACAACAAATCCAAAAAAATATCAAGTCTCATAAACAAATTTCAAAATGCAGAACAGTGTACTCATGCAATGGAAACAAGCCCAGATGCGGTCAAAAAAAAAGGAATCTTCATATGAATTGAAGTGAAAAATATCAGAACAATATAAAAAGTGAATCTACGACACTATGTAAGAAACACAACAAATAGAGATGACTGTAAGATACAGAATATGATAGTGTGAGCAAGGTCAAGGCTTCGCGAATAGACAGATCATGTAGATCGTATGGCCCCAAAAAGATGGAAGGAATGTTAGACTTCGTTATCTCAGGAGGGTTAAAAGCGGAAATAACAGTATATCATTTTATAGTAAGGTGGAAAAGAAGAAGATTGGTGGGCTTAATAAAATTTAGGAGCTTGTTCACTAGTTTGCCCTCTGTGTATGGATATGCAAGATTGATTTTTCTTTAAAAGTGTTTTCAGTATGTTATGATTTAGCATTCGAATATCATGTGTGACGCTGTTTAGTCCTCTTGATCGTATTGTTTGTTGTGTGTAGATGTTTCCATAACCTATAGTTGCCATTGTCACTAACCTAATCTGTTTTCTGCTTAAGTGCAGAACATCAAGGCATAGTTTGCTGAATGGTTTGGTGAGTAATATTTTGCTGTACTTGTTGTCCCTAATGTAGTTCTAGTAATTCTGGTGATGATGATCGGGATATCAACTTAAAAATAATAGTTATAGTGTTGCCAAATATTGATTTTGGCTCAATAGATGCGATAGCATGTCTCTTGCTAGTTGGTTCGCTTTTTTTTATTACCTAAGATACTCTTATGTCCAATTACAAGATTAACCTTGTTGTGCTTTGGGAGCGGTAAAGTGTTGAAGATAGTCACAGACCTACCTGAGAGACTGTCAGAGAAAACGAAAACGGTTATGTCCCTATCTCTTTCCCTCAGATTCTGTCGAACACAAATATCAGAGATACTAATGTCCATTTTTTCTATATACATAACTCCTTAAATGTTTCATTAATCTCTATTTTTTAAAACTATATGGGGTTGACTGGAAATGTCCTTCGATGATGTCCGTAAGAACTGCTCACAGACTAGATTTTATTCAGTTATATAATTGATATCCTTCCTCTTACGCACTGTTTCAACTTCTTTTATGTATATGAGATGATTATAAACTACCAAAGAAAAATAAAATAAGACGAGAAGATCGAATCGGAAGGTTGTAGGGTGCCACAGACAAGCGTAAATCTCCCTATCTACCTCTACTGACGTTGGAAAAATTAGGTTAACTTACATTTTTTTTAAAGAAAAAAATATTACCTATAGAAAAACACTCTATTTTAACCAGTACTGATTAATTTAGGGATCTGTTAGCTAGTTGTTAGCATATAATACGCAGTTTTTTTAATTCAATATTAGCAGTAAAGATTTGTGTCTTACTATATATAAAAAAAACTAGCACATAAATTACAAAAAACATTTTGGTATAGCTGGGTTCATCATTTTAGCTTCCATTTTGAAGATTGAAGTAAACTTATGCCCTAGAGCATACCGTATTTCGTATAGGTTTTAGGTCGGTAAATTGTACTTTGGTTCCCAGACTTGAAAAACTTTTATTTTTGCGTCTTGGGAAAGTACTTAATAATCCCAATTTTCTGTAGAAACAATACCAGACGTACGAGAAAAAGGTAAATGTAACCCTTGAGAGTCTTTGGTTTTTAGGTGAAATGTTACTTTTATTTGCGAAGCTAAAAACGAACACTACGACCTTTAGCTGTAAATTTTGCTTTAATAATATGATTTGCTTTTTATGGGTCCCCAATTGTGGGTACACTGTGGCCTGTTTTTAGATATAATATAATTTAAGCGATATTTTTTAAGGAGGAGGTACAAAATTATTTTATTTAGTAACTGAGAGTTAGGGAGATTTTTAAAATTTTAATTCATTTAGTTTCTATGCATTGTCATGGATAACAAAGAGATAATAAAATTTTTCTGATAACATAAGATTGAAAATTCATAAACCGGCGAGTTCATTAGGTTATTTAATTTGTTTTAGTTACGTTCATGCTCATTTGGCCAATTGGGCATTTATTTGGGGTCAAGACAATTAAACTAATTTGAAGAAATCATGAAGATGTCAATGTACAGTAACTAATATCTTCTTCTTCTTCTACCTTCTATAATAGGTCCCTGACCTGTTCCTTCTTCGATTTTCCTCACTCTGGACTTAAATTATCGCTCCACCTTTTCCGTGGTCAACCTCTACTGCGTGTACCACTAGGCGATTTATCTCGTGCGATCCTTATCGGTCTATCCTCTGTCATTCGGCTTATGTGTTTGTTCCATTGTGTCTTACGTTGTAGGACCCACTCATTAATGCAGTCTGTGTTGCATGATTGCCTGATGTTATCGTTTCTTTCTCTATCTAGTAGCGTTTCTCCTGTTATTCTCATTTCTGTAGTCTCCAATAGTTGTTTCGTTTTTGTCGTCTCTGGCCATGTATCTGAGGTGTATGTCATAATAGGTCTAATTGTGGTTTTGTAGATCCGAACCTTTGTTTCTTGTTGTAAGTGTTTGTTTCGCCAGATCACGTCGTCGAGGCAACCCGCCACTTTGTTTGCTTTGGCCACCTGCCCTCTTACTTCATCTTTGATGTTGCCATAACTAGTTATGTCGATTCCTAGATATTTGAAACTCATTTCTTGTTGTATTATTCGACCGTCTAGTTCTAGTTTGCATCGGAGGGGTTCTTTTGAGGTTGTCATTCATTTAGTTTTTTCGGCTGAGATAATCATATCATATTTTCTTCCCGTAAGATTAAAGGTATTTAACAATCTCTGATGGTCGTCTTTATTTTCGACACATATCACAGCGTCATCAGCGTAACAGAGAATTTTTATTTCTGTATCACCCATTTTATATCCTCTACCAAGTCGCACCTGCTTTATTATTTCGTCCATTATCATGTTAAACAATAAAGGACTAAGCGAGTCTCCCTGGCTAATACCGCTGTTGACTGGTATGGGTGTAGATAATTTACCGTTAGTGCGAATCTGAACTTTATTGTTTGCGTATATGTTTTCGATGGTCCGAATTATATTGATAGGAATATTTCCCTTATATAACAGGTGGATTACGTCATCTAGCTTTATGCGATCGAATGCTTTTGTTAGATCCATAAAGCATAAAAATTTTGGTTTACTGTATTCTAGAGACCGAATTAATTTTATTTTTGATTACTTTCGTAACGAGTTTCAGAGTTGTGTCCAGTAGATTAATACCCCTGTAGTTCTCTGGTTCTTGTTTGTCACCTTTCTTAAACATAAGCATTATTTTGCTGGTTCTCCACCTATGTGATACTTCGCATTGTGTCAGGATTTTTCGAATGAAGCTTGTGAGTTCCTGTGTTAGTCGCTGTCCTCCGTATTTCAACAATTCGTTATGAATTTCGTCTTGTCCGGGAGACTTTCTATTTTTTAAGGATTTTATAGCTTCCTCTACTTCTTGAATGGTGACTTCCACATTATTCCTTATTGCTGGTATGTTGTTTTTTCCAATATTAGCATCTCCCTCAAATAATTTTGTTAGGTAGCCTATCTATTTCTCCTCTGATATTTTGTATGTTTCGGAGAGTTCAGATATTTCTTTGCGCTGTTGTCTTATCAGTTGCCACATTTGTTTTTGTACACTATAGAAGTCTCCTTCCATTCTTTTAGAGAACTGCTCCCAATGTTCACTTTTTAGTTGCCTGACTAGTAGATTAGTTTCGTTACGAATTAATTTGTACTTGTATGCTTCCGGCGTTTTTGTCGTTCTATATGCTAAATATGCTTTTCTGTTTTCGTTACACTTATCTTTAACTTCCTTACGGAACCATAGAGTTTTATTAGGTTTTTTGTTGCTGATTGTGATTATATGTGTGCCCAATGACTCATTTGAAGCTTCTTCTATGTTTCCTTTAATTTTTTCCCAGCTATGATTTATATCTTCCTCTTTATTTATTGGTTTTCTTTCAATTTTTTCCATCAATCTTTTTTGATATAATTCTTTCGTTGACGTATGCCACAGAGAGTCTATGTACTTTTTTTGTATCCTAACCTTTTCCAGCTGCTTTTTCTTTTGTTTAATCTTTATTAGAATTTTTGATAGAACTAATTTGTGATCGTTTCCTGCATTAACAGAGTTCAATGTTCTAATATCCAATATCTGGGTGGGATAACTCGGTTACTAACTATAAAGTCAATCATAGATTTGTGTCCTCTTGTATTTTCAAAAGTGTATTTATATTTATCTTTGTGTTGAAAGAAAGTATTGTTTATCCTTAATTCGTTGTAGGCACAGAAATTTACCATTAGTTCTCCGTTTGTGTTGTGATACTGTTCGTTGAAGCGTTGTTTAATTCCGGGGATTATTTGGTTTCCTATACGGGCATTAAAGTCTCCCAATAAAATAATAGCTTCCTCACCAGGTATTGAGTCTAAGGTGGTTTGCAAGTTCTCGTAGAATGCTTCTACCTCGTGTTTTGGTTTTCCATCTTCTGGGCTGTAAACGGACAAGATGTTTAGTTTTTTATGTTCCATTAGTAGTTTTATACAGACTATCCTTTCTGATATAAATTAGCAACTTTCTATGTTATTTTTATATTTCTTGTGGATTAGTATGCCTACTCCCGCCCTGGCTCGTTGTTTTTATTTACTCCACTATATATTAGTATATTCTTTTTGACCTTTGCCTTTCCTTTTTGTTTCTTGGAGACCACAAATTTCAATCTTTTTCTCGATTAGCTTCTCAACCACTTCCTGATCCTTTGTGTTGAAAGATGTTATGTTCCAGGTGGCTACTCTTAGTATGTATTTGTTTTTCCATCTCTTTGTCCTTTTCCTTACGTGGGTTGTCATAGTTGAGTCAGTCCATATCCGAGGCTTTTTATCGGTGCTTTGAGCTGGTTACTGTTTTACAGAGGGTAGGCTGCTAACCTGACCCTCCAACCCTCCTCTTTTTTCCGGGCTTGGGACCGGCAACAGTACTACTGAACTACTCAATCCGCCTAGCAACACTGAAGGCAGAGTAACTAATATGCTTTTTATTTTTTCATATAATCAATTATGATATAAAAAATAATATACAATTAAGTTTTCTTCCAAATGTTCTCCTGACTTCATTATAAAATATTTAGTTTTAGTTTAGTTCTTATTCATATTCAATAGCTCCTTTTTTGACATTTGGACAACATAAATTTTCAAAATGTATTTGAATAGATTATGTAAAATTAATGGAGATATCTCATTCAAAGTATTTATCTTCCATAAGATATTGTTCTTGGATTTCGAATTTGATGATTAATTCAGCTTTGGTATTAAATTTAATAAAAAATAATGTGTTTTTTTTACTTAATGTTATTTATATAAAAATTCTTCTTCGTCAATACAAGGACGAAAAGTTGAAATACATAGATGTATTCGTGACTGTAATTCTTTCTAAAAATATTAAATAAAAATTGAGACCTACAAATAAAACAGTACACTTAACGATAATGGCCGGAATTCTAAACGTTGAGTCCAATTTTCCCAGTTTCAAAGATAATGCTAATTAATTTTCACCATTATTTTCGGAAATACTGTAACGAAGTTACTAATTTTTTGGGCATGAGTATGTTCGCCGAGATTTAATTTATTTATTCTACATCCGAAAAATCTGATTCTTGCGGGAAAAGATTGCTTAAAGTTTCCATATTACCGGAATATAATTAGATTTACCGCGCCATGCCGGGAAATATAATTTTCCGAGATTTTCAGAGCGTCCGACCATAGCAATCGCGCGCCGCATACAGCAGTATTGTACGCGCGATCACCGCACGCCGTCACACGTCAGCGTAGTGGGAGCTCGAGCCGTCTATTTAAGTCCGAGTAAACCATTATTTCGCTGAGAACTACACGTTCTCCACCCGGGTCAACAGTCCAAACGGACTGGACTGGGTCGCCTGCCGGACTGCGCCTTCCTGGTCTAGCAGTGTAGGTGAGGGTAGGCTTGTGTGTATATGGTGTTTTACCATACACTTCCTTCCTTACGTCCTACCCCTCTAATGGCCAGCATTGCCGAGGACCCTTATAAGAACGGGCAATGTTGTGTCATCATACCGTCACTGCCGGGGACCCTATAAGAACGGGCAGTGTCGGTTCCTTTCCTAATTTCCTACCGCTATTGGTCGACATTGTCGAGGACCCTTATAAGAACGGGCAATGTCGTTCCATCCTGCTGACACTGTCGAGGACCCTTATAAGAACGGGCAGCGTCAGTTCCTTTCGTTCCTTCCTACCGTCACCGATACATACACGCACTAAATGCCGTCAATATTATCCTTGTTTCCGTATTGACCACGAATGTGTTTTACCGCCAGGTGCCCTCTAATGTCAGTTGATAAGGGCGCTAAACAACTGCCGCCCCGACGCTTATCGCCGCAGCCGCCGCGTGTAAAGATCGCCGCCGTGTAGAGACGCCGCCTATCGCCGATCGATGCCGGGTTATTGTTACCGTGTATACCGCCGTCGGTCGAATTTTAATACGAAGCTCCGTGAACTGTGAACGTGGATTTTAGATACGAGGTGCGATAATTTGCGTACAAGCCGTCGTGAATAGCGTCGCAACTGTATAATACGAGGTAGGTGAATAGCGTCGTGAATGATACCGCCGGGTTACCGTCTTTAGCGCAACCGACCAGTATAAGCTACCGTAAACAGCTCTCAAAACATACTCTTGTCCTCCAGACCATGTAATTGTTAGTTTTTTGTACATCTTAGATTGTAAGTTAGTTTTAGGCCATGTCTTTGTATAAAAGAATGGAATACAGGAAAAAGGATGTTTTATAATCGTTTGTTTTATTACCTAGTCCCATTTTTAATATTACATATAACAATTGGCAGCCGGTAGCCAGCACTAATATGCACAATTGACCCCTGGCTTGCCGTTTCTCCACTGTAACAAGCTGCCCGGTGCATAAGTGGACCCTCAACCACATGAATCCCGAGGGTGGCACCCGAGAACCGACCACCGAGTGGATGTTTTGACCTTCAGGCAGTCAAACCGTTGATCAGTTGAGAGAGCAGGGATATCCCGAATATAAGTAGATACCGCCGACCCGATATCCCTGCGCAGAGTATTTGACCGATGACTGTCTGCCCGAGAAATATCCACTGACTGATGTTCCGCTGCCGTGAACGACGAAGAGCCGAAGAGCACAGCCTGCTCCCCGCCTACGTTAAAACGCGTCACAATACATAGCACCCTCTTTACGTTTCTCGGTTGCATATTTGTCGGCGCTATATTATGTAGCAAAAACTTGTGTT
The DNA here is from genome assembly GCA_034092305.1 of Diaprepes abbreviatus. Taxonomy (NCBI): domain Eukaryota; kingdom Metazoa; phylum Arthropoda; class Insecta; order Coleoptera; family Curculionidae; genus Diaprepes; species Diaprepes abbreviatus. Next base: position 1,183,429 of record JASJET010000304.1, read on the forward strand.
ATCGTTTATAGAAATATAACAATTTTAAATTCTATTTTGCTTTAGTCAAAAGATCTACTTTTTATGGTTTGGCTGTCTTAAATCCCCTTCTAATTTTGTCCCTATCAAAATAATTTACTTAAATTGAATAATTGTGAAGAACTGGAACGTACACTAAAGAATACAAAAATGAAAAAATCACGTGAAATACCAGTTAAAGTGCATTAACGACGACACTTGGGATGTAATAATATATCTTAACAATGTAGGATTAGACTTGTTCTGTAGACTACATTCGACTTTTCATGTCATCATCAAAAGTGCGAAAGCAAGAAATTGAAATGAATATAGAACTATCTCACTAATACACTTTTGAAGTGTTTCTAAAAAGATTCACGAAAAACTGTGCAGAAAATTAGAATCTGAAATAAATAGTAGCCAGTTTGGTTTCAGGAATGGAATGGAGACAAGATGAGCGTCATTGGTTCTAAACGTACTAATAAGGGGGTGTGTCAGAATGTTTTCGTTTTTAAATTTCAATATATAAAACAAAATTAATTTAGATTTGTTTAATTGCTGTTAAATTAGAGTAGTTCTTGAATTTTTATTTATAAAAAACAACCATCTTTAAATGCGCGCCATCTGCTTCTTCACAAACATTTAGCCTCGAATTAAAATTTACAATTGCTCCTCATTACTCTTGGAATTACGTAGATCTCGTCCGTGATTTTTTGCTTTAGAACATTTAAGTTGGATGATAACGGGTTCAAAACTCTACTTTTTAAGTAGCCCCACAGAAAAATATCAATCGGTGTTAAATCTGGACTCCGCGGTGGTCAATTGATGTCCCCTCGGCGACTCATCACTCTTTCAGGGAATAAATCACTGACAAGCTTGTATCTTACTTCCATTATTATCTATATTTATAAGTGACATTATGTTGACTGGGTGACTGACTGATTGACATATCAACACATAGCCCAAACTATTAAAAGTGGAATCATGATGTTTGAGGAAAAGGTTGCAACTTCATGTATGTACCCAATAAGAAAAGATGTTTTAAAATTGGCACTCCAAAAGGGTAAAGTAATTTGTATTTTTTTTTTGAAATTCATCTCTGTAATGCTCAAAAAAGTTAAAATCTATTTTTATCATTTTACCAGATAAGGCCAATACTATTGCATAGGTTTTGTTTAATCTTAATTAATATATTAAGAAAATTTCCAAAAATAGTATAAAATTTATTTTAAATTGATATTATAAATATAATCAGAATAATAGTGAAAGAAGCAAGTTAATTATTGCGACGTAATGTATTAGCCTCCCAAAACTGTCCATAATTACCCCCTCTTCTCCTCCATTTTCTCTTCTAAGGTATTTGGGCGTAAAAGTATCAGCTATTTGGGGTATGTAGTGTAAACTGCATAAAGACACTAATCACTTTTATTGACCAGATGTAGTTCACTATTTGTGCGATTTTTCAATGATTTAAAAAATATAATAATGCATAATGAAATGAATATTTGAGAAATAAATTAATTAATGCCTATGATGAATTTTAAATGGCACTAATCAGATTATTTGTGCGTAATTGCTTATTCATTCACGTATTCTTGATATTTAAAGAAACTAAATTTGGTGCAATGAAATTTTTTTGGGAGTCCTAAAGGCCTCATCACAACTATACAACATGAAGTTAATTTTAATGTGATTAATCAATAATGATATAAAACTAGAATAATTTATTCAATAAGTCCATTTGAAGAGAGTATTAAGACTAAAATAGTAGTAAAAATCAAACTGTATTAGAATATATTTAATAAAATTTATAAATAATTCTGTATGAATTATTTTCTTATTACTGTTCTTTGAAATATTCACACTGTATGTATGTGTATGGAATCGGGAATCAGTACACTGCGACCTAATAGATCTATTCTGTTCCCCTTCTGCTGCCAAGTTGTTAGGGATACCTTGCCGACTAGAACAGGCCCTCCAGTCCTTTGAAAACTTAGAATGTTGGACAGCTTTAAAGGGGGTAAATCACCTTCTTCTATTTTGTGTGCTCCCACGAACCGCATTCTAGGGGTTTTTAAAGTTCTTCCAGCATTACACTGCTGGTGATTGTAGAGAAAAGTTGGGCCCCAGAAATAGTGTCTCAGCCCCCTTTTTTTGCGAGCTTGTCTACTGTTTAATTTCCCTTTAATCCGGTGTGTCCCGGTACCCAGGGTACGCTTCTTATTCTTACTTAATTCGGTTCTGACTTCCCAAACTTTCATGGTGTCTGGTTTAGGGTCTATACACTCCTATTTTAGTTTCCTTCTATGCTTTGGTGCCATCTGCATATCATTTAATGGAATTTCTGTTAAGTTTTTCAATCGTGTTTCTATTCCATTTACTTCTACAACACAAATTTGTGTTGAAGTTTTTCCACAAAGTTGAACTTCTTTTTATCTTAGGGACTGTCCCAGATTTGTTGATTTCTGAGTAAAAGATTCGCTTTCGTTTTATAACTTCGTCTCTCATCATCCTATATATTGTCTTTTGCGCCATACTCTCTACAAATACATGTAGAGGTGTAAGGTAGAGGATTACTTTCATGGCGGCCATTGGGCAGGTTTTCACTGTTCTACTTATATATGCACAGGCTTGCCTTTGAACTTTCGAGAGGTTAGCTCTCGTATTGGCTAGACTGGTTCTTTTACTCCAGATCACTGCTCCATATGTGGTGATTGATCTCACTATAGCAGTGTACCCTCACTGCAGGATTTTTGTATTTGTGCATCAGCTTTTACCACGAAGTTTCTATAGATCAAGACATTTGTAGCCATGTTAATTACTTTTTTTTCGTCCTTAGTCCAGAGAAATATATTATATAAGATCAGGCCCAAATATTTAACCTCTGACTGCCACTCAATAATGTTCCTATCTATTTCGATGGTTTTCAGGTTGAGATTTCTTTTCCCCGTAAAGGCTACTTCACTATTCTTTAGTGAGTTCAAGTCCTCTCTGTCTGCTTTAATCATATATGCTTCGTTGCTACGTTTTCTTGACATTTATTCATGAAATAGAAGAATGGACATTACTGCATCTTATAAAAAAGAACGCATTAAAAAACTACACCCATTCGAAGTGTGGTGTTAGAGGAGGATATTAAGAATAACGCGAATAAAATTAATGAAGACTTTGAAATAATTAGAACCATAAAAGTGCGACAGTTACAAGATCCGAGATTTTCTGTGAAAGGAGAACAATAAGAAGTATTAAGGTTCATTATGCAAAGAATCCGAGAAAGTTTTAGTTAGAGTTCATTGGAGATATTTAGAGCAGCAGCAAACAGAATAACAGCTACTAGAATGATATCCGATCTACATTAGGGGATGGTACTGGAAAAAGAAATAAAGTTAGAGATTTTTGTCACATTGATGCATATAACATAGCAAATTTTATCCACTTATGTCAAGTTATGTCCTTACAAATCCATTTTCTATATCTAATTAGATACTGATAACCTGACACAACAACCTCGGTCGCAATGCCACCCGTCAGAAAAACTTAAATATTTTAAAGAATGTTTACCAATAAGGTAACCCCTCACACCATTAGTGAATATATTCGAGAAAAAAGCATAAGTTGCTAGAAAATGCATCTGAAGAAGTTCTCATTAATGAAGAAAATAGGGGTCCTTTTCAAATATTTTTATACAGTTATATATGAACAAAACTTTCATGCACAACAATGATGAATACGAAATATCAAAACTTTAAGATATTACTTAAGTTTTAACTGTAAATATATGTTTTTACGGTCTTAAACCCCGCACTTAATTTTTCTATTTTTAACGAGAATTTATAAGAAGACGTTTATCTCATCATGCATTTACTGCTGCTTGTCTTTATGGAAGAGACAGCTAAAAAGCAAACTTCTTAAAAATGAACTCGGTTCACTTAATCCATAAGGACGAAAATAATATTTTTCTCCGTCTTAAGGATTTGAAGAAAAAACCACCGATTACGGATGCTCTGTCAGCGCTACGTTGGATATGAGGATTATTATTGGAAGCTTATTTTGAAGATAGGTTTTTATAGTAAATAGAGCAATAACTAAAAAATGGAAAGGATCAATCAAAGTACTAAAATGATGAAGAAATCCAAAATCTGGACACTTATGGTGCATTTTTGTGAATTTTACAGCAAAAAAAATACAAATCAATGAGTTTACTTATTTCACATATATTGTTTACGAAATTGTATTTTTTCCAATTTTTATCTCGAAAATAATAAGAAAATGTTTAAAAAACTGATTTGAAAAAAAAAATAATTTTTTTGGAAATCTGGAAAAAGGCGTACTAATAGCACCAAGGTTTGGATAAATTTTGATAATTCAATTTTTTAGTACACTCAAAAATTACAATTTTTTTCTGTAAAGCGGTGCGCGTGAAACTACGGGACGTGGAAATAATATGCCTTCAAAATTAGTAGTCATATTAACTATAGGCTAAATGCAATACACAGTGAAAAGAAATTTTATATTAAACTTTACATTTTATGTTTTATTCATTACTGAACAAAATTTATGACGCACAAGCGCTGAGTCACACGTAATTTCCAAATGTTATTTGCACCAAGAACCTAAATAACCCTAAATACAGAAACTTACCTTTTGTTACAAAAAATTGTTAGTTTATGTAAATAAGCAATTCAAAATAGATACACACATTTATTTGTGGATATCAATCATACTGTTTTCATTTTTGACGTACTAAGTTGGATTCTATACAATGCATTTTAATTTAAATTTACTTCCATAGCACTACTTTACAGACAAATTGTGGTCTCTAAATTCGAAAATGGTGGTAAAAACTTCCCAACACGGGAAATCTTTGGGTTATGATTTTCTCAACAAAAATTAATGAGTATTTTAATCACATTATTTTAAAAAGTAATTTGTAATATACCGGAGCGTGACGTTCTCAAATTTACGTTTTCCATAAGTTAGCGAAATTGTGCATAATCTGGCAATACCACGTAGGAGTGTCTAGAGATGACAAGTCAACCACGCAGTCTCAACTCTTTAGGGGTTAAAATAACGAAAGTACCCATTTAAACTCATTCCAAATTTCACTCTGTCCTGTAGCCGAATCTACTTATAGGTGGCCCCTGTATAAGAGAAATATGCCGTCGCTTTTCAAACTTCCGATATCCGATGTTTCTGGAAAATACTAGAAATACGGAACGGTTATAGAAGCAGCTGGCCGGCTGTCATATCATCAGTATTTGTTTAGCACGAGTAGTGCTCAGTATTAAATAGAGAAGCGAAATGAGCGGACAAGCCAATAGTAAGAAGTATTATCTATATGTTGAATAAAGTTAGTTGACGTCTATAAAACGTAGTATCACATCACTGAACGGACGTACACGACACTACAAAAATTCCTAAAGTATAGAAACGTGGCTGTGGTAACCCCGCGGATAGTTTTTGCTACGTATGTGGTTAGTTCATCCCTAAATCGCAGAAAAAGAAAATTAACAAAATGACCAAGGTATCTTATCAGTATTCTGGATGTCTTGTTGACGATGAAGATGGGAACTGGGCTCCTCATATATGTTGCCTTACCTGTGCAGCAAATCTAAGTAACTGGTTAAATGGCAAATGCTCTTCCATGGCTTTTGCAGTTCCAATGTTTTAACGAGAACCAACAAATTATTTTAACTTTTACTGTTTCTTTCACATGACAAAAGCGTCTGATTTTTCGAGCAAACATAATATTGAATATCTGGATATTCCCTCAGAAATAAAACCGGATCTTTATGGAGAAGGTTTATCAGTTCCACCATTCCCGGAAAAATGGGAGAAAGATTTAGAAATGTATGGTGATAAGACTGAACCTCTTTAATGTATCAGAAGAGGACGTCTCTTGTTTTCCGAAAGTGAAGTAGGAGCACCCCATTTAATCGAACAGCCTGAATTAAATGATCCAGTTCGGGACCTCCACTTGTCTAAAGAGCATGCTGAAGAGTCTAGATTACTACAATGGAATTTACTAGACACTGGAACCAAAGTTACAATATTTAGAAATGGTAACAAGGAGCTATCCTCGAATTGGCAATCAGAGTGCTTTAAACTCCCATGGACAACCATTATAATATTAGTCGCATTTTTTTTTGTATTTGCTGACTAGTGTAATCGATAGTACGTTAAAATATATCACTTATAGTTGATATGAAATTTAAGATAAATTATGAAAAATAAAATTTACTTAACCAATTTGCATTATTTATTGTAATTAATAGTTAATATGTTTCATTATTCGGCTTAATTTAAGTAGTATAATTATTGAGGGTTTAAATTGATCACACATGCAATATCGAGCCACGCTATGCGTGAATGGGGCGTGGTGTTTTGCGTGTAGATCCGCGTACTTCTGCCAAAAATATTATTTGTTAATATATTTTTGAAACAAAATTACTTATTAATTCGGACCAACAATATATTTTTTTTTGAAAGATACAAGCTCAAAGATTCTAAAGCTGTTTGAATTTTATGTTAATATCAATTTTTACAAAAGTTATGAACACTAAAAATGTGGTGAGTAGGGCAATTTTCAATCTTAAATTGGTAATAACTTTCAAACTATTGACTTTCATATATAACATATATAAGGTTTTCTTCTTGTTTGAAGACAAGCTTCACGACAGGATAGGCTTTAGATCGAAATATTACTATCTTCTAGTTTGTTTAAACAATTGCGGTTCATACAAAACGAACCACTTTTCAAGATTTCTGAATATTATTCACGGATTCAGCTACAAAAAATACATAAGATACATAGTTTTCATCAGTTTAGTATCGAGTGGATATGGGCAGCTACTCAGCTCCCGAGGAATATCCTATTTTTTAGATATAAAATGAATATATTTTTTTTATCTATTTGTTTATGTGTTTTTTCAATAATTCTTTTACCAAGGACATTTTTTGACTAAAATCTTTTTTACTTATTTTCATCAAACAATAATCCCAATAATTAAAAAAATACAATTTCTAAGTAGATTGTGTTTTTTAGGTCTTTCTATAAAAATTGCGATTTTTTAGTTAAAAATATTAGCATTTCTAATAAACATTCCATTGCTGAAGACAAGAAACACTCATTTTAGATAAAATTAGATTTTTATGAGTTATTAACTTTCATTAAATTTTAATTTTAAATCAAAATGCCTTTCCTAAATTTTTCTCCAACGAAATAAAATTTTTGCACAGTTTACGTGTTTTTAATTCATTTACCTCTGTGTACAGGGTTACATAAATCAATTTTCGAAAATTAGCTAGAAACTCGGGAAGGAAAAATCAGAACTTTGAGGTGTAATGTATTAAAAGATTTCATTAAGATGCAGTTCCAGAAAGCATGTTTCAAAAATTAATTTTATATAATTACCTTAGTTAAAAATAAGCAAAAATTATTCCCATTTATTAATACTTCTCGATCCTATAAAATTTCTTCAAAGAATTCTATATGAAATATTAATTAATGTGATGTTAATAGATTAGGCTGAGGAGATGATAAGTAGAGTAATTCTAACTAAAATATTCAAATCTAAAATATCACTACAACATGTGACAAATACTTGCGAAAATTTCACTTCATAAATTTCTTTTTGGAGGCCACCTGTTCCCTCCAATATATTCCACTTCAGAAGTCAGGGATCGGGGTATTATTTAAAAGATAATTTTGTACATTTAAAGAGTTAAAATAACCGATAGAAAATAGAGCTGTTTATACGCGAAGCATTTGTTATCTTTCACGCATCGTTAAAATTTGTGAGCAAATCATATATTTGTCATCAACTGACCTTTACACTTTAGTAGCCTTTAAAACTATTATTTGTTCCACGTATTAAATTACCATTTCAATGAAAAATATATTCTACAAATTTTGATGTCTGTCCTAAAACTGATTAACAAGGACGGTATCCAAGCTTGGAGCCTGTATCTGCTCTTAGCTTATTTAATGGGAATAAATCGTCCTCAAACTTGAATGATTTTTGAATATATCCCGGAAATAAATTGTCATTTTTTGAATGACACGAAACGGGCATTATTCCTTATAAAAGATGCAGTTTTAATCATAGTAGTTTGAACTGCCATTTATTATTTTTAAAAATATTTATTTTGTAGTCTTATTTCTATCACAATTACAAAACTACATGAAAATATTTAGAAAAAATAATTCCGTTATCCAAGAAAGAAAAAGTGAACTAGCTGTGATTCAGAGCTTTTTTCAAACACTCAAGTAACCTTACCTACCACATTAACCCTTTCATGACTACGAGGAGTTGGGTAATAACTCGGGGAAACTACATTTATTTCAAATGATAAGGTCGCCGATAATGCATTCTGTCTTAGATATGCCAATTCATTTTATTTAAACATTTTGTCTGCATACAGGATGAATCATTTTAATTAATCTATACAAATATCTCTTCTAGAACTTAATTTCGATAAAATTGATTGATACAAAAATTGTAGAGTGTGAAGAGCTACATTTAACAGTGACCTTGAAACTGTCCTACAAGGTAATTGGAAGATCGAGTTGTTTCTCAGAAACGGAAGGTACGAGAAATTTCTCTATCCACCATATAAATATTATGGAGGTTAAATGTCCTCTGGAAGTTTTTTCTTTTTTCAAATATCAGAGTAAAATCCGCCGTAAGCTAGAAAAGTAAAGGCGCGATATTAAGGTGGAACTTGAGAGCTATTTCAAGGTTAAGCTGATACTTTTGAATGGAAAGCCATATGATATGTATATGACTAAATGACCTTTAAATGACTCCAGGGGTTATTTTTATGATTGACTATAATGCTATCATAAAATGTGCTGTTTAAATTTCTCTACAACTCTTATCTTTAACATTTTGTTAGAAAGCCTTAACACTAATTCATGGGAAAAAAATAACCTTTAGATGATATTTGATTCCCCATGAGATTTCTTCATATATTCATACTGGTCAACGTGAAATTTTTCATACTTTCCATATCTCGATTCAAAAATGAAAACTCCTGTTTGAAAAAACCACTTGATCTTCAAATTACCCTGTTAGTCATTCTCAAGGTCAAAGTCAAGGTTATTGTTGAACTCCCCCTTCGCTTTTCTGAAGAATATAATTTAGATTGATTTAAATGATACCAGGTTTATAAACAAAATGTATACTTAACCAAACATTGCAAATCTGAGATGCGATTTGTAATCAGAAATCCGTAATACCAACTAAAATGGATACAGCTTTCCTGAGCGATTACCTAGCTTTTTATGGCTATAAAGAGTTAAAAATACTCAACAATGGTGCTAAAAAAAGGTTTAGGACACAACTTTGTTTTTCAAATTTAATTACGGAATACTTTTTTTCCATGTTTTCAGTTCCTTTTGGAAAATAACAATTTAGTTCCGAGATATTTTTTAAAAAGTCGGTTTTGGAGGGTTCAGTTTTAGGGTGATTTTCACCACTAAACTTCAAGTCCATAATTTCTATCAGTGGCTCATTTAATACCGGTCGCCAAAGCGACGAAGCAACGCAATAAACATTTCATGCAACTTTAAATGATTTAAAACTTTGCTGTTCTATCAATAGGGCAAGGACTAAAAGCTTAAAATGCATTGTCATATTTCGCGAGCCTTAAATTGCAATCAACTGATCGCATTTAAAATAGCACGTTGATGCCGACCAACATGTACTTGGTTTCTTATTGCGAAGATAATGGATGTAGTAACATACATACACGATATGTCCATCTTGATCATAATCAGTATGTTTTTTTGTATTCTTGGGGCTACATTCACACGTAGAAGTAAAAAAAAACAACATGTTTTGAAGTTTCGCCTTTTGTTTAAGGCATTTTCAAAAAGTTTTGTTTTATATTATTTTCTTTAATTTCATAATACTAACAACATTTTCTTTGATGAAACTACCTAAAATTTAAAATACATAATTTATGCTTAAAATCTTACATATTAATAGAAAAAGTTAAAAGACAATTCAAAAATAATGTTTAAAAACTTATTTTACATTTAGAAATTTTATATATTTATAAAAATATTTAAATTTTTACAAAAATATATATATATATATATATATATATATATATATATATATATATATATATATATATATATATATATATATATATATATATATATATATATATATATAGATACGCACCTTGAACTTGGTATTTCTATTTCGATGTTGAAAGATAAATACTGCACCGATTGTAGTATCGGGAAAAACCATTCTTTTTTTTATTAAATTACTTTTTAAATAATTACTGATAATATAAAAATATTAATTTTTAATAAGATTTGTATAAATGTGGTTTAGGTTACTTATTACTTACTTATTAAACAAATCTTATTTATAATTAATATACCGTCTTAAAAATCAATAGATGTGAATATCCTCTTAGGGCATTTATATGTTACCAGTTATAAAAAACCAAAGACTCCATAAGTAATGATTTAAAAAATAACATAATTAAAAAAAAATGAAATTCAATACCACAATTAGTACAGTGTATTTTTCAGTATCGAAATAGAAATAGCAAGCTCGAGATACGTACCTACATACTTTTATGAAAATTTGAATATTTTTAAGATTATATAAAGTTTTTAATTGTAAAATACGTTTTTAATTTTTTTTTAATTGTCTTTTAACTTTTTCTGTCAATGTGTAAAATTTTAAGCATAATTTATATATTTTATATTTTAAGTTGTATGACCAAGGAAAATGTTATTATTACTAAATTAAAGAAAATAATATAAAAAACAAACTCTGAAAATGCCTTAAACAAAAGTGAAACGTCAAAACAGGTTATTTTTTTACTAACCACGCGAAAATTTCTTCACGCACGGTATTCAGGGTTCTAGATATTCATTATAAAGAAAACGAGCAAAAAAACAAGAAAAGCAGACAAGAGGAAGAAAAAAAATAATTCTGGACGATGACACAAAATAGGACATTCATCGCAAAGTCTATACTTTCTTTTTCAATAATGAGATACCAACGTTAAAAAATAATATGACAGCAATTAATGACATACTTTTACCTCAAAATATCTTTGAGAGTTTTGAAACGAACTTTAAAAGAAATGAATTTTCGATATCTTCAACGGAATCGAAAAAGCTTACCAATTGAGAAGAATGAAACTGTTTTATGGCGGCGAAAATATTTGGACGAAATACGAGAGTCACGGGAAAACGAGAAAAAATTGGATTACACTGACGAAACACACAGTGGGAATGTATAGCAAGATCTTAGCATTAAAAGTTCGAAGCAGACATTTCTTGAAAAATATTCGCAAGAACTACCCAACCCAAGTGAAAAAGGTCATCGTCTTATAACAACTCATATTGGAAGTGTGTCTGGTTTCTTGGGTGACGGCCTTAACGATTTTGAATCCCGAAAAATAAAGGACTACCATGAAGACATGAACGCAGATCTTTCTGAGCAATGATTTTCTTTGATTTTAAATCTCGTGGAACTTGATTCGATAATTTTAATGGATGGTATCATAGTCGAGATCAAGAAAAATTTTGAATTTTGCGTCTTAAAAGGCAAAGATATGCCAATGACTCGTCTCAAAAAACATTGAATTTGAGGAAACGACATTTAAAGTGCAGTTATTAGATTTAATTAGGGTGGATAAACAAAGATATATCAAATATGCTCGAGATGAAATAGCTCGTGAAAAAATATACAGTATTGAGACTGCCGCAGTACTATTGTGAACTTAACCCAATCGAATTAGTTTGGGCGCAAATAAAGACTAGCACGGAAAAACAAAACACTCAAATTAGCAAATGTCAAGTGTGTCCATCATTTTAAAACACAACAAATAATGTGGAATTTGAACATTCACGTTGAAGCAGTGGTTGAACCATTAATAATCATCCCTGACGCTGATAGTTCCTTAAATTCAGATATGCCTCTTGACAGCAATTCTGCCGATGAATCAATGTGAATTAAAGACCTACATTATCATTGAATACTCCTAAGGATCACATTAGACAACCCTGGTTGGTCTGAAACGAACAAATTAGAATGGAAATATACTGGGCGCCACTCAAAGGAACAGGTAAGCAACAAATTTTCAATTAATGTACATAAAATACCTTAAGGGTATCTAAAGTGCATATAAGATATCTTAAAACAACAATTCTACATCGTATGCAAAATCTAGGAAGAGTGTGAAGCAATGAGTGCAATCGACACCTGGAGCAGCTACACTGAGTGAAGATCAAAGATTTGTTAAGGCTTAATTGCCTGGAAACCGGAGGCCTCACTGAATAACCTTGAATTGCCTGCAATCACGGTTAACGGCAGATCAAGGACAATCGGTAGGACCTTCAGTCTGCGGGGGGAGGGCGTTTAGTCGGTAAGAATCCATCACTATTTTTCGTACTTTGTGAAGGTGTCTATGCAAGGTTTGATAAAATTGTGAGGAAATAAAATTAACCTAAAAAATTACTTGATAGTCCCACAAAATGTTATCATTTATTATTTTCTGATATGTACACGTCACTGGAATTGATTTCTCTAACAGTGCATCACCCGAGGCATTCTATATGCGAGCGATAAGTCACTGGCAGAAATTATGGACTTTAGGTAATAAGCTTAAGAGAGGATAAAAAAACAGTTTATCTTATTTTTTTACTCTCTACAGCATATTGGAAAATTATTGAGATCGGTGAATTTGAGTTAGAAATGAGTCAGAAAAGATAGATCTTGGCAAAAAAATGGGTTCCAACCCCTATGAATGAAACTCCATCTGATATCCTTGTTGTTTCATAAGGAATAATTTCTAATTTGCTTCTTAGAAGAATAACATATAGAATCCGAGATATATTCAAAAATTCATTCTCGGGGTTTCACATTGAGGGTGATTTTTACCCCCTAAATACGCTTAAGAGCCGATAAAAAAATATATCTTTTATTTTTGAAGTTAGGGTTGGGGTACCTTCCTTGTAAGCCAAAATGATATTTTTGTTGACTAAGAAAAAATGTATACTTTAAAAATAATTCTAGCAGCTATCTAATATTTGGTGTTGATCTTATATGTTAAAACCTCTATATGGCTTACCTCGATAAATATTTATACCTGAAAGGAAAAACCGAAATGAGATTATATCACAAAAAGAAATAAGAAATCACATATATCATATATTTTTTATTTTCTGTTTCCCTTTCTGGTAAAACCGCAAAAAGGCAATTTCTAACTATCTTAGAAAGGCAGACAGCTCAATTCATCAACTTGGATCCCGTCACTCTCTATATTTTAAGAAGTTTATTTTGTTTCTCTTTCGGATCTAGTTTAAAAGCTAATTTAAACGTTAAGTAGTTTTTCCTTACTTCATTCTACCGAAGAAAGTCTTAGCTTCCCAACTTTGAACGTTCTTAAATTTAATGGATATAAAATCGTTAAAGTAACAAATAGGTAGGTATGTTTTATTAAATCAACTCAATATAAAGTTTTAATGGTGTATTTATTTCTTGGGAAGTAACGAAGCCATTACCCATTTGGAGAAAGTTTACGGAATGAGACTTTTATTTATCCTAGTGGGTAATTATAATGGGACAAATATTAATTATTTTATACTGTTTAGCGTGAAGTATATTCTGCTAAAATGAGGTGGATAGATTTTATCAGTGATAACGGGATAGTATATATATTTTTAATTACCACCCAAGAAAGTCTAAAGGAAAAATAAATCAATTATCGTACTTAAACATAATCTCAACTTTATTACTTTTCAGTCGTTCAAATGTTTTCTTAAAAATATATAAACTTAGGTAATTTATGAGGACATAAACTAAAAAAGACCCTCTTTAAGATTTTTAAATAAATCTGTCGAAGAAATCTTATCCTGGTTATGTAATTAAAATCGAAGAGATCAGTGCCGAGGGAGGTCTTAACATATGGTATATGCGAATACCGTTAAAATGTATTAAAATATTCAACGATTTTTCCATTGTTAGGAAAAAAAATACTGGCTATAATGGAATATATTATTTGACATCATGTAAAAAGAATTAGTATAATTACTGTTTTTTTTTCTGTTCACGAGAAACAACGAATTATATATAAATTTCCAGAACAGCTAAGAAAAGTGAATTGTTTTCTTTAACAGAAATTATAGATTTTTCTTTTAGTTATAGGAAGACGTAGATTAATTTCAATAACTGTTTTTATATAAGAAAATAAGATTAAGACGCTCAGAGGCTAACTCGTGAATTAAGTATACTGTATAGAATAGCTGGCGCTCTAGGGACGAGAAGACCGAAATCTTCAAACTTTAAGGGAATGAAATTGACGGTTATAGGGTGTACGACCGAGGTAGGTACTAAACGGGGTACGGGATGTAAAGATCGAGGATTCTCTTGTAGAAATAATAAACCCCAGTTACAATCTGGAATTCGTTTAGGGCGGTCTGTACGGCTTTTTACAATAATGACTTAAATTACGTAACGTGTATATTTATCGGGAATGAAGGTTTTCTTTGTTTTGTTTTTTATTTCTTTTGGGCAATTTAAGGAAATATCCTATATATGTTTCACTGAGTAAAAGGAGCGACTTTAATATTGTTTGGTAAGTAACATAAATAGCTGTTTTTTCGGGTTTTTATTATTTTTTTCTGTTTAATATTTTAGAAATGTATTTAAAGGTTTTATCTTCTAAATTGGGTTTTACATTTTCACTAATATAATGGCCAACGGGAGCAATTATTTTAGTAACTCGATATTGTTATTCATTTCTAATTTTAAGTTTCGGATTGTTCCGTTTCCTTTTTATTTTTGTTAATAGACTTAAGTGTTTTGAGAAACTTGGTTTGTTTAATTTATTAGAAACCTTCACACGATTAACTTGCGGACGCACTACTGTAAGAGCTTCAAAAAGGAGATGTCATCTGGTCAGCTAGTTAGCAGCCTTGCTTGAGTCCTGAAGTCCTGAATTTTGATAGTTTTAAGCCTTAAATTAACCTGTAGTTGTTGTAAAAGAGAAGATGAACTACCAAACTTCCAGAGTGTCTTTGTTACTGTAAAATTTAATTATAGATTTTTAAAATAGCTGCTAATATGGGACAGCTGTATGATTATAGACGGAATGGCAAACGCTACCCAAGATATTCCGTTTGCAGGAGTCTATGATCAAATGTCACATAATACTAGTAATTTATGTGAGAAAATAATAGTCATTAATACTACTGCTATTTGAAATGTACGTCAGCAATATATATGACAAAAAAGGATATAAATATTTCTTCACAAAAATGCTTAAATATTACCATAGAAGGCAAACAGTTTTATCCTCTATTCTACTAACATAGTAAAACTGGTCTAAACTGACAGTAGAAGGTTTAAACCAACATGCGCAACAATACCTCAAGCAAGTTTTGAATCTTAATAATACAAGGATCAAAAAACCGATTTTGAGGTTTTATATATATATATATATATATATATATATATATATATATATATATATATATATATATATATATATATATATATATAGGCTTAGAGCTTGTCCAGATGAGTTGAAATATGTGAGTATTTCACACATTAATAAGAAACAAGGCGTCAATAAGTTCTGTTTGTAGCAGTTATTTCCTGCGAATGTTGCTTTCGGTTGGATACAGCTCCACTGACGAGGCTGTGAACTAGTCGAAATGTATGGAGAGAGGACCAGAGTTGTATTTGCAGGAAATAAACTGTTTCTATATATTTTGACCTTTTTCTCCGCTTCAAAGGAGAATACATTCAAACACGGCAGATAGGTTTATTTTATTTCTTGTGATATTTTGATTTTTTAATATTTCGCACTACTCCGGTGAATGTCGTTTGACATGATATTTTTATATCTGACATCGAAGTCGGCAGGTTTTTAATATCGTACCGACCTAACTCGGAATTTACATTTTATATAGCAGTTGTTTCCTGCGAACGTAACTCTCGGTTCGATACAGCTCCACTGACTAGACCATGAGGTGGTCGAAATGCGTATAAAGAGGAGATAGATTTGAATTTGCAGAAAATTAACTGTTTCTATATATTCTTTCATTTTTCTCTGTTTGAAAGGAGAATACCCATAGGCAACTATTTAAACTCGCCAGATTTTGGAAAAATTTGATTCTCTAAATATTTATAATGCTTTTAGAATTGCAAGCATGCATTTTCGACGCATTACCAGCTTTTGCTGTGGAGCGTCCAGTGTTGTATCAAGCAGTGCTAGTGCTTTATCCGGATATCTAACATTTTCTTGATGTCTTGTGAAAGCAGGAATGAGCTGCAGCTTGAATTAAGAGATTTAACTGCAAACAAACTAAGTCGATTTCAAGTGTAAATAATGTGCTCTGTGATAGATGTATTGCAATTTACATACTATCTTAAACCTTCACCGATTTCTAAAGGTAGATAATTACGTTTATCATGTCTTATGATAGCAATCTATCGTGTATGATGATTTCATCGCCACCTATTCTTGCTTATTCTTAAATATTAATGTCGCATTACTCACACAATTAGTGATGTGACAATACGTATTAAA